>OY787664.1:38930449-40180449 GCA_963678985.1 Spisula subtruncata | reverse complement strand
GTTTTTGTAGATGTGTGTTACTTATGTAAAGTTTTATAATTACATCAACGAAATTGGAAAAGTATTTCAACGAAAAATTGACCAAAGTGAGTATCAACGGCGAATTTCGTTAATTTGATGTACCACGTGACACATAATTCGAATAAAAGCACTTTTGTAATGGATGATGACTGTTCCTTTTTTGTAAACATTGTCTTAATGACTTATTCTTTTGATACTGTGATCAATTTCTTGTGAAACAATTTGTTGAAACCGACTATACAAAAAACAATTCCACCTGCACAGAATTTGCCGAAATATTTACATTTGACCTAGTTTAGCGAAGGTATGATGTTTTGAATTGTTTACATTTGGTCAGTAAAGGTTGTTTCTATTCGAACAGCACCATAATTAATTCTAAAAATAAAATAATCTCAAATGTAGAAAGCAAATACCCGTTAGGTGCGCAGAATTACCCGACAGCACTTAGTCAAACAATCTCGACTTAGAGCATCCACTGGAGATAAAGGTCAGAAATTAAAAAATTGCCCCACATCTAGACAGCACTGTACGCTATGTGAATCCGTGAAACAGCCGTGTTTTTACCTTCCAGCTTCTCCACATTGCTGGAGGAAATGTTGGACTTTTTTCTCCGAACCAATACCCAGGGGACAATATTAAGTTGACAGAGACAGAGGAAATACTGGAGATTTCACCATCAACTGTTCCACGACAGGGTGGGGAATGACAACCCAAAACTGTTCCATACACAGATAGATAGCAGAATTGCGATCATCAGTGACTTTGTGCATTATATGATTTATCAGAAATTAAAATGTAATTTAATTAAACTGTATCATTACATATATATTTCAATATTACTGTCGTGATCGAAATGCTGCAACGAGAGAGTGTAGAATAGCTAGAAGTGACTTCGAAAAAATGATATCAGAGGAGGAAAATCCCAAATCATTTTATAGATACGTGAACTCCAGAAGAAAAGTGAATACAGGAATTGCCAAATTATTGCGAACTGATGGTTCACTAGCAGAAAGTGATTATGACAAGGCTGAAGAATTAAACAAGTTCTTTAAATCTGTCTTTACTGTGGAAGATACTGACTTTGTACCTACATTAAGTGATCGTAGTAACGGAAATAGACTTGAAGACGTAGACTTTAACATAGAAAAGATAATGAAATTGTTTGAAAGTATAAAGATAAATAAATCTTGTGGGCCAGATCTGCTCCATCCACGCGTGTTGAAAGAGACAAGAGATAGCATTGTTTTTCCCATGCATAAATTATTTGAGAACTCATTTGAAATGGGCCAAGTCCCTGATGACTGGAAAACGGCAAATGTGAAAGCCTTGTTTAAAAAGGGAGCCAGGGACAAACCTGGTAACTATCGTCCAATTAGTTTGACGTGTATACCATGCAAACTCATGGAGAAAGTAGTTCGGGATAAGGTTGTAGATCACATGACTGAACATAAACTATTTTCAAGCTCCCAATATGGATTTAGATCATTAAGATCATGCGCCCTACAGTTGTTAGATGTTATGGAAACATGGACAGAATGGCTGGATAATGGAAAACCGTTCGACTGTTTGTACTATGATTACAGTAAAGCTTTCGATAGCGTTCCGCATGAAAGGCTTATAATGAAACTGAAAGCATACGGAATAGATGGGAAAACATTAAATTGGATTCAGGACTTCTTAAAAAAACGGACCCAAAGGGTAGTTGTCAACTCTAGTATATCTGAATGGCAAGATGTCACCAGTGGTATTCCACAGGGCTCAGTGTTAGGACCAACATTGTTCCTTATATACATTAATGATATTGAAGACCAGATTGCCAGTACCATACGTATGTTTGCGGATGATTTCAAACTCTTTAGTGTTGTGAGAAATGATAATGAAGCTCAGCAAATACAAACCGATACTGATACTTTATGCAAATGGAGTGAACGTTGGCAAATGAAGTTTAACGCAGAAAAATGTCATACGCTGCACTATGGATACAACAATCTGGAGTACGACTACTACTTGACAGCGAATAATGCTAGGAGTGAAATAAAAACAGAGGACTCGGAACGTGACCTTGGAGTATTGTTTGATACGGATCTTAAGTTTCGACAGCATATCAACAACAGTATTAACAAAGCAAATAAAATCACTGGTTTGGTTAGAAGAACTTTTCTACATATCACAACAAAATCATTCAGAAAACTTTATAAATCGCTTATTCGTCCTCACCTGGAGTACTGTAACATTGTCTGGAGTCCTCGTTTCATAAAAGACATTGATGCTGTTGAAAGGGCACAGAAAAGGGCCACCAAACTTGTGTATTATGTGAGACATATGGCGTATGAGGACAGATTGAAAGTCTTAAAAATTCCGTCTTTGTCTTATCGAAGAGTGCGAGGTGACCTGATAGAGGTTTACAAAATTATTAACAAGAAGGAGGATATTGACTTTGAAGTATTTTTTGAATACAATAAGACATCCACAAGAGGCCATAACCTAAAATTGACAAAGAAGAACTGTAGGAGAGACACTAGAAAGAACTTCTTCTCTATGAGAGTTGTCAATAACTGGAATTACTTACCTGAAGATGTAGTGAAAGCACCAACATTGAACTGTTTTAAAAATCGGTTGGATAGTTATATGGGGAATACAATCTACACCACACGTTCGGCCGAAAACTGGGTGCAATCCATAGAGGGGGTCCTATGAGCAGAGCCTGCTCGCGACCCGAACAACAGATGTAGATGTAGATATTCAATGTCCGAAAAAATCATATCCGACTAATACTCCAATTAATAGATATTTGCTTAATACGAACCTGTCAGCTCATCAGGATAGATAGATTCTAACGCCTCTAACTCATTATTCTGTTCTTCTTTGTAATCCGTCATTTATTATACGTTAAGTGTCAAAATATGCGAAAAATACCAAAAATAGAAAAATTGATGAACTATCACATTTGTTCCAATCGTCTCGATGACACAGATTTGTATTTGATGTAAAAGACCGTCATTCCGGAAATCCCGGACACGGACTCTTGCAGCTCTTATCTCCCTTTGACAAGATGTTCATTATTTTCTAATAATTCTATAACAAGGTAACAGGGTTTTTGTATGTATACATAGAATCCTTGCAGGTTATTAGTAGATACTACTAGAATACCAAATATCATATGGACTGTGCTTAATATACCTGCCGAGTATCATAAGTCATCAAAAAACAAAATTCTATTTACACGCCTTTAATTATGCCAGTCAGCTGGTTTACAGCTAGTCCAAGCTTCTTAGACGATGATTATTCCATTTCAGTGATTATTCCAATTCAAAAGATCGACGTCAGTCAATAAAAGATCATTTAGTTATGGTATCCAGGCCCGGTGATTATAAACATTGGAGTATGTACTCCATGCTCCAACTCATACTCCGTACTCCAACTGGAGTGTTTCTTCGTTACAAACACTGTTGTAACTTCTTTATTATTGAATGGAAACATGTAAAATGGTGGTTCATTTTCTTAGTTAGACCGTTTGCTACAAGTTGGTGTTGGTTTTGAAGTAAAATTCTTAAATAAGCTGTTTTTCATGTTTGAGCTTGGAGTTTGGAGTTGGAGTATGAGAATGAGAAATGTTTATAATCACCGGGCCTGGTGCCGTAAGGTACCATGGTAGGACCTGCTACGTAGATGTTATGTACAGACAGCGCACGTTGGTGTGCTCAGTGAGATAGATGTATGTCCTTATTTTGCACCCAGTCCCAGTCTCCGCTATCGAATCTAGTAATAATTTAGCAAGATCGAATAGCATTTATACAATGGTGTTGATAATTTCGCGCCTTAGTGTCCTGAAGCAATTCAAAGGACAATTCGTCCATGTCACTTTAACTATATTTTCGAAATTAAAATTTCCCAGAAGGGTCCACGGTGGCCCTTTATCTTCAAGGCGAAATTATTTATTGAATGTGATCTCATGATTTACATTTTTTATGGTAGTCAATAGCTTCCGAACTTATACGCATATGCAGTATTCGTTGATGAACTTAAAATTACATGTAAATCCTCTCTGAAGTGAGTTCTTTTGACCGTGAGTCAAAAACGATATATAGACGGCCTTTTAGCTCACTTTCTTATGTAATTATCTTGGCTATGAGGTTCAGACAAATACATCACACGGCAACTGTTTAGAAGAATTTGTCCATTCCCTTCTTGTGTTTAATTTATGTTACGCCACAACATTTCAGGAAATTAGAAATGACAATGTCTAGATCACTGAAAATTGTATTCAAACTAATTTTGAATAGTGGTATTGTTTTATTTTTCGTAAATCTAAAATGCTCACCAGAAATATCATCTTTGTCCGCTACTCTCGTGTTTAAACAGAACACTGCTCTACTCAGAACTAACTTTCTAGTCTGTGACTGGTTCCAGCTTCTCATTTCGTTCTTTTATCTGTTCTTCTATAAGTTAAGTTAAGTTACCAATTTTCTAGGGCTCTTTTCAGCTGTTAGGCCGCTCAAGCACCCTTTGACATTTTAACTCCCCTGGTCATTGGGCTACATATGGAAACCTACACTCGTGTCTCCCTGAGGAGACTATTTCTCTCCTGTGGTGTGGCAGCCAACATCGATCTGCGGCGCCCAGGAATAGACACTGCCCTCACAGGTACCATTTTACACCATGGTGTAGGGGAGCTGTGGGTCTTGCTCAGAGATTTTAACCAGTGGTCCAGAGGGGGATCGAACCCGGGACCTCTCGATCTCGAAGCGCGCGTCCTACCTCTAGGCCACCGCTCCCCACAGGCCACCGCTCCCCATTATGATTATGATATGATTCTAAAACTCCGCTAGGTTAACTTTCTCAAACATGTCATTGTTAGGTGTCACAGGGGCATCAAGATTCTGGAAGTGAACTTTCAATTTGTTGATAATTTCTCCACGGTCAGTAGCTATATAATTTCCCTTTCCCTAATTTTCAACATTTGTACATTTTCATTCACTGATTGTCTCTGTTTATTTACTAATTTGTAAAATAAGGTATCATTATCTGTTATAAGCATCATTACCTTATGATTGTGTTTATTTTTACAAAGAGGTCCACTCTTTGATTCTTAATAGGCCTACTGGCTCGTCTTCACAACAAAGGGAGGTCATCACTGGCTAGGCGGAGACTTCAACTTGGCAGATATTGACTGGGAAAACGACTGCCCGAAGCCATACGCAACTCAAGCAAAGCAATGCCAGCAGCTACTGAATATTTCAAAGGACCACTTCCTCGAACAAATAGTCACATCACCAAACAGAACAACAGAATACACAAGCAGCCTTCTAGACCTGTTTTTCACCAACAACAGCACATTGGTAAACAAGTCGGAAACCCTCCCTGGTATTGGCGATCATGATGCCGTGTTTATAGAAACGAGTCTACGCCCAATGAAGATCAAGAAAACACCACGAGAGGTGAACCTATACAACAAGGCAAACTATCTACAAATGAAAAACGAACTGGATGATACCTTTGAAACCTTCACTGAACAGTCTAAAGATCTGAATGTAAACGATACCTGGTCACTATTCGAAAACAAACTGAAAGAACTCATGAAAAAACACATACCTTCTAAACAACTATCTGGAAACAAGACTAACAAACCCTGGATAAACAAGATAGTGAGATCAAACTTGAAGAAACTGAAAAAACTGTACACAAGACAGAAACAATCTGGGAAACAAAAAGATAGAAAAACCTACGAAGAAGCAAGAAGTAAGATACAGAAAATCGAACGTCAAGAATACTGGAAATACGTAGAAGGTCTCATAGAACATCCCGCAGATGATACTGATCAACAACCAAATAAACAAAAAAGATTCTGGAATTACGTCAAATCCTTAAAGAAAGACAACTGTGGCATATCTCCTCTGAAAGACCAAGAAAAACTTCACTGCGACTCGACAGACAAAGCTAACATCTTGAATAACCAATACCAGTCAGTCTTCACACAGGAGGATGATAAACCAATACCAGACATGGAAGGTGACCCATATCCAACAATGCCAGACATACAAGTGGATCTCCCTGGAGTCATCAAGTTACTGAAACAACTCAATCCAAACAAAGCTACTGGACCTGACATGCTGCCAGCAAGAATTCTAAAAGAATGTGCAGAACAATGTGCACCATACTTAACTCTAATCTACAATAAATGCCTATCCAACAACGAAATACCAGATGTGTGGAAAACTGCAAACGTCTCGGCAATATTCAAGAAGGGAGATCGCTTCAAGGCTAGTAACTACCGACCAGTGTCACTTACCTGCATATCCTGTAAGATCATGGAACACATCATTGTTAGCAACATGATGAGACACTTTGATGAACATAGCATCTTGACTGACAGCCAGCATGGTTTCAGGAGGAGGAGAAGTTGTGAGACTCAGCTGATCACCCTGGTAGACGAACTTATGTCAGGTATGGACAAAGGAAAACAACACGATCTTGCAATCCTAGACTTCTCAAAAGCGTTTGACAAAGTCCCACACAAGCGCCTACTTGCAAAGTTGGACCACTACGGGATCCGGGGAAATGCACTAGGATGGATCAGGTCTTTCCTCGGAAACAGAACGCAGAGAGTGGTTGTAGACGGTGCAACGTCCGACACAGCGCCAGTGGTCAGTGGTGTGCCCCAGGGCAGTGTCCTCGGCCCTATCCTGTTCCTGGCATTCATAAACGACCTCCCCAAACAAGTTTCATCAAAGACTAGGCTATTCGCAGATGACTGTGTCGTGTATCGGCAAATAGACTCCGCTTCAGACACCCACATCCTACAGGAGGACCTAAACAAGCTAGCCGAATGGGAGAAGAAATGGGGTATGTCCTTCCACCCTGAGAAGTGCAGCATCTTAAGGGTCCACAGAAAAAGAAGCCCTATCATGTCAAGCTACACACTGAAGGGACACACTCTTGCCACAGACAGTGTGTCCAAGTACCTTGGAGTCAACATGACTGGTAATCTGAGCTGGAATGCACATATTGATAAGACCGTGAAGAAGGCCAACAGTACACTTGGGTTCCTGCGCCGAAACCTACGGATATCAAACGAGGCAGTAAAGTCAAACGCCTACTTCTCACTTGTAAGACCCCAGCTCGAGTACTGTGCGACAATATGGAACCCCCACACAAAGAGGCAAACCAACCAGGTAGAGATGGTGCAAAGGAGAGCTGCAAGGTATGCAACTAACCGCTACCATAACACCAGCAGCGTCAGTGACATGCTAAGCCACCTGAATTGGGAGACACTGGAGAGTAGAAGGAAGAAGGCACAGATGACCCTATTCTACAAGATTGTCTACGACCTGGTGGACATTCCTGTAGACCAGCATCTCTCTCCAGCTACATCATCTACTAATACCAGATCGTCCCACTCAAAGAAATACTGCCAACCTTCAGCCAACTCCTCCTACTACAACAACTCGTTCTTTCCAAGAACAACATCATCTTGGAACAAACTGCCTGCACTTATCGCAGAGGCCCCCGACTTGGTATCCTTCAAGCGGGGATTGTCTACCTTTCATATTTAATTAGGCCCGGGTCAGCTGCAAGTAAATCATCGATGATTCCCAGGGCTGTGTCGGCCGTGGCTACCATAACCGGAGAGGTCTGGGATGAGGAAGACGAAAACGCAGCTGCCCAACACTACCATACATTTACTCTTATCTTTGATCTATCCCACTTTTCTTCTTACTTTCCTATCTATTTCACAACTTTTTCTTATTCTGAAACCACCCGTCGCAAAATGGTCAAGTGTGACCGCGTCGATGTACCATGTAGATGTAGATGTAGATCACTGCGATGTTTTTACGGTCGCGCACTGGATTTTATCCTAATCGGCCTTGGAAACAGCGGTAATTTACAAATGGCGGATTGTGTGTATTTTTCTTTCGATTGTCCCGTGTTTCTTACTCGATAACGGCTGGTGGAACTTCGTTAGTCAGTGACACACAGGTGAGAATATAATGTAGTTGTGTATAGGGATGTAATGTAATTTTGTTGCCAATGTTGGCCAAGAGCACCGACCTTGGACTCGATTATCCATGGCTCGATTGATCAGGTGGAAACAAGCGATTTAAAAATTAAAGTTGACGACATCATGATCATAGCCCTAACATTCGTTCACCAAATTTTTTTTATATCTTTCTGAACCTAGTCGATAACTAATTGGTTGGAGTCTTATCTGCTTATGGTCAAAATGGCTCAAATTCTCTGAAAAACATGGGAATGCACCCGACACTGGCGTCAGTTGAATCTTAGCCCAAACCCCCCCCCCAAAAAAAAACTTCTGACATTTTCTGGCAGTTCGTGGAAGCTAGAAGGTAAAAACAGGGACGGTTCCCTGTCCGCCCACCACCAATTCCCAAGGGTGTTGGGGCCACCATAGAAACTGATAGATGCAACCAACAGACCAGTGCATAACAACTTAACAAGGACTGAAGGAGCCAATTGCCTAATTAAGCAGGCTGCTAGCGAGCACTTTGCTTTAAAAAAGCACAGTGAAAAAATTGTAATTGCTACCGTCGAGCGCTCACCTGGCTAGCAGACCATTGTGCAGCAAAGCGCTACCGATACAGTTGGTAGATACCGATACAGAAAGAGCTCGTCTAGCAAAGTGATGAGAAATGGTATGCTTTCGGGAAGCACTGTTGGTGGTGGGGATACAGGGGAATTAGACAGATGTATCTTCCTGACAGATGGGAAGTTGACAACCTCATCGACTCCTTGTCCCGAGGATTAGACTTTGGTTAGTTCCAAGAACCAGGAAATACTACCTGATCATGTGTCCTGATCTTGGGATTTAAACAGTAAGCATTGTCTCCAGGGTAGGGATTTAGACATAAAAAGTGTCTTATAAAAATTCCCCTAATATGTTGCCTGGGCTGGCGAAATATTGACTGGGAGTGGTGCATGACAAAATATTGACTGAGAGTGGTGCATGACAAAATATTGACCTGGAGTGGTGCATGACAAAATATTGACCTGGAGTGGTGCATGACAAAATATTGACTGGGAGTGGTGCATGACAAAATATTGACTGGGAGTGGTGCATGACAAAATATTGACTGGGAGTGGTGCATGACAAAATATTGACGGGGAGTCACTGGTGCATGACAAAATATTGACTGGGAGTGGTGCATGACAAAATATTGACTGGGAGAGGTGCATGACAAAATATTGATGGGGAGTGGTGCATGACAAAATATGATACAATATGATCAAATATTTGCTGCAGTGCATAATAAAAATATTAATCATGCACTCAGTAGTATTTTATGAAGTGTTCTGGCATATTGTCAGCAACTTTTTCAAAATCTAACGTCTGTAGGAGGTTTTAAATTAGATGTCAATAATGCAGAGTTAACAAATTATGCTGAGTTAGCATGAAGAATAAGGTATAATTAAATCATGCTGCCAGAAACATTGATTGTGTCTTAAAATAGCTACAGTCAGATCAGTTTCAAAAATAATACATGCTGCATTTTATTAGTGAGAATATAGAGTTTAGCATCATGATTACTTACTGGGTATGTACCCGGTATTATTGTTTCCCGTTATTAGTATTGCTTAGGGCAAGTTGAATAAGCCTCTCAATTTTGGGTTATGCAGAAAATATGGTGAGGGAAATTTTTTATCTAATTGTACCGTTACTAAGCTGTCAGTAGATTTAAGTTGCACATCAATATTTTGTTTAAGCAAGTTCAATATTTACACAGAGGGACACAATAGATCCTGACAACCATTATATTCATGTATCTATCATATTTTGTTCTCTATTCATTTCAATTTTCTGTCTGCAAATATTTGTTCAAAATGTTTTAAAATGTGATCTATGCTAACTCTGTATTGGATAAATGGTAGCCGTACAATACAACATTTGGTTAAAGTGATAGAGTCATAAGTTATAGATTACCAAATAATATACTTGTTGTACTCAAAGGGGTTCAACATGACTCAAAATCAACCTCTTTTCATTATATATATCTAGTGAATAGAGATTGATTTTTTAGTTGTGTTGAACCCCTTTGGTTGTACTTAGAACAATTAATACACTAATTCTATATAGAGGGTGTAGATTATAAAATTTTCATGTAGGTACATGTATATAGAATGCTTGTCAGTTGTGCTAAAGTTTGACAGTAACTGATTCAAAAGTAAACTAAAATTGAAGCAACCAACATTTGAATTCACTGTAATCTTTATTCTTCAATGTTGACAGAATGAACATTAATCATGTTAAATTGAAGTCTAAGGTTTATAACCAAAGTACTTTAAAATCATTAATTTTCGTGGGTGATTTAATTTCGTGGTTCACCTCAACCACGAACTTTAATCCCAACGAACATTAATTTTGACCCTTGTTTTATTACCTAAAATGCAAATCCACGAATTTAAGTCCCAACGAAATTGTCTTTTTTTACCAAAACCACGAAATTTCGTCCCAACGAAATTAAATGATTTTACAGTACTTTGACATATTTTATTACTTGACTTCTGTCTGTAATCTATCAATTTAAATGTATGATATCTCTATTTAAATTGTTTTATTGTTAAAGTGTATAGACATTTTAATTCACAAAATGAACATGTTTGCTTTAGTGTTTAATCAATATAGTTGAATAAAATATTAACTTTGAACGTCAAGTATTTAGTTAAACTACCGGTACAGGTCAGATAGTGCTTCGCTTGTGTCATTTTTGTGTGTTTAGCAAATAATTCTAACAGTATGTTCATAGTTAAATGATAACAGTTATAAAATTTTCTTCATAAGCTTGTCCTTCAGGTAAACTTTGTTTATCTGTGTTTTTTTCTGGGTGTACATGAGTTAACGGTAATCAGTCTTATTCTTTCAAATGGGATCGTTTCCTCATTAGTATTACTTATTGAATCAACAGTAAATTCACACATGTCTGTGAAAACCACCCATGATTAAACTTGGTATTTGTTGAAGTAGCGACCACCAGCAAAACTACCCCAAGAATTTGAAATTGGCGAATGGCGCATTTCTGTATAAGTCTTTTTCGAATTAAAGTTCTGATTCAGGTGTATTTTTATTTGCTTAATATATTTATTTAGTCAGTATGAGTATTGGACTTAGTCTACGAGTATGTTGTTAATGTTCTCGGACTATTAGGGTGGTGGGTAATCCATTTCTACCCTGGGGTAATATAGCTTACCAAGAACTGATATTCGCAGGTACTCGAGTACTCGTTCCTGCTCTACTTGAAATACTTCATGTTTCACCTTGATACACTGGTATACCATACATACATATACAATAATATATCATATATTCAAACTGCTTTAACAAGTTGTATTAAGTTCTTTCAAGGAAGTCTACATTGTACACCCAAGTACAAAATCAGATAAAATATTGTCCATGTTGGCATGTTATCATGGCTTTGTGCATGTGTATGGAGTATGGTGTATGGATTAATCTAATTGGCATTGCTCCAGTGCTACTTTAAGTAACCTCATATTAAGTAGGATCTCTTAGACTGCACTTTTTGATCACTAGGTAAAGGCCTGATTAAAAGAGTATTAAGAGTTTTTGTTAAATCATGTTTGTATGTTACAACTGACACGTATTTAAAGTATACCAGTAATAGAATGTACTTGTTCTTAACATAAGTAGAATTCTGACGTAAAATTATTAAGTATAATGTTCTATTTAATTTAATAATGAAGTTCTGCCATCTATAATCGCAGTGTGAAATCAAAGTACTGAAGTGATGATCATATTTACTGCTCCACAGAGTCTGCTTATCTGATAATATCCACTCAGGTATAGCTTGGCCACATTGACATGAGCCTGACCTATTGATTAGCGTAATTTAACAGTCGATATATTGTCTACATTTACAACACCTAGTGTATGTTTTCATAATCGAGGAGTATCATGATGACACTCAAGATGTAATACAAACACGAATTTTAAATGCCGATATTGCATGATTTGCTTGCGGAAATTGATATATTCAAAGCAAGAACCTTGTAATATATTCCTGCATATAGGTTAGGCTCAGGTCAAAATAGCCAAGCTATATATATATGTAAATTAGAAAAACCGCAGTGTTTCATTTTATCCCGGTCCAGCTATTTCACTCCAATAAATTGTTTGGCCTTACCCTGTCTGCTATCTAACTTTTTCACTCCAAAAAATTGTTCGACCTTACCCTGTCTGCATTCCATCTTTTTCACTCCAATAAATTGTTCGGCCTTACCCTAGCTGTCTGCTATCTAACTTTTTCACTCCAATAAATTGTTCGGCCTTAACCTGTCTGCTATCTAGCTTTTTCACTCCAATAAATTGTTCGGCCTTACCCTGTCTGCTATCTAGCTTTTTCACTCCAATAAATTGTTCGGCCTTACCCTGTCTGCAATCTAGCTTTTTCACTCCAATAAATTGTTTGGTCCTACCCTGTCTGCTATCTAACTTTTTCACTCCAATAAATTGTTCAGCCTTACCCTGTCTGCATTCCATCTTTTTCACTCCAATAAATTGTTGGGCCTTACCCTGTCTGCTATCTAGCTTTTTCACTCCAATAAATTGTTTTGGCCTTACCCCGTCTGCTATCTAGCTTTTTCACTCCAATAAATTGTTTTGGCCTTACCCCGTCTGCTATCTAACTTTTTCACTCCAATAAATTGTTTTGGCCTTACCCCGTCTGCTATCTAGCTTTTTCACTCCAATAAATTGTTTTGGCCTTGCCTAATGTCAGCTCTCGGTTCTTTCAGGTTACAAATTGTATTAAACCATAAATTAGTGATTGGATTGTCAACCTATACATTCAGGAGATCAATATTGAATAGACGTATTATTGTAAGTTATGAATATAAATTTGTTTGAAGTAAGCTGTATAGTTTAATTGATTTCACCAGTAAGTGTTATAAATGGTTATATAAAAGGTAATTATGGTTCTATTAGTGAAAGTGGTTTAATCTCTGATCACTGTGATTTAGGAATTCGTTTAATCGGTCTTGTACTCAAATTTGATTTATTACATTGGTTATTATTGCACAGAGGTAAGGGTGTTTTTGTTTTATTAGATTATTTTGATTGATATTTCTGCATCATGAGAAACTCATTGAAGTTAGCGCTTGTCTGGTTTTCTGCAACAAATAGTTTTAAATTAATTGTTTCAGAGATCAAGCAATTTCTGAAGCATTAATTTATTATTAGTACGAATAGACTTGAAAACTATTCTGTTTTGATTATTCTGACCAGAATTTAAGTACCAAAATTCAACTGTTATAAGAATAGTTTATCCATGGCAGGGCTCAATGCATAACTATGGTAACTTAGTCAATTTATAGAGGCATATATAATTGTATATACCATAGTTTTGCACTGAACCCTTGTTAGGGTGTAAAGATTATATTATTAATCACTTTCAATTGTGTTTATTTCCCCATTTTAAATTCTTAACTACGAAAATCATGCTTACGTTGAACTAACTTGATCACTGTCCTATATTATTGTAATTGATACAGTTATGGTTACTAGAATAATTTTTGTATAATTTTTATGTAATGTCAGGTCACAGTCCGTTCAAAGTTATATGAGAACAGTTATAAACATAAGCTTGTTCTTCATGTTAACTATGTTTAACTGGGTGTAACTAAGTTACCTGCTATTCTTTTCAATGGGATAGTTCCCTCATTAGCATTACTTATTGAATCAACAGTAAGTTAAGTCTTTGATGTTTAATTGTCCACCCAGAATATGTACACTGGATTCACTGGTCCAGCTGACAATTCTATTGTACTTCTAGGTATGTTACTTACAACATGACATAGGTAATCTTACTGTGTCAGTAGGAATAGAAATAGCATGCATTGTTAAAACCCCTCAGTCCATGACTTTATAGATCATGTAATATAGCTTGGCTATTTTGACCTGAGCTTGACCTTTATGTAAAAATTTATTACAAGGTTCTTGCGTTGAATATATCAATTTCCGCAAGCAAATCGTGCAATATCGGTATTTCAAATTTGAGTTTGTATTACAAGTCGAGCGTCTTCGTGATACTCCCCGCTTATGAAAACATACAATCGGTTTTATAAACGTAGATAATATATTGACTGTTAAATTATGCTTATCAATAGGTCAGGCTCATGTCAATGTGGGCAAGCAATACATGTATAATGTTACAGTAATTTAGTTCCACTAATAATACCTGAAATAATACACTCAGTCTTTGAATAGTGAATAAGTCTTTTAAATGAATATTGGTCCATTGATGTTCTCAATTTAAGACATACCGGTATATATTTATTGGTTCTTTACAATTGCAAACTTCCACATGGTTTCAAAATAATTTAAATGGTATTATTAGCGCACCTTAACTGTAATGTATCTCTATTAGAAATGTTCATTAACCATTGTAAAGAAACAAGATACACTCATGTACAACATGATACTATTATAGACTAAGGACCGTATAATGATAACATGCACAAACTTATACCAGCAACTTTAGCCTGATATATATTATGAAGGACTCATGAAGTGATATATGTCATCATTGGTCCTTCTTTATTGTTGCTTTACCAACAGGAAAGTCACAATTTCCAGACTTTTACTTTGAGAATTAAAAAAAATTTGGCTTCGCCAAATTCATTTAATATATTATACCAGTTAAATCTCAGTCTAACCAAACAAGATAAATAGACAAAAGTTGCGAAACATTTAAACTGATTTCATTTGCGTGAATCAGATTTTTGGGAAACATAATTATATAACATACAAGCTCACTTCCTTACGGAGAATATATTACCTACGAGTTATTGAAGTGCTGGTAAAGTGCATACTTGTACCTATATCTGTAACAAGGATATACATTTTATCTCTGTACATTAACCTTTATTGATTTCTAGATAAATTTGGTTTTATTATTTAATCTGAAAAATTGGCATTTAAAAATAGTTTGGTAATTTTTGTGAGTTTATAACATGTCAATCATTGCAGACACAGTATTTGGTCGTTTGGAGTTGGTACCAGTGTGTGGATTTGATTTCTTAAAATTGAGCTTAATACATGAAAGCAATGAATGAATACCAGACTCAAGGATTTCTTTGAGAAGCTGCTAATTTATACTTATTGTACCATGACTGTGGTATATTTCTAATGATAATAGTACAAAAAAGAGATAAATAATAAATATTAAAAGTTACTTTATTAACAATGAAACACATGTTAAGTTTAGCCAGGGCTTGTCTGCCATGGTGTCATCAAACAAAACACATTTACAAGAATAAATACATACATAAATGAATACTGACATTTGACATAGTGTTTCACATTTGATATTTATTATATTTCCAGAATGGCGGTGGCCATGATTGAGTGAAGGAAGAGATGTCTGCTGTACGTTTATCATGACGAAGAAAGTACGACACTGGCGGGGAAAGTCACGTACCACTGCCAGTGTCATCAAGACTGTAAACAAGGACACGTTTGCTAGCGCAATCTGCCCAACTAATCTAGAAGATCAAAAACAGAAGTTTCTAACACTAGGGAAGACACCAGAATTACGTTACCGTGGCACTGAGGATGAACTGGAGGAGATCTATTCAAAACCACGCTCCGAAATTAGGTAAGATCAAATTCTCCAAATATCTTGAAATGAGATCAATAATATTTTAAAATTGCCTGGAATCTAGAAAAGTATAAAACATGTTTGCATGTGATCTAGAAAAGTATAAAAACATGTTTGCATGCGATCTAGAGAAGTATTAAACATGTTTGCATAAAAAATTATGCAATCTAGAATAGTGTAAAACATGTTTGCATGGGATCTAAAAATGTATAAATCATGTTTGCATGCGTTCTAGGAAAGTATAAATCATGTTTGCATGTGATCTAGGAAAGTATAAATCATGTTTGCATGTGATCTAGCAAAGTATGAAACATGTTTGTATGCATTCTAGAGAAGTTTAAAACTTGTTTGCATGCATTCTAGAGAAGTATTAAACATGTTTGGATGCAATCTAGAGTAGTGTTAAACATGTTTGCATGTGATCGAGAAAAGTATGAAACATGTTTTCAGGGGATCTAAAAAAGTATAAAACATATTCGGATGCAATCTAGAAAAGTACAAAACATATTAGGATGCAATCTAGTATAAAACATGTTTGCATGGGATCTAAGATAATGCAAAACATGTCTCCATTGGATCTAGAATAATGTAAAACATGTTTCCATGGGATCTAGAATAATGTAAAACATGTTTGCATGGGATCTAGAATAATGTAAAACATGTTTCCATCGGATCTAGAATAATGTAAAACATGTTTGCATGGGATCTAGAATAATGTAAAACATGTTTGCATGGGATCTAGAATAATGTAAAACATGTTTGCATGGGATCTAGAATAGTGTAAAACATGTTTGCATGGGATCTAGAATAATGTAAAACATGTTTGCATGGGATCTTTAATAATGTAAAACATGTTTGCATGGGATCTTTAATAATGTAAAACATGTTTGCATGGGATCTAGAATAATGTAAAACATGTTTGCATGGGATCTAGAATAATGTAAAACATGTTTGCATGGGATCTAGAATAGTATTACGCATGTAATGTTACATTGTGCATATAAATTGGTTTCAGGTTTGATCTACTAGGTGAAGCACTGTATATACTGAAGACTGTGAAGGAGAAATATGGAGATGCTGAGAATTATTACACAGAGATGTATGGTGATTGGATCAGTAAGGAAGAAGCTACAGATATCATTGTTGATTACCTCAAAGAAAATCATCTAGATGGTCAGTTGAGCATTATATGGTGTACTGACCTACCTTGCAGGTTTGTTCTCGGATTTTGTTTAATGTTATACTTGGTATTGTTTCAAGTCCTAATGCTCATGCCCTAATGTGTTAAGCAATCTCAATCTGTGCTGAAATTTCATCTCAAGTATTGTCACGTAATGTTGAGTTTTGTAATGCCAGACCAGGGGCCTTATTCACCAACGTTGTAAGTCTCATACTCATACTCAGACTTAGACTTAAAATTGACAAGGTTTAAATTCCTTGCCATTTGTTTGCTATTAGATTTAACCATGTGAAATTTTATCTGATTATTTGCTGTTACCCACTGAACATGTTTACTCATTTATATCAAAATTGGTACATTTGTAACATCATGAGAGCGAATAGAACATTTGGCCATTTTAATTTTATACTTACAACTTTGGTGAATAAGGCTCCAGACTCCCTGTGAGTCTGCTGGCCACCACCAGTATGGCATAACAAACACATAACAGCAATGCACACCAACTGGACATTTGTTCATTTTCAGCAAGCTTAAATCTCAAAACTTGAGCCGATATTTCTGTTTGAGATGCTTCAGGAATTTTGGAACAAGACCTGATGTCTTATTTTAACCAAGTTTTCAATTTGAATTCATCTGAAATGGTTGATATTGCTGATTAATATGATATTCTATCATTGACCTTAATTAGTTACCCCAGTGTGGCACCAACTACTATGCCCTATATAATACCATAAGTGTCAGAAAGTTTCATGTTTCAGCTTGGGATTTGGGCAAAGAAAATTATATTGTAGAAAAAACTAAAAAAAGCTTGCGAAAATCTTGGATATCAGGGCCGGTATTTATAAAGCATCTTAAGTAAAACTTTAGAATTTTCTTAAAATCTCAAACTTTTCTTAAGTGTATCAGCTAAACAGGAAAACTAAATAATATTAACATTATATAGTCAATTCTTTTCATTGTTTAGAAGCATTATGTAAAGAGCTACGGTAATCATATAGAAATCATGGGCTATGTTTCGTATGTTGTGAAATATTGGCAGCTCAATATTTTAACTTAAGTCAAAATATTTCAGTTTGCTGTGACAGTGACTTAATATGCTTTATGCTTTATAAATACCAGCTCAGTACTATATTGTATTTGAGAAACAATATACAGTAGAAACTCCCCAATCCGGAACCTCTCTAATCCGGAATCCCCCTCAATCCGAAATTTTTTCACGGTCCCGATTCGTTCCTTCTAAAAGGTATGTGAAAAAAACCTCCCCAATCCGGAACCTCCGTACTCCGTAGACCGGACTACTTTTACGGTCCGGAATGCAAATATACAGTGTTATTTAAACTCCCCAATCCGGAATTTAACGCTTGATCCGGAATTATTATGATTTAATACAAAATATGTCAAACGGTTTATTTGATCGGCAAATGTTCCGTTACTCGTGAAATTGCTTTTAGCATCAACCCGAGTGTTTCCGTATAGTAGGGACGGGGTAATTTGTTGATAATTCGTCATTTTGTAAATAAATCACCATGGAGAAAAAAGTTCAACTTAATTTGTCATTTATTTGTTAAAAACAATTACATTCGTACATTAAAGTGTATTGTGGCTAACATAAACAAAGATTTGATTCGTAATTACTCTAATTATTGACAGTTTTTTTTATCGACGTGTAGTCGGAATGAGGTTAAATCAAACGGTTTTGCACTTGGTTTTAGACACGATTTTAAACACGACCCGATACGAAGAGCAGAAATGGAGATCGTTATCACACCTTTTAATCTGTTAATTGCCTGACAGGGGGATTACCTGCCTGTTTGCAGTGTAGCCAGAGGCAATCACCAGTAGTCAGTTGTTTATTGGTGTCTACAGGTCTTTCCGGTATACAGATCTTTACACCAAAATGAAAAAATAGGTTTGGAAAAAAAAATTCTAAGCTTTGAAATTAGTTTTTCGCCAAACTAAAAAAAATCCACCAAAAGCGGAAATGGTGAATAGCAGCGGAAACCCTAATGTAACATGGACTTCAGAATACAGACATACTGTACGTACCAACAATAGTGTACACCAGACGATATAAATTTTCCCTATAAACGCTACATAGGTAAAACCTCTCCAATCCGAAATCCTCCCTAATCCGAACTTTTTGGCCGGTCCGAAGGGAGTTCGGATTAGAGAGTTTTTACTGTACTGATACAAAGACATTCGTGTAAAGATTTGAAAGTATGTAATACTGCAATTTATTAAGAAAATCAACTGTTATATTTATGAAATAATAAAAGACATAAGGCATGCACTTTGTATTGATTCTGATATTTTCAGTGGAGGTTATAATGATATGATTGCTATATTATTTTTGCAGTGGACATATGATATGATAGCTATATTATTTTTGCAGTGGACATATGATATGATTGCTATATTATTTTTGCAGTGGACGTATGATGTGATTGTTATGTTATTTTTTGCAGTGGACGTATGATGTGGCAAGGACCACATGTGAAATATCGTCGTCCTGAAGCTCGTAAATATTCCATGTGGATCAAAGACGCTAAAGATAATAACTTTCTACGAGAGCGGGGTATAAGATGTCTGTCTGATCATGAAATAGGAACTCATTTTGTATCCTTTATACCACTTTGTTGGTCAGAATTGTCCTCAATTAATGTGATTATAAAGTCAGTTATACAGGGGTGTAAATTTTACAGATTAATCCGGAATTCTGGATTAACAAATCCTGAAAGAGCCATGTTTTCTGACAAAATAAAAAGTTATTTGATGAAAATGTCTTGAGAAATGGCAAAGCAATTGTCAGTTAAGCCTAGCTGTTATGAAAATGTCTAAATAAAAACTGCTTTAAATATAGAAACAATGTTGTTGAAGGTGTCTTGTTTGTCCAAAATGTATGGTCGCATAGGGTTTTCCTGATTATAGATTTGGCTGCATTGACACTCCTGAGTTATAATAAAACAAGTGTATCATTTAAAATAATAAGTGTATGATGCGGCTTATCAGCAGATGACTGAATTGAGTTTATTTTACATTTACAAGGTAATACATACCGTATACTATGTTCACATTTTGGAAAAGTAGGCACAGTGGTTGACGGGTGAGCTGCTACAACCCTGCCTTAGATTGACTGGCTAACCTCCGAATTACTTGTTTGTAACCAAGGAAGAAGTCGTGAGTGACAATATATTGACAGTAAACTTGCAGGCTGTGAGGGGCTGTGAGAGGCTGTGAAAGGCTGTGAGAGGCTGTGAGAGGCTGTACACTTGTAGTATACTGTTCATTATTCCTTGACTGATTACATAGTTTCGTTCATACAATGATGGCTTACAACCATGGTTTGCTGAGCGTTCTAGGTTCGGTATACGTGGTACAGCATGTTTAGAACATCTACGCACAGAGGAAGGCTTGGCAGCTGTAAATACAATACTCAATGCTAAATGTAGATATCTCTGGGGTCCGGCATTGTTATATTGTAAGTACTCCCATGAGTTTCATTTTTCTTTTGGAATTAATGAGTCCTTTTCCATTGAACCTAGAAAATCAATTACTCCCACTATGTAAAAATAAAGTATTTTTCAAAATTTAATGAGCCCATAGCCAATATTGTGAGTGGGTACCTCGGGATGGGCTCCAAAATGAATCACTGACTCTTATGAATTTTACTAGGTATAAGAATTAAATGCATGGGTGAAAGTTTTCAGGCATATGCCTGAATTTCAGGTTTTTGAGTGAATCAAGATGTCTGTTTTTCTTTATTTTCCCTATATAAATTGTCAGTTTTTTGAGAATTTCAGGTTTTTCAAAATTTCTAACTTTCACCCAATGTAAATGCATTACAGTAACTGATGATTAGATCATAACTGACATCTTGGGTGCCAGTTTTTGTTGGGGAAAATACTATCCCCATACTTATATCAACACACCCCTGGGCAACATTATAACTCTCTATTAAGCTTTATCAAGCTGGGTTAGATGAAGGACTCATTCTGACTAACTGATTGATATATGTATACTCATACTTTCAGATATTGCATGTAAGGCTTCGGAAATGACATTCAAACAATTGTTTGAACATCTTGAGAAATATGTTGAGAATCCGGAGTGGCGCTGGCGTCACTGTGTTCGTGTTAAGAGAGGTTTACTCAATCCTAACGATATCGGAGGTTATGGCAAGGATCAGTGCTATTTTGAGGGTATGGTGTTCTTATTGATTTATATATAGTGAGTGACTCTTGTGGTGTATTTTCCACACAAGGCATGTAACAATCATTATGTGTGCCTCCGTTGCTCAGTGGTTAGTGTGCTTGCCTTCTAATCTGCCGATCCGGGTTCAAATCCATATGTAGGCACATACATATATGCCTGTCATATTTTAGCAGAAAGATAACTGGCAAATTAAGGCTATGCTCGGCATGTAAAAATCCACAGTTCTTGGTATGCAGACGACTGGGGATGAGAATCACAAACTCCTGTGGTTTGCATAAATATGGCTTATTAAGAGAGATAAAATATTTATATGCAGAATTAAGATTGAATACCTTTGAATGAGGCAGCTATTTCGAATTTTGACGAAACTTACTTTACAGTATAACAATGTCAAAATTTAATTTGACAATTTTCAATACCATGCTTCCAATGTAAATAACACACATATATGTTTGTCGAAAAGAAGACGAAATTATCTTTGATAGAAATACAGAGCACTTATGAATGAGTATACATATTTTTAAACTTCATCTGATATGAAATCTATAATACATATTTCTTTTTTTTTTATGATTTCTTATTATAGGTGCTGTTGATATTTTACGAAATGTGGATACTATTGACTTCAAAGTGTTGATGAGCGGAAAAATATGTTATGATGAAATTCAGAGGGTGAAAAAACTTGCTCGACTAAACTGCATACAGATGCCTGCGTTCATGAGAAACCAAGAAAAGTATAAGAAAACTTTGAAGCAAATTGCACACATGAATGGACTCCACTTAGACCATGCTAAATTCAAGGCACCTATGGCATATTTACGCAGGTTAAAGAGGGGTCGCCGTATAGGAGTCGCTGGGGGAGCTAAAAAGGTGAGAAAAAATGAGCGTAAGGGCAGTGTGTCTTCTTCTACTATTGGGCTGGGTAATGATATAGGGGATTGTAATAATGGGAAGGTAGGGGTTGAAAATACAAAATCTGACTTTGAGGAAGATGGAGTGTGCTTTCAGGAATACGGTTTACCCAACAATGAAGCACGACCTACAGCTGATGTAGACTTTTATGAAAGTTTGAAAAAGCAAATGGATGATGGGGAAACATCGGACGAAACATGTGAAAGCCAAAGTGTTAAATATTTAGAAAGTCTTGTGCTTGATAAAGTTAAGTCTGAAGCTGATGAAGAAGAGGAAACTAAATCAGAAAAAAGTAATATAACTACATGTACAGATAGACATGGTGATAGAGACTGGGACCAGGACTGTTACCAACCGTCATATAGATGTGTCAGTCGTGCATCGGTACAGTCTATGTTAAGTCTTCCATCCAACTCTCTCAACTCTCGAAACAAGAATACAAATGCTGAGGGTTCTATATCTTCAACAGCAAGTTTATATTCTCTACGACCATTGTCTACTAACAATTCCAATATCAGGAGGACTAGTTCTAATTCATCAGTTGAAGGAAACAAACAAAATGAGGAAAGTATTGATGATTCAATGAAATCCAAGTATTCTGTAATATCTAAAACACTTCCTGAAGCCACACCTCTTTGGTTGCCATCCACTTGCACTGTGCAGTATTCTAATGCTAATCAAGCACTCTCTGGTCAAAATTCACTGCAGAATTCACCGAGTAAAAATCAAACACATCCAGATACTCTTAAAAGGCATTCTGATGCATTTATATATCCAGAAAATGATATATTGACTGACGATATGGTAAAAATCCAGTCTGGTGTACAGAGTTTAGAGATGGAAAAGCAGAGCTCTAGTGCAAACAGTGCTACCAGTCAGGTAAAACTGCTCAAACGAAGAGTGAAATCAGCTGCTAACCTTCTACCAAAGTTTTCTGCTTAAACAAACTTACCATGTACCATGTTGCAGTAACTTTGTGTTAAAACAACTCACAGCAAGCATGTGGCTGGATTGGTGCTTGTTCCTAATCCTCTAATAAACTGATTGGTATACCGCTCCATAATAACAGCATGGTTGAACGATCTTGCTGGATGAAAATAATTATTCTAATGCCATATATAACACCAGTACATATATGTCACCGGAGTTAATCTGGTCGGGGCTGTCTGACTTACATTGAATATAGAATGTTTAAGCTATCTTTGGGTCTGTTGTTACTGTAGTAGATAATTTACAAATTACTTGTACGCATTTCTAGATCTATATCAGGGATATTTGATTCTTTACAATTTGATATTTGTGATTGTGGAACACCTTTATGCACGGAAATATGTGTTTTATGCTCACCAGCAACCTCTGTATATAGAGTTATTCACCATCAAACCTCCAATCTATACCGATTGATTCACCAGCAAATTTGTGTTTTGAATTTTTTGTTACACCCCAGACTTGTATGAGAAACAGTTAACATTTTATATAGAACTGAAAATACTGAAATGTTTTTTGGTGGATGAGTACCCCACAGTTAATGCTCTTTTTCTGCCTGCATATTTACAACCATTTTGAAATATTTTGGTGCATAAAGCAAAATGGACCTTACAAGGTGTATTGGTGCAAAATTCTATTTGTTCTCTGTTAGTTATTTTTTAATGGATTTTATTAAAATTGCCATTAGAAGGTTAGTAAATTTTTGGATTATTACGACGGAAGTGCTGGAGGCAATGCACGTGTTACACATTTTTGGAGATTGATTTAAATTTTCAGAATTTAATAATTGTTGACACATTTTGTCATCAAAATTAATCAAACATAATCTGCCACAAATGTTGATAAAGTTTTTACAGTTTATTAGTCATTATAATGTACTATATTATATATTTACTACAGGGGTGTCAATTTTCTGGATTAATCCGAAATTCCAGATTTACAATTCCTGTAAGAGCCATGTTTTCTGACCAAAATAAAAGTTATTTGATGAAAATGTCTTGAGAAATGGCAAAGTAATGGACAACTTAGTCTTGTTATGAAGAAATGTCGTTAATAAAAACTGCTTTAAATATAGAAACAATGTAGTTGAAGGCTTCTTGTTTGTCGAAAATGTTTGATCGCATAGGATTTTCCTGATCATAAATTTGGCTGCATTGACGCCCTTGTTACTAGATAGTCCATCATTATATTACCATCATAATACAACTGATATTATATTGCAATACAATGTATATATGATTTAATAGGGTATATGATTGCCATGATGATGTGTATATTACTATAGCTTGTCTATTTTGACCTGAGCCTGACCTTTATGCAAGAATTTATTACAAGGTTTTTGCTTTGAATATATCAATTTCTGCAAACAAATTGTGCACGATCGGTATTCCATATTTGTGTTTGTATTACATTGCAAGCGTCTTTGTGATACTCACCGATTATGAAAACATACAATGGGTGTTATAAACGTAGACAATACACCGACTGTTAAATTATGCTAATCAATAGGTCTGGCTCATGTCAATTTGGCCAAGCTATACCTGAACTGAATCAATGTTGCCAAGCATGTTGATTGCAGCTTCTCAAATAGTGTCAATAAACACCAGGATTACTTACTTAGAATTTTGGAACCAAAGAAAAATTATTGTTTATCAGTATTTGACCCAAATAATTAAATTGGTAATAAAATATATATTGACATGTTAGGTGACTTATCAGCGTGTCAGACAGCATATGCCAAATCTGCTGTAGCCCTGCTGACTACAAATAGTATCAGTAATATGTCCTAGGTTTTCATGTGTATTTATTTATTTATATTTTTTATATGATAGATATTACTTCAAGAATAGTTGCCAAATAGTGTGTGCACTGTAGTTACATATTTATTATTTGTTATACGTACACTAGTCCTTGAATTCTTTCTGCCATTTTTTACATGTTATATATAAATATATAACCCATATTGGGTATTGTTTTGTCTAGACGTTATACATGCTGTCTTATTGTTATACGTATTCATCGCTGACTTAGAGTGACAAGGCCGTAAGTACAAATTCGATATTTTGAGAAAACAGGAAAGAAACAGTCCAAGATTTACTCTTTACCTGTTGTAAAGCAAGCTGTTTCAACTTCATTTTGGTAGACATGACAAGTTCTAATTTTCATTTAAATAGGATCTGAGTCATAAGAACCGCCTGGTGATGTTAATTTAAATATATATCAGTCTTAAAATGTCCTAAGTAGTACTTATGACCTTCTCATTCTAAGCTTGCAACATGTACATCTGTGTAATATATTATAACAAATAGAACATTATTCAATTAGTACGGTTGAAATTATTCCATAAAAATTACATAAAATGATTAAAAGATATCATGAGGTTTGTTTTTTCAGCATTTATTTAGTAAGGCCAGATAAATGAGTTGCTAGGTCATCCTGTACTCCCGATATGCCATGCTGCCATAATTTTTCATATTGTTATTTGTTTTAAAATGTTCAATCTATCACAGAAATGCATTGTTTTTGTACCTTTAGGATATTATACATTGTCATACAAACCTTGTTTTTATTCTCCTGATTTTGATATAGCTATTGTTTGACTTAGTATTTGTATAGTAACAAAATTTAGCTTTTTTTCACTTTTTGTATGAGACTGAACCATGTTTTGACATGCTAGCCATGTAGAACACATGATTACTGGTCCTATTTAGGCCAAAACGCTAAGGTCTGTAATGTGTTAATTAGTGACAAAATACATGCTTATCATTATCATTGACTCATTTTTTGTAACCATGCGTTTACAAATTATATAAATGCCATGCTTCAGCATTCACATATTTACTTGTATTGTTGACGATGAACCCACAATAATCTCTTTCATTACATCTACTATCCATGTAACACATTGAGCAGGAATATCATTTTAATTATTGTAAATATAAGACTGTAAGAATGATTATTGATTAATGTGTAAATCAAGAAGTTAACCAATCTTAAGTCCCCAAAATATTGTGCATTAAATATTTGTAGGAAGAAGGGTTCATGTTTTATACATCTGAAAAATTTCGACAATTTCGGGTAAGAGTTTTATACTAACTCCATGTCGTCATTGGGTAGTACATAATATTGCATGTGGCCTTGCTTCTTTGTAACGTACATATAGTGTTATTATACACCTGTAAACAAAGTTTGTGGTGTATACTGGAATCACCTCGTCTGTTGGTCGGTCTGTCCGTAAATCATTTATACCTGGCTGTCAAACTTATTTCCTCATGGTTCAGCTTATTGATATGAGACTTTGCATACATACTCACTGAGTTGTATATAGTTTTGTCCATGATGATCCATGTCATAGAGGAGGATATTGAGAATAGAGACCTTGCTCTCTATGTGTATGATAACTTGAAGCTTGAGGACAGTAAGTCAGTATGTAGTAGGGGTGTAACGGTAAGCTCACCTCACGATATGATATGTACCGTCAACTTTTATAACAGTTCGGTATGATTTCAGTATGATACATAATTCTCTAACAGCAGCTTAAATACTTCAATTTTTAAGTGACAATGACAATGTTGCTTCTATAACAGCAATTATGATGTGCCTATCAATTATTTTAAATGATTTACGACAATACGAAGCATATGCTAGTACAATTAAAACGAGTGATTCATGGTAATTATACATAATCAGTAGGCTGTCGGGATGTTTTCTTAGTTTGAATATTATTTTGGTCATTAAAAGCTTATACCGAAATTTAGAAGTCTTGTACCATGAACCGTGTGGGACTGAAGTCTGCGGTGTTTCGTATACCGTGGTATCAGTTACAGCCCTAGTATTTAGCACCTTGTAGGGGTATTAGTCCCAGTCTGTGACCGTTCTTGTTTATTCATGTATCATAACAACTTTACCATATATTCTACATGCATGTCATTATAAATCTTTAAAATAATTGGGATTTTTTTCAACAACAACACGTATTCTGTAGAATATAAATCTTTCCAATTTCTAAACTTGTATATTGCCAGTACATCACCTGTTTACTGTCAGGCCACAGCTTTTTTTTATTTCTTGGTTTACGAAAACATATTGGAAAAGTGTCTGTTGGGTTGTCTAAAAAAACAAAACAAAAAAAGCAGTGATATGATGACCATAAAAATTATGTTCAAAGGCATACATAACTATTTCCATTCTATTACATGTTTTGAAAAGTGCCGTTCTATATATAGTATAACAGAATCATTCGTAATTGAAGTTCAATTGTTTGGATGGGGTTGACTGTCGCTTGCAGTGTCTGAAATGTACATAGGTGCCTTTTCTTTTCCAATCTTATACTTGCCATTAGACATAATTTTATATTCCTCTCCCTGACTCAATCTTATGATTGTATTTCCCACAAGGAACAGTATTGAATGCACACATATGTACTGGTACATACATTTTCGATTTCCTAACTTTCCATCATTTTGCTCTATTATACATGATATAGCTGTACATTATATACGTTTACAATGCATGCATATTCTTACACACATTCTTTCATCATTTCATGTAAACATACATTCCCCCAACCGCAATTCCCTTGTATTACTTGCATGCTGTCTATGATTATACTTTACAAACTTGGTGCAAACTAAATATGGCAAGCTGGTGTTTCTTACATTGTGATGCAGCTTGTATTCATTGATATTGTATTTAACTGTTAAGACAACTAATTGATAGCAGGGGTATACATAATGCTTCTAAACAATTATTAATCTTGATTTTCCTGTTAAGCTGGTACACTTAGGGAAAATTTAAGATTTTATGAAAATTCTCAGTGTTCACTTAAGATGGTTTATAAATTCCGGCCCTGGCCTTTGTAACCCAGGTGGTTCACTGGATAATGTCTATTCTTTGTAAACATGTGCACTATTTATTCCAGCTAGTATTTGCAAATTGATGCACTGATCACAATGAAACTTATAAATACAGTACATAAAAGTTAAAAACAGAATAAGACTAATCTAGTGAGTCATGTGTGAGCATTGATTACTTCTGACTCTCAGAGCTGAAGATGTGCACTTGTTCTAGCTCATTTCAGATCAGACAAGTATTGGATGTAAGGAATAAATAGTTTAGTGATTAGGGACATTATTTCTAAGAAAGTCTTAAAACTGTTATGCATATTAAAAATAAATGCTGTTTCTTAAGATGGCTAATTATTATGAAAGAACAATGTGGATTGTGTAAAAAGAATGACATAAGATGAGATAACATATTAACTAATTATTGTACTGCCTTGTTTTTATTTATTGGTGATTGAAGATTATGTTGTATTTTTTTTTTACTTACCTTGACCAGCATTACGGTTACCATTTAATATGTATTTTGTTCTTCATGACAATGTTTATGCTTTGAATTTCAGGGAATATAATGTGCATTTTATCAGCGATAACATTTAAGCTTTGGATTCATGATTATTGCATGCTTTACAATAACAATACACGTTGCTTCTACTGATTGATATATCTAATATAAATATAGATATAGATATTGCATGTGATGCATGACATGTAGTGCTTTCCGTAAATTCTAACATCAACTATTTCTGAAATTTGTATCACAAACAGTCACCATTTTACTTGAATGCATCAGTCAAGTGCATTCATGATTACATAAAATATTATCCATTCATACCAAAATATTTATTTGACTTAAAGTATATAATATTGACCCATTTCTGCAAATAAAATTCATTTAAAAAATGTACTATTGAAATACTTATATTTGATATTAATCTCATTACAAAAAAAGACTATTTGGCCTATTATATTGAATAAATTGTATTATTGGACTGAAAGTTACTGTTGCTATAGTACTGACAATTATTTTTATTTCTCTTCCAGGGTTGTGGTTGCTGGCCGTTTAGATAAAATATCATGGCTGCACTTACTGACTGTTTGCTAAAGTAAACTGGTTTTCTGTCTGTATTGTGGTACAGGTGATTGTTGCAGTGATTAGGCACTGTAACATGTTTGAATATAATCAAAATTACTATACTCAATTTCTGGAGACAAAAGTAACTTTATATTGTACTAGAAACTAAATCTAAATTCTGAAATTAAGTAATTATTTTTGATGCTTTATAACATGTCTTAGTGACTTAATCACTGTGATGAGAAACACTGGACCTATGTTCTGTAATATTATTCTGAGTACCAATGTGGTATTATTTAACTTATATTTTTAGAATTTATGTTTTCATACTAGAGTCAGTATTGTATGATTTGACTTGATCAGAAATTGTCATAGATCTTTTACATTAATTCATAATCATGATGTAGAAATTAACAATAATATTAATGATAACGAGAATTATGTATCTATTATAAAATGCTTGCATGACTGTGATATTCAAATTTTTAATTCTTTGCTTATTGTTACAATCATGGATTATTAAAAGTACAATATTATATGTAACCTTTTGATTCATACATGCATGCTCATATTATTAAACACATATTTCATTGACATTTGCTCTATAAATTATAGTTGGTCATGATTATAACAATAGTCGGACATGATTATAATAATAGTCTTGACATGATTATAATAATAGTCTTGACATGATTATAACAATAGTCCTGACATTATTATAACAATATTCTTGACATGATTATAACAATAGTCTTGACATGATTATAACAATAGTCTTGACATGATTATAACAATAGTCTTGACATGATTATAACAATAGTCTTGACATGATTATAATAATAGGGGATTAAATAGCCAGCGAAGCAGGCTATTGTAAATACCCATACCAATAATGTCCACGTGCGTATCTTCGTCGAGAGTCTGCCGGTACTAATGCTTTCAGAAAAAGTTATTTCCGGTCAAAAATTTCAGGCAGTTTTCCGAGGTGAATGGTCCTTTGAAAATAAAAAAATAGTAATCTGTAAACGGTTGCCCCCTATCATTTTCTTTCGAATTATAACCATCTTTAAAAATATTCAATAAATAAAACAAACTATTTAAAAAAACACAGGGAAGTAAGAAATACGCTACTGTACTGGATACACGGCGCCAATACAAGACGTGATGTCATGACGTCACAAATAACAGGAAATGACGTCATACCAAAAGTACGCCAAATAGACTCATGACGTTACGTTGCAATGTATAACAAATCAGTATAATATAGGTAAAACTCCAGGTTAGGGATGCATACACTTATTCCAAACATAAACCACACATACATAGCCAATCTAAAATTTTGAATAATTATTATTTCTGGTCTTAAATTTAAAGAGGAAAAGTGATCAGTTGCTGATCAATAACTATCTTTGTATATTTTATAACATATAAATTCAACTCATATTTAGTCAGTTTCTATCTGAAACATAGCTTAGCAGATATCCAATGTGTATTTAATCCCTCATTTAGGCGGTGCCTTAGTTCATATTAGTCGGACATGATTATAATAATAGTCAAACATGATTATAATAATAGTCCAACATGATTATAATAATAGTCGGACATGATTATAATAATAGTCCAACATGATTATAATAATAGTTGGTCATGATTATAATAATAGTCGGACATGATTATAAAAATAGTCGGACATGATTATAACAATAGTCGGACATGATTACTTGGATTTTTAATTATATAGAATTAGACAATTTAGTACTTTGAAATTTCTTCATACTTATCATAAAGGACGCAACAAGAATTTATAAAACCAAAATCAATATCAGTACAGTTAAACTTACAATCAATACAAGAATTTAACAACGCATTCAACTTGAATGAATATGGCTTATTTTGAATGTATCTGTTGACGATTTGTTTTAAACCATTGCTTGTTTGAAATTCATATCCTGGGATATATTGCATGTTTTTTGATTTTTGAATCTCTATTTACATTATTTTAATGTGACTATATTTTATCATTTTGTTATTAACAACAGTATTACATGCTAGTGTTCATTAAAGTACATCATTATATGCTCTCCTGAATTGGAGGATGAATAAAATCTATCTACAGTAAAACTTCGTTATCTGGAGGAGTAATCGGGACATGTAAATTGCTCGAGATAAACAGGGTGCTCGAAATAACCAAAGAGCATGTATTGATAATACAAGCGGATACTACTTTAAAACTTGCTCGAGATAGGACGGGTGCTCGTGATATCAATCCTCGTCATAACGAAGTTTTACTGTATATATCTTACCATTCAGCTTTTGTAAGGAGTTACGCTTGTCTAACTATTAAGCTTCAACTTTCAAATCTCTGATTAGTTGAATTTTGAGCTTTTTTGTAAAATTAGCAAATTTAAACAATAGATTGGTAGAATTTAAGCTTAATATTCTTAAAACCGACCAATTGTAATCAGTAGTAAGTCTAGGATTGGTTAAATTAAATGTTTCCCTTAAATTAACTGATAACCTAATGCTGCTTTCTTTAGTCTTTAATGTCAATTTGATACAGTTTGTACTAGATCTAGCTATTGTTCTATTATGCATGTATGAAAAGCAAATTTTTCCTTGTAACAATTACTTTCTTACCCCTTTGCTTGTCATAATTTATAATATTCTCATATTTAAATACGACATTCTTGTTCTTATTATATTTATAGAAATTATTATTTATATCATTTTTTGTGTCAAATGTAGATTCTTACTCGTAGTTTTTGTGCCAAAATGCTTATTTATTGTCTTATTTTCTGTTATAATTGTTGTTGTCCCATTAGTGCTATAAAAGGATTTCTTGTTGCAAGTATTTATGAATGTACCATATTACTCCCTTATTCACATTGCATCACATGTATCAGTTAGCGAGTGTCTTATGTTAAATCTAAATACCTGTATGGAGATGGAGGTGTACATAATGTAATTATTGTATCGAGATGGTCTGATACTTTATATGGAGTAAAGGATTAAAGATGTATAAATTGCATATTGATGGCTTAGAATGAGAAGGTCGTAACTACTACTTATGACCTTATAAGACTTATACATATTTGACATCTGCATCATAAGGCACTTCTTATGAGCCTATTTTCATGAAAATCGGAACTTGTCATTGTTGACCAATATGAAGTAACAAAAGCTTGTTTTTCCATAAGTAAAGAGTAAATATCAGACAAGTTTTTATTGTTTTCTCAATATATTGATTTTGTAGTAATACGACCTTCTCATTCTAAGCCAGCGATATATCTCCACATTATGTATACTTCCTGCTTTCTCAACACATGATGTAACACTATTCAAACATTTTATCTGTAAGAACCTATCTCATCTTGTAGTGTTAAAATGGAACCAGAATATTATAAGAAAAATATAAGAATGTCCCATTGTCAAAGTTGAGTTCTTACCATTTTCCCTAAAAACTGAGGAGAGAGTGTTAGTTTATATGTATCATATGCACCATCTATTACTATACATGTAATTTATATAGCAACATGTTTACAATGTGTAAAATTGTTTAATATTTCTGACATTCTGTAAATTTGACAGTGCAATTATGTGTAAACAACTATACATTATATAGTATCATAATTATGTACTAATCCAGGTATTTACTAACTCAAAACTTGTAAGGTGTGTACTGGGATGTCCTCGACCCAGACACACCTATTGACGAGGAAAATAAACTAATACCCCACCTCAAAAAAAAAAAAAACTATATATTTTTTTGTTTGTGCTTTGCACTTTTCAAAATATCTCATTTATAATTATAGCTTGGCTATTTTGACCTGAACCTGACCTTTATGCAAGAATATATTACAAGGTTCTTGCTTTGAATATATCAATTTCCGCAAGCAAATCGTGCAGTATCGGTATTTTAAATTTGTGTTCTATTGCATCTCGATCGTCTTTGTGATACTCCCCGATTATGAAAACATACAAGCGGTGTTGTACTGTATCAAAGATAATATATTGACTATTAAATTATGCTTATCAAAAGGTGAGGCTTGTGCCAAATTAGCCAAGCTATAATACGAGTTAAGATAAATACCATAGTCATTCCAAAGTAATTATTCTCTAAATATCCAACATGGTATGTTGTGTTAAGACGGAAACTGCTTTTTGGTCCATGTAGTGCCATAAAGTCTCTAAGTTAATAATTCTGTGATTATTTACTCATATTTGGCACTCAGCTGTTGCTATTACAATGCCACAAATCTTCATAGTAAGTGTCCTTTGGTGCAAAAAGGTTGTATCTCTCTATATACTATAGTATATTCTCTATATACTAGAGTATATATTGAGATACAACCTTGTTGCACCAAAGTGTCCTTTGTTGCCAAAATACATGCCTGTGATAGCCCTGGAAGATTTGCTTCAAATTCATTGAATGTTTTTTTTATCATGTTGATTTTACAAGTGAAAACCAAGTGTGACTAGACATACAGGGATAAGTTGTTATATTTATTTGTTACCTTATTTATTATACTGTTTACAATGTTGTTTCTGTTGTTGATTTATTATGTTGTTTTACAGGTCTACTACATCATCTTATAATAAGTTATTATTCAATGTTGTCTTACTATAGCTATTTATTAAACTAGTATTGGAAGATTTACATTATAAAGAACCATTGTATAACTCGCTGGCTTAGAATGAGAAGGTTGTAACTACTACTTACGACCTTTTAAGATTCATGCGAATATAAAATAAGCATCGCGAGGCGCTTCTTATGAGCCCATTTTCATAAAAATCAGAACTTTTCATGTTTACCAAAACGAAGTTTAAACTGCTTGTTTTACCATGTAAAGAGTAATTATCCGACAGTATTTTCTCGTTTTCTCAAAATACCGATTTTGTAGTTACGATCGACCTTCTCATTATAAGCCATCAAGCGGTGTGAACAGCTGACTGCCTCAACTGGTCCCAAATATATGTCATTAAATAAAACCACACTTACGAATCCAACCAAAAATACAGCGATTTTTTTTCAAAAACTATAATAATTTATCCATTAATGAATTACATGTACCCAGTTTGTTGTTTATTGGCATATAGTTCTATGATCTATCAGCACTTAAGATTCTTATAGCTGTAATTGTGTGGTCACTGGTGTAAGAAATAATTATTTATACTGTAATCATGTCGGTATCATATTTGGTCCTATATTGGCCACTGTTTACATGTAGAATGTTGATTTTATATATTTGTATAAATTCTCTCTTCATTATAGAAGTAGAAGATATATTTTTCTAGCCGCTTTTACAAGTTGAATAAACATTAAACTGTACAAGAGTCTTACTTTGTATTTCATCTCCAAAACAGGATTCTGTCTATAGATACCGAGCTTAGCCTTGATTTGCCAGTCAGCTTTCTGCTCAATATGGCAGGCATATGTGTGCCTCCACCCGGGTCGCCTAACCGGGTCGCCTGATTAGGAGGCAAGCACGCTAACCACTGAGCTACAGAGGCCACATTATTCCAACGTTGGTTTCATGACAATGAAAAATATTTTTGATAGTGACAAGACCATAAGTATGCATTGTCAGTAAGTTTGAGAACAAACAGATGAAACTCTTCTGTATAAGAGTCTGAATATTAGGCTAATTATTTTGTCATTAAAGCCTATGTCCCACTGAGGAAATCCTAAGAGGAGATTGGATTTAAAATTCAATACATGTATTGAAAACTTCTGATGTGCTCGCATGATGTCAATGAATGTCTCATGACTTCCACGAAGCTCTCCTATCCTCAATCTCCCTAAACAACTCATTCTGAGATAAATCTCATCTCAAAATTGACATGTGTCATAGAGATTATTTCCTTGGGAGGCAGGACTAAAAATTGGCAACACAAAAAAGAAAGAACTATTTTTAGATTAATTCTGTAAAATTAAGAGCTTGAACTTCTGATTCATCTCAAATGCAGAGTGACTCTGATTTGAGCAAAATCTGATTTTGAGATGAGATTTCTGCTTGCGATGTTTCGGGAGATTGGACCCAGATGATCCTGTTCCCGAAGCTCATTTATTTCCAAGGATTATGGAAGGGAGACAATCTAATTACAGCCAGGGGCTTTAACAATCTACACATATTCAAAGTAGATCAATCTTGATAACAAAAGCAAGCACATTGAATGTGTACACTGTCTAGCACTCATTTCATATAAAAGTATATGGTGTAAATACTAGGGTTAAAGTTTTCAGTCTGAATACTTATTTCAGTTTTTTTTCGAAAAATTGCACTATGTTATTTAATATATGAAAATTATCAAGTTGTGAACTTTTACCCATGTAAATATATTGTACTGAGTATATCATATAGAGTACATCATCACAATACTGGTTATTTCAACACCATACTGTAAGTAAACAGGTCAGGGTATGTGGAGTAAAGGGTCAACAGTCAACAACAGAAGTAACATTACAAAGTTTATTTATAAATCCCACGATAACAACAATATATGAGCCGTTTTCCAGGAAAACCGGGCTTTAATAAATGACATTGTATTGTAATTATGCAATAAGATTTGGAAAAATGTCTAAAATGAGAAAAAAATTCATATTTAAGTAATTGGATAGTATAGTACTATCCATTAGCTTCAAGTTTTCTTTAAAATAACTTCTGTCGTTGCTATGGTGATTGTTTTCTAAAAAGTACTCATATCAAAGAAAACAAGGATTAAGTGGCTAGAAACACTTGCAAATTTTCTCTGTAAGCAAACACTCACAAATTGGACACGTTTTATTAAAATAAGAATATGATTCTATAATGTGCCACAATTTTAAAAGTTTACGTCAAAAATTTATTAGATACTGGATCTTTGAAATGCTATTTGACATTACGTAAAAACGTAGAGAATGACGTTCGCGATGTCAATCAAAAAGTAGGCGGTTGTGGTCGGTTTAAAAAAGTCTATAACTTTTGTAAGTGCAAGGAATATTTTGTTCAAATTTTCAGAAACTGTTCACAAGAGTTACCTCTTTCAAACCATATAATTTATTACCACCATTTTCACAATTGTGTCACTAAGCCCGGTTTTCCTGGAGAACGGCTCATATATAATAAATTATGTAAACAAATCTATTAAAAATTACTAAGACTGTTCATCAGACTCTGCTTTCACTGCGTGTAACGCATAGTTTATACTTGTGTCCTTTATCCACTGCCATTCTCTGAAGACGGGAAGATACAACATACCATGTATCATCTGTACATGCATATTGTCTGAAAACAACAATATATCAATTATAATGTATGTTGACTCGCATCAAATTCATCATTGCAGCAATGTCGCTGGCTTAGAATGACAAGGTTGTATGGAAAGTACAAAATCAATATTTTGAGAAAACAATAAAAAACTGCCTGAAAATTTCTCTTTACATGTACTTATGGTAAAACAAGCTGTTTCAACTTCAGTTTGGTCAACATGACACTTTAAGATTTTCATGAAAACAGGCCCATAAGAAGTGCCTTGTGATGCTGATTGTAAATATGTATCAGTCGTAAAAGGTTGTAAGTAGTACTTATGACCTTCTCATTCTAAGCCAGCAATATATCATATGCTGTGTGGTCTATTTTCCTTTTTTTTTGACAACTCAGACATGGATATGTTTCATATTCATACCGCCTTCCTTTGACATAGAAAACTTGAAGTTCAATGAAGATATATAAGTCCATGCTAATTCATGTTAAGACGATCATGTTAATTCATACAAGTAGTAACATCAAATTATTCTATACACACATTCCTAATTGTCGGCTGCTGTAAAATCATTTTATTTGGATGAGATGAAATTTCGAGGTTTTGGTAAAAAGAACATTTCGATGGGGCGTAAAGTCGGGAATTTTGCATTTAAGGTAATACATACAACTTACAAGGATCAAAATAATTGTTCTTTGGGATTAAATTTTGTGGTTAAAGGTGAACCATGACATTAAATCCCCCCAATAATTAATGATTTTACAGTATATTTCAAATACTTATCTCTAGCTGTAACTTACTTTTCTCCAGTATAATTCTCAGATCATCTGGCGGCACAAATTTATCCCAATCATGTGTACCAGGTGGTACAACTCTGAATATATTCTCAGCAGCATATACAGCTAGACTTCTAGATAACATTGTCTTGTTCATTGTTGTGATAAATACCGAACCTCCGGGCTGTATAACATAAAAATAAATGATTCTTTCAAAACCATGGTCGGTATTTATACAGCATCTTATTGAAAACTTAGAATTTTCCTAAAATCTCAAATTGTGCTTAAGTGTATCAGCTAAACAGGAAAACTAATATTAACAATTATTTACATTGTTTAGAAGCATTATGTAAAGAGCTACTATAATCATATAGAAAACATGCCTGGGTTATTTTTCATTTCTTGTGAAATATGGGCAGCTCAATATTTTAACTTTAGTAAAAATATTTAAGGTTTCAATTAAGATGCTTTACAAATACCAGCCCAACCAATTACTTTGTTAAAATTGATCAGGGTATAACAAATTGCTGGTATGATTTACTGGACTTGTACCTACAAGTGTTGTGAAGTTCCTTCGAAATTTTATCAATTGTTATAGAGACATAGCGTGGCAGAAAATGATAAAGATATATAAGGGGAATATATCTGTGAAAATTCATTTGAGCACAGTGTGCAATGAATGTACATGACAAGGTCTGATAATACTAGTCCAGTACTTCATGTGTAAGTCACGTGAAATCTAAGCAGTTGTAATAGAGAAAACAGAGAACAGACAAATTTTGCCATCAAAACACCCAAGCCAACCGACAGTTAGACTGACTAACCATCAAAGCTCAAACATGCCTCAAATATTTCTGTCAATATACCTGCCCAATTTGCCATAATACTACTACAGAAGTACACTCTGTGGAAAATGCTGATAAAACTTTACCTTGACTAGTTTACAGCATGATTCGACAAACGTGACAAGATCAGCCACATGTTCTACGACTTCTGAAGCAACAACTGCATCAAATGTTTCTGATTCTGTAGTGGCTAGATCTTCAACTGAACCTGAATATAACATCAATATAAAAGTACTGTAGTTCACAGACAATGATCAAGGCTACACAGTAATGACAGCATCGCCTAGACACACAGGCAAGAGTCAGACATAGATACAAACTATCCAGCCATCCAAAAAAACTGGATGTTTGAAGCAAACTTCTTTAAGTCAACATCATACAAACATATTCTTCAGTCCCTTCACAAATTCAGTACAGTGCAGAATTTAAACACTTATTAAAATATTCAATGGAAACATTACTGCATGGAAGACATATTCATAATAACTATTAATAAGTATTACAAAGCTCACTTAGTAAAATGAAATTCTAGCTACCAGGTTATTCATACAATACAAATAATCAATACAAAATAGAAATTACCACATACTTGATAGTCTGCTGTGAATTTAGAATTCGAAACTACTTGCCCAAATCGGTAAAATTTAATAGTTCCCTATATATACTCTATACAAAATTACTTAAAAAATTACTTCCCCAAATCAACACTTACTTATCACGGAGAAGTGCTTAATTTACAGACTGATACTACATGTAAAATAAAAATCAATGAAGTCATTACATATATCAGATTTCAACATCAAGTTATAGAAATACAGCTTTAAATCAGGGTTGGGAAAATGCCGGCATTTATGAGTAAAGTCCACGCCACTGGCATTTACTGGCATTTTCCGGAATTAACCGGCATTTACTGGCATTTACTGGCATTTTCCAAAATACACTTTTTTCAGTTAAAACAGTCTTCAATCATGATTTGACATACTTGGGTTTTAAGCATGTTTTCCCATATTTTGGGGGGTTCAAGAAAATTATAAAATTTCTGAAAAATTCATATTAAGTCTATAATAACCCTATTATTGGGCTAACTGATCTACTGATGAAAGTAGCATGTAGGTTAACATTTAGACCATTTTAAAGTAGATAATTGCCTTTGAAATTCTGGCTAGGTGTGATATACAGTGTTAAACATTGTCTGACACCTTCAAAGGGTCTATTCAAGGCACTTCTTCATTTGATTTTATGAAATTATTTATGAAAAGAATTAATACCCAAAATTATTTTTATAAACCCTTTAAAACCCCTTATTGCCCTTTAATAACCCTTAAAACCCTTTAAACCCCATTCGGATAGGGTTTTAAACGAGATAGTGGGTTTTTGGTAACTGCGTGATTTATGCCAGTGTCACTTTCAGCAAAATAAAGTAGATATTTTTTTCATTTTGCATGTTTTTAACATGATTTTAATCATAAATGCCAGTATTTGCCACTTTTGCAATTTTGGGGGTATTTGCCATGCCGGCATTTACCGGCATTTACCACTGGAATTTACCGGCCGGACAATACTTGTCCCAACCCTGCTTTAAATCTCCTTATTTTACTGGGGGAAATGAAAAAAATAACAATGAATACTAAGTACCGTTAATGTATTTAACCCTTGATAACAATCTTGGATCTTCCTGAAGATGTAACTGTGCAATCTTTGTACTTTCTTCTACTGGATCTAGGCCAATCACAAACGCTCCAAGTCTGGCTAACGGCTACAAATGACAAAACATTATTGCTCAAAAGTATTTAACATTGAAAATGCATTTTATGTCCTGAAGTATATATAGGTAGTATATAAAGGGTGGACATATGGTACCACATGACTTTTCTGCTAAGTCTGTAAGTAAAAATATGTATTAATTAAAAACAACCATAAATATCTCATTCTTTGAGTTTGACCGATTTTCATGTGGTATTTTTGATGCAAAACATTGTCTTAAACTGCTATTCAAATAAGCTATAACTTGGTAATCTCTCTGCAGAATGATGCAGTTGGACACTTTTAGTTGATTCCCAAATGTGGAAAGCACCACAAGATAGAAGAAAATGAAAATGTAATAAAACAATCAGATAGTTTGTTGGCAAATTGACAAATACGATATTTAGTCTACTATTTCGATATTAACATTCTATCATCAGGTATTGGCCATTTGTTAAGAAACAGCCTAATGGTTCCATAATTCATTGTATGTAATGGATGATGGGGAAAAAAGTTGTGGGAGCAATAATGTGACTTTAATAAGGCAATACATCTATACACAGACATACATGTGTGACAGCATATTCAAAAGCAACCACACATGTAGAATATGAACTGCCAGGAAATTAAACTAACTACATGTATATATATGAAAACTGACCTCAGTTAATATTCCCCCACCACTTCCAACATCAACCATTGTCATATCCTGTAAAGGCATAGATGAATTATCTTGAATTATTTCATTTTGACCAATCAAACCATCTCGTATAAATGGAACTCTGAGTTTGTTCATGGCATGTAAAGCTTCGAAGTCACCTTTCTCATCCCACCAAGACTGAGCTAATGCTTTAAAATGCTTCAATTCTTCTTCATCCATTGTAGAATTAACAATAGGGCGACTGCAGTAATGTCTGTAAAACAATAAGAAACAATAAGATTGTTTTTAAAACCTTTAACTTTCTTGAGTTATTGAACGGAAACAATTTGGTCTACCACCAGACAGACAGACAAACCGACAGTCATGAGCAAAGCAATATACCCCCATCAAAAAATGACTGCATTATCTATGAGTGCGGGGCCCAATTACTTTGACTTAGTCAATCCTCAATTATACTACCCACAGAGATTAATTAATACACTCCTGCTATATGCAGTCTATTAACAGCAATCCACTTACCAATAAAACTTCACCACTAAACCTAACAACATTTGTAGCTTTAAAAACAAATATACATTGGCAATATCCAGTCTTCTGTCCCTATCAAGACTACAGCATAATTGTTCATTCTGTCAAGACAAGCTTTTATTTATATCATGTTTGAAGTGTTAATATGAAGGTTATTATGTAGTTGATTGTCTAGTCAAACAATCTTGACTTATGGACTATCGTCCCTTGAGGAGATAAAAGTCAGAAATTATAAAAAAATCTCCTAGCAGACAGCCCCTCGTCTAGTTGATAGTCTGGTGGTGTTTGTCCAATATTGTCAAATTGTATGGCAACTATTTATTAAAATTAAATAATCCTTAATTTAAACTGCATGTAAAAAGAAATAATTTAATTTTAATGGTCAAATGTTCCCACCTGAGATCATGGCAGAATTCACTACACATTTCAGAGCAATTTTTATATGACTTGGTTTGAAAATGAATGTCAAAATACCCAAAGACCTAAATTACACAGATTGGACACTCCACTGAAAATTTAGAGAAAACAAAAAATAACAGGCAGCAGATTCAGTTATTGTGCATAAAACCTTTTTTAGTCATCCAATTTTAATGGGCAATGTATCATGTTGAAGAGCTAAGTTCCTTCTACTAGATGAAGTAACTCATGTTTGACTATATCGAGGGCTCAGCGCAAAACTATGGTATGTGCCTCTATAAATTGATGTAGTTACCATAGTTTTGCGCCGAGCACTCGATATACCTTTCATAAAATACAGAAAATTATGATTTGAATGAGGCAAATCAAGTATTTTCTGATAAACTTGGAATTTACATTATTTGATGAAAAGGAGAGTAGGTCTGGCTCTTCGGGGTCTATTGTTTTATTCCTTGACCTATTTCAATTAATGAGGTAGCATTGGACAGCTGAAAAATAAATATATTGCATAGACTTATTATTTTTTGCTTAAGTTTATTAGAACTGGAGATATAAGGTATTAAAAATGGACGAGATTTCGCGAGATTTCAGAGACCTGCCACGAGATATCGTGAGAGTTGGTACATGATTCCAATCTGTGTAATTTAGGTCTTTGAAATACCAAATCGAAATTTAAAGTCATATTAAATATTTGAAGGACTAGACAAAACCAAGAATATGTTCAGGGATTGAACATACTAGCAGCCATGATAGGGGAAGACGGAATATTTCCAAAAATACCTCTTAAATCCAAGGCGACCACCATACTTTCTTCCATGAGAATGATGACACTTCAAAGTCAATGTGTTTTTTTCTGAGACTGAATGTAAATTTTCAGAAGAGATTCTGACATCTGATAAACGTAATGAGCTTTGACATCTTAAATTTAATGAACAAATACCACAAATATTTCTTTTGGCAGGTAAAATAATGTTTTTTAAAGACAACATCTTGATATATCTAGAGATTTGTCACTTTTTTAATATGATGTGTACTAATTGTCATCTGGAAATTCCAAACGCTTGCAAATTTGGATAAAGTACTGCTCTTCCGGACAACTAAACGGGTATTCCGAAAAAACATGTTTTTATCATGACCTGCAAGCGTTCTTCAACATTGATTGGGATCAACCTAATTTGCATAGCGCATACCCCAATTGGTTCAATATCTCGTCGAGGAGCTAGCTGCACGATTATGATTTTATAATCCATCTTCAAAACATTGTTGCTAGTCAATATATTAGTATTGAATAAGTGCTGAGGTATGCGATCATCGGGTTTCAATATAAGTTCCTTCTCAAAAGCGATAAAATACCAAATTGATGCCCAACAATTGTAATGACGCGCAAATATTCTAAAAACAGTCTGTACCCCACCCACTGCGTTGTTATGCGAAATTAAAATATCAATTTCGTGCCGCTATTTCTCGTTAATCGATGGTTATGATACTGTGTTTAAAGGTCTTGAATGGTGTTTAAATTATGTGCACATAATAAAAGTGATCTCTTTCATTCTGTGTTGAGAAAAATGCCCCAGCCCTTGATTGGGGGGGGGGGTAGATGTGGGGCAATCTGCTAGGAGATTTTTTTAATTTCTGACCTTTATCTCCATCGCAGATGTGCATGAAAGTGTCATATATGTGGAAGTAGCGCCGATCAAATTTTTGGCGCAACTTGAAAAAGTGAATGAAAAGTTGTAAATACCATGAAATATATAGCATGTCCACGAAGATCAACCCTTTTTCTCGTTATCTGCACCAAAAACATCCATAAAACACTCAGCGGTTCGTTTGTCTGACAATTTTAACACGACGAGGTCGCACTTTTAAATTCCACTACACAGCTATTTGTTGTTGATATGCAGATCGCATTCCCCTATCGACCAATCAGAATACACGATGGAATGAGTTTCTAGAACAATGGAGGATGCTGGGAGATCTTCGGCACTATTTGGTTTTCACAGTGATGTACACTGGTACGCGTGAAACCAATTACACTGAGATCGCTCGGGTGAAACTAAAAACGAAAAATTAACGAAGAATTGTTGACAAATCGAGCTGATTTTTCTTGTAAACTGATAGTTAATGACTTATGAACAGAATACGATAAGTTAAATGAATTTTACTGCTCGCTTAGCGATTCGCACAACGTTAGCATATGAATCACACACGTGTTGCGCTCATCTGTACGGGCTGTACGGGCGTTATACGCGTACCGGATACTCACAGTTATGTTTACATTTGGATTTTCGGAAATTACACGTGCTGATTTATTTATCGATTTATTGATTATAAGGACCAATATTAACAGGTATTCTGTACCATTCGTTTATTTTTTTTATATTTTACATGTTCAATGCTGAAAATGGCTCTAATTTGGCGTAAAAGACAGAATTCATGAAACTCAAAAACTGACCAGTAAAGCGCATAATGGGTCTTGACTTAGAAGTGGACAGGTGGATACTCTAAGTCGAGATTGTTTGACTAGGGGGGGGGGGGTCCGGTACTATTTTCGCACTATCCCCCTCCCTACCCTGGGTTTGGGGGGTAAGATTCAATTGACTGGTGCATAATGATATATACATACATACATACAATGATACAGTTTCAGAATCAGACATTGATCACGAATCACTGTTAACCAAACGGTCCTTTCAGATATTTTGAGCACAGTCAGACAGTTGCAATTGTTTCTTTCAGACGAAAATTTTTGCTGACGATCGAACAACATACTAATTTGTTAACGTGCTGCTTAAATTCCGTACCAGACTTAAAATTACACAACTTTGTCAAGGTGTGGGATCAAACTTGGGACTTCCTGTAGGCTGTACCAGGGGTTTCACTAGACATGAAATCCCGAGGGTCCCAGGACCCTTTACTCAAAATTTTGGAGGGTCCTTTTCTGAAACCCTGGAGTCCTTTCCCGAACATGCCTGTCTACATTAATTATGCAGCTCTTGCTAAGTAACATGAGCAAAGTTTATTAATAAAATGTGTTGTTGTTTTATTTAATGTCAAATAAATGTTAATATGTACATGAATTTAGCCAAATAATGGCTTATTTACAACTTTATATGATTTTCTAATAATTAAAGTAGGCTACAAAAGTGGTAGTCTTGAACAGGGCTGTGAGGCTAATATAGATTCATGATACCAAAAACAATATACTCAAACACGTATCTGCGTATATTTATAAACTTCTTGATGGATTAAAATACCACTTAGTAACTTAGTTCTACTTTCGTTTTTCTGAACGATACGCCAATATCGCGAAAACATATGACATTAGAAAGCGACATTATAATTTTGGTTTTTTGTCACTACTGGTGGCAAAATAACATCAAATTGGGATATTTTGGTAACTTATACAAACTTATCGTGTGACTACCTTATTGAACACACGAGTCTAAATATAAAATCGCGATCTATACGAATTTGTTTTGTTTTATTATCGATCCGGGCACTTACGATTAATTAATTATCAATTAAAATGACCGTCCGGTGGCTTTTTAAATCGACGGGTCAAACACATCGGCGGTTCTTTTAATTCTCTATCTAGTGGTTTAAGACGACACATGCGTGTCACAATCAATGCATACAATTAAACACCAATTAATGCCAATTATAAGACCTTTCGTAATCTACATAAACAATTTTCAGCCTGTCAATTTGCATATAAGTCCCGCCTCGTGTTTACATCACCTACGACGACATTGGGAATTTTACTATGTAATTTATTCAAGCCACGCCTTCTGCCGACAATCATTGGCTTCTGACCGACTTGTGGATTTCGTCACGCATCCGGGTCCCCATCCAAGCGTTCATCGATTGCGATCATGCGTTGATTGATTGCAATTACTCAAGCGTCCAGTGATTGTTTACACGCTGATATTTACAGTTTTATGACAGGAAACGTGCGATAATATTTAATGGACTGACAAAGGAAAAATCCCCCGGGTCCGGAGTGACGCACAGACTTGAAATAAGCCGGGTCCTTTCTGCGTCTTTTGGAAATCTCCTGGGTCCGGACTCGGGTCCTCGGGTCCATTGAAACCCCTGCTGTACTTGAACTTTGAAGTGAGGATCCCAACAATTTGTTGAATGATAATGAAGTTATTCAAGAGACTTTTTGTTAACTTAGTTATCCATTGAACAAAGTTTTATTTTGGTTGGTTTAACTTGGTTAGAATGACAGATTAATCTTCTTTTTGTTTTATAAATTATAGAGTTGGAATGTGGGCAAACCAATGGCAAGGTGGTGGCAACCCAGCTGGTGGTGGTGGCTGGCCAATGCAACAGGCAAACTTCCAGGGAATGGCTCATGATCAAGGTATTGTGGTATAAATATGTTATAATCAAATAATCTTATTCTTAAGTTAACTTAATATGGAGTTACACTAGCTTCTAATTTCTAAAGCTGAATTCACACTGGTGCTTTTGAATAAATTTTTAACATTTTGTAGGAAAAATACCCATTTTAAGAGAAAATTTTGAATGTATAGCAGTATGCATGTTTTGTTTGGATGTAGGACGTTTTCCTGTGATTAAGTTTATGAAACTTTTGTTTTTGTGCTTGTTCTATTATTAGTTATATCTCCGAATTTCTCTCCCTAGTTGATTGGGCTGCCCTAGCTAAACAATGGATAGCACAGAAAGAATCAGTGCCTTCCATACCCACTGGCGTAGAACAAGCAACACCACAACAGCCACCCCCGCCTCCAGTACAGGCTGGTGGACCACAGGGAGATGGTATGGATATATGTAATGAAGAGGGAACAGTACCTGCTCAAAATAATGGCGGTGAGATGATATGTAATTGTACCGTATTCTGATTTTTAATACATTGTACTGTGTGTTTCTACTTAACCAGGGTTCCCACAGTCAGGGAAAAATCAGGGGAAACTTATTTTTTTCAAGGTCAGGGAAAAGTCAGGGAATTTTGAAATTTGTCAGGTAAATTTGGGAATTCAGCAAAAGTCAGGGAATTTTCATTTAAGAAAATATCAAAACTTGAAAAAAATCCTTGCTCGCTCTGGATAGCTTTAAATGATGATTAATTGAAGTCAACTGCTACCTGAAATGTTTTGGTTTCATATGAAGCAAATATGACCTCCTTTTCACTGTTTGTATTGTGTTATTTTGCTCAGACAAAAAAACACATGTACAGAGCTCAAAAAGTCAGGGAAAACTGCTGTCTGGTCAGGGAAAAATAAGGGAAAATTCAAGGAATTTTGTTTTAGAATATTTGTGGAAACATTGTTTACTGGATGACTTATATATTTAAAAAAAAAACTAGAACCTTAGCCTTAAAGTTAAATACAAAGTTCTGCATATTATTAATTGTTATATTTTAGAAGAAAAACTTAAACAGTATTTATGATTCCTCTTCCTTTCACATTAAGGCATGTATGGTGGACAAGAGAATTGGGGCTGGGGAGGTAACACACAACCATGGGATGCTGCCAACCAAGGTTGGGGTGTACCACCACCACCTGGACCTGACAAGGTAAGTTCACACCTTCATACTATACATATTGACTATAGATGGTCTACTTTAATATATAATGCAGCTATTATGGGTATTTAATCATCCTGGTAATTTGGTATGTGACAAAGTCAAAATGGTGTTCTATACAACCAAATTTAGGTCACGAAAACTGATTCTATACATGGCTAAGGAGTCATAATTTTAATTTTGATACTATTCTAGCTTTATTATTAGTTAATTTAGTTTTTCATTAACCAAGAATAAATAATAATAAATTATTGTACACTGTGAATTGACGATTTCCTACTGCTGATTTTGTATGCAGAATGAACCACAAGGATTTGATTACAACCACAGTAGCTTTCAACAGTTTGATTATAACCATGGTGGAGAGTATGAAGAATATGAAAGCGAGGTAATTAACTTATTTCTTAGAATCTAATTATACCCCCGCAAACAAAGTTTGAAGGGGGTATACTGGAGTCACCATGTTGGTCTGTTGGTCTGTCGTTACGTTAGCATCGTGTCCGCTCTGTAACTTTGTCATTTCTTTCTGGATTTTAAAATTGCTTGGTACAAATATTCACCACATCAAGACGGTGTGTCATGCGCAAGACCCAGGTCCCTATCTCAAAGGTCAAGGTCACACTTAGAGGTCAAAGGTTATATTGTCATGCAAATTGTGTCCGCTCTGTAACTTTGTCATTTCTTACTGGATTTTAAAATTGCTTGGTACAAATGTTCACCACATCAAGACGGTGTGTCATGCGCAAGACCCAGGTCCCTATCTCAAAGGTCAAGGTCACACTTACAGGTCAAAGGTTATATAGTCATGCAAATCGTGTCCGCTCTGTAACTTTGTCATTTCTTACTGGATTTTAAAATTAAATTGCTTGGTACAAATGTTCACCACATCAAGACGATGTGTCATGCGCAAGACCCAGGTCCCTATCTCAAAGGTCAAGGTCACACTTAGAGGTCAAAGGTTATATAGTCATGCAAATCGTGTCTGCTCTGTAACTTTGTCATTTCTTACAGGATTTTAAAATTGCTTGAAACAAAGTCATGAAATTTCAATCATGGTGTTTTTCAATCTGTATAGCAGCAGATTTCATCAAATGTGTTGTTTAGACTATAATTTTAAATAATATTCCTGTGTCAAGGCGGTGCTGCGGGGGTATGATTCATCACTCCTGTGATAGCTCTAGTTAATTTGTGGAGTCCTTTTACAGGGGTGCCAATTTTCCTGATTAACAAAAATTCTGGATTTATATAAATGAAAAAGACCAAAATAAAAATTATTTGAATAAAATGTTTGAAGAAATTGAAAAGTTATGCTAAATTCAATCTCCTATGAAGGATGCTCTTTGATAAAAAGTTGAGTTTAATGTGTAAATTGATAGCCTCTTGTTTGGAAAACATTTTTCGGTCGCATATTAATTTCCTAATTTTTAATTTGTCCTGGTTTAATCATTTTCATTGTTACAGCAGTTCATACCATCAGCTGCCAAGTTTCATTGTTTCTTATGATTTATGAGAAGCACTTTAATATAGTTGCATTAAGTTAGGTTAAAAATAAGAAAAAGATTAGTCATAATTTGGTTTGTAACCAATTTGGTTATTAAATGTAAATCATTAATTTCAAACTGATTCAGGGTTGTCATTGTGAGACGGCAGGAGTCCAATTTGATTGCCTCAAATGATAATTGGGTCGCCTCAAATTTACCCCCAGCTGCCTTCCATCTTCATTGGCCTCCTCAAATGTACAAAAAGCCTCCTACATGAAATCCTAGTGAAAACCCTGAGATTATGAACATCATTGACAAAACTAGCCACTATGATGCACAGAGATATTGACTGTTTCCTTCCCTTCATTTTTGTCAGATTGTGAATAGTTTTCTGTTAATAATAGAACATGTAATTTTGCATGGTTTCAGGAGAAACCTCCTTGGGGTCGTGGAAATCACGGTCACTACCCATCAAGAGGCAGCTTTTCCAGATCTGAGAGAGATATGTCACCTCATGATAATGATGCCATGCTCTTAGGTATTTATACTTTATATAGAATTTATTTTATATCTTCCACTTATGCTTTCTTAAGCAGAAGTTGATGTTAACTTTATTTATGTATCATCAAATTATGTGTTGAACTTGTTTCTTTTGTACGACTTTGCTGAGTTGTCATTAATTTATTATCAGCTGCCTTCCATATACAGTGCTCAGGCACAGTAGACTCTTTAAATGTACAAAAAGCCTCCTACTTGAAAGCCTAGTGAAAACCCTGCTTTGTATGTTTTTGACTATTGTAAAATGATTTAATTTTGATGGGACAAGATTGCATGGTTTTGGTCAAAAAGAACTTTTCAATGGGACCTTAATGCATGGTTTTTGCCTTTCAGGCAATAAATACAAGAGCCAAAATTAGTGTTTGATGGGAAATCCACAAAATGTAATCCCCCACAAAAATTAGTGATTTTACCGTAACTAGGAATATTTGCCTTTTATAATCTTCAAACAACATAATTTTGACTTGTGTCACTTTATTGCTATATTTTGTCTTGTACTTAGAATTGTTACCATGGTCTATAGACCCTTTCAATTAAGCGATAATCGTATGTACAGAGTTACCTCCCGTAACCGGATGTGACGTCAAACGAGGGCTCTTCAAATTAACGACACTATAAACGCAGTAGCGAAGAGATTATTTAATCGCTTTTTTCGTTAATTGCATGTTTTGTAGCTGTTGTTTTTTCAAACAAGATGTTTATAATGTACTAACAATGTATGAATAGTATGTTACATGTTATGGATGTGGAGGAAACGTGTGATTTCTCGGATTTTTTTCTATCAACAATGGTCAATTATCGGGCGTTAATTTCCAAAAAGATCTGTAGTTGTATTAATTTTGTTTTGTAATTCGGTTGATTGTCATGCACATTTCGTACATTAAATTGAGCGTTAGTGCCAAGATACAGTGTATATTTGTACTTTGATAAATGCATATTTTGCCGGGAATATAAAGCGCAAGTATTTTCACCTGGTTCTTTCAATACTACATCATTACCGCCATTAGACCTAGTTAACTCTGGATCATTGCAATGTCTCATTTCTTTTTACCAATACAATTCACAAGTTATGTGTTGTTTATTATGGATTGTAATAAAACAAAGACATAATTATTTAGGCCTTTGAATACACGTATATTAGAGCCACAACGATTTATTGGAATGTCCTATCTGGTTACATACGTGCCATTTCGGGCAAATTCGGCTTAAAAAGCTGTATAAATGACGATTATGATAGCAGTTGATTGTTATAAATTAATTTAAAAAATACATTATTTATATACAACTGCTCTTCAAACTAACATCACAATTAACAATATTTTGTTTTTAATATAAGAATTGTAAATCTTAATTCACAAAAAGTGACCTGAACTGCAATTCGAGTGATGGGAAAAACATAACAAATTAAAGTGAGACAGATACTTAAGAAGTTAAGGTGCTAAAACCCTAATGCATAAATAAAATCTTGTCAGATGATGAGGTGCTAAAACCCTAACGCATAAATAAATCTAGGTGCTGTATAATTATATAAAGATTTACAATAAACAGCATAGATCCCCTAATATCAAGATAAGCCACCAAGACCATACACTAAATTAGTTTCACAGCAGGGTACTAATATACAACCAATCAGTACTATGTTGTCACCATCTGTCATCTTAATATACATGTACATTATATTGATCAGTGTTTTACCTTAAATGATTGACATTGATTGACACTTTTAAATCAACGTTTGGGTTACTTTTATAAAAAAGCATAAATTTTGTTTATCCAAACCACGGAGGAGGTCTCTCTTACTCTGGGTTGTAAGAGCCATGAATGTTCACAAGGTGAATAAAGCACCAAATTTGGCACAGTTGTAGTATAAGTCAGTCTGATTAAAAAAATCCAAAGAGACACTCGATCGAGGCCCTGTCTCCTGCTGAAATGAGGCCCCAAAAGGGTACCTCAGAGTGTACATACTCCCTGGTAGAAATATATATTTTTTTCATCTGATTGCGAAGCAAAACATTTAAATCCTTGGTAAATATTATGATTAATGGTGACATTTGAAATATATTGCATTTTGGTATACTTAAACTCAAAAATGAGGCCCTGCTAGTGGTTAAAACAAAAAATGAGGCCCGAATTCGGGAAAATAAAAAACTAAATAATATACTCAGGGTTGTAAGAACCATGAATGTTCACATGATGTATAAAGCACCAAATTTAGCACAGTTGCTCAATAAGTCAGTCTGATGAAAAAAAATTCAAGGAGACAACCATGAGAGGCCCTGTCTCCTGCCCAAATGAGGCCCCGAAAGTGTATGAGAATCTCCAGCTACCCGTCAGTATAAATACATGATTATTTTCCTGATTGTGAAGCAAAACACATTAAGTCATAATATATAAAGTGATGAATGTGAGTGCTTAAAATCTGCAGCTTTTTGTAATAATATAACTTGGAATAGAGGCCCCATTGGTGGTTTTAACACAAAATGAGGCCCAAATTCAGGAAAAATAAAATAAGAGCATATGGATGTTCACATTATGTATATAAATCACCAAACATAGCATAGTTGCACATCAAGTCGACCACTTATATAAAAACCAATAAAACATGTATGTGAGGCCCCGTGTTTTGTACAAATGAGGCCCCAAATGTGTACTTGATTTCACAAATTCATCTGTATATAATGTACACATTATTATTTTCTCAATTGTTACGCAAATAATCTATAGCTGTTTTGTACATTATGTTGAATTGGTTATCATAATTTACAATCTTTATTAATAATAAAATATGACAGTGAGGCCCCGCTAGTGGTGTTAACCACCTACTAGACTCACCATCACACTACACAGTCGTATATTATATAGAAATACAACAACTGTTGATAATTAACGATAAATATTGAGTTACATAGTCATTGGTAAGTATAGTGTATAAACAATCTGCATTATATACTTAACTATTTCATATAATACAAACAAGGCCATAATAGGATAAATTTCTATCAGAAAATCACAGAATGAAGTAATTATCTTTCAAAAATCGAACGGTTAATTGGTATTATTTTCTCTCCATTTAAGCAAGCTCATATACACAGTGCATTTGATTGTAGGCATATCAGATGTGCTATGACTAATAACTGTACAATGTTAATTTGAGGCCCTGTCGTGGTTTAAAGAATGTGTATTTGAATTGATAAACATAACTTGAGGTCATTATAAGTTAAATTTAAATGAGAAAATGGTGCCAATTACTATATTTTGAATGTTTTCTTACCGAGTACAAATGTTTTCATGACCTAATACATAATAATGATTTCTTAACATATTTTTTTATAAATTAATCCGCATCAACACCTTCAGAACATTAATTTTAGATACATATACTGTGGAAATCGACTTTTTTAAAGAATTTATTGAGGCCCGTAATAAGGGATTCATTTCTTTCTTTTTTATGCATGTACATGTACTTATTCTGTATTAGCTCAGTTTTGGCCCGATAAGTCAACGAGAGACTGCAAAAATATGCAGTTATCAAACTGTGGTCGATGGGGGGAACGGTGGTATAGAGGTAGGACGCGCGCTTCAGAATGTGAGGTCTTGGGTTCAATCCTCATCTGGACCACTGGCTAATTTCTATGAGCAAGAAATATCCACATGCTATACTCAACCAATGTGTAAATTGGTACCTGTGAGGGTTGGTTTATTCCTGGACACCGCAGATAGATGTTGGCTACCACACCCACAGGACGGGTTTCATAAGGTAATTCAATGACCAGGGAAAGCTTAAAAATGTCAAAGGGTGGTTAAACAGCTGAATTATGTGTTGTTATAGCATCAAACCAAGCCATTGTTATAGACTGATGTACACAATTAATCCGATACATTATTTCAGGTTGGTCTTTGTTTTGATTTCAACTATAACTCTAACGCGGTATTGGGACCTGTGCCACTTAAAGTAAACAGGCAGATCAGGTACAACAACATACAAGGATATTGGAAAAGGGATTATCTTTTTCAATGTGTATAGCTTGGCTATTGTGACCTGACCCTGACCTTTATGCAAAAATATATTAAAAGATTTTTACTTTGATTATATCAATTTCCGCAAGCAAATCGTGCAATATCGGTATTTTAGATTTGTGTTTGTATTACATCTTGAGCGTCTTCGTGATACTCCCCGATTATACACTCGGTGTTGTAAACGTAGACAATATATCGACTGTTAAATTATGCTTATCAATAGGTCAGGCTCATGTCAATGTGGCCAGGCTTTACCGTTATTTTGATTTACTTGGTGAAAAGAAGTGAGCAGGTAAAATACACTTCCGCTCACCCTAAATCGATGTAATGGTCAGTGATTTCTGTTTATATTGACATTGCAGAATATCGCGTTAGAGTTATACTGTTAAAATGTTGTATTCATTTAAGCTGACGGCGACCTTAGTCATTTGAGGTACTAAATACTGCCGAGTAAGGTCATCTAATGTACTTAGATACAGTTAACACCACAAAGTACAATCATACCAAGACCTGTTGTGTACCTGTAATGCCCATTACGTCAAATCCAGATCTTAAAAGTAACTCACGACAGGCCGTACAGATCTGATGTGGTAAATTGAAGTCCTATGAAGTGATTTAATTTTTCAAGCTACAGCTTTGCCTGCCCCAATAAAATACTTACATTCACCAATTACACTGGTACGTGTACTCAAAACCATATGGGTATTTCATGGCATAATACAGACCTTTCAGGTCCTATTGGTAACTAACTTCTATCTAGAGAGCAAAGCAGACAATAGAAGCTACTAGTATAGTTGGTCCTTGAAGTAATTACAAACCTCTTATTCAACCATTTCTAAAGGATACCAGTGTGTCAATTGATACATGTGAGGGCAGTGGGCCTCAATGATGGACACACACTAATCAGTAGAGAATTAGTCTCAACACGGAGACTCGAACGCATGTTTCCTTAGGCTAATGATCAGGGGAAGTTAAAATGGCCGTTAAAATGTTATCCTATGGCTGAATTGCTGAAAGCGACCATTGAAAACTGATATCTTAATGTTTAACTGTACTAGGCAAACCCATGCCTCTTGAGGAACCTCAAATGCTTGGCACATTTATTTCATACTCTGGCTCTGGGGGTAACCTTTCAATCATCGACACATATATTTCAGGTTCCATTGGGTATTTAAAACTAATGGTCACATATTTTTTTGTCTACGCTAGGAACCTAACATTAATTGTCACAGTAAGGCCATACCAAACCATTTTTTCGTTTAGCGTCCGAGGACTGATAGGTTTGAGCATCTTGGGCAGAAAAATAACCAACAAACATTGTAACCTTTTTTATCTTCAAAATCCATTGAGATATGGCTTTCATATTTATCATATCAAGATGTCACCCTACCCCTACACAGCAGTAGGTTTTGTCTTTTTACAAGTGTTTTGTTCTTGTCTTAGGATAGCTAGATATGTTTTCGAACTTAGGACGGACGCTAAACGAAGAAACAATTTGGTATGTTCTAACTCAGAATTCAATGGGGGACAAGCTTTATTAGACACCTATTCAATTTGTCACATCTACATCTGGCTCAATGGGGTTGGTAAACCTGCCCTGTTAAATCAGTCCTAGCTCTAAGAGTAAAAGTTAGGGCCTCATGTAAAGATATTCTGGGTTCGTGTAATGACAAATAATTCATTAGTTGGTACAATGCCAATGTAAAACTTCATGGCATTTTGTGGTACCGGGGTACATGGCACTACTTCAGTAATTCATGGCCATGGGATACATGTTACCTCATAAATACTTAACCATGTACTGCGAAGCCATGGTTCCATGGAGTATCTGTAAAGAAGGGTCATTCTTGGCCCTAAAAATACAACCATTCCTTGTGGTGAATCGACCTCTAGTAAACAACTTCATCGACATATATTTTCAAACACAAATACAATCATTAGGAAGAGCAATGCTAGTGCTAAATGCTGTTTTAAAGTATGTGCAATACAAACATCTATATTACAAAACATAACAACATAACCAGGCAAATATTGAACTAATATTGATATACATTCACATTCACTATACAACACAATATTATGTTTTATCTTATCGATTTGTGCAATGAATATTAGGTGTTAACATGTATGCGACATGTTAAAATCGATTATTATGAATATTGTAACCAATTTTTTAATTACTTTGCAGAATATATGCTATTTACCCGCTAATGGGCTTAAGTGAAGTTTAAACCACATATGGGGCCTCATTTCCACAGTTACTATTTACAATACGGTATAGCTTATATACCAACATTCAACACAGTTATATAAATTATATTTCTGTTACAGATACTTTGATTAAATCTATAAGTAAATATAAATATTTTATTATCGTTTCTCTACATATGAATTCAATCCATTTTTTTCAAAATAGATTTAACCCTTTATATGGCCTCAATTCACTAAAAGTAATCAAATATTAGTTATTTACTGTATATTTATATTACTTTATTATTATTTACGATTGGTATAAAATATGTCTTGTATTTGAGTATTGAATCAATGTACTGATTTAATTTCTAGTGTGTCTTATCTAAAGTATTGTGTTTAGTTTGTACCCCTAATGGGGCCTCATTTTCACATTGGAACTATTATTAAAGTATCAATATGGTAAATTTTCATATACAACAAAATATAATTCACTTTTACAAATCATTTGTTGCACATTTTAGAGACATTTATATGTGTTACATATTACATCGTGAACATATTAAATTCATCCACGTGTTCATGATTGAAAAATGTCCTTTTAAGGGCCTCAATCAATAAACAAGTTGTATTTTAAATGAATTAAATTATATCATAAGCATCACTGGGTCAACTGGTCTGCATTCTATTGTTGTCTTGTTCAACTATTCATAATACTAAAACTAAGTATACAAACATGTTTTTAATTCTATGAAATTTTCAAAAATGCCCCTTTCGGGCCTCATATTTGTAATAAAACATGTATGATAGTGGAATTCATAATACAATATATCATATATGTACTTGATTTAGACATTCCAATTGAAATTTTGGTGATTTATATATATTTTTTTTAAAATTCAGCGTTTTCATATTTTTAATGTGCAGAGCAATTTAATTTGATGGACCCTTTTTGGGGCCTCATATATGCGAATTAAGGGGCTGAACAGCTTGTCTCTTTCGATTTTCTGGAAGCCAATATATTGATTGTTATTTTGTGAAAGTTTGGTGCTTTATACACCTTGTGAACAAAATGACCATTTTTTGGTTCTTACAACCCTGAGTATCTAATTCCGTGTCCGAACAAAAAGTGTAAATTAATGGACATGCACCTGTATGACTTGTGCTACAATGCTCATTTTGATGTTTTAAATATAATTTATTGCAATATTTTTACACGTAGACACCATTTAAAATAAATAAAGCACTTTTCTCATTTACTTGTATATGAATTTCAAATGAACAAAAGTTTCATGATGGAAGACTAAGATTTGAAACAGACTACATTGTATTGCCAAACAATTTAGTTTTACCTACATACAACAAAATTTTACATAGAATTGATTCTGATTTTAAGTTATTCGTCGTGTGAACTTTTCCGGTGATTCCTTACTTTCTTTGATTGTAGTAAACAACACATCAATGTACTCGTGTTAACAAGTAAAATCATGCCGCCCGGATTTTAGTACAAACTATATCTAGAAAGAAATTTCCTCCTGTGTAAATTAACGTTTTAATTTCTGGCTGGATAGTCGTACTTTTGAAATGATATAGCTAATATTCTATACTTTTATGATGTGTGATAAATTATTAAAATAAACAATTTCTTTATGCTAGTATAAAATGTAAGTCAGGTTTCAATGAGTGGATTGTGCGCGGGTGATGCATGGTATTTAGGTTCGAAAAGCATGGCTCTCCTTTTAAAACTTTAATAATATCTTTTAATAATATAATTGTTGGAAAGCTTAGTCTACACAGTTCTTAAAACTGCAAATAATAAACATTTTGAGCAAGTTAAATGCCAATTGTTGAGTATTGAATTCAGTTCTTTATTTTTACATTTTCTTGCCCTTGAAATTTTTGTTCCGAAAACATGGCTTTTTATGTTTTATTATTGAAAATACATTAACAAAAGTTACATTATTAAAAAGTCTATACGATCTTGTTTTCGTAAGTGTTCATCTTTTAAAAATCGACAGAGTAAAACGTGATTTACAGCGGTTTAAAGTTGACACATTTTTTATTTCCTTTACACGCTAACGGTAATCGGCTCGTGTATTCGCTTTGAGCCCTCGTTTGACGTCATCAAAGGGAGACAATTTAATTACGGTCTTAATTGAAAGGGTGTATAGTCAATTGTTGAGTTGACATTTTATTTGATTTTATCTGTATTATACGATTGAGTATATTGCTATGATATAGATGCTGCTAAAAGGAAGACACTACCTGCTTGGATACGTGAAGGTCTGGAGAAGATGGAACGAGAGAAACAGAAGAAAATGGAGAAGGAACAAAAAGAGAAGGAAATGGAAGCAGCTAAACAAGCTCGGGCGGAAGCTGAAAGACAGGCAGAGGAAGACTTACGTCGTGAGAAACAAGGTTATGATGCTGGCCCAAGAGTTCCGAGAAAGAGTAAATTTGTAAGTTTTAATTTTTCTGGACTTGGTACAAAAATGTCTCATCAACTCGCAGTAGGTAAACTTTTACCGGAACAAGATTGTACCCTACAAATTTACCTGCAGGATTCCCATGGTCAGGGAAAACATATTTTTTCAAGGTCAGAGAGTTTTGAAAAGTGCTTACTCTTAATTGGGATAATTTTGAATTATGATTACTTTATGTCAATCAACACCCCTAAACTGACACTTGAAATCTTTTGGTTCCATATAAAGCAAACATTACCTCCTTTTCAGGGAAATCTTCTATCTGATCAGGGAAAAATCTGGGAAAAGTCAGGGATATTTGTCTTAAAATATTTGTGGGAACCCTGACCTGGTAAATAGGCATCATTTTATGTTTTGTTTATCAGGATGATTCTGAGGATGAAGAAGAAGAAGAGGAAGAAGAAAGGTCAGTGTCCCCAGCACCACGTAGACGATCAGGGTCAGCACACTCTAGAGGGTCGGCACCGCCTCAGTCTCCAAATAGACGTAAATCTGCTGAAAGGAGAAGCCCCTCACCTGTGAAAACTGAGGAGGAAAAACAAGCAGAATTTGTAAGTTTTAACTGGTTACAATAAATGAAATTTCCCCAAAAGAGGGAAAACAGAGACTATTTCACGTTTGTCCTTAATTCTTCAGCTACAGGGCTTTACTTATAGCCCTGAATATCGTAAATTTGATCATGATCATTGGTTCCTAAGAACCAAACCAAATGTACTTGTGACCAGTATGTCACACATATCTGACTGAAAGTCATCTTATCTTGGCCTTTTACCTCAAAACTCTGTCACATTAAATTGATATCATTTCAAAGAAGCTTAGATGTTGACATGTTTACTCGTATTCTGCAATGTTTTTGTTATTGAAAGCTAAAATTGTTCATGAACCTGGTATTTCTTGTATATTGAGGATGTCAATACTGACTAAATAATGCATTTCCTACGCACTATGTATTCTGTATGATTGTTGTGTGTTTTACAGTTATTGAAAGTACGGAGAATGTTGACAGAAATCCTGCTTGAAGTGACAGACAAGGAAGTATTGGGTGTTGCTAGAAGTGTATACAGTAAAGCTAAAGCTAACGCATCCAAAGGTAGGTTTGGTAAACTCACCCACACATTCAACATTTTATATATGATAAACGATACATACAGGTTTGTTTTTGATGACAAAGGATGATTCAAATTTTGAGTCTTTACAGTTTGTGGTGGGTTTGTCTTTATTATATTTCTCATAATAGAAGTCTATAGCTGTCCTTACAGGGCAACTGTTTCTAAGTATTAATCTATTAAGCATCAGAAGGATATACTTCACATATATCTGTACATGAAGAAGGGAAGAATGACACTGTGAACAAATACATTATTATGCTTTCAGATTGTTTCATTAATAAAAAACTTAATCTTGCAGTTTATTTATATAAGTGAGTGCTTTTTGGAATTTTTGATCTACTATTGATTTTTGCGTTAAGAATTGTTTCCAGACTTGTTATTTTTTTCACAGCTGAAAATCTACAATTATACCAGTTGCCTGAAATTTTAACAATTTAAGCCAGATGTTAGAATGTCTGATGGTTAATTGATAGGTGCATTACATTCTCTTTTCATACTGAAAATTATTTCTAAATTTTGATTAATTTGTTCTCTACATTTTAATATTGACATAATATTTATCGAATAAAAAAAATTGTGTTCTATATGGCAATAAATTATAAAATTTTCTGTTGTTTTTCTTGTATTTTATTTGGTTTCCATTTCTTGTATTACATACATTTTGATTTTGAATCTGAAATGATGGATACTTTCTTAATGACTATTTATTGCATAAAAGATTTTAGGTACCTTCATATATCGGAATATATTCTTACTGTAGGTGTTTATTCGTCAGCATGTTATATATTACGGTGTTGAAGTGTTTTACTCAATGGCATACATGTATTTGAATATGTTTTTAAAGTTTATATAGAAGTCAATGATCAGTGTGATACTCTAGATAATCCAGACGGAAAGTGGTGAAGTTGTGAAGGGAAAAAACGTTATAAATGAATGTTGATCATTCTTTTTGAGGAAAAGAGTAAAATCATGTGATGGTATTCCATGTATGTTTATCAAGCCAAGGTGAGGGCTTTCAGTTTGTATATACATGTATGTATGAATAAACAGCTTTCATTTTTCAGTAACAGATTTAGCTCAGCGAGATTTGTTTATATTTGTTGATAAGCCTGGCTGGTTTTGAATGCAAGGCTAGAATCATGTGTAGAGTAATAACTAATGTTGTCTCTTGTATAACAAAGCTCCTGCACGACAACTCGCAAAGTCATCTGCTTTGGCATCAATAACCTCCCTTGGTAAGTACTCACTTTGTTCCTTGTCTGTGTAATTGTATTGTTATTTGTAAAGCACATTTATAGCTTGCAGATAGCTCAGGTATTATGTTTCATTTATGACTTGTTTGAAACTTGCTGGTTTGTATATTTTGTTTAATATCCTCTCTTGAACTCCGTTCTTCAACTATCTTCTGAATTGTTGTGTTGATTTCTCAGATTAACTTCCATATATCCAAATTGATCCCATGTTTTTCCTATTTATATATATTCCGCATATAGTGGGGATATATAGTAGGAAGCCGTATTGATCTTTTGCTGGATGGGTAAATGTTAGAAAGTTTCTCTTTGCTGGTTTCATTAACAACTAGTCCCTTTCAATAAAACTTGTTTCAAATCAAGCCACACTGTGCATATTGTTAAGGTTATTTTGGTCAAATTGAGTTATAGATGGCCCTTTGTTGGAAACATGTGCTTTTGTGTAAAGATATTCTTATTCATCATGTTTAAATGTTAATGTGTCGGATGAAGTACAAAAAGTGATATAAATTAGTGTTATGCAGGTAAGGTTTTTAGGTACTACAGACAACTTAAGGTAGATATTAACATAGCTAGTGTGTTGACAGGTGTCGGGTATGACAGTGATAGTGAGAATGATGGTAGTAATGATGAGAAGAGACGCGTCAGTGGTGAATCTTCAAGTTCAGAGTCTGATGATGATGAATCTGAAAACAAGTTCCGTAAGAAGCGTGAAGCATTTGATCGACTTCAACGTCGTCGACTTGAAGACGTAGAAAGAGAAGAACAGGACATTATTAAACGTAAAAAACGTGAGTAAAGTATTTTGGAAGTACAGAACTTATCCTCTTATTAACAAAATTTTCATTTTATTCTGGATAAAGTTCAGGGCCGGTATTTATAAAGCATCTTAAGTGAAAACTTAAATATTTTGACTTAAGTTAAAATATTGAGCTGCCCATATTTCACAAGAAATGAAAAAAGCCCATGTTTTCTCTATGATTATTGTAGCTCTTTACATAATCCTTCTAAGCAATGTAAATAATAGTTAATATTAGTTTTCCAGGTTAGCTGATATACTTAAGGATTTGAGATAAAATTTGAGATTTTGAGAAAATTCTTAGTTTTCACTTAAGATGCTTTATAAATACCGGCCCAGACTTTGGTTTAAATTGGTTTAGAAGTATGTAATTCTTCTGTTTTTCTTATTTAGAGAGATTCTTATTGGTGCAAGTACCTATATAGAGTACTTTCACAGGAATTGCATAAGGTATTATGAAAAGCATGAATATAAAAGAGAAATGCTAGCATATATAAATGATGAAGTCATAGTGGATTGTGATTCGATAATGATGTTGTTACACCTTTTGACAGCATAATCTAAAAAGTGCTAGCATTGGAAAAAATGCGGTGAATAATGATAAAGTTTGTAAATTGCCTTTTTGGTTGGCAAAACTTAATTTGGTAAAAAATGATAAATTTGTACATAGCCTTTTCAGCAGTGTCGTCCCTTTGTTAAAAGGACATTTCTTAGGATGAAATGTTTTAAAATAAAAGGTTTGAAAAGTGCTAATGTTTTGTAATGATTTTTAGCTCACCTGTCACAAAGTGACAGAGTGAGCTTTTGTGATCACTCTTCGTCCGTCGTCCGTCCGTCCGTCCGTCCGTCTGTCCGTCAACAATTGGGATGTGTCCTCTCTAGCGGTCACAATTTTGGCCTAATCTTTATGAAACTTGGTCACAATGATCATCTTAACAAAATCTAGGTCAAGTTCGATATTGGGTCATCTGAGGTCAAAAATTAGGCTACTAGGTCAAGTAATAGAAAAACCTTGTTTTTCATTCTATCAAAGGGAGTGTACTCAGTAATTATACTGGTTGTGATCATGTAAGAGTTGTCTCTCTTACTATATTTTAGTTGTAGAACTACGAAATGTGTACTTGTTAGCAGCTTTGAGGCTTTAATTTAAATTAAATGCAGAATGTGGATATTAGGGTTATCATCGTTTACAGTGATTGTATGTTAACAAACTATTAAACAATTATTAAGCTGTAATTATAGTCTTATGCAACCTTACTAATCGTTTTACATAGACTTATATAGGGAAAACATATAAAAATCTTCTTCTCTAAAACTACAATGCCTAGAGCTTTGATATTTGGTATGTAGCATCATCTAGTGGTCCCCTACCAAGATTGTTCAAATTATGGCTCTGGGGTCAAAATTGGCCCCGCCCCGGGGGTCACCGTTTTACATAGACTTATATAGGGAAAACATATAAAAATCTTCTACTCTAAAACTACAATGCCTAGAGCTTTGATATTTGGTATGTAGCATCATCTAGTGGTCCCCTACCAAGATTGTTCATATTATGCCCCTGAGATCAAAATTGGCCCCGCCCCGGGGGTTACCGTTTTACATAGACTTATATAGGGAAAACATATAAAAATCTTCTTCTCTAAAACTACAATGCCTAGAGCTTTGATATTTGGTATGTAGCATAATCTAGTGGTCCCCTACAAAGATTGTTCATATTATGCCCCTGAGGTCAAAATGGCCCCGCCCCGGGGGTCACCGTTTTACATAGACTTATATAGGGAAAACATATAAAAATCTTCTTCTCTATAACTACAATGCCTAGAGCTTTGATATATGGTATGTAGCACCATCTAGTGGTCCCCTACCAAGATTGTTCAAATTATGCCCCTGAGGTCAAAATTGACCCCGCCCCGGGGGTCACCAGTTTCTATATTTACGCTCTACCTTTGTTAGTCTAAATTGTGCAGGGCTTCATTTATAATCAGGTGAGCGATATAGGGCCATCATGGCCCTCTTGTATAATTCTTTGTTAATTGCAGAGGAAATCCAAAATACTCCCTCATTCTTGAAAGATCCATTGTCCGACGCTCATAGTAAATATCCATTTCAACGTAGTCGACACGAGATACCAGGTCTTGAAGCCAAAAATGAACGCAATGAGATTGAAGAAAATTCTAATAGACAAAATAATTCTAATAAGGGGAGAAAGTTTAGTGAAGAGAAAGTAAAACGAGAGAAAGGTCGAGAGAAAGTGAAAAAAGTGAAACAGAAAAAGAAAGAGAGTTCTAGTAGTTCAAGTAGCAGTGGGAGCAGTAGTGACTCTTCTAGCTCGAGTTCTGATTCTGACAGTTCTAGTTCCAGTACAGCAGCATCCACGGATACTGGGCAACGAAAAACTAAATCAAAACGTGTTTCTTCACAAAGTGAGAAACGAAATCGTGATCGTGACTTAAGTGATGACGATAATAGGAAATCGAAGACTGATAGAATTATTAAGATTGAACGTAGTGAATCTAATAGGTCAACAACCAAACCTAAAGAGAAAAGTAGAAGAGAGAGTGGTGTGAAAGAAAGAAGAAGAACGTATGAGGAGGAAGATTCTGATGACGAGAGGGAGGTTAGAAAGGTGAGAGAAAGTAAATCAGATAAATACAGAGAAACAAGTCGAGATAGAAGTAGTCGTAAACATCGTAGAGAGAGTGGTAGAAGTAGATCACGTGATAGATATCGAGAGAAAGATGAATCAAGTCCACCCAGAGAGAGACGTAGAGAGCGAGACAATAGAAGTAGGTCACGTGATAGGTCACGTGACAGACATAGAGGGAAAGATGGGAAAGATCGCAGAAGTCGATCTAGAGATAGAAATGAGAAATATAGGAGAGAGGAGGAGAGGGATGATAGTAGATCTAGGAGAAAGGAGAGAAAGTATGAGAGAAAGGAATCATTAGATGTATCCTATGATGATTACTATGAGGAGAGCAGCAGGAAGGCTAAGAAGTCGAGTAGAAGGGAGGAGAGCACTGATTCCCGAACCAAATCAAGTAAGAAAAGACGTGTGTCTCGGTCTGAGTCATCTGAAAGCGAATATCAGAGTAGATCTAAACACAAAAAGTCGAGCCGTGATTCCAGTCCTAGAGATTCACGACATAAAAGCAGCAAGTATGATAATGAAGATCATGAATATAGAGAAAGAAGCGGTAAGAAGTCAAGTCACAAACGCAGATCTAGATCAAGGTGGGCAATTAATTTCTTGTTAATGTATGATCGATTTTGTTTTTTTTTTCTCAATTGTATTGATTTCTTTTATTTGTATATCTCTTTGAAATGTCCAGGTCAGTATTATTGAGTGTTGAGTCTGTTGACAGGTGTCTTTTATGAGATCAATTCTACTTGCCTTACCGACTTGTGTTATCTGAAGTTGAGTACTTATCAAGTGCCTGCAGTGATAACATTAGTAATATGCAGCGAATGTTGGTTCATTGGTAATAAAGTCATTTTTGAACTATCTGAAAAATAGCAAATTTATTATAACAAACTTGAAGTTAATACTGGTATGGAAAATATGCAGGTAATGTATTATATATATCAGATATTTGTACATAAATTTGAACCCAATTTTGGAAGGGTGTGGTGTTTTTTCATTTGCAGATAGTTTTACATGATGTAAGAGAAGCTACCTGGATACCCTGATAACCACTTCCCACCTTGCTGCTGTCCTACACGAATGTCTGAAATGAGTTGTATAGAAATTGTTGATTTGTAATAAATACTTACACTATTTACACCATTTGTTGGGTATTTTTATCTGCTTGATTAATGATTTAGATTTGTATATTTTATTGATGTGACTAAATTTGTGATTTATGTTAAGATTTTTGCAAATTTCTAGTGTTTGAATTTCCAGTAAATCAGACCAGTTTGTTTCATTCACCGACTTGCTTCAGTCAAGTTTGCGTTTCTTTGGAGATACCTTTGATAGTTGATCAACATTTCAATGAAAAAAATGGTATTGAGTTTCAAATTCAAATGATTTATAGAAATCACTTATTTTAGTCACATGAATAAATGAAATACAGCCTAGGTACTGTTTTATGAAAGTATGTATGAACATCTTGGAAGTTCAGTGTACATTTTAATTACTAGACAATTACAAACTTGGGTAAAAAATTATCAAGGCATGTTTTCATTAACAGAAACATTTCTGAACATTGGCTGATTAAATTAAAGGGACTGAACTCCATTTCGATGATAAAAACACACTTTGCAATTTACCAATTTTGATTTAAAACTGAACTTACTGTAGTTTTCATAAATATGTTAAACTGAAAACAGTACCATAGTTTTGTATTTCAATTCACTTTGGATTGTTGCAATGACATTAGTCAATTTACTCAAGGATTAAACAATGTGCAGATTTGACCAAACCTAGCTGTTCTTGGAATCGATGTTGAATTCTTGTGTTATGACAGGTGACGCCCTTCCATGAAAATTTCACAACAATGTTGATTTTGCTCCACGTATGGGGGAAGTTGTTTGTGGAAAGGTAAGTTCACTCTAGTAATAAGACAGCGCAGACAATCAAATATGGTGAATTAGCTGTCCTATACAAAGAACAAAGTGTTGAGAAACCGGATGGAAAAGAAGCAACAACAAGATATTATCTTGCATTTTCTCATACAAATACTAGCAATGAATAATTAACCTTCAGACACATATAAGAAGCATTTTATGGACAATATTGATAGAAGTTGATTCTAAGTATTGTCATCAAAACATTGCTTTACTGATATCTGAACAAACACACACTGCTTTACTGATATCTGAATAAAACATGCTTTAATGATATCTGAACAAACACACCATGCTTTACTGATATCTGAACAAACACACACTGCTTTACTGATATCTGAACAAAACATGCTTTACTGATATCTGAACAAACACACCATGCTTTACTGATATCTGAACAAACACACACTGCTTTACTGATATCTGAACAAAACATGCTTTAATGATATCTGAACAAATACACACTGCTTTACTGATATCTGAACAAACACACAGTGCTTTACTGATATCTGAACAAAACATGCTTCACTGATATCTGAACAAATACACACTGCTTTACTGATATCTGAACTAACACACACTGCTTTACTGATATCTGAACAAACACACAGTGCTTTACTGATATCTGAACAAACACACAGTGCTTTACTGATATCTGAACAAAACATGCTTCACTGATATCTGAACAAACACACACTGCTTTACTGATATCTGAACAAAACATGCTTTAATGATATCTGAACAAATACACACTGCTTTACTGATATCTGAACTAACACACACTGCTTTACTGATATCTGAACAAACACACACTGCTTTACTGATATCTGAACAAACACACCCTGCTTTACTGATATCTGAACAAACACACCCTGCTTTACTGATATATGAACTAACACACACTGCTTTACTGATATCTGAACAAACACACACTGCTTTACTGATATCTGAACAAACACACCCTGCTTTACTGATATCTGAACAAACACACCCTGCTTTACTGATATCTGAACAAACACACCCTGCTTTACTGATATATGAACAAACACACCCTGCTTTACTGATATATGAACAAACACACCCTGCTTTACTGATATCTGAACAAACACACCCTGCTTTACTGATATATGAACAAACACACCCTGCTTTACTGATATATGAACAAACACACCATGCTTTACTGATATCTGAACAAACACACCCTGCTTTACTGATATATGAACAAATACACACTGTGCTTTACTGATATCTGAACAAACACACACTGCTTTACTGATATCTGAACAAACACACCCTGCTTTACTGATATATGAACAAACACATCCTGCTTTACTGATATCTGAACAAACACACTGCTTTACTGATATCTGAACAAACACACACTGCTTTACTGATATCTGAACAAACACACCCTGCTTTACTGATATCTGAACAAACACACCCTGCTTTACTGATATCTGAACAAACACACCCTGCTTTACTGATATATGAACAAACACACCCTGCTTTACTGATATATGAACAAACACACCATGCTTTACTGATATCTGAACAAACACACCCTGCTTTACTGATATATGAACAAAACGTGCTTTAATGATATCTAAACAGACACACACTGCTTTTATGATATCTGAACAAACACACATTGCATTACTGATATCTGAACAAACACACGTTGCATTTCTTATATCTGAACAAACACACATTGCATTACTAATATCTGAACAAACACACATTGCATTACTAATATCTGAACAAACACACCGTGCTTAACTGATACTGGAACAAACACACACTGCTTTACTGATATCTGAACAAACACACACTGCTTTACTGATATCTGACCAAACACACACTGCTTTACTGATATCTGAACAAACACACACTGCTTTACTGATATCTGAACAAACACACACTGCTTTACTGATATCTGAACAAACACACCCTGCTTTACTGATATATGAACAAACACACACTGCTTTACTGATATCTGAACAAACACACCCTGCTTTACTGATATCTGAACAAACACACCCTGCTTTACTGATATATGAACAAACACACCCTGCTTTACTGATATATGAACAAACACACCATGCTTTACTGATATCTGAACAAACACACCCTGCTTTACTGATATATGAACAAAACGTGCTTTAATGATATCTAAACAGACACACACTGCTTTTATGATATCTGAACAAACACATCCTGCTTTACTGATATCTGAACAAACACACACTGCTTTACTGATATCTGAACAAACACACCCTGGTTTACTGATATCTGAACAAATACACCCTGGTTTACTGATATCTGAACAAACACACTGCTTTACTGATATCTGAACAAACACACACTGCTTTACTGATATCTGAACAAACACACCCTGCTTTACTGATATCTGAACAAACACACCCTGCTTTACTGATATCTGAACAAACACACCCTGCTTTACTGATATATGAACAAACACACCCTGCTTTACTGATATATGAACAAACACACCATGCTTTACTGATATCTGAACAAACACACCCTGCTTTACTGATATATGAACAAAACGTGCTTTAATGATATCTAAACAGACACACACTGCTTTTATGATATCTGAACAAACACACATTGCATTACTGATATCTGAACAAACACACGTTGCATTTCTTATATCTGAACAAACACACATTGCATTACTAATATCTGAACAAACACACATTGCATTACTAATATCTGAACAAACACACCGTGCTTAACTGATACTGGAACAAACACACACTGCTTTACTGATATCTGAACAAACACACACTGCTTTACTGATATCTGACCAAACACACACTGCTTTACTGATATCTGAACAAACACACACTGCTTTACTGATATCTGAACAAACACACCCTGCTTTACTGATATCTGAACAAACACACCCTGCTTTACTGATATATGAACAAACACACCCTGCTTTACTGATATATGAACAAACACACCATGCTTTACTGATATCTGAACAAACACACCCTGCTTTACTGATATATGAACAAAACGTGCTTTAATGATATCTAAACAGACACACACTGCTTTTATGATATCTGAACAAACACACATTGCATTACTGATATCTGAACAAACACACGTTGCATTTCTTATATCTGAACAAACACACATTGCATTACTAATATCTGAACAAACACACCGTGCTTAACTGATACTGGAACAAACACACACTGCTTTACTGATATCTGAACAAACACACACTGCTTTACTGATATCTGACCAAACACACACTGCTTTACTGATATCTGAACAAACACACACTGCTTTACTGATATCTGAACAAACACACACTGCTTTACTGATATCTGAACAAACACACACTGCTTTACTGATATCTGAACAAACACACACTGCTTTACTGATATCTGACCAAACACACACTGCTTTACTGATATCTGAACAAACACACACTGCTTTACTGATATCTGACCAAACACACCCTGCTTTACTGATATCTGAACAAACACACACAGGGCTTTACTGATATCTGAACAAACACACCATGCTTTACTGATATCTGAACAAACACACCGTGCTTAACTGATATCTGAACTAACACACCATTGCTTTACTGATATCTGAACAAACACACACTGCTTTACTGATATCTGAACAAACACACACAGGGCTTTACTGATATCTGAACAAACACACCATGCTTTACTGATATCTGAACAAACACACGGTGCTTTACTGATATCTGAACAAACACACCGTGCTTAACTGATATCTGAACAAACACACACATGTTTAACTGATATCTGAACAAACACACCCTGGTTTACTGATATCTGAACAAACACACAGGGCTTTACTGATATCTGAAGAAACACACCATGCTTTACTGATATCTGAACAAACACACACAGGGCTTTACTGATATCTGAACAAACACACCATGCTTTACTGATATCTGAACAAACACACAGGGCTTTACTGATATCTGAACAAACACATCATGCTTTACTGATATCTGAACAAACACACACTGCTTTACTGATATCTGAACAAACACACCATTGCTTTATTCATATCTGAACAAACACGCAATGTTTTACTGATATCTGAACAAACACAATGTGCTTTACTGTTTTATGAACAATACCACCTTGCTTAACTGCTTTGTTTAGCTTGACGAATTCGACACTATTATGATCTTCGCAAAATGTGTAATTCAAACCCAAGTCAAAATAATCGATATTGCGGAATTCAAAGCAAGAATCTTGAAATATATTCAAGCATAAAGGTCAGGATCATGTCAAATTCCCCATACGATAATAGCTACCAGAAAAAAAGCTTCACGAGCATCCGGTGCCCCTGTGGTGTATACAGTAACAGAAATAAAAAAAACGCAACAGTTTTTAAATGATTTAAAAAGTTAGTAAACATACGTATATTTGTATAAAAATTGGCGCCAGTACACATTGGCGACTCCTCAACCATGTCTAAACATTTCACGAGTAAAGTAATGTGTTACAATTGTATCTGTTTACAAAGAGCTAAACCCCAAAATTGAAATTGACAAGCGGTTATTTCAACCGGAAATGGTGTGCGAAATCCTGCTCTGCATCACAGAACAAGTTTTATTAGGACATATTGCTCCATTCCCGAATTAGTGTTTGAGAAATCTCATTGACGTTTGGCTATGCATGAGCTTGCAAACGTCTTTTGGCTCGTCGAAGTAATGCCTAACGCCTAGGGTAAAATGACCTGACTTGCGTAACTTTTAAATGCAAATTAGTAGCGAGATAAGCAGTTCACATCATGTCTATCGGCAACACTATATCTCTTCTTTTGTCCAAGAAACTGTAAACAAACAAAATACACAATTCCTCTCATAGTTATTGCATGAGTATGGGACGCCGAAAATACACATGTTATTTAAGTTCTCTAACTTCGATGTACCTTTGCATTCCTTTCAAGTACAAAAAATAGTTTAACAAATGATCAAAAACATCTTTATGAGCAACCTGTTGTGTTTTTTATATATGCCGATCCATAAAATTATGGTACATGTACATATAAATCAGATTTTTTTATCGTCATAAAAGGACGGAAAATTCAGCCCCTTGGACCCCATGGTTATTTCAATTAAGAACAATTTTCGTCTTTATTTTTATCAGATTTTTTATTAATTAGTACATGTAGTAGTAGATTCAGAAATTAGTATTATTGTGACCGTCTGCCAAACGTTTACATGTATAAGGAATGATTTAACCAAGTTTATTATGCATCTGTATACTTATTTTTGGTGGGCAATGATTGTCTTAACACGATTTGAGACAGTTAATGGCATTATGTAAGAATTAATCTCTCTTATAATCCATTTTATATCACACCATGTATAACCCTTATAGTTCACCCTACTTCTTTGTCCAATCAAAAGCCAGGGATTTTCAAATTTTTGGACCACTTATTCATTTATTTGTGCAATGGACATAATAACTATTTAGTAAATCTGTTTATTAGGACAATTTGGCTGTTTCCTAATATGGAAAACTAGACCCGCCTACTCTCACAATTTTACTGTTATTCTATCAGCAATTTATAATCTGCTTATGAGGGACGATCAATATATAACGGGAAAATGCTTATAACTTTTATTATCCGTCTGATTTTACTCAAACTTTGGCCGGGTGTAGCAACCTGTATTAGCAATGAATCAGTAAATAATCAGGATCATAGCAAAAGTAAACTGAAATCTACGGCTGCTAAGGCAACCCTCAATATGCGTAGACAGGGCATTTTTCGGAATTTTCACCGTTTTCAATCATGTTCAAACCATAACAGTTTTCATATTAGCAATAGTACCTTGCTGAAAGTTGGCACATATAGTCGCATAAGACTTACCATACTGTTGGTGACATCATTTAAAGGTTCTGTCTTTTAAATGTTACGTCACGCACGTGAGAACGTACCGCGTTAGCAAAAATTGCGGAAGACTGAATACTTCCGATAATATATTTAGTTTTAAAGAAAATAAGTACCAATCAAGTTGCTTGTGTAATTTAGTGATCATTTCGTGATAATGTCATGCCAAAAGCTTTGATTTATCTATGACATATTTATTTTATGGCAAAACGCATGTGATCTAACCCGCGCTGGGAATAACGTGACGTCAACGTCAGACATCCGTACATCAATGTTGAATGTTCGCAATGAAGTACCGAAGTACTTTTCTCCTCAGTATCGACTTAGCAATGAAGAATGAATGTAAGAGGAGTGTATTCTGAAAAAGTATTTTAAAAAACAATAATGAAATTCTGCATTTGGAGTGAGATTGTAAAATATTAACAAACGTTACGTTTTCTGTGCAAAATGATGTTGCCCCGCCTACCGGTTTCATTGGTCGACAAAAATGTTCTAAAATATAACACATGTATCTGCCACCAAATAAAATATGTTCAGACAATAACATTCATTATCACAGTTATTTTCCCATTATATATTGATCATCCCTCGTATATACTTTTTCACTCTCATTACTCCATAAGTGGTCATGCTATTGTTCGCATACAAAAGCATTGGAAAGCTCACCAAAAGTGGGCGGGTAAACTATAAGCCGGTTATAGATCACATATTAGATTTATAAACCAATTAGAGCGTCGGTCGCTAGCGCTCCCTTGCTCTAATTTGTTTATAAATCTAATATATGATCTATAACCTATACATATAATTCGGTTATAGTTAAATGTCTCGTTATATATCCCTTTCAAACTTCTTACTACTATTATGTGATTGACCGTGACCCAAATCGTTTAGTCTCACCGCGAGAATAATTTAAACGTTATGCAGATCAAATATATTCTAGATCATATGTGCCACTTGTAATGTAATTCTTGGTACTTGATTCTTTCGCCTTCAAGTAAAGCAATTTCATAGAGGATATGTGTTGATTTTGGAGTAAAATCGAATTTTATTTCACCGAGTGATCACAGAAATCAGTAATATAATTTTCTGTGATCACGAGTGAAATAAAATAAGATTTTTCACTCACAAAACTTAACCAAGCTACGCCTACGACGACAAAGTGATGGCAATCTTTTTTAGAAAAAATACTGCCGATTAACCACTTGATGAAAATTCTTCCTCATGGCCCACTTCGACCTGACGGTATATCCATACACCGTTAAAGTCCAGTTTTATATAATATAACGACCTTGTAGCTGACTTAACAGCAATACATTCACTTTGCAGGGGAATTAATTATTATATTAATCCGATTAACTTCTCGTATATTACCGTATCATTAACGACAACTCTGGGAGATAACATTATGAAATAAACGGTAAGTTCATATCAAAACATTTGAACATTTTCAAAATGTAGACCAATATCGCTATTAGTATGCCTTTATATTTAATAACAGACCTCGCAATGACCTGTAATAAGTGAAACAAAGATTTATTCTCGGCCGAAGAAATGTGACTTCAAAATTGAGGATTAAGTAATTTGTCCGGTGTAAACATTGAAGTCAACTATTTCTCAAGAGTGCTTGACACTATTGGAACTATACGCACAAAGTCCTGAGGTCCGGTTATACAATAGTATCAATATGCTTGTGTCGATATTTTGATAACCGAAATAATACTGTACATACAGTTGAGTGATTTTCAAGTCATCTGGCGGGCTATAATATTCCCGATTTCATCGACTGCAGGATCACAATGTAGTTGAACGGCCATCGTTTTTTTACCTTCTAATGGCGGACCGATTTCTTGATGGTCCTTCAGATATCGGCACCGATATATAACGTTTTCGCCATACAGCTTTGAGCCCTTACCCTATACTAATAGTATCTAAAACATTACATTAAAGTCTGTAATGTGCCCCCCCCCCCCGTTGCTTGATTATGTTGTCTATACATGTGAATGACTCCAGTCATCGGCAAATTTCAGATCACAACGGAGCTGGTTCCATAAGGGACATTGGTACCGTCTCTTCTTTCGCTCTTGTATGTTTTCAGTCGATGCAGACATTGACGAGTAGGGAGATGAACGGCGTCAATACAATGTACACGCATAGATGCGTGTTGTCAAATATCTGCTGGAACAGTTTGTTGCTTTGGATGCCAATGTCAACAAATTAACTGCTGTGGTATGTATGGTGCGTTTGATAATATTAAGAATGTAAGAACAATGTATGTCAACTACTGAATGGGTAATTTGCACGTATATCAATTACATTGACATGTTTGGAAACTTGTACCGTGATAAAATATTAAATAAGACGTATGTGTAACTGGGGCCTAGTTAACTGCACAATATTGACAGCGCACTAGAGAAAAAGAAAACTAATATTTCATGGCTAGACTATTGATATATTGAAATAAATGTCTAAAAGATATAATATTTGATAACTCGACTTGACCTTTGGTGTATATATCACAGAACGTATTAATACTTAAAAGGTTTAACCTTAATCCATCACAATTTGTTAGCAGTGGCGATTATCGCCGGGTTTAACGCATACAGTGATCCAATAGTTTCCGCTGAAATGGTTAAGGACACACTTACTGCAGAGAAAAATACTATATCGATATTTTGGTAACATTAACGTTTTAAATCTAAGCTTTAAACGTCGATCAACAAAATTTAACACAATTTGAAAATTACCACAACCGATTGGGTTACGGTATATTTTAACTGACAGAGATAATTAAGGTGTTTTAAAAGAGGTGGTTATGTATATTATTACGTCAAACTAAATGCAAACTAGATGTTAGTTTGGATAGTGAACGATTGTGAAACAGTTACTTTAGAACCAAGTTTAGTGTGACATTACAGTGAACTGTGAGGAGATACATCTACATAATGGACTGACGGACTGAAACCACCGTAAGTATCTTCAATATTTGCCTGTTTATTACATAAACTTTACATTACTTTGTTAAAATAATTACTAAATACATCTAAAAAAAATAAAAATAAAAATATAAAAAAAAATAATTAATAAAAATAACGTCTTTATTGTCAGTGGATAACAGCATTGGTAAACCAATTTTCATTATGGACCACAATATGATAGTTTAATGTATATAAAGCACATGTATTACACACATGTACGATCGCACATTCTTTTTTTCTGTCTCATTTATACTATACAAATTGTTTTAATACCGGACCAAAAATAAATTCATGTATCTGACTATTTGATTGACTTATATTAGAGATATTAAACACATAATTTTGGCACAATAGTCATACAAACACCATAATGACTACATCGGACTACTGTACGAATAGTTAAATGCAATTATTAGCTAACAATTTGCGTCAAAATACTAAAATTAATTTGCGAAAATAAAATTTGTATATAAAGCATTAGTTCGCAAGTAAAAAAAACAATTTGAAGTGTCCGAACCATCACCCGGACTAGACATCGTTGATAAGATTGAAGTAAATGAAGGATGTATTCAGGAAATAAGGTATGACGAGCAAAATCTCGAACGTTCGAATCCCGATAGGATCCATTCTGATCAGATTCTGATACGATCTTTAGACGAGCCGCACACTAGTAAATGTATTATTTATTTATCTTATTGGTACAACCGTTTCTGTGTGTCTATCTGCTTACATGTAGTGTTAAAAGACAGGAGTCGGGAAGTAATGTTTTCAGAAAGCTGAATAGACTGCATTTCGCTGGCTCAGAACGACCTTATACGACTAATACATAATTAAAATCTACATCATAAGGCACTTCTTATGGCACGGTTCATGTAATTCATGCCAGTCTGTTAATCGTGCAGTAAAAGTAATATAAATAAACGCACTAGGGTTATAAGTAGAAATTGCATCGTAGGAGTTTTTCAATTAACTTTTGTTAATATTGCACGTACCACCTACTATATGTTAGTAACTTAGTACCGTCATTTCTAAGATTTTAGACAATGGGTGTATCCTGACTGGTTTCATTTAACATACACTATACTTGACTGGTCTTTTGTTAACTGTATAACTCGTTGAAACATGGTGCCGAACACGATACAGAAGCCAGGGGGTTGGCCTAGAGATAGGGTGAGTGTTAAGGGATGGAGAGGTATCAGGCTCAATCCCTGTCTTCAAGACTGCTTCTAAAATTGTCAGTTTGAGTGATTTTTATCCACATGCTACACATTATCCAGTTAGCCGAATGGTTACCGTCTTACTTCCATGTTCTGGCGGGTTGGGTGGTAAAGGTATGTACAGTGGTTAGAACCGGCGCACATCTGAAAAATTGATTTTAACTGATTATTTTTTAACTTTAAATTAAACTTTAATTGATGTCTTCACGACAGTTAAATATTCAATACAAATAATTCATTCATAATTAACAAACCAGTATGCCCTACGACGATGTTATTATGTGAAATGTCACCAGTTGCCAAGAGTGTAGATACATGTACAGTATATGTAAATACATAGTATGCATGTTAGCGGTATTTTCTCACGATCTGTAAGATTGACTGTACTGAATTAATGCATAATTTGGCACAAGAAATCATACAGTATTATACTTAATGCGACATTCCTTGGTTCATTATACGCAAACCATGTTGATTGACTCACGGATCAATTATGATTAGATCCTTGCTTGATTTGCTTCCAAGGACAATCATAAAAAACATTTTGTATTGCAATTATGATTACACCAGATAACATAGCGGGATATTTATAATCACGATTCCGCCGCAGATTACACGTACAATATTCATATTGTGTCACAAACAATAATACGTGATTTTAAGCACACCGGTAGGTTTTTAAACATACTAAAATAATACTATCATGATTAATTCTATGATAAGTGAGTATGCACTTTTATAAATAGCAATATTACAATTTAAAAAAGCTAGTCAGTTAGACTTATGGTCCACGCACACACTTTGTCAGCACATTTATTTCCCGACTCCTGTCTTTCAATATAGGACAGCATGCATGCAGACACACGGTTACCATTGGGACGCCGGGTAATGGCAACCAAATATCGCTGGCTTAGAATGAGAAGGTCGTAACTACAAAATCAAAATGTTGAGTAAACGAGAAAAAAACTTTCCGAAAACTACTCTTTACGTATAGTAAAAAAGCTGTTTCAACTTCAATTTGGTCAATTTGACAAGTTCCGATTTTCATGAAAATAGACTCATAAGAAGCGCATTGTGGTGTAGATTTCCAATACACATTAGTCTTATAAGGTCGTAAGTGGCACTTGCGCCATTCTAAGCCAGCGATATGTTCAATGTCAGTTTATTATTAAATAATATTTTTTAATGAATATACATGTTTTACCCAATAAGTCTCAATGGAGCTCATTACGAAAAACCAAAGATAATACAAACAATGTACTAATGGGTACCGTTTTATCAACGCATTTACGAAAAACGTAAACTTACGTTCAAATTTAAATTCAGTATAATTCTTTAACAATTTACTGCACATATGGGATATATGGTGTTTGTAGGAGGTCATTAGTTGAATCTAGATTAACATTACAGCTTCCTTAACCACATTTGATAGTTGTAAAGGTATTAAAAAGAATTTAAATTTGATCGCAAGTTTAAGATTTCGTAAATGTTTTGGACAAACACAAATAATAAAACAGTCGTTAAAATCAGATTTTTTTAAAATTTTGTGGCTTCACTCGAATGTTAATTCTTTTCAAACGCCCCGTCTCCTGCCAATTTGATGTATGTTTTGAACATGTACAAATGTTATAAAGTCTAACACAATCTGTGTTCACAAGTGATATAATCAGCTCATTTATTCATACTATAAGATTGATTCATGTTTTTGTCTCAAACTGTCAACGACATGGGGTCGTTACGTTATAAATTTGGGAATTATTTAGAACATTTACGGTGGGTGCAATCTTTCAGCGTTATTTAACGACTAGTGAACAGTAGTAAATCAGCTATGTACAGTCACGGGTGGCAGTATCAGTGTTTAGAAAATAAAATAAAAATAAAATGATAAAGAAATTCCGTCTCTGAGCTCAGTATACTATGAAGGTAATAGGCCTACTGTATGTCTATGTCCGAAGATTGTGAACATCGCATCTAAAAATAGACTTGGTTCCTAACAATAATTACGATACTGTGAGTGGAGCGGGTATCCAGCGCGTAAATAAAATGGCCTCGAGCGGAGTTAAATAACAAAGGGAACACTGTTTTGCCGTTTTGCAGATATAAGATGCAATTGAACGAGATTTTCGGTGGAAATGAATACCTTATAGTTTATTTGAATGAATTGTGTGGGGATTTTCCTTCAGCGCCCGTATTTTGTGCTGAAACAACGAGATGCGATGTTCTCGAATCTTTGGACATAGACATATAGTTAGGCTTTCTACCATCATAGTATACTTAGCTCAGTGCGGAATTTCTTTATTATTTTTTTATTGATTTTATTTTCCAAACACTGATACGGCCACCTGTGTAGCAAATCAGCTATGTATCTGCCTATTATCAATCAAATGTGAAGCACCTGAGGTGTTGATCGATAAATATTTACTCTATATATATATGCAATGATAATGTAACATTATGATATAAAAAGTTAATTTAAGTATATTGTGCAGGGAATTACAAACAGATAAGTCATAGAATGTACATTATTTACATTAATTTGTCTACACAAGCAGTTTGTTATTTTTACTCAACACCTTTCTGTATACAAGTAAACATTGTATTATTGGATATTATATAGTATGCTGTAATTTGTGGATTATTTAATTTATTTCTGTTTTATTATCAATTAAGTCACCTTCTGTTGAGGGTATGTTCAATTTGTTATATAATTATACAATTATGACTAGTCTTGTAAACCTACTAAATAAAAGTGGTGTTACAAAATTTACTATCTGTTGTACAATTTACTATTGAAGGGTTTATACATGTCTATACAGACTAACCTGTAAAATACAGCCAGTTAAGAATCAAATTTGGTCGTTCATAAGAGCTAGATATTTATACAGGTGTATTGACTATTTAAAGACACTGTCGACCCGCAGGTAACTGTTTCGTTGAAAATGAAAAAAAAAATACAAAAAATAAAAAAATATATATCTTTCTTTATAGAAATAGAAAAATATGAATTTTCATTTTTTTATATTTTTTTTCGTTTCAACGATACAGTTACCTATGGGTCGAACTAGACGTCGATAATAGTGGCTCCTTTAGAAATATGATAGCTTAATCTAGGTGATCGTGAATGATAAGTTGTATGAAATTATGGTGAAAGACTTAAGTACATACAGTCTCAATGTTCGCTCTTAAACAAAAACTTCCTCCCTAGTGTGACCACCTCATTAAAATATACCTGGGTCGGTATTCACAAATAATCTTAAGTGAAACGAGCTTCAATAAACACAAAGCAAAGTTGGAAATTCTTCGTTTCCTGGGAAATATATGCAGCTCAATTTTTTAACTTAAGTCAAAATATTAAAGTTTTCCCTTAAGATGCTTTGTGAATAGGCCCCTACCAGCCCAGGTTTACGAGTTCAAAGGGTGGTCATATTGAAAGGGGTTTACTTTATTAATCAATCAAGTAGTTTAAGATTACACGAATGTTACAGTGTAGTATATTAAATGGTTTCAAAGTTTTTTTGGCACCACTATCAGTACATGGTGTGGACGTTCTCCGTTTGTGTGAATAATTAATTGCTATTTGAGAAACTTATTCAAAACCTGCGTCAACGAACGTTATAAAGTGATTAATAACATTGACTAACTAAATAATTTATAATTGAAACATAACGACATAATCGTCTTACTTTGATATAGTTTCGTTGGTCGATAAGTTTTAAACTTAATAATTGGTTTGAACTTTTTATATACACATGTACTATATCATTTAGTACATATAAGTTATCCTTTGTAAGTTTGTAAACATGTACAAAAAGTAATGTTGTACATTTCCGACCGAAGTCTCTTGTAAAAACTGATATGATTTTTAAATGCGGTGATAATTTGTTAAATGTTGTTGATAAATATACATATCTTGGTATGTTATTTAACGAATACATGGACTTTGAAATTACGGCTAAGGCTGTTGCCCAGAGTGCCAATCGAGCGTTAGGCCTTGTCATTGCTAAATGTAAGCTCCTAGGTGGTGTTCCATACAATGTATTTTCTAAGCTCTACGACTCAATAGTTTGGCCAGTTATAGGTTATGGCGCCGCTATATGGGGTCATAACAACTTTTCCTGTATAAATGCCGTACAGAATAGAGCGATGAGGTATTTTCTTGGTGTTGGTAAATATACCCCCAACGCAGCTGTCATTGGTGAAATGGCATGGAGACCCTCGTCTGTCCGACAGTGGAGTTGTATTTCTAACTTCTGGTGTAGATTGGGTAATATGGACGTTTCTAGGCTTAATAAGCGCATAGCACTCTGGGCAAACAGGCTAGGGGGTACAGCTTGTAAAACCTGGTTTTATTCTGTTAAGCACAAGTTATCGTCACTTGGTTTAACTGATCATATTGACATTGCTTTGCCAATTCCTAAATTAAGTTTTAAGAAATCAGTTGAAGAGAGTATGTTGAATCTTTTTCAAATTGATTGGCTCCATTCAATACAAAATGTATCTAGTACAAATGGAAGGGGTAGAAATAAACTCCGTACATACCGTTTATTTAAAAACACATTTACTGTTGAACCTTATTGTACCATGATTTTATCTTTTTGTCATAGGTCAGCATTTAGTAAATTTAGATGTGGTGTAGCCCCCATCCGACTCGAAACTGGAAGATACGAAAACTTGCCAATCAGCGAAAGGAAATGTCCGTTTTGTAATTCCGTAGAGGATGAATGTCATGTTATTTTAGATTGTAATTTATATAATGATATTAGGGTGAAAATGCTGGCAAAAGCAATAGCAATCTGTGATACATTTGAAAATCTGCCAAATACTGATAAACTTGTCATTTTATTTACACATCCAGCTCTGATTAGGTTATGTGCCAAAACCTGCTTTGATATTTTAAAACGTAGATCATTTTACCTTTGTAAATAATGTAACTTATTTATTTATTCATATTTCCTGTTTTACAGATCCTATGTAGCAATTGTTATTCAGTTTATTTTCGATCTGATCGAAGGTGATAAATTTATTTTAAAACGTTTCGTAACTATACACATTAGTGTGATTTTGATTTTCAGTGTTTTATTTGATAGATATTTTAGGGCAGTTTTTATAATTAGAATAACAATGGTTACATAGATTTATATTGTAAATGTTTAATGAAATTGTGATTTGATAGTCTCTTATAATTCTTTTAGAATGGCTTCGTACTGTGATATATGTTTTGTAAATTGTGTAGTTTATGTGTACAGAGATGAGACTTAAATAAAGATATATATATGTATATATAATATTATACTCATCAATAATACATTGTCAGAATACATATACTAGTTAAATGGACATTTATATAAAACATTGTTTGTTATTACCCATGTTTGGTAATTATCTTATTATTGACATTGACGCCAACTTTTATAATTATGAACATATCGATGGCTTAGAATGAGAAAGTCGTAACTACAAAATCAATATTTTTAGAAACGAGAAAAAACTGTCTGACAATCACTCTTTACTTATGGTAAAACAAGATTTTTCATCTTCAGTTTGGTCAACATGACAAGTTCCGATTTTCATAAAAGTAAACTCATAAGAAGCGACTTATGATGCAGATACCAACTATGCATTAGTCTTAAAAGGTCGTAAGTGGCACTTACGACCTTCTCATTCTAAGCCAGCGATATGTAAGGTCATTGGGTACGACTATTTGCTTACATATTGACCGGATGTTTCCTTGTATTAAGTTATTAATGTATCACTTTGAGTCGATTGTTTGTCTATCTATTTGAGTTGCACCAAAGTCCACATATAGTTTGGTGTGATAGTGTCATCATTCCTGATAAAATGGGAACTCAGTGAAATTTCATGCAAACGACACAAATGTTGAAGTAGCGAGGCGGAATATTTACTCTGAATGTACAAAAGTTCCATATGAGCGAACCAAGACCAAATGACATTCATGAGTCGTGTGGTTTTTTCCGATTTTGATGGGACAAATAAGAGTTCAATAACTTGCGTGCAGGGTATGGATATACCGGACGGTAGTTATTGCACTCCTATTACCATTACATTTAGCCCCACACAACTTCACAAAACATCATTAATAAGTGTCGTAATTTTGATACGAGTATTTAAACATGGACAGAAAATTTTTCACAAATTGTATTTCAGTGTTTAGATATATCTAGACTAATTAAAATATTTTTTACTTTACAGATGATGACGAAGGGCCAAATAACCGGCCTGCATGTCGATAACATGCCGGACATTCCCGATTTTTCGCCGGACTATGACGGATACGCTCGGTTATCTCCGGCATGTATCGAACCAATCTTCGAAGATGCTTACCGATGTCCGGTCTCAACACCGACCGTTTCACGACAACACACTGTGGCAAACATGCGGACACAAGGACCTTTCATAGCATTCGCAAGCATGAACCGAAGTCTTCAAATTCCAAACAATATTTCAGTACCAAAGCATTCTAAATATAGAAATTCCAAAACGAGGCCTGTAGCGAAAGCGCAGAAAAAGAACTTTGATTGTTACTTTGTGAAAAAGATCGATCGAAGGATTCATATAGACGCACAGACGCATGGTTCCACGTGGCTGAGTTCGTTATGTGCTCAACCGGTGGATGAGATTTTCGGCAAATACAAACGCAAGTCGGAGGTTGTTACTAATCCCCCGAGACAAGTACAGCGAAGTTGTAACTCCACTCCCGGTGAGAAAGCATTAATGTCCGCGTGGTCAAGTAATGCCTCAAACAGGGGGACACCCTCTGTTATGTCTAAGTCAACCAGATCTGGATATATCGGTGTTTCCAGAAAAAGTTCAAAAACATCTTACATAGAACCAAATCTTAGAGTCGTCGGATTCGATTCTGATTCTGACAGATTTACAAATAATGTCGGGTTTGCATTAGTGCCCGTACCTTCTCCGATGAGTTTTGACGCTGATGACGTAACAATGACGTCATCAAGGGACTCGCCTGTGTTTCAAAAGGTGTTCAGAAATCCTAACCATCACTCAATTGTTCCAGAAGCGTACGGTATTGCAAACAACACTTATTACGAACCCTATCAACGCGACAAAAGGTTTCCAGAAATTCGTCACCGGAAGTCAACACTGTCACCATCGCGCAAGCGCATTCAACCGGAAGTCAAAGAAATAGTGACGACGTCAGTAACATACCCAGTTAAACAAGAACTAGAGGAAAGCCCTATGCATATAGTAACAATCGGTCAATCATTCCGGAATAGCCCAGAACCAATTAAGACCAATTTACCTGCATCTAGGTGTTCTTATCGTCTGCCCAAATCGCTTTCAATGTCACTTCCGGAACTACATGGCGCTGAATGATGTGTGCAGAAATTTATACATCGACTAAAGTTTAAGGGGTTCTCGGTGTTTCTTCAATTGAAAATTAAGCTAATATGCTAATGTAAATGATGTGGGGCTTATAAGGTTTTTTTAAAGTTCAATTTAAGCCTTTAATAGCATAACGTTAGTATCCTTATACATTTGTTCTGGACATACACATTCCATTGCGCATCTCTGCTTATTATCTATTAGATAAGGAGCATCGACTGTTCCCTCGGGTTAAAGTAAGTTTCGAATTAAGGATCCCGAAACTTAACACATCCATGATGACCGTAACCAGAGGCAAAATCACTGACGCAAGTTCTATATTTTGGTAATTATTTCCTCTAAAAACGTTCTTATTATTTGGCCAATTATTGAAAATAATGCTGAAGCATGGATCCCGATGTGCATCTGTGTGGCTAGAGGCCTGAACAAAAATATAATATATTATAATGTTAATCAGTATTTTGTAGTAATTTGCTAAATCGGGAAAAATTCCGATGATCACCGAATGATTTCAGTGTGTCGAACGATTTTAAAATGCCTTACTGAACGGGACGGAATAACCAGGATGTACATGTGCTCAGAAAATATCGTATCATATACTATAAACCTGTACAACCACAGGCGACTGTAGGCCTATCGTTGAAAACGAAACAAATGAAAATTTATATTTTTCTAAAGTGAAAAAAAATATATATAATTTTTCGAAAAAAAAATGTTTTCGTTCTTTTTTCGTTTTCAACGATACAGTTACCTGTGAGTGCAACATGACTTGTGTGTATTCGTTTCATGTTCATTTCAATTTGTCATAAATCACCGCCAATTGTTTTATTACAAGTGCTTCAATAAAGACTGAAATATGTACGCACATTGTTCAATATTTCACACATGTGAAGTTAAGTACTAAAATATAATCCCGGATTATATACCATACAATGTCAAGAATTTGACGGGGCGACTTCGTGCTACTTTATTAATTTGATTATCTAAAACGCACCTATTTTACTTAATACGATCAATACTGCTTCCTCGACGAGATCATTCGTGGTCTCCAATACATTATTAGTATTAATTTTAATAGAGCATAATTAGTATCAAGGTAATGAAAAGTTTCTGAAATCTAACATTCAAAGCGCTGTTGGTCCACTTAAATCTTTATAGGCTTTTTAACTATTCTTAAGAATAAATCGTTTGTAAAGAGTTTCGCGATGTTTTGAAATAGTTTGTAAAGAAAAGAATGATTTATTTTACCTTTAATAACGATACAATTTTAACTAACATGCGATATAAATGTGGAATCAGTATTTGTATTCATGTTGTGAAAATGTGTCATATTTATTCACTGACGACCTTGTAAGATCAATCATGTGTCAGTATTCTATCATACTGTGCCGAAACCATTCTACAAAACAACTTTTGTGCAATCATTGTTGAACAAACTCGTACAGCTTGGCCAATTTGACATGAGCTTGACCTATTGATTACCATAATTTACCTGTCGATATTTGTCTGTGTTAACATCACCGGTTGTATGTTTTTATAATCGGGGAGTATCACGAAGACGCTCGAGATGTAATACAAACACAAATCTTAAATGCCGATATTGCACAATTTGCTTGCGGAAATTGATAATTCAAAGCAAGAACCTTGTAATATATTCTTGCATAAAGTTCAGGCTCAGGTCATCATAGCCAAGCTATACATATAACATAAAACGTTTATTTTGCCCAAATACGTACAAAGGAAAACATTTAGCACTGGGTTCAACTAATGTAATAATATGGACTAATTAGATTAAATCAGGTATATTTGCTTATGTCAATATCATTTAAATTTGTATTGACTGAAACTGCTTGATGGATGCATATTCCAAGTTGCTTTGATATTTATTTGCCAAGTATGTATACAAATTAGGATTCTAAATCACCCAAACTTGTCAAGAAGTCAATATTATCAGTGTTATCAATGATTAACTTAGATGTGATCGACCTACACACACCAGTACTGAAAATATAAACATTCTCCTTTATCAAACCTTCGTCTAATACAGTATATGATTGTATATGCACCAAGGTTAGTAATGTATTAGTGATGATAATGCATGGTATTTAGTGGCGTACATGCATTACACGAAACAACCAAACAACAACCTCAGCATTCTTGACGACGAAGACACCGAAGATGCTGATGATGAAACAAGTTTGAAGAAAATCGGTCAGGGAAGGCAACACTCCACTTAACCAGCCGAGCACAGAAAACACCAAAATTATCACATAACACAAATACACCACATTGTTAATGCCTACACATACCTAACGAAATATTGAAATACCAAAGTTCCCACTGTAAAAATGCTTGATAACTTGGTTTCATGAAGCAATGCCAAAACGATGACCTCAAAGATGACATCGACACTAATGTTTTAGTTTACACTGATGCTGATGATGAATTTGATGATGACGATGACGATGATAAGTATTAAAACGTTGATTATACCCTATAAGTATGATGGAAAAACAATACATTCATTATAGATTGATAGTAGACACGATTGTTGTTACCGAAGTTTTGACTGTATGTAGGAATGTGACACCTAGTGTGAATACGATTTAAAACGTTTAAGGAGCTGTACATGTACACAGATAATGTGATATCTCTAAGTTACCGTCGTTATTAGAGGAATGTTCAAACACTGACTGACCTATCTGAAGTTATTGTGCACCAGAACCGGGATCATTTATACTTCCATGTACGCTATTTTTGTCTATATAACAACCTATAGCAAAAAACTAATACATATTTCTTTTATTATTGATTCATTGATTAAATTACGTACCCAAATAATGCGATTAATTATTATTTTAATTAATTCTTTACAAGTAGCGTGCGATTAAAATTATAAATGAAGTGCGATGAACTACCAAAACGTGTTATACGCAGCGCGATATTAGGATATTACTTTACAACTAACATTGCATAAAGCAAGAGCAAACACACTGAAGGCAAATCAAACCCACAATATAGTAGACACAAGTAAAAGCAGTCATTAAGATGAACAAGAAAAACGAAGAAAAAGCACGACAACCTACATGTACTCTATTCGGGCGCCTAAGTTAGACAAACATAACCAAAATAAAAGCCAGAAGACATATGCAGTACAACTAATGCCACCACCACACATGGACAAAGCAACACTCGAGACAGAGAAGTATACAGCTTTTTCATATGGTGTTTGTATGTAAATGCACATGATAAAGGTTCGCCAACCTTCGAGATGGATTTGTACATTAGTAAACCAACTTCAAGTATACTGATGATACATGTACACTGTAGGTTAAACACATATCTCTGTTGCTTTCAATCTTGTGTATTTTTTCTTCTTCATAAAATTTGATGCCATACTAAAACGTCGTCCAATCCTTTACGACCCTGATCACTTATATATAATCTTTGTCTATACCAAAAGAGCCATGTATTTCTAGCAATAGGTACATCTGAATTCTGAAACTGAATTAAACTGAATATGCCGAGCATAGCCCTTATTTGCTTTATTTATACTAAAACATGACAGGCATATATATGTACCTCCACCCGGATTTGAACTCAGGTCGCCAGATTAGACGACAAGCGCTCTAACCACTGAGCTACGGAGCCACAATTCATTTCATAGGTATACAGTACACAATCAAAAGTATTTAAGAAAAGATACGTACACAACTGGTGAACAACTACTAGAATAAACAAGGGAGGCAATCGCCTTTTAATTTTAAGATAATGCAACTGAATGGTCTCCACATAAATATTAAACGAAACATACAAAGCGCAGCAAAATTTGTAACGTATATTCTTCGTAAAATAATTCTGTTTATATGAACATCTGGAACTAATAGCAATATTGCAAAACAACATATATAAACAACAAGGTTCTAAACGAATGGTTCTGTGATCACTCCCCTCTCATAAACTGGCCAAGTTTCTTCATTTGTGCACCGTATTTTGATTGATCGTCCCCGAATATAAAACTCTGTTCAGTGCTGGTAGAATATTTAGAAGCTGGTGGATTCTTGCCATAGACCTCTGCTACCTCCCTGGTAAGACTCGGCGAATTACCACAACACAAACCTATATACTGGATACCTAGTTGTTTGGCATCCTCAGCAAACTGACGTACATCTACCCGGGAACACCGTACACAGTCCAAGTTATCAGGGTATACCAACTTCCCTGTAATGTAAGTGCATTTTATGTCATAATAATAATACAGTAAAGTTCCGGTAATAAGACCACTTTGATTATTTTGAAATCTTGTAGATTCTTGCCAGTTTAACGTCCCAAAGTATTAAATTTAGAACAAAAAAGGTCCGCTGATAAGACCGATTCGCTATAAAGACCCCCTTTTTCATTGGTCTTATTAGCGGAACTTCACTGTAATCATTATTAATAATAATAATAATAATAATAATAATTCAAAAATCAGTTTTGTAAGACCGTGACATAACTCAAAGGTACCCGCATTGGTAGTCTTTTTATTGAGAATAATTATATACGCTGTGTGTGTTGATCTTTCAGTGGTTCCAAATAATGGACTCTGATATCACCAGACCATTTACAAATGAATAAACAATATACTATGGTAATTACATTGTTCTAGAACCAATGATTAAACGAATAAAGGAACAGTTTCGATACGGTGATCACCCCTAACATCTTCAAGATACAATATTGAATAAACCGACTAATATATCGGACATATCGCACTATTTTTGGTACAAACTGCGTAAAGGTCGAACATGGACTCAGGATGTCAACCTAGACGTGAATCAGTACGTTACCAAACTGTAGTTCTCAAGTGTATGTACGTGGGTTGTTCCACAATTAATAAATACTCGGGAGGTGCAACCAAAAAATACCTTACAACTCTGAACTCACAGCTGCAAGTGGCACTGGTTAGACCGACAAATCGCTGGCTAAGAAGCAATATGCTGAGAAAAATATATCTGACAATCACTCTTTAATTATGGTAAAAAGGGCCTTTTCAACTTCAGGTTGGTCAACATGCCAAGTTCTGATTTTCAGAAAAATAGGCTCATAAGAAGCGCCTTATGGTGTAGACTTAAAATATGCATTAGTCTTATAAGGTCGTAAGTGGCACTTACGATCTTCTCATTCTAAGCTAGCGAAATGCTTTCCCGGGAAGAAATTACCCGACTTCCAAATGGACTGCTATACTCACACATTGACAATACTCCTACGTCTATAATCTAGAACGTGTCATAATATACCTCGCGTGGGTTCAGTTTACAGTACATTGTTTTACCTGTTTTAGGATCTGTGATGGAGAAGAATGTTCGTTCTTTGCCCGATGTTCTGAAAGGTACTGGTAGGGCAGCAATGGGTCCCTGTATAAAATGTAATATTTATACCAGTAATACAAGCCAGCTGGTGACGTAAGTAAGTACAGCAGTTAGTATACAATCGGAACACCTCATACAATTCTCAAATTTATCAAAAGATAAATGCCGTACGGACCGTTCCGGTTGTACAGCATGATGCCTACATAGCAACCATTCTGATCACCTCGGCCTTTCACGATTGCATTGCAATGTGCTTTCTAAAGCAACTTTATGGTAGCTTACCATGCCTTGCAGCTAACTGTAGATTTACATACTATACACCGAATACTACTGGACTCAGATAATTCAAAACCTAACAGGAGCGGTGGTAGACATAAACAGTATGCACTAACCGTATTCCTCAAAATTACGTTTCAAGCCAGCCCATACACAGTGATACATTGCCATCACAATGGATGACCCACCGCACGGGTTCTTGTATTTGCACATTGCCATAAAGGGAGGTCATCCTAAATGGTTGACGTTATGTGGTTATTGTAGTAAATAGGTAGACACCGGCCCTTTCAGGATATTTGAGTTTGAAACTTCAGTTACTCTTACTGCCTGGATTTACTTTATAAACGTGCCTCAATTAAAGTTAAGTGTGCTATTACTAGAATGTGATGCTTCTGATAATATTGGGAAATAAATACATCGACAACTTAAAGGCTTTTCATTATTTCTCTTGAATCATTTATTTCTGCCATTGTTGCCTCGTGTGTTGCCTGATGGTGCGGCACACTTGATTATATTCTTCATAAATGGAACAGTTCCATAAGTAAACCAAATAACACTATTTAACAAGGTTGTCTCCCTTTGTGCTGGGTCACCAGTATTGCAACAATATAACAAGAACTATATCTTTAAAGAAAATAGTCACAATCTTGTACAATGTTCCGACTATTGTAAGTCCTTGACCTTCTCCTTACCTTGCACACTTCTTTGATCTCTTTGATAAGTGGCATCATGATGTCAGGACCACGTGAACAATTTAAACCAACCACAGTGGCTCCCAGATCTTCTAGACGCTTGCAAGCTTCCGGTACGGGAACCTCGTCAGTAGTACGGTCAGGAAAATGTGCAGCAATCGTGATTACTGCTGGCAAACCTGAAGAGATCCGATCAACAACAAAACTAGTTTTTGAACCACACCCCAAGAATTCACTATAGCCTAGTCAATATACGATGTGTTAACTGTAAAGTACTTATCTCTTTTAACTCAATATTAAACAGTCTGTTCACTAAAAAAATCCCTTCATTGAGAAAAAAAACAAGCATGATAAAATATAACACATTACATTGGCGCTTTTGCCTCTTGTTAGGCTGGCGATTTCGCGCCAGACTATTACAATCCTAAAAAATGAATTCCACTAAGATTAATTTACTCCCGAAACTGACAACACAGAATCTATACACTCAATGCAAATAGTTCCTCCTCGTTAATCAGTTTTGCAAGATAAGAACATTCAACTTTCCTTGTTTCATTTACTAGTATTCTGTTCGATTGTAATATATAAGTTTCTTCTTGAAATGGAAGGAAATTGTATGAAATTAAAAGAAAAGGTGTTTAAAAGCGTTGATAATTATTACTACGCGTTACGAACGCGATATAGCGCGCGCATCAATGATTTTATTATGTTAAATTATTTAGGTCAACATTCTCCAATGAGATCGTGGTCGAGTGGTTAAGCAACTCGCTTAGTAATTTTCTGATGCTAAGGTCCAGCGATCGAATCACGGCGGCTCCAAAATTTTTATATTTTTTTTTTATTATTTTTTTTAAATTTTTTGTTCAGTCCAGCACTTACCTCTCTTTTGACTTAGAAAACCACTTGATGTTATATCACTTGAAAAGCTATTGTTCCTTAGCAGTTCGCCAGCCTGTCAGTACTTTCAATACTTTGATTTTTATTTGGTTTCTCACGTGTCAAGTTTTATATACATTTTACATGTATTCATATCACTGTTCATACATTGTAGGCTTGGGGTAAACATTACATTGACTAAAAGGTTAATTCGATATATACATGCGCCATTTGTTTTTTAATTCCACCACTCTTTGTTTACAAATATAATTTTAGTTTAAAACAGACAAAACAATCATAGTTTCACTTCGCATCGAGTATAGCATACCAAACACAACTGGTCTGTTTTTGCCACCGAAAACTAGTATAGCGTACCTTTTCCATGATCCAGTATAGCTTGTAAGGCTAGTCTGGCTTCACCATAAGCATCAAATGTTTCACCAATCATATAATCAGCTCCACATTCCACTGCCCATTCCACTTGCTCCTAAAAATATCAAAAGTACACATGATTCAAGTAACCTTTAGTGTCAGTGTCTAGAAATCAAAGAACATGTCGATGTCTTAGAATGAGAAGGTCGTAACTACCAAATCGATATTTTGAGAAAACACGGAAAAAATGTCTGACATTTACTCTTTACTTTTGGTTAAATAAACTGTTACGAATTCATTTTGGTCAACATGACAAGTTCAGATTTATATAAAAATGGGCTCATAAGAAGCGCCTTGTGATGCTTATTCTAAATATGTATGAATCTTAAAAGGTCGTAAGTGGCGACACTTACGACCTTCTCATTCTAAGCCAGCGATGTATTGATGAAATTCATTTGTGTCATTTCACTTATTTGTCTTACCTTGAACATATCATATATTTTCTGTTGAGATTCCTCGTCATTTTCTCTATATAAGGGTGTATTGCTGAGCCCACCGGCCATCAATTTGCCATACTTGTCAGCCACTCTACGTGCAATGGTTAAAGCATTACGGTTCAACCTTTCTAGATCAGCTTCTCGACCTCTCAGTTTCATCAACTCCCGATGGGCGTAATACTGAAATAGAACACACATTAAAATAGTATAAAACGCACTGAAAATCAACATCGATAAAAACCAACCATAAAGATACTTTGCGAGTCCATTTTCACTGTCATATAAATTATATTATTTAACATCAATAACAAGATCAACAGTGTGATGAAAGGACAGTTTATAAGTGGTTTTGTCATTTATGGTTTACTTTCATGCAGTCACTCATCGCATTAAAGACACATCTAGCTATATCGGTTTAGTACTAGACTGTCACCCATGGCATCTTCAGAATATGTCTCTGGTTACTGCTAGTTACGTTCTTCTGTTAGCTACAACTACAGTAGGTCCTCTATAAAGCATAAACTTTAAAGACATGTTAGGTAACATTGGCTAATAAATCTATTTCTGGAAAACTGACTAGGTAAAATTGATGAGCCATACGAATTAAAACTAATGACAAAAAAACTTTTAACACAACCCCCGTTTATACACTAATTACATTGAAGATACATTGTAGTATGTTTATTACTTGTTTTTTTACGTGCTATTTATTTCCGAATACAATCCATCGGAGCAGAATGTGGTGTTTTTGCAAAGGTGATTTTATGAACAGGTTGGATATGATGGAAAGTTCAGTCAGAAACATAACAATCACTTGATATGAGCTGTACATAACGGAATCACTTACTGTATATGCTTCGATAACATCACTTCCGGCGAGAGCAAATTCCTCGTGCAGCAGTTCCACAGCTTCCGGTTTTTCGAGTACTACTTCAGGAAGAAAGTTACCAAACTGACAGAGTCCACGTCTCTCTAGTTCCCACAGATAACCTTCAGCCACGACAACAGACCCACCATCTTTCAGTTTTTCTTTAAGACCTGTGGTTATGTGCATGTTATTTAAATATGAACATTATTATAAAGTCTAACATGAGCCAAAGGTCTCACATTATTATAAAGGCATACAACAGCTTACTGCTACGTCTGTTGCTTCACAAAGTCCTTTTGGTAGTCATTTGGTATCTCCAAGGCAGTCGTTTATTGTCCCCATGTCAGTCATTTGTTGTCCCCATGTCAGTCATGTGTTGTCCCCAAGTCAGTCATGTGTTGTCCCCAAGTCAGTCATGTGTTGTCCCCATATCAGTCATGTGTTGTCCCCATGTCAGTCATTTGTTGTCCCCATGTCAGTCATGTGTTGTCCCCAAGTCAGTCATGGATTGTCCCGAAGGTAGTCATTTGTTGTCCCCAGGGTAGTCATCTGTTGTCGCAAAGTAAGTCATTTGAGGTCCCCAAGGTAGTCATTTGTTGTTCCGAAGTCAGTCATTTGTTGTCCCCAAGTAAGTCATTTGTTGTCCCCAAGTAAGTCATTTGTTGTCCCCAAGTAAGTCATTTGTTGTCCCCAAGTAAGTCATTTGTTGTCCCCAAGTAAGTCATTTGTTGTCCCCAAGTAAGTCATTTGTTGTCCCCAAGTAAGTCATTTGTTGTTCCCAAGTAAGTCATTTGTTGTCCCCAAGTAAGTCATTTGTTGTCCCCAAGTAAGTCATTTGTTGTCCCCAAGTAAGTCATTTGTTGTCCCCAAGTAAGTCATTTGTTGTCCCCAAGTAAGTCATTTGTTGTCCCCAAGTAAGTCATTTGTTGTTCCCAAGTAAGTCATTTGTTGTCCCCAAGTAAGTCATTTGTTGTCCCCAAGTAAGTCATTTGTTGTTCCCAAGTAAGTCATTTGTTGTCCCCAAGTAAGTCATTTGTTGTCCCCAAGTAAGTCATTTGAGGTCCCCAAGGTAGTCATTTGTTGTTCCGAAGTCAGTCATGTGTTGTCCCCAAGGCAGTCATTTGTTGTCCCCAAGGTAGTCATTTGCTGTCCCCATGTCAATCATTTGTTGTCCCCAAGGTAGTCATTTGTTGTCCCCATGTCAGTCATGTGTTGTCCCCAAGGCAGTCATTTGTTGTCCCCAAGGTAGTCATTTGCTGTCCCCAAGGCAGTCATTTGTTGTCCCCAAGGTAGTCATTTGTTGTCTCCATGTCAATCATTTGTTGTCCCCAAGGTAGTCATTTGTTGTCCCCAAGGTTGTCATTTGTTGTCCCTAAGTCAGTCATTTGTTGTCGTGTTGTTTGTTAAGCAGCCGTTTTACGAGATATCAATTTAACGATAAAATGTGAGACAATACAATACCACATACCAAGGTGTGATCGATTCAAACTAGCTGCTAGTTTTTACTAATTTATTTAAGGTCGATTGTGAAACAAGGTTTTCCAACTTATATTAAATACTCTCGACACCTCATTCCATGTTATCCATCGCCAAGGTTATGAGAGAAGAGAAGCCAGTTTCCCTGATACACTGAGCCTAAAGCAAGGTTATTTCTGGTACCATTGTTAGTTCGTCTTTGATATGACGCGGCCTGTGATCGAATCCGGAACGCTCAACCACTAGGTTATCGAGGTGGCGGTAAACAAGCTGCTAATGACAGGATGTTGGTTACTACAAGCAACACTTCATACAAGTTTGTCTTTACCTTGTTTCAAACATGTGCTTGTATTGATTCGTCTTGATCCAGTTGTTTGAACCAGACTTGCTAGTTGTCCTAATTTTAAAATTCCTGAAAATGGAGTAATGCATATAAGGTAAACATTGTCGCATTAATACATCCGGACAAACAGAGTGAATTTACATTGATAAAAGATAAAGAGCTCGTATTCTTGCTGTCGTAGCGAAATAACGTTTGTATATTTTATAGAAACATTGGGTAACAAAAGTTTGAAATATTTACCAGTGAGCTCACAGGTGACTGTATCGTTGAAAACGAAAAAAAAACGAAAACAATTTTTCTTTTTTTCTATAATATAATAAATATAAATTTTCCAAAAAAAATGTTTTCCTTTTTTTCGTTTTCCACGATACAGTTACCTGTGAGTGAGCTTATCTAACAAACCAACTTGGTCAAACGACTACGTTGGTTAATACGTACACTGCCAACAAGGTCAAGAAGGAGACCATTTGTGTAGACCACTACTTATCTCCGGGGACAGAATACTTCGACCTGTCGACGTTTGCATCGATTGTCCTTACCATGTTCATGTTGCAAGAGTAACCAAATGCAAACAGTTCCTAAGAGCAGGGCAAATGTACCAACCTGCTCAGTGCATGGTTATAAGGTACAGAAGAACAAGTTTATATAAATCGCTGATACAGTGTTGAATCAAGACAATATTACGTCATTATCATAGGCGGATACAGGGGGGTACGCCAAAGTAACGATTTTTATTTGTATGAAATAGTGTAGTTATATGACTGCAATTTGCCTTTAATTCTCTGTGAGAAAAAAAATTGAACTTTTTGTGCTCGCTACGCTCGCAAAAACAACTGTAATCTATAAAAGAATGTGCACATACCTGTTGGCAGAGTTTTGCATCTGGTCCCCTACTTCATCTGACCAACTTCCAGTTAGTACCACGTGATAACAAAATTGCCAGAGAACCATTAACTCAGTTGGTCGTAAAGATTATATAAATATAACCAAAATACGCTTCCATGAATTAACGTATTATGTTTAAAACGCTCCTACGCCCATGCTGGTGTTTTGCCCTGAACCCTACCAAATTTCTCACTCCCCTCCCCCCTAAACAGAAATCCAGGTCCGCCCATGATTATATTATGTAGGTTATTAAGACAAAATCTAGAACTAAGCCAAACATATTTATGTTTTTCTCGCTACTTGCTTAGAAACATGACCTTGACTTTTCGATGAATTCACGTGAGCAGTATTTCACGTTGTCAGGAATATGCACGTTAAAGTGACATAAATGATCTATGCATGCAGAATTTCTGTAATAATAATGAATAACTCACCTCTCATGGTTAATCGTCAGTATTTATACACCACATTTACTGATAACTGACTACAGTGTCCTGGGATATCTGTATAGTGTTGAGAAATGTTAAGGTGCGTTCACACAGTTAGTTTTGATGTTTACATCTTGACTTATAAGTTAAAGGTGCGTTCACACAGTTATTTTTGATGTTTGCATATTGGCTTATAAGTTAAAGGTGCGTTCACACAGTTAGTTTTGATGTTTGCATATTGGCTTATAAGTTAAAGGTGCGTTCACACAGTTAGTTTTGATGTTTACATCTTGACTTATAAGTTAAAGGTGCGTTCACACAGTTAGTTTTGATGTTTACATCTTGACTTATAAGTTAAAGATGCGTTAACACAGTTAGTTTTGATGTTTACATCTTGACTTATAAGTTAAAAGTGCGTTCACACAGTTAGTTTTTATGTTTACATCTTGACTTATAAGTTAAAGGTGCGTTCACACAGTAAGTTTTGATGTTTGCATATTGGCTTATAAGTTAAAGATGCGTTCACACAGTTAGTTTTGATGTTTGCATATTGGCTTATAAGTTAAAGGTGCGTACACACAGTAAGTTTTGATGTTTACATCTTGACTTATAAGTTAAAGGTGCGTACTCACAGTAAGTTTTGATGTTTACATCTTGACTTATAAGTTAAAGATGCGTTCACACAGTTAGTTTTGATGTTTACATCTTGACTTATAAGTTAAAGGTGCGTTCACAAAGTAAGTTTTGATGTTTTCATCTTGACTTATAAGTTAAAGGTGTGTTCACACAGTAAGTTTTGATGTTTACATCTTGACTTATAAGTTAAAGGTGCGTTCACACAGTAAGTTTTGATGTTTACATCTTGACTTATAAGTGAAAGATGCGTTCACACAGTAAGTTTTGATGTTTACATCTTGACTTATAAGTTAAAGATGCGTTCACACAGTAAGTTTTGATGTTTTCAATTTGAGTTATAAGTTTAGATGTACTGTGAAGTTACGTGTAGTACGCCTCTACAATTATATTTTCTCGAGATGTACGCCTTCATTGTAAAGGTGCGTTCACACATTAAATTAAATGTATAAGTCGATGATGTACGCTTTGACACGTGTATGGCATGTCCATACTTTCCCTCATAACACTTGGTAACAACGAAGGGGTACATCTTTAGAAAATGTACGACAGAGGCGTACTTCACCTAACTACAAAGAACATCTTGACTTATAGGTCAAGATGTATACGTCAAAACTAACTGTCTGTACGCACCTTGACCAAATGATATGAGGGAAATGTATTGGCATGACGTGCTCGTGGTAAAGCGTACATCCCGACTTAAGGTGCGTACACATAGTAAGTTTTGATGTATACATCTTAAACTATAAGTATAGATGTTCTTTGTAGTTAGGTGAAGTACGCATCTGCCATACATTTTCTCAAGATGTACGCCTTCATTGTTACCAAGTGGTATGAGGGAAATGTATTGGCATGACGTACACGTGGTAAAGCGTACATCATCGACTTATACACCAAAACTTACTGTGTGTACGCACCTTGATACACCAAAACTTACTGTGTGTACGCACCTTTATACACCAAAACTTACTGTGTGGACGCACCTTTATACACTAAAACTTACTGTGTATACGCACCTTTATATACCAAAACTTACTGTGTGTACGCACCTTTATACACCAAAACTTATTGTGTGTACGCACTTTTATACACCAAAACTTACTGTGTGTTCGCACCTTTATACACCAAAACTTACTGTGTGTACGCACCTTTACGGAACACCAAAACGTACTGCGTCTACGCACCTTTATGGAACACCAAAACTTACGTATGCTGTGTGTACGCATCTTTACGGAACACCAAAACGGCCACATATACATGTACCAGTGTCATAGCCTAGTTCAGTAACTATAGTGGATGAATACATGTGACCCAGCTAGTGTTTTATCATGGAGGGTTTGCTATGTAAAATGACTGTTTGGATAAAGCTATATTTAAACATATTTAAAATTTAGATAATGACATAGATAAATTATGATAGTACGAGTTGTGTTGATTAAGGAATCCGGTTAGTGCCATTTTAATTATCGTGCCTCGCATCAAGAGGGCGAGGGGCGAGAATTGCGCGACACACGAAGCGACACACGACAATTGGGCAATACACGAAGCGAGGCGCGATATTCAAACACGAGATCTCGCTCTGTCTCAGTATCTAAAACCACGAGATTTCGCGGTAGAATATCGTGCCTTGCTTCGTGTATCGCCCAATTGTCGCGTGTCGCTTCGTGTGTCGCGCAATTCTCGCCCTTCGCCCTCTTGATGCGAGGCTCGATAATTCAAATAACACTAACCGGATTCCGTAGTTGATATTCACTCACGTTATCTGGTGTAAGGTCAATGTCACAAGTTGAAAGATTTAAGGACCCTTGATATATGACATTACAGAACACGTGTTGGGGAAACCCTTGCATACATCCATGTGTTGTTGTGTTTCAAACACGACAATCTGCCCTGTCGTCATGTTATCAAACCAGAGTTCATATTTCATGTTTACTCTCAATATGTAAACACAAAGCGTGCTGATCATTTCCTAGATACAATCGCAACTACTCGGGTATTTCCGTAACTGAGAAATACACTTTTGTAAGAGAAACGCCGAGGAGTTCCGATTGTGATTTGATAACTAGTGTTGACGTCATGATGTGATATTACGTGTATGTATGACACCATGAGTGCAAATATTTAGGAAGCATTTTTGCACAATACAGTTACCATGGAGACCTCGTCCTTAATCTAGGTGAAGCCTCTGTAGCTCAGTGGTTAGTGCGTTCGTGGTTTGTAACTCTTCATTGAAAATGTTTGGAGTTATTCCCCTTTGTATTTTTCATACTTAATTCTTGTCCGGCCCATAACTCATACAGTATAACAGGTATCAATTTGAAACTTCAAAGGTGACTCGTTCTTATTGCAGGGAAGTGCAGTGCAGTGCACAAGAACCATAACTCTTCATTGCATATTTTGGAGTTATTCCCCTTTGTATGTTTTCATTCCTAATTCTTGTCCGGGCCATAACTCATACAGTATAACGTGAAGTGCAGCGTCAAAGAACCATAACTGTAGCATATTCTTATCATTTCCCGCTTTCATACAAATTAATTCCCCGTTTCATACAAATTAAATTTAATTAATTAATACATCAGATACATTTGTGATTGACGAGCGATGTACTTTCAAGACAATTATCTATTGAAGACAGAGAAGTTATAAGATACAATGCAATGCAGGTAACATTCCATTTTATAATATGTCCCTTGCTATTATTATTTTCATGTCTACATTCCTTGTTTGAGCATTTTTTTTGGTGACATTTAGCACCCCACGGGGAGCATCACCCATCTGTGACGGTCCTCGTTGAAATAGTGGTCAAATCGTATTTCATGATAAGCCCACCGATACGGCAAGACTAACATATACACATTTGGTACTCCCCTACCTTGTCCTACCAGATGGTTGAAATGGCTTTGATAGCTAAACGTCAGAGCGCATAGTAAGTATTTGTGTACATGTATCATATTATTGATAATTCGATGGAAAAGAAGAATGGGAAGTACAAAATCAAAAACAACCTTTTTGGACTTTATGAAAATAGGCCCATATGAAGCGCCTTGAAATACAGACTTCAAATATATACGAGTCTTATAAGATCTTCTCATTTTAAGCCAGCGAATTGTACCAGCGATAGACTTCTGGGTCAGATATCAATGGGTTTTTTGTTCTTTCACGACGTTGACTTTAGTCGTATGAATATATAGATCTTATGAGAAGTTGTAAGTTGATAGTATAATATAGAAGTGCAAGTTAGTACTCGCTGAATCAACTTTATACCGTAAATTACTATGGCCGTTTGATAGAAATCGTAGAGAGAGGAACAATACCTTGTTTGGTATCTCTCCAGTCATGTTGCTACATCGTGTAATTGTAGACATATACATGGTACGTTTCGACGTTATCTGGTAACCGAATAAATTAAGAATATATCAGAAATAAATTACTGGTAGCTAATTAAAACAAAACCTTGACTTCGTGTGTTTGTGTTTGTTTTAACATTGACCTCGTCCCAAATACAGATCTTTATGATGTACTTGTCCCAAGCATTGACGTATGATGTTATGCAATATGTTGTACTTGAAACCCACACTACACTTTGTACCTCTTAACCATCAAATCTAGACCAAGTATAGCAGAAAAAACTCACACCGACGAGTTTTTATATTACGATAATTGCGAGGTTACCGACAGAACAAAAATAGTTGCTTATACTTCTTTCTTGAACTCTTGTTGGTGCATAAGGACTGTGTTGTGTTATCCAAACTTTCCATCACAGTAGGGGTAACTACCCGGTATGATTGGTTGATGGGCCGCTATAGTCAGGTATATTTTGTCCTCAACCACAAGGACGAACCGAATATAGAATAACAAACTTAATCAACTCACAACATAAATAGGACCACATTCAGTGACGTACAATTAAGGACCGCAATGGAAATAAGATCTGCATGTATGTGTAACTCTTTTTTGCGCCATCCTTTACATGTATTGTTTATTGCTATGACTTTATTATTGCTTCTATGTTAGTTTATTGTTATTGTATGTTGCGATATATTTTGTCATGTTTAATTATGCATTATATGTAGAAATAAATCTCTCAATAACAATAGAGCAATGTGCCTCCCTCCGTGGCTCAGTGGTTAGTGTGCTTGTCGTCTAATCTGGCTACCCAGGTTCAAATCCGGGTGGATGCACATACATCTATGTCTGTCATATTTCAGCAGAAAGCTGACTGGCAAATGAAGGCTATGCTCGGCATTTCATTTAAAAACAAAACAATAGAACGACATGTAACTTTACTTTGTGCATATATTTGATACATACTATATTACAAGGTAGAAGCAAGGCAACTTTACATCAGTTAAACACATGACATTACATGATGCTACTGTCCAACATGACGCAATAAGCATGTATAAAAAGCATACCAGTTCTAACCCCAGACTAATAAACTTGGTCCATTAAATGAAATATACATCTGGCTTATTTTTTTCTAACCCAATACATGTATACACATATTGTGTATTTTGTTTAGCCTTCAAATGTCACAGTTTTCTAAGAATGTTCTTTACTGGAGTATTTGTATGTACTCATCGAGTCAATTCTCGGTGATTCGTGAGCGACAGTTGACGATATTTCAACATTGTTTAAAAAGCTGAACATAACCACCAACGTTACGACAAACCTCGATATTTTACAACAAAATAGTGAAATTCTCGACTTCTAAACACTTCGCCATATAAACGGATATTTTGCATTGTTAAGCCATTGCGACATGGTCAGATAAGACTGTCTGTTTGTGTAGCCTAATTGCCAGTCGGGTTATTGACTTTCTTTAACTCTTCCTCCGTGAAATCTCCGGTAACAAATTTCCTGATCTTCTTAATTTCTGCATTGATTTGCTCGCCCGTATCACCGACTAGGATATTATTTGATATATCTGGAGCATATTGCGATGCAGCTGGCTTTCTGCCGTATATTTCCGCCAGCTCCCGGAACATATTCGGTGCATTTCCACAACACAAGCCGATGTACTGCACACCAATTTCTTTGGCCTCCTTGGCAAATTTCTTCACGTCATCTCTGTTACACAAGTGACACGTCAGGTTAATGGGGTACTGACTTTCACCTGAAATGTAAAGTCGCTTCAAGATTACTATCAAACTCTTTGGTTTAAACATATCACTCATATGCATACATGGTCCTCTACTATTGAAAACTTTTATTTGAAAATACATACGTACATGTATGAAGGATTGTTTGCATATTACATTATATATGCCAACCATTCCATTGTATAATGACAAAATAATGTTAAATATATTATAAAGAGTATCCGAAAACGAATACCACTACATGTATAACAAAACCTGCCAGCAAAAGGACCGCCTTTTTCTGCCTTCCAACCATATCAAATGATGTTTTAGCATTAAGAGAAACCATCAGTTTTTAAGGACCTCTACATTTTGCTACCAGTCCCATGTTTTACCTGTATAAGGGTCTTTGTATGTCATGAATGTCGGGTTTCTACAATTGGTTCGGAATGGTACAGGTAGTGCGGCTATAGGTCCCTGAAAATGTAGTCTTCAAGTTAATACTGAATGTCTAATAGTCGCTGTCCAAATATAGTTTGTTGAGGCGACATTAAAATAAACTAATATAATTGTGCAGTAAGTTACATCTAGCATGTAACTGATTACGACAGTTATATAGTTTTGATATAATGTGACTTGGTCGAGCTTCTGGTTTATTGTTCCAGCGATCTGTGACTCGTTCCGTGGTTTCATCAAACAACAGACGATAACAAACAGTTAGTACTTTCCCCTTGCATGCAGCAGAGTGTTACAATGAAAAACCTATAACATTCTCGATTACAAAATTTAAGAATATCAGAAACCATATGCAATTATATTGGCCAACATCACAGACAATGGATGCCTGACGAACATCTCTCAGAATGGATGCCGGGCGAACATCACTCACAATGGATGCCGAGCGAACATCTCTCAGAATGGATGCCTGACGAACATCTATCAGAATGGATGCCTGCCGAACATGATCTCTCACAATGGAAAATAGTGTATGACCCTTACCTTACACGCCTTGCGTACATCTCGCATGAGAGGTATTAACGTATCAGGACCACGTGAACAGTTGAGACCAACCACTGCGGCCCCAGCGTCCTCTAATGTTTTACATGCTTTACCAAATGGTACATCATCTAGTGTGACGTCAGGTACATACGGTGTTAGTGTCATCACAGCGGGTACACCTATAATAACATGTCAATGAGATAACTTGCAAAGAGCGAAATTGGCTGAATCCGTCCAATGTGCGCTTGGTAACACTTTGTTTAGTTGCTCCTAGTAAATATTCATGAATTGCCAATCATGGAATAATTAGAAAACATAGACATACCAGTGTGTTAGTGTCATATTGAAACTGTTCATTTGTCGCGATAACAGTGTGGCTTATAGCGTGCATAACGGGCATGGCTAGGCGATGACGTCGATGATATGATATTCGACACCCATTGGTCATACGCTAAAACTAATTTTGACCAGCAATTTTTATTGTGTAAGTGACCTATATAAAATTCTTCAAGCAATGTGTCCATTCCAATGTACACACTATTTGACACCAACACACTGAGATGAACAGACAACACACAGAACCCCATAGTGCTTGCACTTTTATGGGTTATCCTTGACCGAAAGATTTCAATATTAACATAATATCACATACATACATGACTCCCCACTTAACGTAAACTCAAAATACATTTTCATATTGATCCATTGTATGAAAACATAAGGTGGAACTTATTGAATCAGTCCTTCATTATACTTATTGTACACAAAGCGTATTTTCTTACCTGCTTCTTTAATCACTTCTAATGCAATCAAAGCTTCACCAAGATAACAAAAGGTTTCCGCAATAACAAAATCACATCCAGCATCAATAGCCCATTGCACTTGCTCCTGTAAAATGTATAGATGGCTGGGTATAGCTAGATGACAACACACGAAACAAGGCGATAAAGCCCGAAGTCATCCCAGGGAATGACCGCTGTAATCTATTTTTAGCATCGCAGTCTTGACGAAGAAATTTTACACCTGCTATGAACACCGTCCTAAAGGACCCTGTTAAAAAACTACAGTGAAAGGTTCTAAATAACTTGCTGATCTTGGGTCATCATGTCAGAGAGATATGTAGGATTAACAGTTTCAGTTCTTTTATTACACATCATCATTGGTTAGTCAAGTTCCCAGGAAAACAAGCTTGCTGAACGAGAATGGTGGTTTTAAATGATGGTTTTGATATGCAGTTATATATTTAGCATGCTCTTTAAAATAATCTTCGAATGAAAGATTAGTTTTTTGGAAAACGGATGTCAGCCTGTCAGGAGAATGGGGGGGGGGGGGTGTACGCGGTGACAAGAATGTTTTCACAGTAAGCTTGAGCACAGTAAATGAATAAGGAAATAAGACAGGGAAGGTAGCACTCAGCCTAAAATTGGCTTCTTATAGCGCTGTTTATTTAATGATTTAAATACATTCATACCTTAAACATATTTCTGGCATATGTATGTGAGTTTTTATCATCTGTGCTGTACACACCAGTACCATTGATATTTCCCGCCATAAGAGTACCCGTCTCATCAGCAACTTCCCGCGCAATTTTTAACGCATTTTTATTCAGCTTCTCAAGGTCGCCCTCTCTGCCTATAGAACGTAGCTTTTCTCGATGGGCGTAATACTGAAAGTACAATAAATTAATGACTTGCGGACAAAAAGGCCGCAAATACAATGTCTTAGAATGTGCATAAACATTATGCTATAGAGGAGCACGTGACTAAGTATCTATACCTGATTGGCTAACGTCTCAATCTGGACTACGAATTCAAATTAAACGCAGCATTTTAAAAGCATACATTGAACCGGTCACTTCATTTCTTATATCATTTACAAGTGATAACCGAAGAACAATTTAATCCTGACCTTACATCCTCAAAAACTTAGCATTTACTGTATAAGCCTAACAAGAAAGTCAATATAATAGTCTTTACACAGTTTTCAAGCTCAATGTGAAAAGCTCCAACCCACACTAAGATAATAAGGCATGTATTATTAGTATTCAAGTTGTAAGACAAATATGCGGTACAAACATTAATCTTTAGTGAAAATACTAGTTTTCATGTAGAAACGTGAAGTTTCCGGTTTCTTGTTGTTGTTGTAATCACGTGACCTGTTCTGCCTGCACCACCTCGTTCACGAGAACAGACGGAACACGTCCAGAACACTGTTCCGGATTGTTCGTAACGCTGTTCCATGTTCTGGAACATAGAGACCAGCGTTACGAACACACCCACTAGCAAACCCTCGCTGAAATAGATTGCTTCCACGTGTGTACAAATTGTGTCCTACATACTCAACTTGAGATAAATCATGAAGAGGACGACTATTATGTAGGTCAAAATTAAAGTTCAATTCTCACTTTATTTCTGATAAAGATTAACTTGTACAAATAAGATAACAAACCAAGGCTAATGCATGCATCGTTCCAGATATTGGCACACACGTGTAAATTGTTAACAATGTAAACAAACCGTTATGCACTAAAATTATCAAGGTTGTATAGCGCGCCAAGGATATTACAAGTGATGTATACAAACATTGACCGGATTGGTCTACTGTTGTAAAATTGGGAACTTAAATAAGCACATAGGTCAATTGTATACTTAAATGACACTGATAATTGTGCACGCTTGATTTTTGCACCTATTTTCCCGCTTTTCTTGTTATCCTTGACGCACTAAAAATTATCTAGATGATCTATAAACATTATCAAATCTGTACTTACTGTAAAAGCTTCAACCACGTCACTCCCGGCATGTACGTACTCCTCGTGCATAGATCGAACAAGTTCCGGATGTTCTAGCACGACTTCCGGTACAAAACCACCACTTTTAAGGTAACCACGACGCTCAAACTCCCACATATAACCCTCACCTATCAGAACCGTACCACCATCCTTCAGCATATCCAATAATCCTTCAATAATACATAATACACCAGTCAATATTTTGCCCGCACCGGGGCGGGGGGGGGTCGGCGGGCGACCAAGGGGGAATTAGACTTTTTCAATCCATGTGGTCGGGACACGTGATAATCCCTGGGTCTTAGAACCGATCATAGTATATTTTCCAGGAGTAGGAGTCGGTAAAATTGTCATATTCCCGCCGGTCAGGAAGATTCGACTGTCTAATTTTCCTGTATCCCCGCCGCCTCTCCCGGTCGGGCATAATATTGGCTGGTACATAAACATTGGTCTGTATTTTAGCAGCGCTTCTCCTGGACTAGGGGTGTGTGCTTTTTGACAATGTTGCCTTTAATGCTCTCGATGCGCACTCCCCAGCATGTCAATTAGAGCCCAGGAAATATAAGACCACATACACTGGTGGTGTTACAGCACATGGTTAAGATAACGAATGGCATTAATTGACCATAATTGCAGTACAAACATATTAAACATATTAAACATAGCGGATACTCGGGTTCTAGCAGATCTTCCTATCTGACTGGCTTTCTTTATTTGTCTAATTATGCTAGATTATGTCAAAGAGATTTGCTTACAATAGATCAACATGCATATATCGCTGGCTTAGAATGAGAAGGTCGTAACTACAAAATCAATATCATGAGAAAACAAGAAAAACTGTCTGACAATTACTCTGTACTTAGGGTAAAACAAAGCTGTGTCACAGTGAATATATGAAAGTTGCTAATTTTGCACGGTAATGTTCGCTTCTTTGGCATGAACCATTAGCATTAGCAAGTCAACTATTTTGTTACATTTTTTTTGTATTTTGAATGCCTTGACTTAACGTTTATATGCGTGTAAATGTACTGAATGCCTTCATTGGCACCAAATCAATACGAATATGTTTATTATGTTATTTTTCTTACAAAAGCGCAATTAAAAAGTTTTTTTAGGGAAGGTGATGGGGCAATTTTTAGGCCCTTAAACATGCATGCCCATACATTCATGTTTAATGTTCACTGTATACTAGTACATGTATATCAATTTGCACATACATATTTTGAGTGCCTACCGGATGCAATGCTTACAAATCGTAACGTTACATTCATTTATCGATTCGGTATTCAGAATGAATATGCATTTTGATATAAATTAATGAAGTGAATATTTAAACATGTCACACAGTAATAATATTCACAAGTGATTACGTTTGTATATCATTCTGATAATGAAATAAAACAGTTCAGTATAATGTTACATGCAACAGAAACTGACTGTAATACTAAAGACAAGTTTTAAAATAAAAATATACTATTATTTCTAACTATGAAATAGAAAGTAACCAACCTTTAGATGGCATGTTGCTACTAGTCTCCTTATGATAAATCTACTCACAACAAATCAGTGTGTTTCTCTATCGAGTCCCGAGAGTGTTTGATAATATTATATATACGTATAGCCGTGATGACGATATCGCGATAATATGACGTGGCAAGTACATTGTATGTATATATATACATGTATAGCTTGGCTATTTTGACGTGAGCCTGACCTTTATGCAAGAATATATTACAAGGTTCTTGCTTTGAATTTATCAATTTCCGCAGGCAAATCGTGCGATATCGGCATTTAAGATTTGTGTTTGTATTACATCTCGAGCGTCTTCGTGATACTCTCCGATTATGAAAACATACAATCGGTGTTGTAAACGTAGGCAATATATCGACTGTTAAATTGTGCTTATAAAAATGTCAGGCTCGTGTCAAATTGGCCAAGCTATATCTATATGTATTTATCACAAATATTACCCGGGGTAATTAGGGAGTCTATGACCGGGTAGAAAATGAGATAATACAGATGGGTGAATATATATAGGTCAAACTATTTATCTCGTGCTTAGAGATTTGGGACACTGGCGAACTACCTTTTGACCAACAATTAACGTACATACTATACATGAGTTTCATTACTGATATAAACACCTGACGTTCTACGAATCTATGTGTATATGTTCACTTTACGATTCTACAGTATCACACATGCGTTGTGGTAAAATGTTTGATAACATGTAAAGTTACGAAGATATAGTATACATTACCGCGTGAAAGCGTTGCATCATTTTCACTGTACACTTATACCAACTCGAACGAGACTACACTATGAAATGTGACAAGTAAATTTCATCAAAATCTGTAAATGTATATGAGTCCTAGGGAAATTTCAAACTTTAAACGCGTTTTTCTAAAAACGAAAATTACGGAATACCGTTAGGGCCATCGTGGTTACACATTAAAATCCAGAGGGCGACAATGCGATAGTGCGATAGTACGATGGCGACAATGCGATAATACGATGGCGACAATGCGACAGTACGATGGCGACAATGCGACAACGCGATAGTACGATGGCGACAATGCGATAGTACGATGGCGACAATGCGACAACGCGATAGTACGATGGCGACAATGCGATAGTCATATCGTACTGTCGCCATCGTACTATCGCATTGTCGCCATCGTACTATCGCGTTATCGTACTGTCGTCATCGTATTATCGCATTGTCGCCATCGTACTATCGCATTGTCGCCATCGTACTATCGCACTGTCGCATTGTCGTCATCGTACTGTCGCATTGTCGTCTATCGCCTTCCGGTACACATGCGCACATCGTATTTTTTCCTAGATGGAGCCACTTTTAAAAATACTTTACAGGTCGGGATATAGTTTAGTCTTATTTGTTTTATTTTTAAATCAAAGATATTCAACTCAAACTTGGAATACTTGTTCACCATCACCACCTCCACCTTACTATGAAGGCCCATAACCCTAGCTCCCCTTCTTTTGGATTATGCCCCCTTTATACTTGTAAAATAGCAAAAAAACAAGGTTAAAGTTTTGACAAACTTATATAACATCATTACTAACAAATATATTCAACTCAAACTTGGAATACTTGTTCACCATCACCACCTCTACCTTACTGTAAAGGCCCATAACCCTAGCATCCCTTGATTTGGAGTTATGCCCCTTTTATACTTGTAAAATGGAAAAAAAAACAAGGTTAAAGTTTTTACAAACTTGAATAACTTCATCACTATCAAAGATATTCAACTCAAACTTTGAATACTTATTCGGAAGGCGATAGACGACAATGCGACAGTACGATGACGACAATGCGACAGTGCGATAGTACGATGGCGACAATGCGATAGTACGATGGCGACAATGCGATAATACGATGACGACAGTACGATAACGCGATAGTACGATGGCGACAATGCGATAGTACGATGGCGACAGTACGATATGACTATCGCATTGTCGCCATCGTACTATCGCGTTGTCGCATTGTCGCCATCGTACTGTCGCATTGTCGCCATCGTATTATCGCATTGTCGCCATCGTACTATCGCACTATCGCATTGTCGCCCTCTGGATTTTAATGTGTAACCACGATGGCCCTAACGGTATTCCGTAGAAAATAATGAGTTACACGAATGTGGAATTAAGGTTACGAGTTATCATGAAATTATTGAACTTCAAATTGTAGGAAAGTGAAAAAAACCCGTTGATAAACTCATACCACTTTCTTACTCCCAAAACAGTAGATGTACTTTAATACTGATCTACGTTCGTTGATATCCCACGGTGTATTATTGACTTTTGTTCTGTTTTGTTGACCTTTATTATTGTTATATAAATGAGATGACCTGGTTATGCCAGAGCATCAGCTTTGTGTCCCCTGTTTCGCTACCAATTATCATCCTCATAAGTTAGTGGTTAGTCAAGTTCCCAGAAAATGTATTAGATGTAAAATAAGCTGGGTTGAACGAGAATGCCAATGATGAAATACAAAACATACAAGGAAGCATTGATTTCCCGAGCATGACGCTCAGCATCAAAAAGGGAAACCTGGTTATCATATCCCAAGCCATTGATACGTTGGTTACACTCAGGAATGGAGTATAGAAAGTGTACTTATTGCTTGCCACAATCAACCTGGTCACAATACTTTGTTATGTTTACCTAACTGATGTTTGAAGTGAAGAGAGCATATGGCCAACCATTATTTGAGCGAACCATTGGCAATAATAGAGACTCCAGTCGCGGTATAGCCTCGCCTCGTATTTCCGTGGTACCCCTAATTCCGTGGTATTGGATAAAAACAGTTGTGTGTGTCATACATACGAAATATACATGTAAATAAGTGCACTATCACTTAAATCTCACAAATTAATCAACAAGTAGACAAAAAAAAGAAATAAACAATCTTTTTGGGCTGAATTAACTTTTCCTCCTAGTAAACAGTAACTTTCTAGTGTTTTAAGAGTATGTCACTTGCTAAACCTCTAGCAACAAAAGTATACATAACAGCTTATGTTAACTTGTCTGCTACAGTAAGCAACATTTGTCTTAACATTTTTACTGGGTTTCGGACTGGTGCATGTCTAGTAGACAACACTGAGAACTGTTTTCATTGGATACCGTGGAAATAGGGGTATCCGTGCTACAAGTGTAGAAAGGAGTAGGTTATGGAAAAACTTAATTTTGTTTATGTTTTGCTCGATAAAAACATTTAATTAGAATGAATCATTAACCAAGGGTACATTTTATTATTCAATGACAGGCTGTAACCAGTCTTGCTGTTGTAAACATTATATTTAAGATTATAGTTAAGTGCCACGGAAATACGAGGCACCAGTATACATGTCCTTTAGTGCCAATTAAGTTATAATAAATTGATATAAAACAAACTTATCGTTTCTATAAGGCATTAACAACAGGAAAGTCACATATACCACAATAATGCATTACAGCATATCGCTGGCTTAGAAAGAGAAGGTCGTAAGCCACTTACGACCTTATAATATTAATGCATATTTGAAATCTTCATCATAAGGCGCTTCATATGAGCCTATTGTCATGAAAATCGTAACTTGTCATGTTGACCAAACTGAAGTCGTAAAAGCTTGTTTTACTATAAGTAAAAAGTGATTGTCAGACAGTTTTCTCTTGTTTTCTCAAAATATTGATTTTGTAGTTACGACCTTCTCATTATGTAATATTGGTGATTGTTGACTCATACTTAACCGATTTCTGTAAGACCTTATACCTGTACATATGTACTCCCGTTTTACTCTTGTTTTTTTATCAGAAGGTCGTTCACCTTTATCCTAAATATATCAGTATTGAGAAGCCAATATCTGTCAAGAGGTTAGCGCGGAGATTGAAGATAAAGCAGAGGTAGCTCGCTGTCTACATTTTACAATTCTATGCGTTAATGGCGTGCCTGGTTCTTTGTGGAGTGATAAGTTAGTCACAGATATGTATGCAAAATTAATACGATTTTTGGCCTTAATGCTTTATGATAGACTTTAAAGTGAAGTGGCATATTAATTATAAATAGTTCTTCTTTATTTTTATCAATATAGTGCACACATTAAACAAATGTTGAAATACCGTGTACAAATAAAAATATTACATTTTTCTGCTTATTTCAGTAACTTCGAATAACGTTTTTTTGCCCTTTCTAATGGAGTTTTTAGAATGTAAAAGAATCGTGGTTTTGGTAAATTATCGTTTTATAAATAGTGATAGGAAAATGTATGAATGGGATCGCAGTAAACAGAAAATGCATATAAACTAACGTCTCCATTGCCGATTTGTTTGTGATTCAGCCTGTAGTATCATCCAGCCTATATTATTCGACACAGACAAAGGCTTGTTTTTTAAGACCGGCATACATATCATGATACGTTAACATTTAAACCTAGATTGGAAAATATATGAAAATTATGAAAATATGTTTTATCTGTACATTATGATTACACATATTTGTATATACTCCTGTACAATGATCGCCCATGCTTACTGCCCTTGATTGTAGGGATCAGGAACAAGGCTACTTTTCAAGCCAAATATATGTGAATTTGCAATGTAGAAAATTGATAATAGAGGACATTTGGGCTAAATATTGGGCTGTTGCATATAAATAGAATATTTCAATGCTGTTTTTGGAGTTTTCATCCCTGGCAGTGACTATATTGGTGCATTCGAATTTCGATGTGTTTACATTTTTGTAAAACTGCTATTTGAGTGAATTTGGATGGTACATTTTCAAAGGTAATTTGCGAAACAATCACAGGGTTTTTGATGACATTTTTGAAGATTTCTAGTTTTGATCTGTAAATATTAGCAACTGTCAGATTTCCATCATTGACCGTTAGTGCATAAATGGGGGTCGAGCATGGCTTGTTTGGCCTCGGGCGGACATGACAGGACAGGAAAATTGATGGTTTTGCTGTTTGTTGTGAACAAACATGAGTAAGCTGTATCTGAAATGGTGTTGATTATTGTAATCTGGACTTGACATCTATGTAACCAAGAAATGTTTTCTATTCAGAGTTGTTGCTTACGTCAGTTTGTGTGTGTTTGAAGATTTGTCGTCAGTTTCCCGACGTGGATTTTGTTGAAAACTGTGGACCGCTGCCTCAACAGAATGTACCGACTGTTGCTCTGAATCGAGTAGCGGAATGTACTGTCTGGTGTTCTAGATAGATCAACGGAATGTACCGACTGTTGTTCTGAATCGAGTAGCGGAATGTACTGTCTGGTGTTCTGAATAGATAAACGGAATTTTCCGACTGTTGTTCTGAATAGATCAACGACATGTACCGACTGTTGTTCTGGATATATTTACCGAATGTACCGACTGTTGTTCTGGATAGATTAGCGGCATGTACCGAATGGTGTTCTGAATAGACCAACGGAATGTATTGTCTGTTGTTCTAAATAGAAGGCAAGCAATGTACATTATGGTCCAATATCAAACACAATCTAGTACACACCGTGTGTCCAGTGCAGACAGTTCTGATTGATGATGCACTTAAGCTCAGCAGTATTGTCTCGCCGGGAGCACACAGATGCATGTGTAATGTGCGTGTCATGGTATGCTATTTGTTTTGATGCACAAACTATTAGCCCGCTCATACAATAATTGACGAAGAAGACGAATTCGTTTAACGTTTATTTATATAAGTGAAATTGTACAACATAATTGGTATATATTATGTACAGGACAGAAAATACTATTTTTATACTCATATGACAATGGTCATCGTGAACTTATGTACATGCATCCATTTTGTAGTCGTTTTGAAAACGGTGAACAGAACTTTTGTTAAAACAGTTTAATGCAGTTTATCGCAGACATATAAAAACAACACATACCAATATACATACAGTATAAATAAATAACATTTGTACATAGTTATATACATCGCAAAAATCACTGTGATAGAATAAATAAATAACATTTTTACAAAGTTATATACATCGCAAAAATCACTTTGATAAAATAAATAAATAACCTTTGTACACAGTTATAATACATCGCAAAATCACTTTGATAAAATAAATAAATAACATTTGTACAAAGTTATATACGACATGCAAAAATCACTTTGATAAATGCAACTTTTATTCATCGCTCACTGTACTGTATATGAATAATCGCATCTTTAGACATAAATATGTTAACACATTTATCAGTATTGACGTAATAACACAAAGTGAAAATAAGTGGTAACCCAGGTTATGCGTAACTATCGTTATTAAAATGGCTAATTCATGTAGTTTACCAAATCAATAAAAATGGAAAAATATAATCAAGGGGCAGATAAATCCGAATTCAGAAAGTATGTTATGTAATTTGTCTACAACACGAATCGTTCCACAGCAAAAACCTGCGTTAGTTTCTAACTTCCCTCAACTAGTGTATACATTACAAATAACAGTACCAAATACTCTGGACAACATTTTGTGATACTTACTTTACTCATTGATATATCTAAGACTGTTGTGTATTAGCCTATATCCCGATTTGTCCACAGTGTACCGATTCGATTACCTCTGTGTCTATTTCAACTGGACAAGATGGTCAAGTATTGAATCAATAATGCCGAGTTACAAAGCCAGCACACCAGCGACTGGATCCAAGCCGCGACTCAACACTTTTATACATGTACACTATCGTATACAGTATAAAACCTTAGAACAACACAGCACACGAAATGCACCTTATGCAGTTCAAGGAGCCTGGCAGTCATCCTTAAAGAACGGAGTACTTATATGGTGGTTTTTTTTTTGGTAACTTTAGTAATACACGGTTGATAAGATGGGTGAAAACATTACACATTGTTACACAGTGATATGATGGTTCGAAAGGCTCAATTTGTGTCCAAAAATGTCTTTTAAAACATTTGTAAACATAACAAGCGACATACTTTTAAATTGCATGTTGTATTTGTGCTCAAACTGCAGCCTTGTCCGCCTCCTCATACAACGCTTTCAGTTCCTCCTCAGTGAACTGACCCAGTGAGTATTTCTTCACTAACGCACCTTCTTTACTGATGGTCTGACTGGCGTCACCAATCATAATGTTTTGTGTCATGTCCGGTGCATATCTCATAGATGGCGGATTCTTACCATACACATCGGCTAGTTCACGTGTAAGATTGGCCGCATTACCACAACACAGTCCTATATACTGTACGCCAATAGCTTTAGCCTGTTCAGCGAACCATCGTACTTCATTCCTATTGCTGATAAAGTTGTTAATATTGTCTGGATAGAGAAGCTCACCTGTAGCATATAATATTTGTATATAAGTGGTATAAACAGTATCTAGCTAAAGGTATACTGGGCCTATCAGTCGATCACATGACATTCAACAACATATTTCTAGCATGACATTTCACAACATATTTCTAGTATGACATACCACAACATATTTCTAGCATGACATTCCAGCAGCTTATACGAGTAGAAGGTGGGTACGTTATTTAGTTTTCTAACTGCGAAAAGGAATAAGTCTAATCAATATAAGACTATATTGATTGTATAGAAGCTATGATAACAGAACATAACAAAGCGACAAAGTCCGAAGTCATCCCATGGAATGACCACTTGAATCTATTTTTAGAATCGCAGTCTGGATGGCCCAATTTTTTACGCCTGCAATGAACTGGAGGCTGTTAGCACCCTGTTAAAATCAATCCTCTAATAAAACGTGGCATGTCTATGGTAACTACCTCAATTTTACCTCAATAATTTTGCACCGAGCCCTTGATATACAAACTGTTCATGTATATATCCACCGCTTATTAATGGAATAAACACACCGTAGATCACAAGTTGTATTTACCTGTTGATGGGTCTTCTAACGAATACATTGTCTTACAAAGATCTGTGGTATCCATGGGTACAGGTAAAGCTGCTATAGGTCCCTGTCAATACAATATTTAAATACATCGATGGCTTAGAATTAGAAGGTCGTAACTACCAAATCGATATTTTGAGAAAACACGGAAAAACTGTCTGACATTAAATCTGTACTTATGGTAAAACAAACTTTTACAACTTCATTTTGGTCAACATGACAAGTTTAGATTTTTATGACAATGGGCTCATAGGTAGCGCCTTGTTATGCTTATTCTAAATATGTTTGAATCTTAAAAGGTCGTAAGTGGCACTTACGACCTTCTAATTCTAAGCCATCGACATGTTCATGTATATACAGCATACTTGTTTATTGTTTATCGATTGCATGCTATAGATAAACCATGTTTTTTAGCCGTAACGGAAGGTTACACTTCTTAGTCATGGTATGTGAATAAACCTGGTTAAAACCTCTTTGGGCCATGTATTGGTTACTGTCATTGATCACATATATTGCTTAAGCCTTAATACATACCCTATATCTATCCTTTGAGGGCAAATCAACCTTCCTGCATAAATTAGTCACGGCTCTAAAAACGTGGTTTATCTATAGCTATATTCGTTGAATAAATACATTTGTACTGTTTGCAGGTTTCGTCACGTCATATATTTTACTTCTACTTGAGAGGATTTCTATATTCAAAATTCTGATGCTTAGTCTGGCCACCAACTCGAAAATATATTTTATCTATCAATTATCATAGTTTATTTAATAGTTACATTGTATTCTGGGCTTCATTATCTATGCTTGAGGGTGCAAAGGGAAATAATTTCACGAACAAAGAGTAGATCGGGGAGTTGTCTTTATTAACATAGGGTATGTTAGACGCTGGTCGTCATGAATTATTATGAAAAAGTTAACAACCAGACGCACGCGTGCATTTGAGCTATCATTGTTTTGGGCCAATTAATTCATAATGGTTAGCACCAGTCCTGGTTTATATGGTTAACATCTCACTGTTTGACAAAATATTTCACTAACATTCTTTAAAGCATCTGCATGTGTATCTGATATTGGATTTGAATAAAGTGATATAACATTGTATGTTATATATTAAATGCAGGACCATTTCTTACCTTGCAAACCTTTCTGATATCTTTCAGTAATGGTAACATAGTTCTAGGTCCCCTGGTACAGTTCAAACCCACCACAGCAGCGCCAGCAAGTTCTAACCTCCGACAGGCCTCGGGAAATCTCACCTTGTCTAATGTGACATCAGGGTAGAATGCGGTCATTGTAATCACCGCAGGTACTCCTGGTTAATAGAACATACAGATATTTCAAAGACAAACGAGAACCGTTGTAAATATACTATCGTCCGGTGGGTAAAAATTGTTTATCTAGGTTCAACTGTGTAGACGTGAGTTAACGGTATTCACCGCTATTCTTTCGAATGGATAGTTCCCTCATTACTCATTAGTATAACTTATTGAATTGACTACAGCAGTATTACTTTTTGAATCGACTATAGTAGTATTACTTATTGAATCCACTATAGTAGTAATTTTTATTGAATCCACAATAGTAGACATATTTATGGAATCCACTATAGTAGTATTACTTATTGAATCCACTATAGTAGTAATATTTATTGAATCGACTATAGTAGTATTACTTATTGAATCCACTATAGTAGTAATATTTATTGAATCGACTATAGTAGTATTACTTATTGAATCCACTATAGTAGTAATATTTATGGAATCGACTATAGTAGTATTACTTATTGAATCGACTATAGTAGTATTACTTTTTGAATCGACTATAGTCGTATAACTTATTGAATCGACTATAGTAGTATTACTTATTGAATTGACTATAGTCGTATTACTTATTGAATCGACTATAGTTCCCTCATTAGTATTAGTTATTAATCGACTGTAGTTCCCTCATTAGTATTACTTATTGAATCGACTGTAGTTCCCTCATTAGTGTTACTTAATGAATCGACTGTAGTTCTTTCATTAGTGTTATTTATTGAATCAACTGAAGTTCATTCATTAGTGTTACTTATTGAGTCAACTGAAGTTCCCTCATTAGTATTACTTATTGAATCAACTGAAGTTCCCTCATTAGTATTACTTATTGAATCAACTGAAGTTCCCTCATTAGTATTACTTATTGAATCGACTGTGGTTCCTCATTAGTACTATATGAACTTATTAAATCGAATGTAGTTCCCTCATTAGTGCTTTTTATTGAATCGACTATACATGTATGTTGTAATGTGAATAATAAGAACATGTACATAATTGAGTTATAGTAAGAATTAGAACAAATGGTATCAATGACATTAGTCGAGAAGTAAAAACCCTGTGGTGGTTTTATCATGGAGGTTTTTACTTATTTCAATATAGAACGCTTGACATGCAGTGCTACATTGCGTTACGATTAGGGTCAAATTTTGGTATATTAAGTAGGTACACAAGATGACTGCATCATGTATATCACTTCGCTTTGTGTCAGAAAACGTTACTTAGTTACGCTCCGTTGTAATCACTCAAACTCGGTGGCGCTGCATACCATTTGCTCTTAGAAGAAAACAGAACTCAACCCAGTGAGATTTAACAGTTCCGCTAAGTTTCCACGATCTAAGTTAATAAATTTTGTATACTGCGGATACTACATTGATAAAGTAGCTACAGTTTGGATAGCCACCTGAAGACTCAGGTCACCGACACGTTGAATGGTTCATTAAAAACAATTTTATGTACATGTTATTCTAACCTTTCCCATATTGCTTGATGACGTCTAACGCTAGGAGAGCCTCGCCCAGATAGCCGAATGTTTCAGCAATCATAAAGTCACACCCACCGTCTACTGCCCATTCTACTTGTTCCTATAATACATGTAGTGTATATACTCATTACAGATCTTTCAAAAGTCAATCGAGAACGGTTTATAAAAATTAGGTCGTCCGGCAGGTAAAATATGTTTATCTATGTGTAGCTGTGTATTCATGAGTTAACGGCAAACCCCGCTTTGGAATGGAATAGTTCCGTCATTAGTATTTCTTATTGAATCCACTATACAATCATGTCGGTAAACGTTATTGTTTACAATTAACCACATTTTATTCAGCACGATAAGGTAAGGTAGCAACCAACTCATTTGTCGGGCATGTCTTTGGTTGGCAACATAATAACACCTTCGTGATAATTCTGAATATTGCAATACTCATAGTTTAGAAAACAACATAGAAAATTGAAAGAATTGATTTACCGATACTCTTATTACAGTAAAACTTCGTTATCTCGAGTTAATATACTCGAGTTAAGCAGGGTGCTCGAAATAATCAAAGGGCTTGTATTAATAATACAAGCGGATACTATTTTGAAACTTGCTCGAGATAGACCGGGTGCTCGTTATATCGATGCTCGTCATAACGAAGTTTTACTGAAAAAACCCTTAGAGTAACTTACAATGAACATTTGTCTGGTTATATCATGCGTGTCTGTATGGTCCGTACTATATGTTCCAGTAACACAAACATTTCCCGCCATTAATGTGTTAGTACTGTCTGCAACCTCCCGGGCGATCCGTATAGCTGTCTTGTTCAGTTCTTCTAGCTCATGTTCACGGTTGATGGAGCGCATCTTTTCTCTGTGAGCATAATACTGAAAAAGTTACACTGGAATTTTGATTGACATTCTACATTTAGTTTCGAACCATTCATGTATCAATGATACTGTAACTATTTCAATTATACAAGTACACACGTACGTCTTATCCAATATTATTTATTCCAGCATTTAAGCAAGTTGACGACAGCAATAATATAAACAAAGACTAGAATTCAGTAGCGACAACACAGTTTGACTTGTAAGGGATATTGTGTGTTTAGGATTTGGTGCAAAGCTCATCTTACACAAGAAAAAAACAAGATCAAAATTATAATGACAGCATAGTTGTGGTCCTTTGATTATGTTGAGAAAAACGAAACAACTTTAGTCGAGGGAAGGGGAATAAGTGAATAACTTTAGTTGAATGTCATGCATAATTACAAGGAGGTGTAACTACGTATTATAGTCATCTTCGTTGATGGGGGATAGTACACATCCCAGTTCCAGGAGCACCCTTGGTTCTTTTATATGCGAACGTATCATGAGCAATAATAGCATCTGACACAGGACCTAAGTCCGTAAGCTTGTCCGCCTATATTCGGCTGTATTCGACTCATATGTTTATATATCACATGGTTTTCCTCGTATCAAGGTTAGTATAGCCAGTACCTATAAAGTTATACGTACCACGTGTAGTATAGACTATTGGATTTTTCCAATAAATCAATGAGTATTTTGCGTATTTAGTGTCATATGATATAAAGAATCTATCACTCGTTGTCAATTGATATATCTATATTAAACTCGTTCAGGAAATGTTATTAAGCTCGCCAGAGGCACGCTTAATAACATTTTTTAATATAGATTTATATCAATTGACAACTCGTGATAGATCCTCTATTCATTATGTACCATTATGTCGGTATAAGGCCATGTATAATTGTAGTTATACGTTTAAAAACTTCGGAATTTTCCGGACTTAAACGAATTATGTAAGGAGTCTCAGTTTAATCTCGTCAAGCTATACAGAAACAGATCAAACTTTATTTTATTTTTATATCATTACATCATTACGTCCTACTTAGATCAACAAACTATGATCATTAATAAATCTGTATTTACATAAACATGGGCAATTTGATAGTATAACTTTATAATCAGTGTTTAGTAGATTGTGTTATTTACATTGTAAGTTATTGTCAACACTGGTGATATTGGACTGAACAAGTGTTGGTACCCTTCACGTACCTAGAATGACGTAACCATTAACACATGCAAATATAGTACAGTACCCTTTACTCTTGTTAATAATAAGAACAGCCAGTTCAAACATATAACACTGTACTCAAGCTTAATGCAGTAGTTTACATTTAGCTGGTTTGTGCACTTCATTTTCAAAACAATAAGTTTACCCTGATTTTGCCATGTTTTGTGTTTTGCTCCCAAATTAACATGACGATTTAACTTTTCGGAAAGCGCAGTTTCACTTTCTGATGAAATTAATGGCTTTTTATATTTATATTTAGGTCGACCTAAAGTAGTTTAGTATAACTTCTTCTTACCGTAAAAGCCTCTACTACGTCACTTCCGGCGTGTACAAATTCTTCATGCATTACTCGGAGAAGTTCCGGATGTTCAATGACAACTTCCGGTACAAAACCACCACCTTTCAGGTACCCACGTCTTTCCACCTCAAACAGGTAACCTTCGGCAACCACCAATGATCCGCCATCTTGTAGACTCTCCAACAGACCTGACCAAATATACAGTCTAAAGTTAAGCTTGTATAAACAATGTTATGGTGGTATTTCAAATGGCAATGGTTACGCAGACTGATGTAGTTAGTCGGGGTTTTGCAATGATTTAAATGCATGCAGTGCTATCTTACTAGTATATATCTTTTTACTTTCCAATAAGCCAAGTGACATTGCGCCAGAGCAGAGATCGTTCCGCCTGATTGTTAGTCGAGGGCTGCTTGGCGAAGGTTCTCAGGTTAAGTTAACCCATTGGACTATGCTATTATAATGTATCGTTAAAAATTATTTAAAGGGAATTGATTGACAGCTGGAGTAATGCCAATTACCTTAGTGGTCAAGTAGTTGTTATGATCACCGATTTTGTCATTTGGCGCTTGCCCAAATCAGGGCTGGTGCGTATCTCAACCACGAAGTAGAAATGTCATTGGAAACCTGTCTGACATTGTTTCGGAATGTTACTTCCGTCTACGAAAATATGTGCATGTAGCGAGATTGATATTATTCTTGATATACTTGTTGTATCGCTCAGGATAACATTAGTTATTATTTTTGGATCGGAAGAAATATAGCAGTTTTAAAAATACATGCACAGTTGGTGGTTACAACAGAATAGCATTAACATCAGATTTTATAAGAACGTTTGAACTATTGGTTTTTTTTATCGCGTACACGCTAATGGTAGAACACTGTACAACAGAGCAGAGCAGAGCAGCACAGAGCAGAGCAGAGCAGAGCAGCACAGAGCAGCGCAGAGCAGAGCAGAGCAGAGCAGAGCAGAGCAGAGCAGAGCAGAGCAGAGCAGAGCAGAGCAGAGCAGAGCAGAGCAGAGCAGAGCAGTGCAGAGCAGAGCAGAGCAGAGCAGAGCAGAGCAGTGCAGTGCAGTGCAGTGCAGTGCAGTGCAGTGCAGTGCAGTGCAGTGCAGTGCAGTGCAGTGCAGTGCAACGATGTCCATCATTTGATTCAATGTCATCTATTCAGTGCAACGATGTCCATCATTTGATTCAATGTCATCTATTATGTGAATATTATCAATAATAATGTAACTGGATATCATAATTAGGGTTAAGCACCGTTCATCCCGTATTGAGATGATAATTTTGAATGACTATCCGGGTATATTTACACGTGTGTTCAGTTTCTAGGACTCAACCTTGACTACACTGTCGTGTTTAATAGTCCCATATTTATAACTACAATAGTGTTGCCCCTACTCATCATTGCAATATGCCAATACTGATATACCATTTATGTACATGGATTTAGATCACGTATTTCTGTCCCATATTGTTCAATACACTGGCTAAACGGACATTAAAAGATCTTCCTTAGTCAGCCAACACAAGTCAATCAAGATCATGTTATTCTTTATTAAAGTCATGTATGTACCAAGCGAATAGTCATATACTCGCAGTCGCAGCAGTTATTCCCTTTTACACTTTATCTGATAGGTAGACTTGAAGAAAAATATTGTGTTCATAAGTGTGGTCCTTTTCTAAGCAAGTTTGAAGGCCAAGCCTGCAAGGGTTGACAGAAGACAAACTTCTGCTGTACATCAACATGTTAGTGTGCTTTATTTATTGCATATTGCATATTTCATACATGTGTATTCATACAACTTCCTCGCAGCGTGCGCGAGATCTTTGAACAAAAATATTATATTCATCCCCACCACGTTAGTGTTGCTACTAAGTCTTGTCTTAACACATTATACTTTACAAACAGTACATTGATTAATTACCCGAATACTCTGATTAGCACAACTTGAATTAAAAATGTACTTACAGTAAAGTTTTAACTTTGTTTGAAATGTGACACATTAGAGTAAGAAATGGGTAAATGTATCAAGGTTAACAAACATGTTTACCAAGTTATAAAAGCGTCGACTCACTTTACGACCAGAGATAAACTGGTGTTTGCCTGTACCTAAATACGTACAGAGGCTGGACTTTATCAAGTTCCAAGCTGGTCAGAACCGGTTTCATCTGGTAATACAATGCCCCATGTACATTTGTATTTGTAAACAAGGTGTCAAGATGAGATAACCCTACGGGTTTGTTGACATTCTTGCAGTTGTACATTGGCCTTCGAAACAGCCCTCCGACAAGTCCATTTTAACCGATTTTTGACAAACCTTCACCGAAATTTTAAATTTAAGAGAGATTATTTGCCGTACTTTGCAGTCCATAGCGTGTATAGGTAGCAACAGTCTACACTAGTATTTAGAAGCATAATTATGTTTTATAACGGTTGAAAGTTTAGCTCGCTGATACAATACTGTGGGCGTTTTTGTACCATTCGTATATATAGGAAGCTTGCATTCCTGACCAAGCACAACCTACACACCATGACTAAATTGACTCCTTGATTAAAATATATGTATGGTCAGCCACTTACGACATAATATTATGCACGACGTTTTTGAAATATTGACGTCATGGTACGAACCTATTTAATGTTGTTTTATTGCTGATATTTAAATTTTTTGCAGATTGCAATGTAGTGTTCGTAGAAAGACCCCTGTGACCACAGGCGACAGTATCCGTCATAGACTTTAAAAATAAACTTAAAAAACCCCACATTTTTTAAGAGCTGTATATATTTTTTATTTTAAAGTGTTTTTTTTAAGTCTATGACTGATACTGTCACCTGTGCCTGTGACATACTAAACATGCCCTCCATCTGTTCAGAAATAGTGACGTCTTAAATACGGTCCAAATGGGTTATTGGAACCAAAGACTAATTAAACACTTTTATAAATGATTGATGGTGTATTTAAATAGTGCTCAAAATATTGTAACTCATATTACATGTCCCTTGGTATTCCAAAATATGACAGTATTTTTAAGTAATTTTGTATCGCATATTATCGCACTGTACAATATAAACCGTATATACAATCTAGTGGGTGGAGTTAATTTGTTTGTTTCTTCTTTTTAAATTAAAATTTGCTATATTCTCCAATTCGAACAGCTCGCGAATTTTTATGTACATAAACTAAAGCAACGGCAATAAAACACAGAACTTAGTATATCTCTTCGAAATTTAAAATTCGCTAACATTTAACCTGGTGTTCTGCTTGAGAATTGCACATTCGTGAATGTTTTAATGTACCAAATGTATGATTTTACAATACTGTCACTGTGTTCAAAACTGGACGATGGAAATCCTTGTGAACCTGATTTTACTTCTTGCAGTGGTAAAATAAAAAAAACTACGCAGAAACAAATTCTAAAAAACTGCGATTGGTCAAGTCTGTTACATTTTTCAAGACGTTTTTGTTACGTTTCATTGTCAAATTCAATGTATGTATAATGCTCATTAAACATGAATGAAAATCATATTGCAAGCATGGCGATTGTTTTGTATTTATCGTGATATAAAAGTGTAAATATTCATAGTTCTAAAACAAATGCTCTATGCACAGGAATAAGTGTGTTATAAATTTGACGATGCACGCGTGCAGCAAACAACTTATGCAGCGGCATGTGCATTTTTAGAAATTTCTTGTCATTCAGGCGTCCGACAACCAAAAGTACTAAAGATACAAAATTACCATGTTGACATATTATTGATTAAAATTCAGGACCACGAGTTGATCTCGATGATGCAATGTTTCAAACATAGTATGTTCGAATTTCTTCAATATGTAAACATAAAGTTTTTTTCCTGATTATACAAGAGTTATGCCTTTTTATAATAATATGTTAAATGGTTATACATTAATCGTAATTGTTACAAGAGTTATCATTACCTTTTGGTCGCTTTCCAGTAGTCATCCTTTAATGTTTTATATGTCCTAAAATTTCAACAAAGCACAAGAAGGCAATCTGGAATGGTATAAAGTTAACAGTACTGTAGAATAGTACGTCGTACTCTTGCTAAAAGTTCTTGTCACTTTTTTGTTCTTGTTATTTACAACAATGTCTTGTTGATATGTTATATTTGTATGCTCGGGTTCAAGATACGTTTATATAAAGTTCAGTGCATACCAAATATATAGACGCAATTTCTAGAAGGTAAACACAGTGTTATCTGTACGATAAAGTGAACAACAGATCAAATTAGATCCGGAATATTGCGGTTTTTATATAATAGTACTGTATACTGTAGAAATTTAAAAACGCAACACGAACATTTTTTGTATGGGGACATAAAATGTATGCTAATGAACGATATGCGCGAATATACCAGTTGCCTGCTGTTTTGGTATGTATATAATAGTGTTTGCCCATCGTATGACTGTCCATCCGTTCAACTCTCTATCTGTGCTCACGAATTCCCGCCTATCGGACTGTAAAACCAGTTTTAAGCGGTTAAAGACATACTGAAACGTCATATAAATAATCATCTCAGTTTCAAAGAGTTTATTATAATTGTCAAAATTGGGTCAAATCTAGTAACCTATGTATTGCAGTATTCTTTCCAGTTCATTCAAAGTCTGTACTTCAGTAATTAATGGTGACGATCGAGTTACAGAATAAGTAGCATTATTGTAAAGGTATAAAGTAACGCAAACGATCCGACAATTTTATCAAGAGAGACAAACATGATTATGAGTAAGTAATTGATAATTGAATTGTCTCCCTTTACTGTACAAGTGCGTAGGCACGATTTTAACTACCAAAGTCATACCTACCAAAGGCACGCCTATATAACATGATCACAGTAACCGATCTTCTTTTTCTAATATGCACGAAGGTATCGCCTATAATGAAGATCATTTACTTAGTATTACTTTTTGACGATGCTGTAAAACAGCGGAGTTAAACGTATACTACCAATGGTCTCAGCTCTTACCATTGGGTCCAATGAAAAAGATCGAGTCAGTCCGATTGTCAAAATGTAACCAAATTTTGACGATCGGTTTCCGGTTCCTTACGCTGATTGTTATTGATAATGTATGTATGGTTCTCGCTATATTCAGAATTAGAACCAGTCTAGGATTGACGAAAACTTCCACACATCGTCCAACCAGTACTGTCAGTATTTTGATTCATAAACTGCAATTACATTTATGATATACGAGAGGCGTTTTTAAGGTCCATGAAAAGTCCTCTGTTATGTTTATCGGGTGCTCAAATGTCTTCACTTTTGGCATTTGCATAGAGAACAATTATATTTAGATATTGCAATGTAAATCGAACGCATGATGGCATAACATACAAAATGGCACTCATATTACAGTAACGTCAGGAATTGCGACCCAGTGAGTCGCTTCTTCGGAGTGTGGGGTTGTATCACATATTGTTCAGTCAATTAGGAATAACAGAAACTTGGGAAAGCTAAAAAAATCTTACGACAACCGAAATTATCAATAGCGGAATATTTTACCATGACAGCTGCATGGCTCGACGTATGCTTATGAAATGAGCATAGTCACCCAAATTTCACTCATTCAAGCTTTCGTAGATACGTTACATTCACGTCTACGAAAGAAGATCGATGCATACCAAAGGATTTCATGTGATCAAAATCGTACGCAAGTAGAAGATCAAGTCATGTAGTTTGCTGAGTGGACTGGACAATGCCTTACTGTGACGCCTCAATTCGATGGCTTAGAATAAGAAGGTCGTAACTACAAAATCAATATTTTGAGAAGAAAAGAGAAAACTGTCTGTAATTTACTCTTTACCTATGGGAAAACAAGTTTTTAAAACTTCATTTTGGTCAACATGACAATTTCCGATTTTCTTGAAAATAGGCTCATAAGAAGCTCCTTGTGAAGCAGATATCAAATATGCATGAGTCTTATAAGGTCGTAAGTAGTAGTTACGACCTTCTCATTATAAGCCAGCGAATTAATAACGAATTTAACATTTAGTGAAATAGGTATTCGACAGGTAGAGTGTGGTATTTTAATTCAAATTGATCAAATATATAGAGAATGAAATGATCCATTGACTAAGCCGAAAGTTTACTGTCATGAACGATAATTTATCGTTTTGTTTAAGGTTTTAGATAGACATTAAGAAAGGGGAATTGACCAAACATTGATCACATTGTCTGATCTGTTGATCCGTTTGACATGTTGGTCTTATTTACTATAGAGTTTTTTTGTGAAATTTAATGTATTTGCTACAGTGAGGTTCCACTCATAAGACCAGTCAAAAAGGTGGTTTTAATAGCGAATCGGTCTTATTAGCGGACCTTTTTTGTTCTAAGTTGAATACTTTGGGACCTTAAACTTGCACAAATCTGCATGATTTCAAAATAATCAAAGGAGTCTTATTAGCGGAAATTTACTATACTTGATATTTAGCGGATTCATAACAGTTACGCAACCTATGCCGGTATTCCAAATGCGGCAATACTCATTTTAGAGCTAGCTGTTGAAATTGATAAAACTAAAAGCTATATTATCTTTTCTGATTAACTGTGGCTACAAGCACTACAATTTTACTAGTTGGTGTATCAATTCATTAAATAATATTCAGTTAGTGTATTCACTCTGTTACTATTTACAGATAAGGTGCTTGGTTGGGACAGTTTTATCTGATGCTATCTAACCAGTAAGGTCTAAAGTAGGGGACAACCGGTATACTAATACTCATAAATCATATCATAAATATGAACATTGTGTATCGTCATTACGTTCGTTATGATGCATTTACGTTTATATGACATCAACATCATTGGAACTATATTTTTGTTATTAATGTGACGTTACGCACAAAACTGGTACCATAAAAGGTTGCGTCAAAAACGTTAACTTTTAAGGGTCGACGTCTTTGTTTCGTGCGTAACGTCTTACTGACAAATCCATTTTTTTTAATTCCAGGTTATGCTCACAAGGTAGCGTGAACCTCCTTAAAGTCCCACTTTATTGAGTACTATCAGTATTACTTGCGTTCATGTACCAACACAGTGATTTGTTAAGGAAATTACTAGAGCTGTTAAACTTGATTAGGTCTCAAGTTACCAAAGGAAAGTAATGACTGTTATTGTGAACCCAAATTGTGAAACACGGCTTAATCAGTGTTTGTTGATCATGTTAGTGAAAGTGAACAATACTTAAAGTTTTATGATCTTTTACGGAAGTGTTTTTATGTCATTCGGCGAGAGATTTTCCATGATTAGTAGTACAAAGGTCTGTTGGTGTTTTAGAATCTTAGAATTAGACGCTGTTTCTACGAAAGCAAATATAAAGATTTAAAAGTGAATACTACATGTAAGTGGTAGGATTTTGGACAAGCATTTATTAGAGGACGCACTTCTTGTTTTGATATTTGTATTATTTGCACATGCATTCTTCGGATCAGTAAACTTAAATATTACATTGTAACTATGCATCGTGCGTGACAATTGTGGACAAAATAAGAATTCTTGCATTTTAGTAAAATAATTTAGAATAAAATAAACCCTTTTATCATGCTAGACAAACAATACGTTGACAAAAGTCTTTTGAAGAAATTCTAATTTCACTATTGTGGGGGTTTAATTAACATTTGCTCAATTTAGTTTCAAAACATTTTCGCCTAATAATAAAACAATTTAAACGCATGAAGTAGCGACTATAGAAGACTAGAGTTTATTTAGAATAGGGATAACGGCATAAAACATTTACGATTCTACTTGGCTTGTCATAAACCGACACATATATTATATACACATGTATATACATTGTCTATAGCAAACAGTTCACTTATAATATTGGGACCAAGTTGGTACCGCTTCGCAAAATCGAAGAAATTATTTTTGATATTTTAAAAGATTTACATAACATTTAAGTCTAATCGCACTTTGGTCTCATGCATCGAATGTTACGAATTTTGTTATCATAAAACAAGACATTGAGTGCGCTTTGATCTATTATATGGTGAGGTACGACCGCGTTAACTGGATTGATTAATGAGGGGTAAAATGATTACAATAGAAAACGATTGAAAGGAAATTAAGCAGCAATTTATAAAATGATTTGTGAAAAAATGTCTAAGTTGATGAACTCTGGAAAACTGGTCATTTATTTCAGACGGATGTGACGCGTATTAGAACAACAGCTCCTTGTGGTATTTGATATTTCATAACTTTGATATTTCACGACTGGCGCAGTCATTTGTATGAACTATGTTTGTGCAGAAAAGGACTTGAACCTAGAACACTGTCCTTTCTGAGATAAATAAACATATATTATATAACTTGTTTGTATTCGGAACACGGAACATTACAACACTAGTGGGGAGAAGTGCCAAGTGTAGAATTACAAGATGGCATCTAAAAGAATGGATGCCGAATACAATGCCATGCGAAGACGCATGAGTCGTCTACGAGTCAAGTGTAGTAACAAAGGAGCATCTTTGGAAGGTATCTATTGTTCTTTAATTTTGCACTTTACTTCTTAAAGTTTATTTTATTTTAGTTTTCCCCCTGAAACTGAGCTTATTAAGTCAGCAAAAGTATTGCGAAACATCGTTCAATGACAGTAACACAAAATGAACACAATATCCCAAGTTTGCAGCAAAATTTGAAGAACTTCACCTTGACATTTTCTTAAGCTCAGATTCTGACTTGAGCAAAATCTCAGTTTGAACCGAAACTTTTTATTTGACATATTGGGAAGATGGTGTACTGAGTATGTTTCTGTGAGCTTGACAGGGTCGGACATACTGGCATAAATTGAGGGCCTATTCAACTGGGATTTTTAGCATCGGATTTTATGTTTTACGTTTTTAGAAAGATGTTTATTTTTTTTTAAAAATCAAATGAAATATAATTTAAGCGCTTAGTTCAAATCACAATCAGAATAGGGAAAATATCAGTTTTGCTGTCTGTTTAACTTGATATTAACTTAATATTATTCTATCATGAATTGATCATAAAGAAAAGAGAATGTTATACAGACCACCCTAGGATTTATACACTTATACAAAGTGTTACATGAATACACGAACACACTTCGCATCATGTGACATGAAAGTGATAACTATCGTTGAATATAACCATACAAAACCTTCCCAGCAAATATACCATACTTCAGACAGTCCATGTACGTATAACAAAACTTCTCCTTAAAGTACTTCAAAAGTCATATAACGCACAATGCCTACATTCAACAAGATGAAATAAATCCTGTACAGTAATTAAAATATTACATTTTAGAAAATCGATATTTTTACGACAAAAATGATTTATTTGGTGCATGGGCAATTATCGTATACGTTACATAACGTGATACGTTTCCGTCTTTGTAAGTTGTTTTAATTGCCACAAAGACTGTCACAGAACCACAAATCTTTTCATACATATTTTTGACAATATTTTTGCATTTTGCAGTTCAGTAAGTTCCTTTAAAACATGATAAGGTCCGTACCTACAACTTACCCTTGAGTTTGTGAAACATGTACACATGTACTTCTGTATTTAAAAAGAGGTAAGGCCATACCAAATCGTTTCTTCGTTAAGCGTCCGAGGAATGATATGTTTGGACATGATAAAAGAAAAAGCAACAACATTTGTAACCTCTTATATCATCAAAATCCATTGAGATATTACTTTCATACTCATCATACGTAGCCACCATTAAATCCCCAACCCCTAATCAGCAGAAGGTTTCAAACAAACAAGTTTTACGTTATTTCAGTAAGTTATTATGATTGGCAATGCTTGAAAGCTATTTTTGTTAGTCATAGGCATTCATGTATAATGATGAGGCTGGAAGTCATTATGACTTGTTTTTTTCCGGGCGTATTGTTTTTTGTCTCAGGATAACTAGATAGGTTTTCGAACTTAGGGCGGACGCTAAACGAAAATACGATTTGGTATGGCCTAAGCTTGAGTGCGCATTACTTCTCCATGTGATATAACAGCTCTTGTTCCTACACAAGTACTAGTCTTTAAAACAAGGAAGTTGTCGGAAAGTCCATGCGTACGTTATGTAAGGGCATTATAAGCCATGTTGACTTGAGGGGTGAAACTAGAAGGTCATATGAAAATAAGATGTACAGCCTAGTTAGGATATAAATACAGTGACGCAGTGGAACAATCCACCATTACCGTGGAAAAAACGTATAAATGCTTATACCAACAGTTCTATACCAAACTAAACTCTACCTGTTTAAGCAATGGTTTTAATCTTTTGAGTACACATAAACGATGACGTCACTGTCAATATATCCAAACTGGACTATCTGTTGTTTAAAAACTCTATTCTGTATATTTTACAGGTAACCTTCATTAAATAGAGATGTTATCATTATTATTATAATACCGTTACATGTATCATCTTATATATAGTTTTACTAAGTATGTCATAGGTATACTAAAGGTTACTACAGTTTTGTCATAATATACAGCATAATGGTATTTCCATCCAAGCATCTCCAAAAACGTTAAGAGTTTTGAGCGATACCTTGTATAATAATGTAATGATCAATTTGCATGGTAGGTAAAAAACTTTAAAATTATATAAAACTCATTCTCGTTCAACCTGCTTGTTTTTCATCCGTCATACATAAACTAGAGACTTGACTAACGTTATACACTGATTCATGAGAATGATAAAACTAAGCATGCGTCCAGTGAAAGGTCGGTATGCCGGGTAGTTGCTTAAGTAAGTAGGGGCCACTTCATTAAAGGTAGGTCTGTACACTGCATCAAGTAGATAGGGGCCAATTGCATAATTACTGCATCAAGTAGATAGAGGCCAATTGCATAAGTGATAGAGATTTTCAATGATAAAACTAAGGTTTTTAGTTATGACTTGAAGTCATACAATCTGACTGACTACGTGAAAGGCTATCAGGATCAACTATAATATAAACATGGATCGATCTAGCTTAGTGGAGGATGAATTTTCATGATAAGATAATCGGGTATTTTAGGAGACTACATACCCTTATATAGTGTTAATGTAATTCATATGTTAGATTTTATGACATGAGAAGTCAAACACTCGAACATGTATGTATATTGAGGTCAAGTGTATAAATATGGAAAGTATCGTATCATTAATAATTTGTTCTCAGGTGATTTTAATGGTGTTGTTTATGGATGAAGCCATGTTTGTTTAGACATTTACTCATGTACAGCTATCATCACTGGGTCATGGTTTCCTTGGACTGACCATTGACCATTCTATGACCACATGCCTTCCGAAGTGTGACTAGATGACATGACTTTCCAGCGAATGGTTGCTTTCTTTTCTCAGAAACATTGTATAAAATATATATCAACTTTATTCGAAGATATTCAAGTTCACAAACAATGTTTTACATGAAGTCACAAGTTGAATTCCTCAACATTTGTAAACCTTGATTGTTATGTGACCTTGCGAGTACTAAACTGGTTAATGTCGTATTTACTCATGTTTTTATTTGTTCAAAACACGACTGCAAACTTCGAAAATAAGTAGAACGACTTTGAAAAGAAAATCCACTAGTTAAATAACCCGCTCGTCCTATTGTCTGTTAGAGTTTTGTAAATACCAACAAACGGTGGCAAAACGTGACCAATAATTGAACGTACAAACGCACGTACTGTATATCGCTGGCTTAGAATGAGAAGGTCGTAACTACTACTTACTAACTTATAAGACTGATACATAATTTTAATCTGCATCATGTGGCACTTCTTATGAGCATATTTTCAAAATCAGAACTAGTCATGTTGACCAAAATGAAGCTGTACAAGCTTATTTTATCATAGGTAAAGAGAAAATGTAGACAGTTTATTCTTGTTTCCTCAAAATATTGATTTTGTAGTTACGACCTTCGCATTCTAAGCAATATATCTATGAAACAGGAATGTGTTGGCATTGACTTAAAGTGGTATGTTGTCACTAATTGTTAGACAAAGGTGAGTGTCCAGTCAACCTTATATAGAGTAAGGGTTTTATACAGACAATGGATTAATAGGATAGTGATATTTAACTCCACATTTAGTGAGATTTGGACGAAGATTAACGTTAGTGTCTGTTCATTGTCACGTATGGTAGAAATATTAACTAAATATTTATCAAAATATTGACTGTTTTGTAGACAAACATTCACCAAAACATTTTCCTTCTCTTTTATAGAATAAACATGACCATGACTTAGTGGAGAAAAACTCGAAAACATAATATAAATGATATTGGCCGCCCACAGCCATAATGATACTAACAGTTATGTCCCGCTTATAACACTTGAATTATTTTTAAAATAATAACAAGACTTTTGCACCATGTAGGCCTAAAGAACGTAAGTTTCGTACAAGATCGAAAAATGGTCTAGTTAGAGGAACGGAACTTTGTTGTAGTAATGAGGCCTCACTTATCAGCATCAATAAACCTATCAACAAATATATCAACCAATTACAAAGTCGCTGACAAAATCATGGTCAGTTCTGCTTCGGTCCATTCCGGTCCGGTCCGTTCAGACCGTTCCGTTCAGTTCCGTTCCGTTCCGTTCCGTTCAGTTCCGCTCCGCTCTGCTCTGATCTGCTATGCTCTGCTCTGCTCTGTTCAGTAAAGAATGAGTATAAAGTAATGAATGACCAGTGAAATTTGAGCACCTCTACTTATCTATTGATTAAATTATAACCTGGTAATATGATACATTATGTTCTAATTGATCAATCAAGGTTGAATTCATGTGCTTAAAGTCGTGAACTTTATAAACTTCTCAAAAGTACACTACAAGAATGTAGACTTACTGCTATAGTACCAAAACAAGTCAACAAAATATTTAAAGAGTCTAATTGTCCACCTTTCATTTTTAAACACGTGATACCAATATTGCCACTATGTGTATTTACTATTTAGATTTTTACCTAATGAGAATAATTGACGAAATGCAATGTTATTGCCAACTTATCTTTTTATTATTGTAGTGGTATGTTTTGTCAACATGCGTCACCATTCACGTTCATTGTTGAGGATCTTATCAAAGACTGACTTAGTATATTGTCAAATACGTTTCCTCGTTAAATAAAGTCTTCATTATTATTATTTCTTATTCTACATATATGGTGGTGACTGGACATTCAGCTTTCATTGTTAGATGTCTCACTGCGCTGAATGGGTCTAGGTCCCCCGGGTACTACTTCACTGTACCCGGTGTACTTCGAAGTATCGTAAACATTATTTTAAACAACATCACCTCCTAAACTACTGAATGGAGTTTGACTAACAACACTAAAATGTTGCTTTGGTTGTTCGATTATACAAATAATACATAAACTTATAAATGAGTCTGGTATGCCGAGAGCTCAATTTTATATTTAAGAATTGGAATATTCTCCAAAACTAACACCATGAGGAGACATAAAGCTAGCTTTGAAATAATTCATTAAGTATAATATAGAATTTTTATAGATGTCCTCAACTAAAATTTACAAGCATGAGTAGGCGGCGAAGCTGTGCTTAGATAGGGCCACGTGGACCGGTGGTACTCAGTAGAGTGATTTAGGGCCGTTTTAATCTTCTACTTTGTAATATATGCCGTAATATATATGCAATTGCTAAAACGTAATTATATAAATCGTATATCTCTGTTTCATCAAGAATCTTAAAGATTGTATAATTATGTGTTTAGGTCAATAAGTCTGAAACGATAATGATGCCTTGACCACATGAGAGACGGAATGAGGCACAAATGATTCATTCGTTTAGGTCGTGAAAACATGTGAAAAAGAAACCAACTTCTCCACATTTTAAGCTCGAAACAAAATGGCTTTGGGACAAGATAGTCCCTACAATATATGCCTTTGGCTTCCTTAGTACATACCTACCTCATAATAGGTTCCCAAATAATAGGATTATACCTACTAGTGAAAACCCCGCCTTTTCAGGCTCCAAAGCTAGGAAACATAGTTTCGCATTTTTTTTAACATTTCGGAATTGTATCACAACAAACGTCATGACCCTTGCACTTATTGTGTTACAAATGTGGAGTAATTTAAGATGTTCACACAAATCCGACTGGGCTCATTTTTAGTAATGATTAAATGACTCAGAAATCCAGCATTTGTCTTATATTTGCAATTTTGAAATGGCTAATTCGAATATTTGGCTACACTGAGTGAAGTGCTTCCCTTATGTATCTATAGACCTATATCCTTTACTCAATAACCTCCTAGCACGTAGGTAAACGATCAAATAAAAGATAGACAGTGTGATAACAAATTACCTCCAAATGTGTCACACACAAACTGCTTCGTCATCTCAGCGATAGTTGACGACATGTATAAAATGTATGTAGATATACGTAAAAAAAACCAATGACGTTTAAATTCTTATACTGGTATAATACATTAGATGAACATGTATTATTACGTATTTATACATTAGGGATAAACATTGACTCGCTGGCTTAGAATGAGAAGGTCTTAACTACAAAATCGATATGTTGAGAAAACAAGAAAAAACTGTCTGAAATTTACTCTTTACGTATGGAAAAAACAAGCTTTTTAAACTTAATTTTGGTCAACATGACAAGTTACAATTTTCATGAAAATAGACTCATAAGAAGCGCATTTTAATGCAGTTTTCAAATATGTACGAGTCTTATAAGGTCGTAAGTAGTAGTTACGACCTTCTCATTCTAAGCCAGCGGACCCTTGAAAGGCATTCAGTCAATCACTCCCTTATTGGTGGGTGGTACTGACTAACAAAGAAACCTTCTAAATGTCACACATTGCTACGTCATGCTGGGTATCATTGATACACGTCATTATACGTAGGTCTCGAATAAACAGTAATTCCTCGTATGTTTAATCCTTTAAAATCTATAATGAGAAATGATAAGCTGTATGAACGATATATTTGTCATTTATCTCTAGAAAATGAGGTTTTCTTCCACTTAATGTCTTATTTTTTTCTTCTTTACTTGTCAAACATTGAAGTGCTATGTTAGAGTGATAAATCATTTTATCATTGAAGTATGCTTGTATCAAATACGAACAAGGAGTGAAGGACTGCATACACTCATAATAACTATAAAAACATGTCCATATACTAGTACTTTGCCAAGAAACAAAAAAACAACGATGGTACATGTAGATATTCATATTTCATCAACTGCAAGTCTCATGATTTTGTGTAAATATGATGGCCACGTTCAGATGCTACATCGTCTCCGTATTTAATACAAAGTACAAGTTAAATAGTTCCTGCGGCCAATTGTTTTACAGACCAGTATTGTGAGAGACATTTTTTTTATAATTTTAGAAACTATAACTTTTTAAGGTGTTAATAAGGCTTGATATAAAGGTATGAGGAAATCGGATAGGGGAGGCAGCACACTTTACCAGCTGAGCAAAAACTCGCATCAGTAACACCACGACACGTGTACAATGAGCAATGCACACACGTGCAAGAAACAATTAAAAGTCCAAGTCCACGCCGAAAAATGCGGAATTTTACAAACCTCTTTGATTTAGTAGGCTTATGTATGTTTGGGTATATTTACCCAGTATAATTTACCGAAAAATGGTGCTATTTTCATTATTAGTTATTCAAATGCGTAATATAGTTTATTTACGACAAATAGTTTATTAAATACAAGTATTTGGGTAAAAAACGTTCATACTTTTGTATATTTGGGTATCGGCGCAAGTAAAATAAAGCGTTTCTCACGACGTGCAAATATTATGGACAACGCCGGTTCGAAATGATACTGGGCCGAGTCTTGCCGAAAAACTTGCTAGTTTATGTTTATTTAGTCATCACTGGTCATTGAAATGCGTAATATAGTTAACAAACCCCATATTGTAAGTTAAATACAAGTATTTGGGTAAAATCGTTACTATTTGGGTAAGATTTGGGTGTTTAATGCCGACGCGTCTGGCCTGACCTAGTTAACGTAGATCTAGGAGAGGTAATCCAGACCGCAGGTGCACGCCAAAACACATATCGAAACACATTTTTTTCTTATTTTTAATTACTTAAAGGGGTAAAAGAAATAATTATAGTTATTAACTTACATTACTTTATTTTAAATAAAAAATTAAATAATAGTGAAATAGTCTGGTTTACGACATTCACACAAAATTTTTTAAAATATAGTTTTGAACGCGTGAACCAGACTAACGAAAGGTCAAGTGCGCGTTAAAACACATTTCGAAACGCATTTTTTTTAATAATTATTACTTAAAGGGGTAAATTATGGTTAATACTTTATTTTAAAATAAAATAAAATAGATCTATACGAATCTAAATAAAAAAATGGCATTAGTCTGGTTCACGACATTCTTAAAAAATGCTGATTTTTTTGGATTTTTTTTTTGAAATCGTAAACCATCCAGAACTGGTCACGTGCCCCTACATGGAAATTTTTCTTGTTGCATATAAATATAACCTGCGGATAACCTGCGGCTCAAGGCCGCAGGTTAATAAATCTAGTACAGTTAAACTTTTATAACACGAGCATCGTTATTACGAGCCTGGTCTATGTCGAGCAAATATTAAACCAATACCCGTTTGTATCATCAATACATATCCTTATGTTATTTCGAGCACCTGGTTTATCTCGAGCATTTTACATGCCCCAATCACTCCTCGAGATAACGACGTTTTACTGTATATGTAAATGCATACTGAAATATATACAGTAAAGTTTTAATTTTGTGTTTTAATGGTCAACAAATAAGGCTTGAGACCACATTATCCCGACTGTTATCCTTTAATGTCATATACAAGCCATATTCGTACATGGGGCCGTATTGAAGAGTAAGCCGCTGACCAACATGCCATATCTGTAGAAACACTAACCGGGATTCAAATAATTGACTTAACGTGAAACACATAATATTTGTCTGTCTAAAGCAGGTGATACTGTAGATACAGTTGAGGTTAACATAAAACTGGCTGATTTGTACTCAAATACATCTAACATTCAGTAGAGGAGATCGTTTTACTTAGGTGACCGCTTTCAAAGTTTGAATAAGTTAGTCATCGTTCATTTCTATACTGTATTTACTTGGTACAAAATATCAAACAATTCGATCTTACATAAAGACCACCTCATTCATAATACCAACTAAAATAGTACATGCAGGATACTTCGTTGGCTTAGAATGAGAAGGTCGTAACTACAAAAGCAATATTTTGAGTAAACAAGAAAAACTGTCTGACTGTTTACTTATGGTTAAACAAGCTTTTTCAACTTCAGTTTGGTCAACATGATAAGTTCCGATTGTCATGAAAATAGACTCATACGAAGCGCCTGATGGTGTAGATTTCAAATATGCATTAGCCTTATAAGGTCGTAAGTGGCGCTTACGACTTTCTCATTCTAAGCCAGCGACTTGTCAGGTACTTTAACAGATTAAAAACTCTCTGAGTCAATATATAAATTTGGTATCATTGTAAAATTGAAGTTAATTCCAATTTAAAACTGAACTTTAAACTTCCGTTTATCTATTAATAATGATACTATGTAATTTAGGGTGGTCTTCAAATGTTATTGTAAATGCTATACATGTATATGTTATGGTTGCAAGTCAGTTTCCCGCATATTTGTCTCTCCCTAAGAGCTTTCCTTTGTACACCATACCCAACATTGATACATTGGTAACATTTGTCCACAGTTCACATAAATCTCTCTCTCACCATTCCTCTATTCTTGTTATCTCTATTTTAAAATGGAGGGAATTGAATTTTTATCGAACTACGGATAGTCAGTAAATGGACGAAAGTATTGAATATCGATTTAATTGGGACGTACATTAAGACCAACTACATGTATCTAATTACACCGTCTTTGATAATGAAAATTGATCAATTAAAGTTATAAAGTGACAAATAACCATGTTCTAAAATATTGACTCGGGTACTTAAGTTTAAGCAATCCTTTGTAAAATACCGTTTCTTATAAGTTATAGCGGTATTAACAGTAATTCTTCACATTAAGTATTTCATTCTGACATTTATCATTTGTAAAAATATCAACACATATGACATGTAATTTGTGGCATTAAAATACCGACTACAATGTATCGTTGTCTATGTATAAGCTTGTTACAAAGATAGGTGTAAGTTTGTTATATTACCCAAGGACAAAGTGTTTGTACATGTAAGTATCATACAAGTGAAAACATGTCATCGAAAAGTTTAAAACAACCATAAGTACATGTATCTTACTCTTTATTACTCCGATTTTCCAGTTTTTATGTTTCAAGCAATTTTTGCCCGACACCGGCTCAACTGCTATAAGTTTATGCTTTTGAGTTTGTTTCGGGTATAAACTGTGACCTTTTTAAATTCTAAATGTATTAAAATGCGTGGATAATGCTCATTCTCAGTGCATATAACGAACATATCTCGTGAAAATCGGTCAAATAATATTAAAGATACTTATGTATGTTTTTATTTTTTTTCTTGTTGACATATTTTTACTTGGCGACTTAGCCAAAAAGTTACATGGTATGTCCACTCTGAACTCGCTTGTCATCCTAAGTCTCAATTCTCTTATTTTAGCGGAAGACGTTCCTGTTGACGACGGCGGGGATTTCAAAGATTTGATAAAATTCTGGAAGAAGCATGGAATCCCCATACCGAAAGAACTGGTATCAGACATGGCGGATGAAAATGGTGAGTTCATCATTCTAATGTGCAAGGTGCGTCATGAATCAATATTCTGAAAACATATATGCTCAGTACATCTAGAAACGCAACATTTTCATCCATGAATTTTTCTTACTTCCATTGTTCATACATTTTTTAATTTTGTGTAATACTATTGTATAATCGCGTAGAAACTTGGCTATTGTCCAACTTTTATCGATCGGGTTACGTAACTCCCGTGCGTCGACAAAATCACAAAACGCACGAATTCCACGTGTACCATTCACGCATGATCAGTTTTGGTGTAAATTGCTTTGAATCCTTTATAAGGTTTGTCAATGAAAAGAAAATCACAAAAGAAAAATTCTAGGCTTCGGAATAAAAATGCCAGGATGGTCAGAACATGGGCTAAATCAGGCGATCCGGATGCCTATGACGGGGACGTCAAATGGAAGGTTCCACTTCCGCTAAATTGTCATGAACCAACAATGTTTCATCTGGAGACACTTTACTAGCACTTTGGCACCGTTTACACCCACCCATATCTAGGTTATCCATGTGAAATAAGTCACCGACAGGAACAATAACTTTGCATGTACCACCTGTATGCAAAGTTCACAACTAATTGATACACTGCTAAACAACTTGTTGGACGTCATGGATATGTAATCAATCAATAATTAATCAATATTTGAATTTTTCACTTAGAACAACGAGTCTGAAAAATTAGGATTTTACCAATTTGTGTTTCGTTACTTTTTAGCCGCACTATACACACAAGCTCTGTTCAATCGCATCGATAGCACTTTATAAAAACAATGTTACAGTTGCATTGTTCATGAAATACAATATCATCAAGTAAATGTAGTTTGGTTGTCAATCATTAAAAGGTTGAGAAAGAGTTGACAGTAACCCCAGTGTTGCGTTTCTAGATGTACTCAGTATAGTTTGTATTGGGTGGTGAAAGATGGTTAGGGTTTATAGCTGAATATGCACACAGTGTTCACATGTGTGAACGCAGGTTGTGAGTACTGGGTGTTCACATGTGAGTACTGAGTGTGAGCTGAGTGGGATAACTGAGTGTGAGTACTTGGTATGAGTACTTGGTGTTCACGCGTGAGTACTGGTAGTGAGTACTGAGTGTGAGTCTTTGGTATGAGTATTGAGTTTGAGTACTGAGTTTGAGTACTAAGTGTTCACATGTAAGTACTGGTTTTGGGTACTAGGTGTGAGTACTGAATGTGAGCACTGAGTGTGAGCACTGAGTGTGAGCACTGAGTGAACATACTGGGTGTGCGTACTGGGTATGAGTACTGAGTGTGAGTACTGAGTTTGAGTACTAAATATGAGTACTAGTTGTGAGTACTAAGTATTCCCATGTGAGTACTGAGTGTGAGAACTGAGTGCATGTTGTGAGTACTGAGTGTGATTACTAGGTGTGCGTACTTGGTGTTCACATGTGAGTGATGGTTGTGAATACTAGGTGAGCGTACTGAGTGTGAGTACTGGGCGTGAGTACTGAGTGTGAGTACTGGATGTGAGTACTGGATGTGAGTACAGGGTATGAGTACTAGGTGTGAGTACTGGATGTGCGTACTGGTATGAGTACTGATTGTGAGTACTGAGTGTGAGTACTAGGTGTGAGTACTGAGTGTTCCCATGTGAATATTAAGTGTGAAAACTGAGTACCGACTTGTGAGTGCTCAGTGGTGCGAGTGATTATTACTTTTGAATTATTACATACTCTCATTCTCGCACTAGAAATCTAACTAACATTTTATGTTTGCAGTGAAAAGAGCCAAGGCTAAAGGTAAAGGTCGGAGACGATCACGTGAGTTAGAGGATCTACATTTATGTGCATCAACAGGAAAGTTTAACTTGGAACATTTATCTCTGGATGAGGTTGACGAGAAGGAGGAGGACAATGAACATCCGAGTGAACTTAAACCTTCACCAGCACTGAAGAAACCACTCAATAGACGTAATACAGACTCACAAATGTCGGTGAAAACCACACGCGGAGGATCACTGAAGAAGACGGGAACTAAGAGCAATATAAACGGTACATCTAGTCCATCAACACCCCGTAAACTTGGACGTACTGTATCCAATAAGTAAACAGTCAGATCCGTATAAGTCCAGTTAGGATATGGTGACAGTGACAGTGACGTCATCATTTATGTGTACCCAAAAGATTAAAACCATTGCTTAAATAGGTAGGAGTTTAGTGTGGTATTGAACTGTTAGTACAATCCTTTATACTTGTTTTTACACTGTACAAGTGGATTGTTCCACTGCGTCACTAGATTTTTATCCTAACTGGATTGTATGTACATATAGGCTAATACTTTCCTGTTCATGCACATGTACGTCAGTCTCGAAATTTTATAATATGGTTGGTTACTTTAATAGGTCGGGTGTTAGTGAAAAACTTACAAATAACATACTCCTAGCAAATTGAGAAAGTGCTACCAGGTTTTCTACGTGATAACAATAGCTCTTTGAACACTGCTTGCAAACTGTGTAAAAATAATAATCGTAAGTTATCTTGTTTAGCTGATATATAGCTGAATTTGTAAGATTAAATTATTTTGAGTGTTCTACTAAACAACTCTGTGAATACCTGCAACTTCTGCAGGAGTGGAGTGTCGATGAAACATGGGCATGTAGTTGATCACCTTAGTGTTGTAAAAGACGGTATTATGGTTGATATAACTGCTGCGCTTTAACAGGAATCTCTGTATTGTTTATGTTCTACAGTATTAACCATTTATTGTGATAATATATATATTCATACATGAGGTATATTAAACTATGTTAGACATAAATGCTGTTACTGATTAGCTATTTTATGTTACCGCAAAATCAAGGCCTGCTAACCGATAATAAGATCATAGTTCAAGAGTCTGTATGGCAGTCTTATTATTGAGATTTTTCCTCTAATGTAAATTCTATTTTCATCTTGAGTATTGAACATGTTAGAAGGCCCAAGTAGAGCTAGCTAGACCTTCATGCAAACTCCTTTGGTATTCATCCCTGTCAATCCCTCAGGTAACTGCATCGTTGAAAAAGAAAAAAAAAACATTAACGTTTTTTTTTTCGTTTTCAGCTATACAGTTACCTATGGTCAAACCCGGACCAGTATTCAAGTCCCAAACACACAGTTCTATGTTATATAAAGTTGTTTAATTCCAAGCCCCGATCTCGAAGCATCCCTATAGGAAATTCAAACTCAAATTTAGCTTTTTCTCAAACAAAGATCTTTAATAGAATTTCGAACTTTTGAAATTGTACTGCAATGGCACCAGAATGATGTGTGGTTTGAGATATTTTTTAGTCCAGCTCCTATATAACTGAACTCAAAGACAGCTGGAACTATTTGTGATGAGATTGAGTATACTTCTGGTGAACATCAACATCTTAGCCATCTCAACTCCACTGTATATAGTGGTACAATTAGTTTGAGAATGTTAAATTAAGGATATCCGGGTGTAAAAAAGAATCTCCTCATGAAGAGTTCTCAAGTTTCGATTGACTGATTTCCTATAGGTCGTTGGTTCGAACCCCACTAGAGCCAAACTATTTTTATTCTTTTTTTTCTTTAATTTTTAGTTATTAGTCAATATTTTAGTAAAAATTAGAAAATGTTTAAAATGCAGTCCTCAACACTTTTTAAAAAAGTGTTTACACCCGGACATCGTTAAGACATAATGTTTTATTTCATCGTGCTTAAAATCTCATTTTCTTTCACAACTGTGTGTTTTCTACCTGTATCTAACATATCGGGTGGACCTTTCACAAGATTTCCACACGTTCTGCATTATAATTCCTGTAAATAGCACTATATTGAAAGTCATGCTTACGTCATATTTTGTATCAACAAACTTTACATTATTTATGGATACTGTTTATATTTTTATTTGATTTTATACAGAGTTCTATTTTAGATATTTATATAAATATACTGTCTACCATTATTCATGTACGTTTTTAAGGTTCTTTTTCAACATTCTGTGTTCGATTTTCAGTACGCTTTCTGTCCACACAGGACGATGTTTTGTATGAGAATTATAATATATGTATCAGTTATGTAATGTTGTGTTCTTAAAGTGTGTAATGAAGAAGATTTGTGTTATCAGAGACATTTTAGTGTGCGTTCAGTCCAATATGGTGACACATGTGCCTGCTTTATCAATGAACAGTTTAATAAGTAATGATATTATGTAACTTTGTACGAGTATTCATACATTTACCTATTCTGAAATGGAACATTTTGGCGGTTTTCGATAGCAGTGTGTAGAATCACGTGATCAAATGAATGCGGTTTTACGCTCAAAACTATTGCGATTTTGTCTGCTAACGGTGAGTTTTTTCTTGATATAACGATCGTGCATTTGATATGGTTATGATATATAGCCTAAAGTACATTCCTTATATGTAAGAATACCCAACAAGTACCGAGTTCGCTCTATCTTTAGCTGTTTTATCATTGATGCTCGACCAAATTATTACACTCGGTTGGAAACTGCATTTGGTCGAGCATCAATTTCCTTGTATCCAGGTAAGTACAGATACGCATAATCTTATACGTAACATGTGTGACATAAGGTAAACTACATGAGAGTGTTTTAATTTGATGCGTATTTTACGCTTTTAGTCTCATATGATATAAAGAATCTATCACTCGTTGTCAATTGATAAATTTATATTAAACTCGTTCAGGAAATATAAGTAAGCATATTATGTCAAAATATGAAAGTGACGCATGAATGGTATTGGAATGTTTTGCGTCATAAATTTAGGAAGGACAGTTGTGGTTATTAATTAGAAACATTGAACATATTTATATTAGCATATGTTATTTGCCAAACACAATATAACCTTGTCCTTTAAATTTCCCTAGAGCAATATTCGAACAACTCGAATACTGTTTGTATTTGTTTTACATTGTTTCGTCTGATCGTTACGTAACATGAATACCGCAGTATGAGAACAAATCGATGGCTTAGTATTAGAAGGTCGTAACTACCAAATCAATATTTTGAGAAAACACGGAAAAACTGTCTGACATTTACTTTTTACTTATGGTAAAACAAACTTTTACAACTTTATTTTGGTCAACATGACAAGTTCAGATTTTTATGAAAATGGGCTCATAAGAAGCGCCTTGTGATGTTTATTCTAAATATGTAAGAATAATAAAAGGTCGTAAGTGGCCCTTACGACCTTCTAATTCTAAGCCATCGAAATAGGCTTTGTAAATGGTTTATTATTTGTATTGTACAACCCACAGGTAACTGTATCGTTGAAAACGAAAAAAAAACGAAACAAAAATGCTTTTTTTTTGGAAAATTTATATTAAAGGCATAATTAATGTATAAAAAATATAAATTTTCAGAATTTTTTTTTAACGATGCAGTTACCTGTGGCACAACCGCCAACTGAAAGTTATATCATTCGATTACAATAGGGCATTGTCTCTGTCTTAGTCAGTATGGTATTCTTTACTTGGTTAACTACGTTATGTGCAAGTGTAACAATGTACAGATAGGTTATACAAAATGCATGTTCAGTCAGCTACAGACTTGTAGAAATTGAGCTAAGTATTTTGTTGCAATAGTATGTTATTAAGAAAATATGCATGTTAATATATTGTACTTCTTGCAATAAAAATAGCAAAGTGTCACATGTTATCACTTTTGTTTTAACTACGTGTATCGCACGGTCAACGGTTTCAATAGGCTAAGAACTAATTATTTGGCTAATAGCGATCGTCTTTTTCGACGGTTATATGTAGGAACGGAGAGATAAGTTACATGAAATTTGTGATGAATGTATTAACATTGACTACAGTTAATATACCAATGTACAGTGGACAAGACGTTCGTATGATACAACAACCTATTTACCAGAAAACCTGGCCCGGTGATTATAAACGTGTTCTCAAACTCTATTTTCTCCATGCCCAAACTTGAAAAAACAGCGGGTTTTTAGAAGTTTGCCTCAAATCCAACACCAACTTGCAAGAAATTATCTCATTTAGACGATGCACGCCATACAATATGTTTCCATTCTGTAATGAAGAGATTACAGCTAATTCTGTAACTATAAGAGCATGCTCCAATTGGAGTACGGAGAATGGGTTGGAGCATGGAGTACGTTCTTGAATGTTTATAATCACGGACCCGGAACCGATGATAACTAATCGTACGTGATATATCCTCCCAGACGTCCGTATATAGTTGATAACAATAAGATACGTGTCTACTATAAACACGGAAGTAAAGTTACGGCCCCTGTCGTGAACGTTTTATCACCCCACCCTACGTGAAATTTATTCTGTAACCTGTACAACTACATATTGGTTCAGGTCTACATGAACCAGAAAACAACATCGAATCAACTTTGTAAGTAATTTAATACAGGGTTAAATGGGTCCTATGTAAATATAAGAATTGGACGTGATTTTGAACGTTTCTTTCTAAACCAACCACCGGCATTATCATCTTCTATGTTTAATGTACATATACCCTTATCACCTTATCACATTTGGTGGGTGGTGTAAGTCCGATTGTTACAATAGAGGCGTAGATATTTTATACAATACTTCGACCATTTCATCACAACCATCGATTACACTGCTTACATATTAATCGTCTTCGCTTTGGTAATGCCCAGGGAACTTGCCAAGTTCAAGTTTTCAATCGAACAATCGGCGTAAACGTTATCAGCCTTGTTTGACTTGGTGTTATAATTAAAATTTGGTTTGTGATAAGATACAGCACGTGTTACTCTTAACATGATTTGTGTGTTGATCTTATGTCCACAGTCTTAAGTAAGTTGAAGATTTATTTATTTTACCATATATCTGAAACAGTCGTAAATAACCCGCTAACTCTCTCACAGATCGTTTAAAATCTCGTATACAAATCTACCAACTACACGCGGTATAACAAAAAGTAATAACATTTTTCAATGAATTACAATTTCTGTCAAGATTAAAGATATGTAGGCTACATTTTAAAGATTAAACATATATGCAAAAGTTTTGATCAAGTGTTTTATTACTTGATTTAATATTAACGACATATTGTTAATTTAAATGTTGGTATAATTACTCCGATATACACTGCCCTCCAACAGTTCCTTCATACTCTTCAAATTATATGATTTACATCGATTTATTAACACCTAGGTAAAATATATGACATAAATTGCTGTTAAATAAGGTCATAGTACTAAGCAAGGGTAAATGATAAAAGCGGAATAATTTTCAATGGTTTGAAAGAAAATTATGAGGAAAACGACATTATCCATAAATCCACGAAAGATAATATATTTTGGAGGATAGTGTATATAAGACAAATAATACAGGGTTTTCACAAAGATTTATCCTATAGAACTAACGAAAGCTCTTCTCGAAACAGTGAAACCACGTGCGCCTAGTATACTTGTACATTTAACAAATTTAAATCATATGCGTGTAAACGTGTTAATACCGTTTTATTTATCAATATTTCTGCCCGACATTTTGTGCGTTTGTTATCAAGAAAAATCATCAAAACTAATTACAACGGTTAATAGAATCATGAAACGATAAAGATGAAAATTTGGGAGAAATCATTTGTGTGTTTAGCCAATTTTCATTTTAGATAAATCGTAAAATTAAATAGCGTAAATACAGTCATGGCGATTTGAACATTAATAAAAATGTGACTCTTCTATTGTGAGTCGAGAGTTTTTAATTTAAACACATTGTAAACCATGTATGTAACGCCAATATATCTGAGCGAGGCTGTACAGACGTTGTTACCACGTATGTGACGTCAACATATCAGAGCGAGGCTGTATAGCCGTTGTCACCATGTATGTAACATCAATATATCAAACCGAGGCTGTACAGACGTTGTTACCAAGAATGTGATGTCAATATTTCAGAGCGAGGCTATGTAGACGTTGTTACCGTGAATGTAACGTTAATATATCAGAGCGAGGTTGTATAGACGTTGTCACCATGTATGTAACGTCAAAATATCAGAGCGAAGCTATATAGACGTTCTCATCATGTAGGTTACGTCAAAACATCAAAGCGGGGCTGTATATACGTTGCTACCATGTCTGTAACGTCAATAATTCTGAGCTAGGCTATATATACGTTGTCACCATGTCTGTAACTTCAATATAAAAGTGCGAGACTGTATATACGTTGTCACCACGTCTGTAACATCAATATATCAGAGCGAGACTGTATATACGTTGAAACCATGTCTGTAACGGCAAAATATCAGAGCGAGACTGTATATAGGTTGTTACCATGTCTTTAACGGCAATATATCAGAGCGAGACTGTATATAGGTTGTTACCATGTCTTTAACGGCAATATATCAGAGCGAGACTGTATATACGTTGTTACCATGTCTGTAACGTTAATATATCAGAGCGAGACTGTATATACGTTGTTACCATGTCTGTAACGTTAATATATCAGAGCGAGACTGTATATACGTTGTCACCATGTCTGTAACTTCAAAATATCAGTGCGAGACTGTATATACGTTGTTACCATGTCTGTAACTTCAATATATCAGTGCGAGACTGTATATACGTTGTTACCATGTCTTTAACGGCAATATATCAGAGCGAGACTGTATATACGTTGTTACCACGTCTGTAACTTCAATATATCAGAGCGAGACTGTATATAGGTTGTTACCATGTCTGTAACGTTAATATATCAGAGCGACGAGACTGTATATACGTTGTCACCATGTCTGTAACGTTAATAGATCAGAGCGAGACTGTATATACGTTGTTACCATGTCTGTAACGTTAATATATCAGAGCGAGACTGTATATAGGTTGTTACCATGTCTGTAACGTTAATATATCAGAGCGAGACTGTATATAGGTTGTTACCATGTCTTTAACGGCAATATATCAGAGCGAGACTGTATATACGTTGTCACCATGTCTGTAACGTTAATATATCAGAGCGAGACTGTATATACGTTGTTACCATGTCTGTAACGTTAATATATCAGAGCGAGACTGTATATACGTTGTTACCATGTCTGTAACGTTAATATATCAGAGCGAGACTGTATACACGTTGTTACCACGTCTTTAACGGCAATATATCAGAGCGAGACTGCATATACGTTTTTACCACGTCTTTAACGGCAATATATCAGAGCGAGACTGTATATACGTTGTTACCACGTCTTTAACGGCAATATATCAGAGCGAGACTGTATATACGTTGTTACCACATCTTTAACGGCAATATATCAGAGCGAGACTGTATATACGTTGTTACCGTGTCTGTAACGTTAATATATCAGAGCGAGACTGTATATACGTTGTTACCACGTCTTTAACGGCAATATATCAGAGCGAGACTGTATATACGTTGTTACCACGTCTTTAACGGCAATATATCAGAGCGAGACTGTATATACGTTGTTACCATGTCAGTAACTTCAATATATCAGAGCGAGACTGTATATACGTTGTTACCACGTCTTTAACGGCAATATATCAGAGCGAGACTGTATATACGTTGTTACCATGTCAGTAACTTCAATATATCAGAGCGAGACTGTATATACGTTGTTACCACGTCTTTAACGGCAATATATCAGAGCGAGACTGTATATACGTTGTTACCACGTCTTTAACGGCAATATATCAGAGCGAGGATGTATAGACGTTGTCACCATGTCTGTAACTTCAATATACGAGGGTCATTCAATAAATTGGTGGACTGGACTCGTCATTTTAATACACATTGACACAAAGAATAACTAAGTATACCACATTAAACTACAGCCTTATGACACAAGTGCTAAAAATCTTGCAAGAAACGACACATTTTTGAAGAAAATATGGCTAAAACAAAAGTATCACCTTACCGCAACCACCACACAACGTAAATATATTGTGACGTCAGTGACGCTATTGACATTTTGCTATTTCTCAAATGATAAACCCGAAATTGAATTATGTCATTCATATTGAATTAAACATAAATATTGAACGTGTATATTTCTAAATAGATCTACTACAACACTTTATGTATTCAAAGTTAAGGATTAAGCTAGACTTTATGGTTGTGTGTTTAATTTAAACGCGTCACAAATTTTGACTGACGTTTCCTCAAACGTCCCTACGTTTGAAAATTTCGTCCGATCCCTGTTTCATTTTTCATACCATGCTGCTCTTCAGAAATTTTACTTTGCAACTCAAAGACAGGGACACTGGATACTGCATGTTCTCCGTTTGCCCTAATTAGCAACGTATGTTTGTTTGGTGGGTATTTCCACGACATGTGTACGATTTAATAGTTGCACGAATTTCCCTGTGTAAATTCATCGGTATTTTGACGTAAATGAAAACGTGACAGGTATAGATCAAATACTTCTAAATTCAAACTCAAACGTCCAAACAACTTAATAATTTCACCAAATATTATGATAATATCTTGCAATAATCAGGCAAACTTATGGGAAAGTAAATTAATTAATTCATAATTTATAAGTAGTTGAACTAATGAAAAGGGTACGTTACGTCGGTCGGGGGTGGTAGCGCGTTACCATGGTAATACAACGGCTAGTCATATGCTACTGGGTTGCATAATCAAAGATAAATTTGTATCTACGGTAGGTAATAGATAAATGTTTATTATGATATTAGAAAATTATTATTTAAACATCAATATGATAAAATGAGAACGATTGTCCACGAATATATTGAATGACCCTCGTATCAGAGCTAGACTGTATATACGTTGTTACCACGTCTGTAACGGCAATATATCAGAGCGAGACTGTATATACGCTGTTACCATGTTAGTAACATCAATATATCAGAGCGAGGCTCTATAGACGTTGGCACCATGTCTGTAACTTCAATATATCAGAGCGAGGCTGTATAGACGTTGTCACCATGTCTGTAACTTCAATATATCAGAGCGAGGCTGTATAGACGTTGTTACCATGTCTGTAACATCAATATATCAGAGCGAGGCTGTATACACGCTGTTACCATGTTTGTAACTTCAATATATCAGAGCGAGACTGTAAATGCGTTGTTACCACGTCTGTAACGTCATATCAACGAGGCTGTATAGACGGTGTAACCATATCTTTAACGACAATATATCAGAACAAGGCTGCATAAACGTTGTAACTATGTATGTAACGTCAATATGTCAGAGCGAGATTGTATAAACGTTGTTACCACGTATGTGACGTTAATATATCTGAGCGAGGCTGTATAGACGTTGTTATCACGTTTGTAACGTCAATATATCAGTGCAAGGCTGCATAAACGTTGTAACTATGTATGTAACGTCAATATATCTGAGCGAGATTGTATAAACGTTGTTACCACGTATGTGACGTTGATAAATCTGAGCGAGGCTGTATAGACGTTGTTATCACGTGTGTAACGTAAATATATATCAGAATGAGGCTGTATATACGTTGTTACCATGAATCTAACGTTAATACATCAGAACGAGGCTGTATTGACGTTGTTACCACGTCTGTAACGTCAATATATCAGTGCCAGGATGTATAGACGTTGTTACCATGTTTATAACGTCAATAAATCAGAGCAAGGTTGTATAGACGTTGTTGCTACTTATGTGACGTCATTATACCTAAATAAGGCTGTATAAACGCTGTTTCCACGTATTTGACGTCATTATATCTGAACAAGTCTGTATAGACGTTGTAACCACGTGTGTGACGTCATTATATCAAAGCAGGCTGAATAGACGTTGTTACCATGTATGTGACGTCATTATATCTGAGCGAGGCTGTATAGACGTTGTAACCACGTATGTGACATCATTATATCTGAGCGAAGCTGTATAGACGCTGTTACCATGTCTGTAATGTCAATATATCAGACCGAGACTGTATATACGTTGTTACCACGTATGAAACATCATTATATCAGAGCGAGACTGCATATAGGTTGTTGCCATGTCTGTAACGTCAATATATCAGAGCGAGACTGTATATACGTTGTCACCATGTCTGTAACTTCAATATATCAGACCGAGACTGTAGATACGTTGTTACCACGTCTGTAACTTCAATATATCAGAGCGAGACTGTATATAGGTTGTTACCATGTCTGTAACGGCAATATATCAGAGCGAGACTGTATATAGGTTGTTACCATGTCTGTAACTTCAATATATCAGAGCGAGACTGTATATACGTTGTTACCATGTCTGTAACGGCAATATATCAGAGCGAGACTGTATATAGGTTGTTACCATGTCTGTAACTTCAATATTTCAGAGCGAGACTGTATATAGGTTGTTACCATGTCTGTAACTTCAATATATTAGAGTGAGGCTGTATATACGTTGTTACCATGTCTGTAACGTTAATATATCAGAGTGAGGCTGTATATACGTTGTTACCATGTCTGTAACGTTAATATATCAGAGTGAGGCTGTATATACGTTGTAACCACGTATGAAACGTCAATATATCAGAGCGAGACTGTATATAGGTTGTTACCATGTCTGTAACGTCAATATATCAGAGCGAGACTGTATATAGGTTGTTACCATGTCTGTAACTTCAATATATTAGAGTGAGGCTGTATACACGCTGTTACCATGTCTGTATGGTCATATCAACGAGGCTGTATAGACGGTGTAACTATATCTTTAACGACAATATATCAAAGCGAGGCTGTATAGACGTTGTTATCACGTATATGACTTCAAAATATCAGAGCGAGGCTATATAGACTTTGCCACAATGTAGGTATTGTCAATATATCAAAGCGGGGCTGTATATACGTTGTTACCATGTCTGTAACGTCAATATATCAGAGCGAGGCTGTAAAGACGTTGTTACTACGTATGTGACGTCATTATATCTAAAAGAGGCTGTATAAACGTTGTTACCACGTATTTGTCGTCATTATATCTAAACGAGGCTGTATAGACGTTGTTACCACGTATGTGACGTCATTATATCTAAAAGAGGCTGTATAAACGTTGTTACCACGTATTTGACGTCATTATATCTGAACGAGGCTGCATATACGTTGTTACCACGTATGTGACGTCATTATATCTGAGCGATGCTGTATAGACGTTGTCACCATGTCTATAACGTCAATATATCAGAGCGAGGCAGTATTGACGTTGTCACCGTGTCTATTACGTCAATGTATCAGAGCGAGTCAGTATAGACGTTGTCATCATGTCTGTTACGTCAATATATCAGAGCGAGGCTGCATAGACGTTGTCACCATGTCTATTACGTCAATATATTAGAGCGAGGCTGTATAGACGTTGCCACCATGTCTTTTAGGTCAATATATCAGAGCGAGGCAGTATTGACGTTGTCACCGTGTCAATTACGTCAATGTATCAGAGCGAGTCAGTATAGACGTTGTCATCATGTATGTTACGTCAATATATCAGAGCGAGGCTGCATAGACGTTGTCACCATGTCTATTACGTCAATATATTAGAGCGAGGCTGTATAGACGTTGCCACCATGTCTATTAGGTCAATATATGAGAGCGAGGCTATATAGACGGTGTCACCATGTCTATTACGTCAATATATCAGAGCGAGGCTGTATACACGTTGTTACCATGTATGTAGCGTCAATATATCAGAGCGAGGCTGTATACACGTTGTTACCACGTATGTAGCGTCAATTTTTCAGTGCAAGACTGTATAGACGTTAACACCATGTCTGTAACGTCAATGTATTAGAGCGAGGCGGTATAGACGTTGTTACCATGTCTGTAACGTCAATTCATCTGAGCGAGGCATTCTAATTACCTCGGTTTTTATCCAATGGAAAATACCTCTGACATAACAAGGCGACATTTTGAACTACTTTCTGTCACATAATTTGAAAATGGCAGCCCCCCCCCCCCAGTTACATTTATACAACATGTACACGTACATATTGCAACAAATATGTTGAAGTTTAAACTTGAGAATGAGAACGACAGCTGCTCAATACTAGAATTGAAAACAAAATACGAGTATAATTATATTAACTAGGAAAGAACGTTACGATATAAAAGTTCGCACAACGTCACGTTTACCTTGACGTCAAATAAACGTCTTAGCTTTTTGACGTCATGTGATAAACAAGACGTAAATTCTATTCATAATACGCGCTAGATATGATTTTTCTACAAATATATTTGGCATTTTCTTCGTGATACGTCTTGCTATGCCGTGGAATACAAATTGATCAGAAAATATAAAATAACAATCGTATTAACGGATACAGAACGTGTTACTTTTACACGAATGTAGCTGACTTTAGTAGTGACGGCGAACGATGTTGGTGTATTTCTACACTTATTTACGAGGTGTATTTACCGGAGACAAACGGAAATGGCCGAGCTTTTACGAGTGCTGAGGGAGGCTGTATACATGTTGTTACCGTGAATGTAACGTCAATATATCTTAGCGAGGCTGTATAGACGTTGTTACCATGTATGTAAAGTCAATATATCAGAGCGAGGCTGTATAGAAGTTGTTACCATGTATATGAAGTCAGTCAATATATCAGAGCGAGGCTGTATAGACGTTGCTACCGTGTAAATAACGTCAATATATGAGAACGAGGCTGTATAGACATTGTTGCCATGTTTGTAACGTCAATATATCAAAGCGAGGTTGTATAGACGTTGTTGCCATGTATATAACGTCAATATATCAGAACGAGGCTGTATGGCCGTTGCTATCATGTATGTAACGTCAATATATCTGACAGAGAATGTATAGACGTTGATACCATGTCTGTAACGTCAATATATCAGAGCGAGGTTGTATATACGTTGTTACCATGTATGTAACGTCAATATATCAGAACGAGGCTGAATAGACGTTGTTACCATGTCTGTAACGTCAATATATCAGAGCGAGGTTGTATAGACGTTGTTTCCATGTATGTAACGTCAATATATCAGAACGAGTCTGAATAGACGTTGTTACCATGTCTGTAACGTCAATATATCAGATCGAGGTTGTATAGACGTTGTTGTCGTGTATGTAACGTCAATATATCAGAACGAGGCTGAATAGACGTTGTTACCATGTCTGTAACGTCAATATATCAGATCGAGGTTGTAAAGACGTTGTTGTCGTGTATGTACGGTCAATATATCTTAGCGAGGCTGAATAGACGTTTTTACCATGTCTGTAACGTCGATATACCAAAGCGATGCTGTATATATGTTTTTATCGTGTCTGTGGCGTCAATATACTAAAGCGAGACTGTATAGACGTTGTCACCATGTCTATAACGTCAATATATCTGAGCAAGGCTGTAAACACGTTGTTACCATGTATGTAGCGTCAATATATCAGTGCAAGGCTGTAATGTCTGTAACGTCAATATGTCAGAGCAAGGCTGTATAGACGTTGTTACCATGTCTGTAACGTCAATATATCAGAACGAGGCTGTATAGACGTTATCATCATGTTTTAACGTCAATATATCAGAGCGAGGCAGTATAGACGTTGTCACCATGTCGATTACGTCAATATATCAGAGCGAGGCTGTATAGACGGTTTCACCATGTCTTTTATGTCAATATATCAGAGCGAGGCTGTATAAACGTTGTTACCACGTCTTTGACGTCAATATACCTGAGCGATTCTATATATACACGTCGTTATCATGTCTTCGAAGTCAATTCACCTACCGTATAGACGTGTAACGTCAATATATCTGTGTGAGGCTGTATACACGTTGTGACCTTGTCTATAACTGTTTAGAAATCAATTAAATCAGCGAAATCGTACGCTCGTTAGTAGTTAAAACTTTCTTATAATTACATTTTGATAAAAAGAACCACACATTACATATAACTGTTGCAAATGAGTATCAACATTAACAATAGAAACAGCAGCTACCTATTTAAGCCTGTATCATATTATTCATTTACTATAATATACATAATTTGTATCATCAATGATTCTATGGCGTGTCAGACGTTGCAAAATTCAATAACTGTCTATGTTTGTGGTATATTCGTATATATATGTTATATAAACTCATATATACATTGTAAAATGTTATATATATGTGGTATTTTATCATATATATGTTCCATAAAGTTATATATATTTGGCAAAAACCATATGTATGTGGTATATTTCTATATATATGTTGTATAAGGTTATTTATATTGTAAATTAGCGTATGTATATTCTATAAAGGCGTATTTATTGTAAAAGTTTTCATATATATATTTTTATTCATATATATATATATAAAAGTTGTTCATATATATTTTTTTTGGTCGTATATATATATGTTCTATAATTGCATATATAATTTTTATTTATCGTATATATGTTCTATAATTGCATCTTGGGAAGTGTTTACATAATGATTTGAAACGAAGGATTTCATTGGACAGCGGTAGCGGGAAGCGGGAGTTAAGGGTCTGTGGCGAATCGGTCGGTCCTCCACCCGACCCGTCTTGAAACACGGACCAAAGAGTCCAACATGTGCGCGAGTCATGGGTTCTGACGAAACACAAAGGCGCAATGAAAGTGAAGGCAGTCTCCGATTGCCCAGGCAGGATCCCGTCGTCCTCGTGGCGGCGGGCGCACTGCCGGCCCGTCTCAGCCGCATCGTCGGCGAGGCGGAGCAAGAGCGCACACGTTGGGACCCGAAAGATGGTGAACTATGTCTGAGCAGGACGAAGTCAGGGGAAACTCTGATGGAGGTCCGCAGCGATTCTGACGTGCAAATCGATCGTCAAACTTGGATATAGGGGCGAAAGACTAATCGAACCATCTAGTAGCTGGTTCCCTCCGAAGTTTCCCTCAGGATAGCTGGCACTGATTCGCTGCAGTTTTATCCGGTAAAGCGAATGATTAGAGGCCTTGGGGACTAAATGACCTCAACCTATTCTCAAACTTTAAATGGGTAAGAAGCGCGACTCGCTCAATTGGAGCCGCGCCTCGAATGCCTAGTGCCAAGTGGGCCACTTTTGGTAAGCAGAACTGGCGCTGTGGGATGAACCAAACGCCCGGTTAAGGCGCCCGATGTTGACGCTCATCAGATACCATAAAAGGTGTTGGTTGATATAGACAGCAGGACGGTGGCCATGGAAGTCGGAATCCGCTAAGGAGTGTGTAACAACTCACCTGCCGAATCAACTAGCCCTTTAAATGGATGGCGCTGAAGCGTCGAGCCTATACCGGGCTTTCTATATGAATTATTGAACATATATACGCAAAAATATCATATATGTATTCTATAAGGCAATATGTATAACTTTTTTGAAAATATATATACAAAAATACCATATATGACTTTATAGAACATACATATGGAAAATACCATACAAATATGATATTTTACAATACATATATGACTTTATACAACATATATATGATAAAATACCATATACATATGATATGTTACAATACATATATGAGTTTATAGAACATATATATGCAAATATACCACATAAATATATAGTTATTGAATTTTGCAACGTCTGACACGCCATATGATTCAGCGGTAGGTTTATGATTCATCAGGACCAGGGTGCTGAAATATTATATTATATATTTATGGTACCATTATTTTAACCAAACAGTCTTTGTATTGCCGTTGGACGGATAAAAGTAGGAATATGGGAAGTTATAATTCTGTAATGGTGGAATGTTGTGGAAAGCTGCTGCTAGCTGTGCGATGTAGTTTGATATAACTGACGCCTTGAATTCAGTATTTTCTCTTTTAGCAACTGTTACCACTCGGAATCCCGGATTTAAAGAGTCTGTTACTTTTCAACCAATTAGAACTCGTGAATAGTTACAAAGGGCGACACAATTTAACATCTGCTAAAGCCAACGCTTCTTTGCGACAGTTTTTTAACAATATTGGCAGAAATAAAATATAGATAAAATATTTATATATTTATAAGACCTGACGTCCACTAGAACCCCGAATGGTTCTCGAAGCAGAAATTCACCAGAACGAGATGGTTCGGCATGTCATCGCGATGTTATGGAATCCTTCCGTATACTTCCGCAACGCCTCTGGTACCCTTCGGGACCGAAAATCTTCGTTTTAAAGTTTTAAAAAAAATGGACGCCGAAAGTCTTGCATGGAAGTGCTTCGGGAGAGTTTCAGTAAACCATCGGCATTCACTCCGCATCTTCGGGACGCCTTCTGTGAGGTTTCGTATTCATTAGCCATCCCGAATGGTTCTAAATGGAAAGTCGAATCGATGCCGAACGCTTCCCGAAAACGGCGAAGTGATGAGATTAACACACGGAAACTATGCCGATCATGTTATGAACTTGACTGTGTGGTGCAGTGGTACAGTAGTTATCGCTTTCAACCGACTATTTTTTATTTCCAGTGTAAGTTCAAAATACCAGAATGGGAATCGAACCCATTCATTCAGTTCTGAAGAACTCGTATTCATAGTAGCTTAGCCAACTGTGCAATGCGCACTACTTGATATAAAACCATTTCTAAATGTATGTTTTATGGGTAAATACACCCCTATAACCTGAATAACTCCAATGTTAAAAGTATATTTACGCCCGAGTGATTGTGGTTTATCTAAAGTAAAACTAACTTAAAGTAAGGTAGATATATAAACGTAAATTTACGCGACATTATCCCAGTTGTATATCCCGAATGACAGCTGAAGCGATGCCGTCAGTTCGCCTCTAGGTCGAGCTAGACAATCTTTCGGCAACCTATCGGCATCGATTCGTAAACCCTTCCGCATATCATGCGGTCGGGGAAACATTCGGGACTAACTCCTGAACTGACGGCATTTAGTCGCGATACGTTCGGCTACTTTGGATAGGCTTCGGCATTTATACTGCGTGTACATGTATACAGCAACCATTCTTACCCCGAACTGCGAATATCGTACTTCCCGAACAAGCACGATGACACGGCTCCGCATATTGTTATTGATACATGATCCCGAAGGGTTCCGAAACGAGCACATTGTAACCGACATCCCTTCCGCGTAGCATCGGGGTCTAGTGGACGGCAGGTCTAACCGCAACCCGGCTTTCCGCACGATCGGATCTACCATTCGGCTATTTCGGATAGGCTATGGTATGCATACTGCGTATATACCACAACAATACAATTTGTATACCAATCCGAGAATACTTGCCGAACAACCACGATGACAAAGCTCCGCCCATTTTTATTAATAAATGACCCCGAAGGTTTTCCGAAACGAGCAGTCTATAATCGGCATCCCTTCCGCATAGCATCGGGGTCTAAGTGGACGGCAGGTCTAAAACATTATTACATCTACACTTCAATTCTGTCTCAATATATTCAAACTGTACATATATTATAACCCAATGGAAACAACTTAGCCTCAAATTCACCCGTGAAATAGTATACTAGATTACCACATACAATATAGTGCAATAGGATACCGGCGATTATCGGTACCGGAGGATAACGGTATTTAACTTTTAGTTACACGTATATACTCGCATAAATTGGTCATCAATATATGTGTCCTCGATTTATAATGCAAATTTACGAACTGTCCTCGGAACGAACCGTCGATTTCAGATTGTAAACAACGGGGTATTTTGTTCACCACACAAACTACTAAATTGGCGACTTGCGGAGATGATTATTCTATAGATGAAAGTAAAAATATATCAAATATGGATGCTGATTCTATGCCATTTAAGGAGCTCTATAACCTGTCAATTTTCATGGTCTTATTAGGTAGTAAATTAAAATATTGCCGTTTCTGAAACTTTGTGAGACTTTAAGCTAAGGTGAGACTTTTTCAACGCATTGCTCTGAAAGAAGTGTAAGAAAAATATCAACGTGATGACCTATTACATAGAATATGTGTTAAAATAAAACCGATTCGTATACGATTAACTGGAGAGTCAAGCTATTTCACACAGGCTTATTAACACCAAACAGAACTATCATTAGAAGCATATTTCTGCAACACATTGATCGACACACATTCACGAATTACGTGTATTGTTTATGCATCAACATTATTTGTTTAAAAAAAGCTGTCAGACTAACATACCCCGTCGACAAAGCCACATTACATTTGCATTTGCAAAATCAATCCATCACTTATTATTTCTAAATGTCAAGGTTGTTCATAAGAGAATGTTTTAGGAAACTCCAGCAACAACAGTTACTATAGGGCGAGTTGTGTTAACTAGAATGCGTCTTTCGAACAGACTCACTGAAGGACAGACAGTATACACCCTACAACTGTGTTGTGTGAGCTTATAAAATTCAATTATAAACAAAATAATTATGCCAGGAAGCATACTAATTACATACATGCACTTGTACATGAACCGTATATACTGATATACTGATACTTTTATATAGTTTCCTGTATAAATGAACACTATGTGCCCGTTCCGCATATTTCGATCGATAGAACCGTAGAAAACTGCCGACCGCAATGATGAATGTGCACTGCCCAGGTTCAATCGTGCGTCCTACCCTTAGCGTGGATCCTATCTTTCATGCAAATTGACTGTTTTATTTTTCAGAAAACCAAAATATATGATATTCTGTTTGTAATTTTGTTGGAAAATGTTGGCGAAATGTTCGCACTTTGTAATCGCATGAAATACGGATGATATAAAGGAGATAATAAAAATTATGGTCATAATATGGTCAAAATCGTCATTATCGTGAGGTCTACCCCGCTACTGTTTTGTTATTTACGGAACAATATCGAAGTGTTTGAGGAAACTACGGGATCAATGGTGGAAAGTAGGGTACCAAAAGATTCAGTGGAGAAGCCATTGCGTGCTGGCCGGGGTGTCCATAAATAAACGAGTCTCGATGTTATATATTTACCTCAAAATATGGGTTAAGTCGACGCTATTTGGCCGCCATTTTTTTGTGGTGGATCCTACCATCGAAACCACGTGATTCCCCACCGTGACAGAGCGAATCACAGTCATGTTTATTTGAAAAAGGCGTGTACTTGGTTGCTAATGGCAATATGCGCAATGCTTGATTTTGGACATTGTCCAGAGCCTGGTGGTTGGTGTTTGCTATAGTTGACCAAATAAGTGAGACCTGCATAAGCTATTCCTGGGTGAGGTCGTGTATACATTGTCAATGTGTTTGCGACGTTAATACACGTAAGCGATGACGTTTAGACATTGTCACCATGTCATTGATGTCAATTTGTCGTATATATGTTGTTACCGTATATATGACATCAATATACCTTTATATCGTATATATGTTGTTACCACGTCCGTAACGTCAATATACCTTAGCGATACCGTATATATGTTGTTACCATGTCCGTAACGTCAATATACCTTAGCAATACCGTATATATGTTGTTACCACGTCCGTAACGTCAATATACCTTAGCGATACCGTATATATGTTGTTACCATGTCCGTAACGTCAATATACCTTAGCAATACCGTATATATGTTGTTACCACGTCCGTAACGTCAATATACCTGGGCGATACCGTATATATGTTGTTACCACGTCCGTAACGTCAATATACCTTAACGATACCGTATATATGTTGTTACCACGTCCGTAACGTAAATATACCTTAACGATACCGTATTTATGTTGTTACCACGTCCGTAACGTAAATATACCTGGGCGATACCGTATATATGTTGTTACCACGTCCGTAACGTCAATATACCTTAACGATACCGTATATATGTTGTTACCACGTCCGTAACGTCAATATACCTTAACGATACCGTATATATGTTGTTACCATGTCCGTAACGTCAATATACCTGGGCGATACCGTATATATGTTGTTACCACGTCCGTAACGTCAATATACCTTAACGATACCGTATATATGTTGTTACCACGTCCGTTACGTAAATATACCTTAACGATACCGTATATATGTTGTTACCACGTCCGTAACGTAAATATACCTGGGCGATACCGTATATATGTTGTTACCACGTCCGTAACGTCAATATACCTTAACGATACCGTATATATGTTGTTACCACGTCCGTAACGTAAATATACCTTAACGATACCGTATATATGTTGTTACCACGTCCGTAACGTAAATATACCTTAGCGATACCGTATATATGTTGTTACCACGTCCGTAACGTCAATATACCTTTATACCGTATATATGTTGTTACCACGTCCGTAACGTCAATATACCTTAGCGATACCGTATATATGTTGTTACCACGTCCGTAACGTCAATATACCTTAGCGATACCGTATATATGTTGTTACCACGTCCGTAACGTCAATATACCTTAGCGATACCGTATATATGTTGTTACCACGTCCGTAACGTCAATATACCTTAGCGATACCGTATATATGTTGTTACCGAATATGTAACGTCAATATACCTGAGCGATAACGTATAGATGTTGTCACCATGACATTGACGTCAACTTACCTGAGCGAGGCTGCGTAGACGTTGGCAACGCGTTTGTGACGTCAATGTACCTATGAGATGGTGTTCAGACGTTGTCATCGTGCATGTGATGTCAAAATAACTGAGCGTTGATGTGTAGACGTTGTCAACCTGAGTGGTGACGTATTGACGTTGTCACCATGTCTTCGACGTCAATATAACTGTGCGAGACTGTATAGACGTTGTCGCCGAACAACTATTGAGATCGCGGGCTAGTATTATATGTGAACTTGCTCAAGTCCATCTTTGGATGATGTGTTTATTTGCCTGTTTTCAGCGCCTCGCGGACAGGTTGGTAACAGGATCACTATGTAGTGTACATGGTCATGTCAGTGGCTTAGAATAAGAAGGTCGTAACTACAAAATTGATATATTGAGAAAAAAAGAAAAAACTGTTTGCAATTTACTCTTTACTTATGGTAAAACAAGCTTTTATAGCTCCATTTTGGTCAACACGACAAGTTCCGATTTTCATAAAAAAAATAGGCTCATTAGAAGCGCCTGGTACTGGAGATTTCAAATATGCATCCTCTTGTCTCAGCCTAGTTAGTGACTGTTAAGTTTGGCTGTCACAAGTTTTACATGCGGTGACTAATAACAAAACATGTTAATTCATACAATAAGATATGTTTGCAGGGCCTTATCCAGAGACGTAAAAGCACCGAGGCAAATAATTAGATCAGCTTTAATATTCAGAATTGCTTCAATGAGAAAGATGATGGTCAAAGACAATTTATCTCCACCTAAAGCACTTGTCCCTGATGAAAGCGTGGTGGTGTTAAATGTCATAGGACGTCAACACCCCAAGTCAAAACACACCTCATCATTGTATCTATAGACGATGAAAGACAACAATTGAAGTGCCCTTGATTATATCCCTTGTCTTCTAATTACCTTCCTACCTATCCTCTTCATGCCTACTGGCATATAAAGCTGCAACCAGGTCTCTCCATTTCTGTCTGTCCTTCGCAATCTTCTCTATTTCTCCGAGTGTTTTTCCATCGTCTTTATTTCACTGTTTTCACTTTTTTCCGTCTGATGGGGTCCATTTTAGAGATGCCTTGGTGATGTTATTTGTGTTGGTTTTTTATTGCATGTCCTTGTCTTATAATTATTCCTGTTTTATTATTTTCAGCCAAAAGCTACGTTTACGTCTAAGTTAACTAAACGTGCATTATAAAGACATGTACTATGTAGTTAATACCGTTTTGTGGTCTTTGTTGGCAGGTGCAGGTCTATAATCACTGTATGTATATAACATGATACATGTACATGTACTTATATTGGTATAATGTAGGTTGTTGTCTACGTGCAAGTTCGATTGTAGTCTGGTTGCCGTCATAATGTGCGTCTCAACATTAACCAGCGAGGACGTAATTAAGGACAGGGAATTCCAAGCTATTTCGGTTTCAGAGATAACACGTTTACATCAATGAGACACATTTATTGCGAAACTATGTAAATATGAGCAATTTTAGTACAAGTATAATTATAATACGACAATATAGACCAACACATACAATGAAAATGCTTGGCACAATACACAATAATTTAAGTATAGATGATGAACTTCATAACATCATGGATGGAACAAATGGCGACCTCAAACAGAGTGGAGACTGATCAATTCGTATACAGGCCTAAGCAATTGTATCACAAACTACAGTTTTACTTCCCCAGTTTTTCATCCATTCAATATCGTATATATTTGACAAGTTTACAACATTTCAGGTTGGGCTCCATTGTCAATATCAAAACGACGTGACAATGGCTTCCAACCCGGAACGGCTCATGGTCAAAAGTACCTGATATTATAAACACGGTCAAAGGTATACATTTTTTTGTTTCGTTTGGTAGAAATGTCATTAGTCACGACCAAAACCATTTTTCTGCCCCGTTCATGTGTTAAATGGTATATGCATGTAGGGGCGGAAAGAGTCGTGTTGAACAAACCTGTTATTTTATCTATCGAACGAGTGAAATTTTGGGGCTGTAAAACTCTGGGGGTTTTGTGATACAATTTCGTAGGCCTGTGATCCGTGTAGTATCAGCTGAAACTACAATAGTGGATAAAAGATTCATGCTAAATAATCAGTTTATGCATTTCCGCTTCTAACTCTTGTTCTTCGACAGTTTTACGTGCGCGCCTCACCGAATGAATCGCTTCCGGTTCACCAACCCAATGTAGATCATCAAGGGAGGTAAATCTATCAGAACTGTCACTAAGACTTTCGTGTGATGAGCCACTAGAGTTGCATCCCTTCCGCTTCGATAAAACACGGCGGCGTAAACTTGGTGACGTTCGCGGAGAATTCTGAGCACTGGAATGACAGGATGTACCTAAATGTTTACGTGCCATGATTTTGTTTGCATATGACATAGAGTAGACACGTGGTCTGGGTGAGGACATGTCCTCGTCTTCCTCGTGTATGTGGTATAACGATCCGGAACCCGTGTCCACGTGTAAATCTTCAAATTCCTTTGATTGTCGACGCCTTCTACCTGATGCATACTTACGTCCTGAAAAAAAATATCAAAATCAATTTTATAATTGCAACATCTACCTAAATTGCTCGCCAGTCTGAGTTAGAAGGCGTTCATACTTTTTTATTTCAATTTGCTACATGAAAGGTATGTGAAAATCCGACAGGGAAGGTAAGGGCAAACCAACCAACCGAGCACAGAAATCAGAAACACCATAACACAACTGCCCTGAGCAATGCCCACACACAAGCAAAAGAAACAATCAAAAAGACCACAAGCACTTGATATGATGGCATGTTTCCTTGATATCCTTTGATGGTAAGCACTTACGGTTTTACTATTACATGTATTAAACTGGGTTGTGATTGAATAAATTCCAACACTTAAACCTTCGACATCGGCCCCACCCCAGGTGGTGCCGTGAAACAGGTCCAATAAATCCAGCAGGAATATACTTGTAGGCCTACTTGCAATCAGGTTACCTCAATCAGGTTACCTGCAGCTTCATGGTGTGAAAGTCAGTAGTTTCGTGACAAACCATGACACACAGTTACTGTTTTCAAGTTGACACATTGATAATGCAGAGATCAATTTAAATTCAAACTGTGATCATATATTGAATATTAATTAAGATCAAAAGGTGAACGTGACCCAAGATTTATTTGAACATTTTAATCCGTATGTTTATAGAGGACTAGTACTCTTTGGAATCCATTTATCTATCTGGTACGAGTGCAGTAAAACTTCGTTATGACGAGCATCAATATTACGAGCACCAGACCTATCTCGAGCAAGCTTTAAAATAGTATCCGTTTTTATTATCAATACATGCCCTTTGGTCATTTCGAGCACCCGGTTTAACTCGAGCACTATTCATGTCCCAATCATAACGAAGTTTTACTGTATAAGGTTCCTAAGTACGTTAAATAGAGTTCGCAATGATTCGTACCGTTTGTTGTATAACGAAATGAATTCTGGAATTCAACATTAAAAAAATATCGAGGATTGCCATTTTGAATGTCTAATATTCAACTTAGCTCTCGAACTGATAGAGGTTTATTTTTAACAAATAGATTAACGTTTCTATGGTTTACATTTATGATATGTTTCAATTTGTTGTAATCAAGTTAATTGTGAATATGCAAACCCTTTGTAAATGATGTAAAAATTCATGCAATAAAATATGACTAAACTAAACAAATTGGTCAATTTTAATAAAACGGTACATCACACGAGTGATATTTGGGTAGGCGATAAAGGCAGTTGTTGATCTCTCTGATAAATTAGCTTGACTGCATCATATAGCTTGGCTAATTTGACACGACCCTGACCTTTTGATTAGCATAATTTAACAGTCGATATATTACGTCTAAACAGGATCTTCTCTATAAATAAATAGTATAATTTAAAGTCTCTGGTCTAAAATAACGATTGTATGTTTTCATAATCGGGGAATATCACGAAGACGCTAGAGATGTAATACAAACACAAATCTGAAATACCGATATCTCACGATTTGCTTGCAGAAATTGATATATTCAAAGCAAGAACCTTGTAATATATTCTTGCATAAAGGTCAGGTTCAGGACAACATAGCCAAGCTATACCAACACAACTATACATGACACTATGTATGGTATCACCTACCAGCAGATTCTAAATCTTTGTCGAGTTCTGTAGGAGAGGGTGTATGGACTCTGAATGTCACAGGGTATGGTTCGATTGGTACAAGATGTGCATCCACCTTCCCTGCAACCTTCTTCTTACCTTTCTTCTTTGGGCTCGATTCTGAAAAAAAGGAAGATATGATTGGTATTTATTCTTACCTTATTAAAGTCAATAGTACTACTTGTTTTAAGCCGTATTTGAAACATCATTTTTTTTGTTTCATTCACTCTGCGTATACTAAGGTATGCCCCAAACGAGATGTCGTAACGTTTTATCTTAAATATTTTTTTCATGCCCAAGACTTATATATTCTGAAAGAAGAGAGTCTGGGGATTTCATAATACCATTTTTGTATATTTACCGTTGTTTCTGTTTTTTTTGTCAAGAATAGCGACCCAAGCTTATTGATAAATCGTCTTTTTTGGAATGGATAATCATGAAACAACATAAACAACAGTAAATATACAAAAAACGCGAAGTCGCCAACAATCAAGTCTTGGTCTTGAAAAAAATATTTAAGATAAAACGTTACAACATACGGGACTAATAATTATATTAATATTCAAACATCATGCTGCTTGTACCATATATCAATAGTAATCAATTCTGTACTTGAGATTAGTTCGTTAATCAACATTTTTAATTTGGAACGTATTAGATGGATTTCATTTATGGTGTTACCATTGACAACAACAAATTGAGATTTAAGATTGTTCGGTTTCCAGGAAGTGAACATAACTTATCTAGGAAAAATCTAAGAAAGTGTAAGACATGACATTGTTCAGATATCAGCTAAAACTTTCCTTAAAAGTATAATCCTGTATAGACTTTATAAATTGATATGCGATTAAAGTGTCAAACATTAAAATGTATTTTTAGTTATCAATAATAAATTAACATTCTTTGTTTCCTAAGGAGCATGGTTATGTGGGTATTTTTGCATATAAACTGAATGCTTTAGCATATTTAGGAGTGGTATGAATGGGACATTTCCTATAACTGTGTAAATATACGAACGCAGACCTATAAAAATCAAAGCACTGAAAGTACTGATGTGTGGCGAACTGATGTCATTTTGACCATTCAAATAAAGACTGCACCAACATGCTGTGTCAGAGTTCTGATAAGCCCAGACTCACTCGAATGTTTGTGCTGCTCTCAAGACACCAAGTGTCAGTGTCAAGATGAGTGACTGGGTAGTCTCCATACAACTGATGAACTGGGAATTAAAACACAACAAACGAGATGCCCCCCCCCCCGCTATGGAAACAGGACTAGGTAGAAATATGTTGGGAAAATTAAATAAAGGGAGGTAATTAATAAGATAGAACCAGATTTCAATAGAAGGAAAATAAAGAAAATGATATCAATGGTAATATCATGACTTTTTTTTGGTTGAATGAAATAATTCAAGAACGGAACCAGATAGAATTATGGTTTCATGTCACATCACTTCTCTTAGATGCCATATACACATATATTTAAAGTCGATCAATTGAATTTAGGTGGACAAGTGGTCCAGTGGTAAGGGCTATTGACTACTGATATGACTATAATGAAGGTTGTCCGTACTCCCGCCGGATCAAGAGCAGAAATGTTTTTCGGAGTAACATAACTAAACTTACGAACAGACTTTCGGACCATACCCAGCGTAAATTCTACAGCATTCTGTCCGATATGTTAATAAAATCGTATTTAAAACAGGTCAATTATATATTTTGGAATATACTACAAGTTATTTTTTGAAAATCTGACGATTATTTATGTATTGGTTATTATTTAAATATTGCGTATTCTGTTCCGAAATATGAACTCGCGCTAATCAGCGGGTGATATTTATTATAGCTATTATGTTGTATTTAGCATATTTTTATGCACCAGTCAGTGTGCGACCATGGTCCTATCCCAGGTGATGGGCAGTGGATAGCTGATAGTTTTCAAATATAGTATTTCTTATTAAATCCATATCAAGAAGAATGTATTTAACTTCTAAATTCTGAGTATCAAAGTTGTAAACCCTTTTTTATACCAGTAAATTTTATGACCCTAAATTCCTAACTTCTGCAGCTGTCTCCAAATCAACTAACAAGAACCCGATATAAAACCCATTCAATTAAAAATAGTTTTAACGGTCTATTTCCTGTCTTATGGTGTGTTCAATCCCTTGTAAAAACATAGATCCCTGTGTTACATGACCCCCAACTGTCCCAAAACAAGTTACTAACGACCTACCAATATACAACCCCTTGAAGTTAACCAGATTGTATGGTCAATTTTCTGTCTCATGCAGCTTCAATAATTGATTACAAATTTCTTGTCAAAATATAGATCTAGCTAGGATTATGTAATGTTACATAATAAGGAGGGGCTAATTAAAAAATGCATAGATAATATTGCACAACGTGGCTTGTGGGAGGAGCTAATTAGATATGCATTAATGGGCTTTATAACTGCACATTAAGTGGGAGGAGCTTATTAATTATTTATAATTATTGAAGTATGTTTGCCCAAAGACCTGTAATTTAGGTCTTTGGTTAAGAATTTGGTTTGCCCAACGTGTATATACTAATTAACGGCCTTTTAATCCAATTACCGTTAACTTTTCAATTCGAAACCTTGTGAAAATATATTACCGCTTTAAAAGGCATATTAGTTCGCATGTTGCGCGTTTAAACTCGCCGTAGAGTGTTTATTAAATGAGATCTATATGAAAGTCACACTGAACGTATCGTCTTTAAAATAGCTTTGAGTTGTTAATGTTACTTGGAAAGTAAAAATATAATTGGTGATTTACGACACCAGGTTGTTGCTAAAAATCGCGCAATTCATGAATAGAAAATGTAAGTGCTCGCTGTTTAACTCGTCAGCATTAGTTCATTTATTTTATAACCGCAAATTAAATTGGTATAAGTGATCTTTAATATGTCATAGTATTGACAATTTCTTTTAATCCGAAAATACTTTACTGAATTCTCGTTTATTGCTTAATTATTCTTTCTCAATTCAAATCCTAAATAGTGTTACGTGTTGAAAATAGCCGCTATGAATAGCACAATTAGTTCGCACGATGCGCGTTTAACTCGCTGTCGTGTGCTTATTAATTGAGACCGATATAAATGTTGCACATTTTCTTGAAGTTGAAAGTTTCGTCTTTTCAGTGAGGTATTATTTGTTTATGTAAATTAAAAAACAAAATTGTTACTGACGATTTAAAACCTCAGGTAGTTCCGAAAATTTGCGCAATTCGCGAATAGGAAATCTAGGGACTCGCTTTTTAACTCGCCAATGTGAATTCATATTATTTTATAATTTAAATTTAATTTGATATTAATAAATTGAAATATCTCATGGTATTGACAAAATTTATTTTGTCAAAATCCGATAGTAATTGACGGAACTGCAATTAATTGAATATTGCGTGACAGTACTGCTAAACCAGAGATCTATTAATATAGTAGATCTTGTCTAAGCTAATCAAGTTAGTGTATCGATCGTCTGCTAGCGGTTAGATAGACTGTATATACTGTCCTTGCGCCACCAGTGAAAACATGTTGTTTCTATTTATAGCATCAATGTTTGTAAACAACATAATTAGGTCATCGTCTACAAATGTTCAGCGGCGGGGTGATTTTAATAGACACATTTCAGTTCACCCGTGTTCCACCAGAAATCTATTGGCTGAATAAACAATACAAACTAGTCACTGACCAATAGCTCGTTGTATATCAATTTGCATATGAATGCCCCGATATGTAAACATGAAACCGTGGGATTACTTTCTCAACCTTCTTGACGGCCCTTGGTGGTTCGCAGGCCTTTGGTAGTAGGAATATAGTCCATGCGGAATGATTTGCTATAAAATTAAAATATCCTCAAAAAATAAAAGTCTGATGTAATTGTTGGTCTTAATATTAATAAATGTTGGTAATGTAAACAAATCGGGTTCAATGATACGTGTAACCTGTGTAGCATGCTTGTAATATTGTTCAAATCATAGACCTATTTATTGGTGTAGGCATAAAGGCGTTAACTTCATAGTATATATAAATCAAATCAAATCTGAAAGATAGTTATTACATTGTGTGGCTTATCGCCACACAAAAACCTGTTAACAAATGCATGTTCTTACTTATGTAATTCCTTACAACTGTGACCGTATGAGTACTGGGTCGGTTCCAGGACTTTTGTGCACGAGATGAACGTCCTGACAATACGACACAGACGTATCGCTGATCGAGCATGGTGCTCTTAGATGTGACAAGACGTTTACATTTACGAAGGCACACCAATATACATGTATGTATTATGTATTTGCCTTTCACTATACACCAGCTTCGGAAAGACTTGGGCATCTACTCCCGAGCCTCGGGTGTTATTGTTCGATGCAATCATTCAAAAATCAAATGTTTCAAACCTTTTATTTTTCTCTATGAAAACTTTATACTAGGTGATATAATGGTGATGATTTTTGCTAGATGTATTCTACAGGGAATACTAGCCTATATAATGATATATTATTACATTGGCAGGACAACTTTTGTAGAATTATGCATCAAAACCAACACCAACTTGTAGCAAATGATCTAACGAAGACAATAAACCCCGATTTCATATGTTTCAATTCAGTAATAAAGAAGTTATTGCATTTTTTTGTAACTAAGAAATGCTCCAATTGGAGTAAGGAATATCATTTGGAGCAGTGATTACGTTCTCCAATGTGTATAATCACTGAGCCAGACTGTATCACACTGGAAATTTCCTAGTAAGTTCGTACACTTTGCATGATATAGTTAATAGACTAGGATAATTGATCGACTGATCATATATTTTGGAACCATGTTTAGTCTGTGTTACAGCCGCATTGTGTTATCATTACGATCGACACCTGGGCACCGTTTTATCAACGTACTTACGGAAATCGAAAACTTGCGTTCAAATTTAAATTCAGTATAATTATTTAACAACTATACATTGGGGACAGGTATTGTTTGTAAGGCATCATTAACTGAATCTTGATTAGGTATTACAGCTCGAATTTCCACATTTTGCAGTTATAACAGTTTTATAAAGAATTTAAATTTGACTGTAAATTAAAGATTTCCGTAAATTCTTTGATAAAATAGTGCCCAGGCCCGATGATTATAAACATTTCTAATTCTAATAATCGAACTCCGTTCTCCATGTTCAAACTTGAAAAACATTTTTGTTTTGAATTTTGCATCAAAACCAGCACCAACTGGTAGCACATGATCTAATGAAGAAAATGAACTCCCATTTCATATGTGTCCATTCAGTAACGTTATAATAAAGAAGTTACAGCAGTTTTTGTAACAAAAATGCACCAGTTGGAATGCTCCAGTTGGAGTACGGAGTATGAGTTGGAGCATTGGAGCATGAGTTATTCACTCCAATGTTTATAATCACCGGGCCAGTTCAATCCTGCATTCTAGAAATGTAGGCCATATATATTGAACGTATTACGGCATTTCTGCTCTATCATAATTCAATATTTGCCTATCATTAATAATTTATTACCCATATTTTGCACTATTTGTCTGACGGTAATTAAAACAGTAACTGGTATGTACAGAAATGCCAATACAAGACCACTGTCTAACAATACATGGAGTTAAGGAAAACTCTGGTGTCGATGTGTCAAGCATACAGTACAACTTTGTTATGATGTGCACCATTTATTATATAACAACGTAAATTGTAAATATTTACTGTTGTTTACAGTGTAATGTCACGAAAAGGAACATGTATATACACTGCCCACCAAAAGTTCCTTCACACTTCAAACAATGTAATAATGATTTCATAAATTGACCATAGGAATTTAATGTTATGGATAATTTGCAGATAAACATTGATGAAATGTCAACGGAATCAGACAATGCTATATAATATGACAACCATATTAGGTTTTGATGAAACCATGCCATTACACTGTGTATTGCAATGTAAATAAATCGAATAATTTTATAATTTGAGAAGTGTGAACTTCAAGGAACTTTTGGAGGGCAGTGTATAATATACGTCAAGACGAGTATCTTTATCTACAAGCTTTTATAGAGAGTTATGTGTAATTAATTTATTGTGGTCAAATTTCTATAATAAAATATTAACATACTTTCGGTGTACAGGAACAATATAATCGTCAGTATACAAAAACAGAAACGACGGGTCAATTAATTTTATTATCTTTTTATTGAGTTGTCTGAATTATTTATTATCAGACGTTTACTAATGTCTGCCATTTATCAGATATTATTTATACAGAGAAAGGACATAACTTTCATAGAATGCAACAATCCATATTTCAAGATTCCGTCAATATACGTATTTGGTGTTTATGTGGTTCAAAATGGCGCCATAAATTGTTAGATGAAGTGTAGTTATATTCGGATAGGCATCGACCGAGATATCACTATGAACAATACACCAATGGGCAAGATAAGACATTATGTCGCACTATATGCACTAAGACAATACATTTGTTGTATTTTAGAATTGTTCAGGAGAAGAGAATGTGCATAGTTTATGATTTAATACAATGAATGGCTGGTTGGTACAAACCACGACAAAAACAACAAAGATAGAAGCTGCATTTTTTCAAAAAGACACACAGTGAAGAGAATTTCAAATCATAATCGCATGGTCCAATTTGATTAACTTGAAAACTTTCGCCAAGCAGCCTTCGACAAACAACAAGGAGGAGTGATCTCTGCTCTGGCGTAATGTCCATTAATTAATGCCTGATGTCTCATTTAAGAACGACATCATTAACATACCAATACCGGGTTTTTATCCACCTAACAATTTAGTCTGGGTTGTAAGTTTTTGAAGCATGGTGTAGAATGTCTATTGGTTGGGACGTGAAATAAGACAACCACTCTATATACAGAAGCCAAACGTTCATCCAGTCTTTCTCACAACATACAAACCAGAGTTATGTAACTTGTATTAAACATTCATCTCCTGTAGCTACAGTATATCAACCATCATACAGGGGCCTTATTCACCAACATTTCAAGTCCAAAACTCAGACTTAGACTCTGTATTGCCAAATGTTCTATTCGCTCTCATATCATTATAAATGTACCGATTTTGATATGAATGTGTATACGTTCAGTAGGTAGCAAGCAACAAATAATCAGACAGAATTTCACCTTGTTAACTCTTATTGCAAATTAACGGCAGTGGTTATAAATGTTGTCATTTTTAAGTCTACGTCTGAGTTTCAGTCTTACAATGTTGGTGAATAATGTCCCTAGTCTATACAACAGTCACATGACTTTAATATGCAACACTGTATCTATATCTACCTCGGTCTGAAACTGAAGATTGCATAACAAATAGGACTCCGTACAACTCGTGCACCGCAGACAGATACATGTACGTCCAAAGGAAGATCCTAACATGTTGTTGACGGTTGTTGGTTGACACACAGTTGTATGGAATAACATATTTACATACAGAAGGGATTGAATTGATGAAGTTTGTACTCCATACACATTAATTTTAAATATTCTGGTTTAGGTACAGTTTGGCTCTTTTGACTTGAGCCTGACCTTTATGCAAGAATATACATTTTGTATTACAAGGTTCATGCTTTGAATATCAGAATTTCCGAAGGCAAATCGTGCGATATCAGTATTTCAAATTTGTGTTTGTATTACATCTCGAGCGTCTTCGTGATACTCCCCGATTATGAAAACATACAATCGGTATTGCATACATAGGCAATATATCGACTGTTAAATTATGCTAATCAAAAGGTCAGGCTCATGTCAATGTGGCCGAGCTATACACGATATTGTTTACCGAATGTTCCCATAATTTAAATGATGTTTGTCTTTACCATGCCATTCATTGAGTGTGCCAAGACTTGTCTCAGATATTACATAAATCAGTATTAGGAAGGTCAGTGTCTGTTTACCAACTTAGACATCACTGTGTGACTTATCTTTACAATGAATCGAATTAAGCCTGTAATTTACTACTTCAAATCAAAGATACAATCAAAGATACAATCACAATTTGTCAACATTTTGGTCAACAATGTAATATTGTGTTAGGTCCAGTTATAGGTCATTGGCGGCAGTTTCTTTCTTTTTTTCTTTCTTTCTTCCATTTAATTTGCAGGGCCCACTCTGTGACATTATCGTAAATATTAGAGACAGAGGTGAGATACAAGGAATCCGGGTACGATACCCTAGCTCGTTTCGAATAGATTCCTTGGTTCTTTAACGTGCCCGATGTAAAGCACCGATACACGCGAGACTACCCCTGGGTCATCTCTAGTTGGGTGGGAAACACTAAATAGCATTTCTGAAATGACCAAGTGTCCCGGCCGAGAATCGAATCCGGGACCTCTCGATCAGGAGTCTAGCGTCTTACCACTAGACCACCGTGGCACAATGTCAATTTAATGGTAATGCTTGAATTAACATGCACATATGAGTCTCCAACATCCATAGTTTATTTTAAGCTGGTTGTATTCTATGCTGTGTTCTAGCTAATTTCTTGTACATGGTACTCATGGTACTCATATTCTGCCATACAATTAATATTACACTATGAATTATCGACAGCTGATATTTTTTTTAAATGAAATTGGACTCGGTAGGCGACCAGTGTAATTAAGAAGTATGTACATGTATATACTTTAATACTCGGAATAAAACAAATATGGTTATTTATAACGAAATAATTAATTAGCATAACAACAGGCTAGAACATGCAGGAAGGCTCGAATATAGACACTATTCTAGGCTTTGCAATGAATATTCGAAACAATTTATGCAGTAGTTGTCTAGTGCAATAACACATATTTTATTGTGACTGTATTTACATTTATGTTATAACTTATAAGTAATCCGCACCCAATATATGTAAGTTATAGAAAGAGAACGCAAACGCGAGGTTGCCTTTTTTCGTCGAGGGCAGAGCCCGAGACTAAATAAGGAAGCCGAGTGTTAAGTTTCTCTTTCTGGCTTATATCATTGGCTGTCAAATTGTACTGGGCGTGGCTAAATATCACATAACGGTACATTGTCCTCGCTGACCGATTTAAATTTCCAATTAAGGGCACGGAGTATAACTTGAAGACTGTGCATGTTTTTCAAGAAAATTACACATTTTCTCCTTTCGGTTTACAAGGTCATTGAAGTTTTGCATGATACAAGCACGTGAATGTATTTTATAATCATCTCTTTGTAAGATTTCGTTCCTTATTCTACTGACTAAGTCCCCCACAACAAACTTTGACTTTTAATGTCATGTTTATTTTGATTGTGAACGAGCAAAATTTGCAATCCAATTGCTGTCATATGCTTCAACAAATTTTGAAATTTATTTGTGTCTAACTTCAAGTGCAAATGTAATATGATCATAATACAATGCCTATTTTATCCGACAAAACAAATTTGAAAGAAAAAAAACATTTTTGAAACTTTACTTCACTATAGATTACACTCTATTACCTTAAAGTTGTAGACCCCAGTACGTACTTTTCAAGCACGGACATCACGGATTATTTTACGGTTAACCTATAAACAATGGTACACCGCAAAATGATTGAATTTCGTTGGGATGAAATTTCGTGGTTTTTGTAAATATGACCATTTCGATGGGACTTTAATTCGTAGATTTTGCATTTCAGGTAATAAATACAAGGGTAAAGTTTATTGTTCGAATGGATTTGATTTCGAGGTTGAAGGTGAACCATAAAGTCCGAGAAATTTAATCGCCCACGAAAATTTGTGATTTACAGTATGCTTGCGATAACTTTTAGTGCAGGATAATATTATCATGCACTGTAGTTATTGCACTCATTCCTTTGAAATTTAAATCCCACCCCCTCGATTATCATTGGATTAAGCGCCACCCCTTCAGTTAACATCACGTAGCCATGATATAATAATTATAAGGGCACTGGTGAATAATAAATACATGCCAAACAGATAGCAAAACAATTACAATGAAAGCTTCGATTGCAACCTCATTGTGATTGTATTCGTTCAGATAATGAGTTTTTAAATAAACAACCGTTTAAAGAATAATTTTGGCATTATGTGTACGAGATGTACTACATGTACTACAATACGTATTATGTGAATGTCAGAAAGAAATCAGCATTTATGACTATATTTGTTAGTTACTAGGTATGCATAGTCTTGATCAGGAGGAGCTGAACTGTACCCTATCTGACGACCAATATGGCGCTGGCATAGAATGTGAAGATCGTAAATACAAAAAAACGTTATTTGGAGAAATAACAACAAAATGTCTGAAAATCCTCTTTGCTCATTGGATTTTCCCCCGAGTATCGTTTGGTCAACATGACTTGTTCCGATTTACATGAAAATAGGCTCATAAGAAGCGCCATGAGATGCAGATTTCAAATATGTATTAATCTCATAATGTCCGTGGTAGTACATTTGTAGTTCTAACTCTGCTACTTACGACCTTCTCATTCTAAGCCAGCGATATGCAGACATGCGCATTTGAGAAGAACATATTTGAAAGCCAACTACGTTGATGGTACACATTTGCTTGGCTTTATGAAATAATCAAATATCATTTCAAAAAGCACTGACTAGTACATACAATGTGTCCTTCACTTGACCATCTGTTTCAAACGCCAACATGACGGCAGAAATCGGTCATATTACCTTGAAGCAAATAACAAATTTAGTAGAAATATAGTCCATCCTATATTTTAATAACGTTATGTAATTTCATCGCTGTCCCAATTATTTTTCAGGAATAAAGTAGTACATGGTAGAAGTCCAAACATATTAGGTACAAAATAATTTAATATCTCAACAAAAGTTCAAAATAGGTGGAAAGAAGTAGATTCCATACAGTCAAATATGTGATGAAAGTCATCTGACATTTATACAGGTAAATACTAAAAGAAGCTGCATTATAGATTTACCCGCACGAATATGAATAAATCACTGAAAATTTTGAAACTGTTTTCACTCAGTTTATTGTGAATTTAGCGGGAAGTAAATCATGGCTTGCATTCTAACCTATTTGTCATATTAAAATAATTTTACTGGTAATAGACACAAAACAATGTGTGGGGTACCGATATACCAATATCACATAAACTGCAACGGTTTATTTTGTTTTGTGATTTTACGAACTGTTCGAAATTTTGGAGACAAAAATGCTATTGAACAAACTTTAATGGACACTAGGTTTGAAGTTTTAATTATCATTCGGTGAACCGAGCCTAGACGTACACATCACTTTGGTCAGTGGTTCAAACAGTAATGACGTAACAAGTTTTGCTATAAATATTTGATATTAACATATTTCATATTCTTCATCTGTAGTTAAACCCCTTAACGGGTATCATTAATTAGCCTTTATTTGGAAGTTAGCATTATCTGGAAAGTCGGATGGAGTATGAGTGTCTCCGGCCGGATTTGAACCCGGGACGCCAGATTAGATAGTAAGCGCGCTTACTACTGAGTTACAGAAATGAGTGATTGAATACTTTAACAATTTGCAAATAAACCACTTACCACGTAAATTGTGTATGATGTGATGTTTCGCCTTCTCAATGTTCATCTGTTTGAGCTGTTCTCGCAGCATTCGTTCTTCTCGCGAGAGTTTGGCACTGGCGAGCCTTCTCTCAGACTCAATCCCCAATGTCCTTCTCTGTAACGAGTTTCTTCTCGCGTGGTTCTTAACATTGCATTCTTTATAGCTTTTACAACTTTCCTTTATAAATCTATCTACATCACTGTCCGCACCCCTTGTAATAGTCTTTGTGCTCATTGTGAAACAACACACACGGCTACACCAACGTCAACTACGGCAGTAACAGCAACCAATGCCAACGTTATTTCTTATTTTACAGTTCTAAGTGATTTTCCGATACGTCGGTATATTACACTATTTGACAGTTAAAGTCTGGCGTTGTGTCTTAGTAAAATTTAATATTTAAAATTACAAAGAATAAATATATCTTCTTTTTGATATTTTCTATATTATGTTTGGTACGACTGAAAACAATGATCCAGAAAACTCAAAATGTCACACCGCTTATCACATCCAAGTTCAAGTCTGAAATGAACACGTTTTGGTAACTTTCCTGTATTTATATTAATATCCTCAAATTAAGGTGTTGTTATTCTTAAAGAAGCACATTTTGGTCAAGGATAAATAGAATAATTAGTGTTTGTTTACAACATTCGGCACAACTTTCACTGACGTAGTTTTGTTTTATTTAAATAAGATCCGACCTTGTCTATTAAAGAACCGTCATTCACTTTATGTAGATTCTATTTGTCCGCTAACTAAGCACGCAGTTCTTAATTACATAGAAGGGAAATAAACGTGCGCTCAGAATGTAATGAAACCCGATAATACGTTACTTTTTAACACAAAAAAATGCTTTAAGTAGCAGCTCAATTAAAATATGATTTGAAGTCTTGAAAACTTGGTATTTGTCAATAAAGTGGCGTATTCTTGAGACACGAACGTGTTTTGATATGGTTCCATCGATCAATAAAGATGGTTAACTGTAGGTTGGATATACAAATGTAATGAAAGTTGGAGTGGTATCTACAGCATTATACTAAATTGAGGTATAAAATGTTGTCCCTGAATTTATACTTAAGTACCACAGCAAACATCGTTGAAAATAGATTGTCGTAAAATTGTTAAAAGTAAGGATTCGCAGTATTTGTATAGCTTAAGTGAAATAAGAAAGCAAATAACAGATAAAGGAAATTTTACTGTTTATAATTACAGTATACACACACTGACTTGATTTACTATGTCGTCTTAAACATTATGAATTTGCTTAATTAACAGAAAGTGTTTGTATGGATAACGGTATAATGTTACAATAAACTTCTCATAATTAACCCACTACAGATATTTTGAAATTTTCCGGTTGTTTGCAAAAGAAACAATGTAAAAGAAGCAAAGTCTAATACCTAGAGACCAAACTGGTCTTTTTGACTGGTCATATTAGCGTATTGTGTTCATTTTCAGAAGAAGCCGTATGTGTAAAATCCTCACTGAACATACTATTTGATCATTTAAGTCATTTGAATTCACCCACTATGCCATTATTTCATTCTCAACATGACCACATAAAGTTCATAATTTTAAAAATCTACTCAACGTATTGTTTTGGTGGAGTGCACGGGACCGTTTTAAGGGTAAACATACATGTTTATGAGCCGTTCTCCAGGAAAACCGGGCTAAGTGACAAAATTTTGAAAATGTTAATACTATTTGGTTGAGTTATCTGAGGCTGTTTCCATAACAAGCAATCATTGTCATCCAAAATAAACCGGAGAAAATGGCATGTCGATAGTTTCGTTTTTCGAGCTACTGCAGGTCTTCTGGACAGACAGCGCTATTTCCCAAAAGCTGACTCGACCGAAGCACACAAACATTGTCAGTCTTCAGCCAGGAAAGACAATTCAGAAAAAATATAAATTAAACACTCTTAAAAGTTAGCATGCAGGTCATATTTGAGCTACATTCATGTAATTTGGTCAAAAATCAACACCCACCACATTAAAACAGTACTTAAATAGGCATAAATCAAATTTTTGAAAGCGACTATTTTAGCATACTACGATCCGGAAGCACTTTCCACCAGTGTGACACCACTTGGGCTTTCGACATTTTGGCAGCTGACGCTTGGTCTTTCAGTGGCTAAATTATTTTTGTTTCTACATGTTATGCATGCGAGAAGATGACAGCGATACTCATTGTACCGTAGTCGTACATATTATAACTCGTCGAATAGGTTAGTGAATTTAAACTCTGACGAATAAACGCACACGGGCTACCGGACTGCGCACCTTTGGTGCGTGTAGAATCCACTATTACAGCTTATTCTTAAGATATCAACAAATCGACGAGCAAACACAGCAACTAAGCACTACGCTTCATGTTTCTTCTTAATCCGAGTGTAAGGCGAACAAGACTATGCGTTAGCTGTTTGTATAATACGGAAGCGTATATGGACTATAACATGAAAATGATTTGCCAGTATTCCATCATAACATTCTTCCCTCCATATTTCAACGCTAAGTGTGTTGATCAATACAACATTTCGATTTAACCGAATTCCTTTATAATGTCAGCGACAGTAATAAATTACCGTAACATGTTAAGATCGTTCAATGATAGCATGTGTGAAAATAGACAACACTGGCTTAATATTGTCACTTGATTATAACAAATGGCTGATAAGATTAGGACAATTCAATAAAAGATATTTATATCAGAGGCAATGTTATATCTGAGGGCTAGATCATGTTAAGAAAGCTATATTTTGTTAAATTCATATTAAATGCATGCTTGATACATGTATGAAGATATCTACTGCATGGTTTGTTTATTCAACATTTAAAACTTACCATTTATCATTTCAGCTTATTATTATTATTATACTATTTGTCATTTTATGTTTCTAATGATGTTTAATACGTTTTTTATGTTGCAGATTAGTTATGCCACCGATTATTTATGCCAACGAGCGATACTGCATGTCCCTTGATTATGAAGCATGTTTTCCTTAATATGATCAATTACATTTAGTAAAATCACTGCGGTATAACGTTCACCGGATATTGCTAGTAAAGTGAGTAATGTTATCATTTTTTGTGACATGAAATGGAGACCATAGGGGTGAGTTTAGAGACAATATTTTCCACGTAAACTTTCTATTTACATATTTCCATAACACTTAAGCAGGTGGTTACATCAAACATTTAATTTGTCATTAAGGTCTATATTCAGCATTAAGGATCAAACAGTTTACTTTTATTTGAACGGTGAAAACGAATTAAAGGATCATTATTTATCAAACAGAGAAAGAATTCAATACAAACAGGTCTATAGCAGATAATCAATGGTGAAAATCTCGCGTTAGATACGTTATCAAATTGAAGTACGATAGATCAGGACCCAATCTCCCAAATAATCTCAAATAGAAATCTCAACTCAAATTGAGATTTTGCGTAAACCAGAGACAAAATTACAGATAACTCTAAAGTTCCACCTTTTGAAATAATAAACTCAGACTGTGATTTCCGTATACAGTGATGTAAATTTCCAATCAAGGCTTGCATTACAATAAATATGAAGCCACATGCTAATATTTGAGATGAGATATTGCACAGATTGAGATGCTTCGGGAGATCAGGCCCGGTGATTATAAACATTTCTTATTCTATACTCGAACTCCATGCTCCAACTTGAAAAACAGCTTTTTTAAAGAATTTTGCATCAAAAACCAACACCAACTTGTAGCAAATTATCTAACTAAGAAATCGAACCCCATTGCATATGTTTCCATTCAGTAATAAAGAAGTTACAGCAGTTTTTTGTAACTAAGAAATGCTCAAATTGGAGTACGAAGTATGAGTTTGAGCATGGAGTACGTTCTCCAATGTTTATAATCATTGGGCTGGGTGAATAAAAAGACTCTTGTCATATCCGAAGAGATCAGGAATATAAGGTTTTAGTAAAAAAAGTGCAAGTGATGTAAAAGACATACTTTGTACAAATGCATGGTGAATCTATTTTAAATCACATAAACCTATACAATTCTTAAAATTCTATCACATTTAAAGACTAGCAGCTTACAACAAAACTAGAAGATATTCCACGTAAGTGCTGAACACACCTCATATAATAGTGTATTTTTTCTGAAAATGGAATATCTTGTTTGAAGAGCACACCCTCAAAGTACTCGGCCGTCAATAGGTTCATGCCCATAAGACGCATTGTTAGTGAGGAGAATATATGCTCACATTATGGTTCTACCATAAATAGCTGTAGGGGCATATTGTCCCACGAGTTCGGATAAGGATGCTTTACTTCAAAAAGACAAGAACAAACTGAACGGGGAAGCACTCAACAGACATACTAGTATCACAAAATGCATATAATGAAGCACACACAATACAAGGAACATGCTAATGGTTGAAAGCTACGGGAGCATTTAATGAATCAAACAGCATAATGCACAATAACCGGACTAACATGTTCCCGCGACAGTGCATGTTTGGTGATGTATTCACCGTGTGGAGTTGTAGAGTCCGTATGAGTGAAAGGGTTAAAACAGGCCCAAAACATGGACAATATCAAAACCTTAAATACTTGCTTTGATATTTTTTATAAATACTTAAGTATTTCCATCATTGTAAGAATATTTACTCAATACATATTAAAGCAACAGGAATTTTAATAAAGAGGCCACAGTGTTCAAACGTGGTTGAAAACGAGCTCAAGTAGAGTCCTTTTTCATTTCAATATTTACTGAATACACATTGCGATATTTGGTATCAATCGCACCTTGAACAGTTCATCTGTTACACGAGCACGTTCACAGATACTTTATTTATATCATGAATGTAGATTTTGGTAGATCTAGTACAAAACATAGTATTTACATCGATGATACACGTCATACATATTTGTTGCACGTAATCATGTAAAACCATTGGTCAGACTATGCGTTTGCTGTACTCTTAATGTGATATTAGGTATGTCGTCCGCGTATGTTTCAGTCATTCATTGTACGTTGACCATTAAAACATGGCCATTTTCTCGAGTACGAGTGACAATATAGAGCTGCAGTTTGTCTCAAAACCCAAAGAAGGTCATAATATTATCAGAATTTATGTTTAAGCTGATATATCTATTTTAGGTGATGCCTTTGTAGATTGGTGAATATCCGTCCATGTTCTGTTTTAGATTTTCACATTGATTTGTCACTTGTTCATTGAAGCATGGAGAATGGTTGTATAGTATAGACATATGCATACAGCTTATGTCTAACGGTCGACTGTGTATTTACAGAATATTCAATATTTGGCTACATTAAAACCTTTGAAATATAAAATGCAACTACGGTTAATTAATGACAAATATTATAGAAATATTTTCAACTTTGAACAAACAAGTTGAATATGCTAACGTTCAGCCTTTGTCCGTGAAAACCTCATTAATTAGGAGCCTCATTCAGAACGTTTCTTGTATCCGAGCACGTAGGTATACATTATATAGTTCCATTTCACCTTTTCAGCTTTCAGGGTTTCAGTAGTAATATATCCATATAGAAAAGTTAAATACATTTTAATTACCCACCCCCCCCCCCCCCCCCTCTCGGTTGTTCGTAATGAACTTCTATCGATTCAGATTGTGATAGTACATGTACCTTATAGCATTGAGCTTATTTAGCATTGAGTCTATACAAATGTGGGAGTAGAGGTACAGATTTCGGATACATTTCTATCTGTACCGAGTGAATGAAGTACTAATTGTAACCACAGGTAACTGTATCGTTGAAAAGGAAAAAAACGAAAACAATTTTTTTTTATTTATATTTTTCTATAAAGGTTTATTTGTTCTAGTTAAACCAGAATTTCAATCAATCAAGAATAAAATTTGACTATCAATTTCTCAATAAACTAATTATATTCATATACAGCAATGTTTAAAGTACTTATATGCCAGACCTTATCAGAATTGATCAAATAGTTAAAAAGTTATACTATAAAATGTAGATACTGTTTCACAGCCGATTCTTATGGTGCAATCAACACAAATCCATATGGCCGTCCCTCACAATGTGTTACACCAGCGACAGTTAAAGTATACCTATAAGCAATGGATTTTATGATATGAAGTTAATTTTTGGCTTACATTCATCCCATAACATTGTTTGTGTAAACACACATCCTTTTATAGATAATTGGTATGCATAAAGCAGTTTCTTTATTAAAAACAAACTGCACCTCTCGAACCGGCTCGTGGATTTCTGTACAAATTGACCTTGATAGAAAAATATAAATTTTCCAAAAAAAATTTTTTTTTCGTTTCTGTTTTCTTTTTCAACGATACAGTTACCTGTGATAGTAACATACACAATTACCTCACAGTATGACATTGAGCATTATTTACAACAAACTCACCTGATCCGATCTTAGAGACAAAATATAATGTTTATCATGAAAACTGTGTACTTAAGTTATGAGTCAATGAGAACTTTTATGAAAAGATGTCTTTGATAAAACGACAGCATGCTACTTCATTTACGTCATTGTGAAATAACATGATATCGTCACATAACCAAAACATCAATCCAATAAAAACTATGTGTGTTTTAACTTTTCATTTCTTCAAAACACTGCGATGCTTTGAGGGTGGGCTCTAGGCAAAACAGTGTTCATGCATAAACATGTTTTCAATAATTTCTGATAGATCTACTAGAAAACAGTAAACATTCCACTTGAAATAACATTGCGTGGTTACGTGATCGCATGACATGGCATTACCAACACACGTTTGAACTGCCTGGATCATAGAGATGGCAGGTGCTTGATGACGTCACATCATAGTGGGCGTATTCTTCCTCATTCATGGAGACCGAAGCACTTTGTTTTCGATAATTGAGTAATTCAATTCTATTTTCTTAAGTGTTAAAAATCATACTGCAGGATTATCCCGCTCGAGATATGAAACAGAATTACAAAACAAACAACTTGAGCATGATCCGGGTAACATAACTAGTTGGGTTTATTTTCACAGAATGTGTGAAATGCATTTTTGCTATACAAATACAAAACATGGCATTTATATAGCGCAAAAAGTATGAAAACATATTGTATTGCGCTTCGCATTTATAAACTTGTTCATTTAAACAGGATTCTCTTAGATTTAGTCACATGATTAGGAGCACACTCATTGTCCATGAAAATGCCTATGGCATATGTGTTTTCAATTTTTTATCCCTGACCTATATAACGGTAAGGTGATAAGTGGTCGAGAGAATAATCCTTTTTATTTATGATGATCGAGAGGTCCCAGGTTCGATCCTCAGCTAGGTAATTGTCAATTTCTTACATCATGTTTCAGAGGTAATCTCGCGTACACGTATCGTATCGATGTTCTCCAAAGGATATGTTAAAGAATCAAGAAAAGAGATTTCTTGTATCTCACTATGTCCCTTCATTGACTTAAAAATGACGAGGATAGACTTTATTTGCCAGGTAGTTTTCTGCTGAATATGACAGGCATATGATAAAGTTTGTTTATTATAGTGTCACCCCTATTGAAAGGACCAGTCAATTCTGACTTATGAGACACTTACGTATATTTCATGCTTACAGTACCTTCCCGAATCCCTTCTCGTAATGCCGGGCGCCTGGGAGAGATGGGCCTACGGTAACCATTCATTTAACTAGCTGGCGGCTGACCAACCGGTCTCATCAGTTCCAACCCGGCTTCCGCCGAGATTCGAACCTTCGACCTCCCGCTTCCTAGGCGGATGTGTGCCTCCACCCGGATTTGAACCCGGGTGACTGGATAAGGCGGCAAGTGCGCTAACCACTGAGCTACGGAGGCCACAAATTGACTTTCATTATACATACATGTATGTAGCATATTTATACGATGTATAAATAGCCACATACAGTCCGTTCAAAGTTAAATGAGAACGATTTTAAACATAACTCGTCCGTCAGACTAACTACAGTAAGTTTATCTAGGTTAAATTCCGATATTCTTTTGAATGGGATAGTTCCCTCATTAGTATTATTTATTGAATTAAAGAGGCGTTCCCTATAACTTCGACCGTTCTTATTGATTTAAAACATACTAGACATTATTCAGAAATACGAATGCTACGAAAACACCAAATTTCACCAAAAAAATCCCAACAGTTAACGAAAAATTAATAAAAATATATTTCCATAACAAGTGGATTCGGTGGATTGAGTCGCCAAACGCTTAGCCTTTAGTACTGCCTGACTAAAACAAGAAAAGTCATTTTTCTACGAATCGGACGACAGTGACTAAAATGGAAAAGACAAATACACGTTTTGAAATAATTATTTTGATGTAGATCTATCTATAAGTTGATATTCGAGTTGATTAAGAAGAAAATAGTACATTATATTCATTTTGCTGACATTATATGCGTGTAAAACAAAAGAAATCAACGATATCGTATTTTGTCATCTCCGTTCCGTCCGTTTCGTTGAACAATGTCCGTTTCGGATTTTAATCACGCCATTCTGTGGTTGTTGTTGTCGAATAAAAGGCTGGAAGCGATTTATTATTTTAGAAATTTAAATATATATTTTGATCATTATGGAGACAAATTTCGGACTATGTTCTTCTTACATGTTAAAACGATTTAGTGTTTTATGTTCATTTATGTCATTAAATGTGATAGGTAGTAATACTATGCAAGAAATAGGGAATGCCTCTTTAAGCGTTTCTTTTCATAACTGTAAATATTACATAAGATAGTTTGAACAGTCCTCTCCGTCTTATATAATGCCACTAGGTGACAATTGTAACATCTCAATGATAAAATATAGACAAACAAATCTAGACAAACATACAACTATAAACAATCATTGGTCACAACTTAAGTAACCGCTAATCTTGCCACTCGATAGGTATAGCTAGATTATATTTTCTACTGATGTTCGAACTCGGACTCCTAAAGGGCATATTAGTGTGTGTTCCGTTGATTATGAGATAGACTCTACCAAAGAATCGAACAACATCATAAGATGACGACATAATGCACATCCAGCAGTGTTTTGTTTTCTACTTTTCTACCGGGATTTTGAATCATTTTAGCATTCTAACTTATTTGCTTTAGATTATTAGCTACCTTCATTTCAACCCTTGTACGAGCAACTGTCGTTCTGAGTGTAAGACATGTAGATTGGTGTCTGCAGAAATTGGTCATTGCCGTTTGCCATTACTTATCTATGATCTTGACAATCTTGTGGGAGTAGGAACGACACGACACAACTGACGTCACATTTAATTGATATGTTTAGCTCTCCCTCGTCAATGTCAAACAACAAAGAACTTTATGTACGGGTTCCTGTTATTCTGACGAATATTCTTTCATTATCTATGATATGAAGATAAAATGTTATACATTCAAGATCGAGTACGTCAATAAAAACTATTAGATAGACAACTCATTTTACGTAGTGGCACAAGAAATAATTATGTTAAAGAGGCGTTCCCTATAACTTCGATCGTTTAAATCGATTCAGGAATATTATATAATAATATATTTAATGAGAATCATTATTGCTTAAACTCCTCAAATCTTCAACATAAAGCTCCCACTAATTACCGAGAAAAAAATGAAAATATATTTCCGTGACGAGCTAAAATAGTCATGAGTTGTTTCCCTTTGACCACATAATGATAAATCGCTTAAAGCGATAAATTATTATTGGTGATTTGAATATATATTTGAAATTATAGAGACATGTTTGCGTACACTTTATTCTGACAAATTATGATAACTGATAGTGCTTCGTAAATCTAGCTCATTTAATGGGATAGTAGAGAAAAATATGCTAGTTATAGGGAATGCCTCTTTAAGTAAGTAAGTTAGTAAGTACGTATAACTTCAAGTCCAAAGTTGTCGTCAGTTATGAACAGAATAAACCATTCGTTTGACTACATACGGGGTTTAAAAATTCAAAATTCAACTAATTATTTTAAGTTGATTTTGTAAATATTTACTGATTATCTGCACTAATACACACCTATTGTTCCTCGTGTTTGGTTTATTTATGTATAATATCATATCTAATAATACATTTGATTGGTTAATCAAACAATTTAGATTGCACATTAGGAAGTTTGTGTTACTGCCAAAGTTTAAAACTACTGTAAAATCATTTAATTTCGATGGGACGAAATTACGTGCATTTTGCAAAAAAAACACCATCAAATTCGCGAGTTTTGCATTTCAGGTCCAAAATAAGTGTTCGATGGTATTTGATTTCGTGGTTAATGGTGAACCACGAAATTTAATCCCCCACGAAAACTAAATATTTTACAGTATACAAATAGTTCTCAGCCCCCCCCCCACCCGGCTTGTACATTACTGATATCCGTTCCAATATCTGTGTTTTTCTTTTTTAAATATTGTCTTTTTCTTCAACTGTAACTGTAGTCGCTTTGTAGAGTAACATATGTTTTTTAAAATGACTACTGAATGATAATGGGTGTTAATATTTAATTAATATTAGGTGCTGCAGGTGAACAGGTGAACATCTCTGTATAAAATTGTTGAATAAACACTATAAAGCACCAGGTGTATCCACGGCCCCCACACCCACGGGGATAGGCCGGGATCTTTACTTTTGGGTTGTCAAAAACCCTCGCCCTTCCAAGGCCCTGTAGGGGGGGAACACCTAATGGTAAACTCTCCGGTATTTCCCCGGCCCCTGACGACTAAATATTGTCCCCGGCGTATTGGTTCTGAAAAAACTCAACATTTCACCGGCAGTGCGGGGGAACATTGAAGGTAAAAACACGACCGTTTGCCTGACTGTCCACCGCCCATCCGCGCGAATGCAACTGACTGGTGTATACATACATATTTCAGTAGATATAAGGGAAACAACTCTTAAAAGACATACGTTTAACCTTGTTGAGTTATCTATACATAATGTGTCTACTTTATCACTATCGATAAAAACATTTCATTAATTTAAAATACGACAATAGAACCTTTTAAGATGTTCGCTGAATATGCGGAACTAATTGAAATAATAATAAAGTAACTCTTGACATCCAAAGGAAGGGGAGGTAACAGTGCAATATGTTTCATGCAAAGTTATGCTCATCTCTCGCGGCGAGATTTAAAACTTGAAACTGTCTAACTGATCTAGTGTTCTAATCTGCTGATCTTATAGTTGAGGTTTTACTATACAAAAGTATACAAACAATATACGAGTACAATAATATTATACTGGTAACACACTCAAGTCAAACCAGTTATCTAATACAACTCATCTAGATCATTTTCAAAGATTCCTATAAATAGGCTCAAACGCATTATATTATACTAATGATTAGGTTTCCCATACGGGTTATAAATAGCACTGAACAGAAACAATTCAATCAGATAATATGTTTTGTTATTCAAATTACATAAATGTGAACATACTAACATACAATACCACATGTATATAGTATTCTGTATGGATAATGATGAGAGGTAAGTCGTCAGTTTTCTCTCTACATGTGTAAGTTACGCTCACGTACGCGAAAATTTATTAATTTATGTCTGTAAAACGTATGGATTATGTGTACTGTATAGCTCACACACAACATTGTGCAACTAAACATGGTATTTCATGTTATATATGGCTGCAGAATTGAATCCCCGCGTTCTGTGTGTCAATGGTAGGTGGGATATCGCGACAGATATGAGCTTATATTTTACCCAGATTGTCAAATTTTAATACTCCATAATACAGTAACTAAGCAAACATGCCACAATCATGCCCACCATCAGGTGACCTAAATTTGTACTGAATTATCTCATGTTTATTAATCGTGTTTATTGATATGATATGATATGATATGATATGATAACGAGACGGTCATGTACCTTTAATACATTTATCTATATTCACAACATATTTGTCTTACTTTGTATTAAACTGGCTCGAGTCCAAAGGTACATTGTCTACGATATAAGCGAAACTGGTTTGATATATGGACACAGTATTGTCTAGTTTCCGAAGAGTGAAATGTTATATCGTAAATACTATAACAAAGTCGCGTTGTGTTCGCTATATTATAATTGTCATATTAATTATCCAGGTTCCAAAAATGAAACGTATAATATTATTATCGAGAATTATAGTATGGTATGATCTATAACTACCCTGGTGAATGTCCAGTATATATACTGTTCACCAACTGCGTTGCAGTTTCCAGCCCCCTCATGCAGATGTTGTCTGTTTTGACTAAACGTCAATTATGATACTAAATTTAGTTGATTATTATGGTTTATTATGGTGCAAGTTATAACAACCTGTCATACTAACCCATAACTTATCATTACTTAACATTAAACTTAGAATGTTCTGGAAGTTTTCATTGTCCTCATATCAAGTATTGCCAAAAGATCCAAATATGGTAAATGTCAATTTGTACTTGAATGAGTTCCAACTTAAACAAATGCATGTATACTACATGTATGGCCGATATACACTTCTATAATTATACTTTATCACTATATTGGTCCATGCATGAGTATATTAAGAGGCTGTTCCCTAATACATACATAATCAATACTTAATTAAAGTAATTAATTACACATGTAAGCCGACTATGTAACAATACATGTAAAGTGTGTACTATAAACGCATATCGAACTGGTATAATATTTCTAGCAGAATAAACAACCACATGAATAAACATGCATATATGCATACATGTATCAAATGTAATGATACAAAGAGGTTATAACGTTTTGTGTTCTGGTGTTGTTTTGTTTGTGCGCTTTACCTGACAAAATGAGTAAAAACTATCCTCTTCGTTTCGTTTTCTATAAACGATGTTAATAAATAAATTCATGAATTATAAACCAGCTGTATAAATCGTACCGCTTTAAAACTGTTTGATGAAAACGTGATCAATACATTTGAAACGAGTCAATGATTTGAATTATATTCCTTAAAATAAACCCATCGTTCATCATACCCGCAATTACTGATGTGTTTGGACGAGACGTACAAGTCAAATAGTCTATACAACTCCTGCTATTAAGGGGGGTAACTTGAACGATATTGTCTCTTTGTGATTTTTATTTAAACACATCGAAAACGACTTGCGGTAACACAAAGGAAGTTTGAACACACTGTTTTAACGGAGTCGGGCTGTACGACAAAACAACTGTCGAATATTATTCAATCACTAGGTATAGATAAACCATGTTTTTTTAGCCGTGATTTTAAACAGGTATATTCACATACCATGACAAGTGTCATCTTCCGTCACGGCTCAAAAAACATGGTTTATCTTTAGGGATTTGTTACACGTATGTTGGAAATATGTTATACATTTTACTACGAGATACATGATATACGATACCCGGAAGTTAAAATAATTTGTTCGTAAGAGTAGAAATATGTCAACATGGCGTCAACTAGCATTATTGTTTCTCGATTAAAACTAGTTTCGTTTTCGATTAATAATGTACTGTTCAGTTAGGATTGTGTGAGCGTTACGTGTTTTTTATGTACACACAACATATTGGATCTATTGTTTGAACAGGTATAATTAGTGTTTTACTTATCATTGCATGTGTCTGAGTATAATTTTACACCGTAATCAGTGGAATGGAACACGTACTGCATCACTCTCTTATTATCCTAACTGGATGTAGTAAAATATTGACCTAAACAGTTGAAACAGTTTGTTGGATTAGTGGAATGTCAACCAGTGCACTTCTTCCAAAAACAGCTGTCATCTCCTACATGACGATAAGTGGCACACAATGACACTGAATGCAGGTAACGATATGTTCACATTGTCGATCTGAGTATCCCGATCGTCCTTACTACCTTATTACTAACATTGAGTCTACCGCCAAACCCACGACATCCAAGCTTCAAAGTTCCAAATCAAAACAGAGAAGTGATGGAACCTATAAAGAGGAAAACAACAGCTTCTGATACAGGGACTTGGATGCTAGTACCTGACATATGGCTTCCAATACAGTGTGCTCCCTAAAACAGATTGGCAGTGCCTGAAATATAAGGCAGGGGAAAACAACTCTTCAGAAATAGCTTACACTATATTGTATGGTGGATCTTAGTCTTGCCACCCGACTAGATAATATATTTTATCAATCAAATACTTGTAGTATAATTTTTTTCAATTTTAGCTAGATTTTATTCTGGGCTTGAATATCCTAAGTTTAGGGGTACGAAGGGAAATACTTTCATAAAAAGAGTAGATTGAGTAGTTGTCTTTCTAAACATATGGTATGTTAGTCAGACTAGGTGGATCTATGAATTCTAGCTAGCCAGCTCACGCCTGGTTACAATATGTCGATGATGAGTGAACAGAGTAGGTACATTGTTTTTGTACATGTATAGCTTGGCTATATTGACCTGAGCCTGACCTTTATGCAAGATTATTATTACAATGCTCTTGTTTTGAATATATCAATTTCCGCAAGCAAATCGTGCAATGTCGGTATCTCAAATTTCTGATTGTATTACATCTCGAGCGTCTTCGTAATACTCCCCGATTATGAAAACATACAATCGGTGTTGTAAACGTAGGCAATATATCAACTTTTAAATTATGCTAATCAAAAGGTCAGGCTCGAGTCAAATTGGCCAAGCTATATATCTAGTGTAAATAATGGAGGGAGACAAATCTACATAAAACCTACATAGTACAAGATGTCATATGGTCCAATAACAGAACAGAAATGTTTGCCCTCTGAAGAACCACTTACCCAACCGCCTGAGCAAAGAGATAAGTGTTGCATTTCTAACGGACTCCTTGTTGTGACATCAGGACTATATGTATTACAATTTGATACCGTTGCTAGACAACAAACTCAAACACCAGTCACATCTGTCTAAAACAGCATTATAAGATTCGAGCACACGTGGTCACAGTCGAAATGAACTTCTGATGAACTTACGAAACTTTGAAATGACTACAAAAAGCAACATCAACCTCTAGCATGATTGAGGAATTGGTAGAACCAAATGTTTGAGTTACTGAAAAAATTTCATAGATCACACTGCATTGTCATAAACTGACACTTACGGTCTAATGAAGACATAATAAAAATACGAATAGGTACCTGTGTTTGTCGTAGAACAAAGCATGGTCAAACACAGATCTACACATCCATGAATTCGATTATCAAATTGACCAGTATTTGCATTTTACAACAAGTTCAATTAATAACAACATCGAAACTGGAGATATAAACAACCCTAACTGAACAAATAAAGAGAAACAAGCAGACTACTCTTTCTATTTCAAGTAAAATATATAGACCTGACTGTCAAATATAAATCAAAGTTAATTGATGACCTATTTGTCATGAATTTGATTTGGAATCACTAGATGGTAGCCAGCAATATGGCAATACTGTCATTCACAGTCCACTGTCGTTTTTTTAAGCAATTGCTTTGTTGTACCTCACTTGGTCGCCGTTTTGGCATGGGTTTCTGTGGGCATTGATCAGGGTAGTTGTGTCGTGGTGTTTCTGATTTCTGTGCTCGGCTGGTTAGGTTGAGTGCTACCTTCCCTGTCGGATTTTCTCATACCTTTTTTGTGTGTACACAATTATCGAAAAAAATTATATTTATTGTGTTGCATCGTTCTGCGTGCAACCATTCATATTCAGTGTATTCATGTTGTATTTCAACTTTGTTTGTTTACCAAGTGCAATTAGTATTCAAACTACTGCCAAAATGCAATACGAGTAGTAAGGTTGTGTGTCTACTACTTCATTCATCTATGATGTGTCCATTTGTGCATGTTCTAGCACAAACAAACGAAGTATTACTGATTTATTTAATATGTTTCAGGTCGGAGGTAAACATGAACTACAAGAGCAAATTGTCAGAGAAAGAAATTCTTTATGAAGTGTTGGTAAGTGCATGTAGTTCAACTTTTTGAACTAATTATGTATATGAACATTATCGTCAGTAAAATACCAAATAAAGGAACTATAAACTTGTTATTCGTTACATGTTTGTGTGTATGTTTAGCAAAACAGAACATTTCGGATGGCAGGAACAATGTTATTCTAACCGAAATAGACTGTTCCTGCTGATGGCTAACTTGGTTATTCAGAATTACATAATGCAAAGTTGTAAAATTGGTATAGGTCCGAATGGGTCGTAGATACTTGTGTTGTTAGTGAACTTAATACATACTGAATAAGTGTATATCTCTAAACTTGTACAGAATTGTCAAGAAGCTCACTGCAAATGTGTAATTGCTAAAGATGAAGTGCGACAGAAACCACGTTCTGTCGGAGCTAAATATGTTTATTGTGTAATACTGGAAATAAAGTTTCAACTGGTAAAATATATTATCTTAAATAGTCTGCGTAACTTCGAGACACCTCCTGCTAGACTCAGTGTTATACAAAAAACAAAAAAGATAATAAAGAAGGGAGTATCGATTTGTTTTAGTGCAGAAAAGGAAGGAAATAATGTTTCTCAAACTGACCTTTATGATAGGTTACGTGAGATCAAGAATGATATGCAGGCAAAGGAAAATGAGCTCAGAAAACTGAGTGACATTTTGTTAATGAAGCTTTCAGACAACAAACACACTCCGTTGCATAAGGACTCTTTATTAAAAAATAGTGATAATTTTCTGATAGTCGCCACATTTCCGAACACGGTTCTTTCACAAGAGGATGCTAACAATGGTTTCGGTTATTTGTATTCTTTGTTCGAGAACCCTGCATTACAAGGTCTTACACTAAGTGGCCGGAAGCGAATACACTTGGATAAGGAAATGATTAAAGTACTTGAAGAATTGGCACAACGTACCCAGGAATTGATAAAAGAGAACCCAGGATTGATCATGAATGTGGTACGGTCCGATATGTTTGAAAATGCTCTTCATACTAGTAACGTTGAAACTAAAACACTCGGGTATACACTGTTATTCACCAAGGAGGACAGAATGCCATTAGTTCTTCCAATTTACGACAAAGGATATATCAGTGAGAAAGATTGTGAAGACAACAAGCATAGAGAAATATCTCATAAACGTAAAAAGTCAACAGGTTGGCAAATTTAAGCAACATCAGGGGCCTTATTCACCAACTTTGTAAGTCTAAAACACAGACTTAGACTTCACATTGCCGAATGGTCTATTCGCTCTCTCATGTTGTTATGAATGTACAGATTTTGATATTAGTCAGTATACATGTTCAGCGGGTAACAACAAAATTTCACACGGTTAAATCGAAATTCAAAGAAATGGCAGTGATTATGAATAATGGCAATTTTAAGTCTAAGTCTGAGTTTTAGGCGTTCAACGTTGGTGAATAAGGCCCTTGGTGCAGGTTTCGGACATCAGTGGTACACGTAATTGGAAAACAAGTGTGCCAGAAGAACACTGTTAGCCTAAGAAGTTAAGCTAATTATACCAGGTTCTAACAATGTTTAGATATCTGTATACTCCATTTGTTTGGTCTGGGAAGGCCAGGGGTTCCCTAGGATTTTTCATATGAGGGTCCCAAGACCATTTAGGTTTATATTTAGGGAGTCCCTGAGAAATTTTGGGGGTCCCTTCACTATACTGTAATGCATTTCAAGCTCATTGTTAGTGAGTAACTGAGTATCAAATGTTTAATAAATAAAACAGCAAATTCAGATTGCTGAATGCACCACAAGACTTAGTACAATAAATAGCAGAAAGAAAAATGTTCTAGCTGAAATAAAAATGTTTATTCAAGGGATCCTATTGGGGGTCCCAAGGATGCACAGTAATTCAGAAATGAGGGTCCCAAGCCACAAAGTTGCATCAGGGACGCAGAAAACCTGCATCAGGGAAATCCCTGGAAGGCGTATCTGTTTGAACATTTAGTGATAATTCAATATCATTTACACACAAAGGCTAGCGTTGAGCAGTAGACTTACATAGTAAATTGCTTAAAGTAATGTAAAGTTTATACCATTGTACATGCATTTGATTCTATGTTTTCTCTTATTTCGTATTTGGTGAATAATGTATCTTGAATAACTTATCACATTTGTTATATATACATGTAAAATCACTGCATCTGGTTGGTGTTAGTTGGTGTAGTGGATAGTATAGCTTGGCTATTTTGACCTGAGACAGACCTTTATGCAAGAATGTATTACACGGTTCTTGCTTTGAATATATCAATTTCCGCAAGCCAATCGTGCGATATCGGTATTTCAATTTTGTTTTTGTATTTCATCTCGAGCGTATTCGTGATACTCGCCGATTATGAAAACATGCAATCTGTGTTATAAACGTAGGCAATGTATCAACTGTTATGTTATGCTAATCAAAAGGTCAGGCTCGTGTCAAATTGGCCAAGCTTTACGTCCTAAATATCCTGGATTCATTTTCAGTCCGAGATAACTCTAGTATAATATTGATATAATATTCTAGTTCGTTTTCAGATTTTTAAATAAAAATAATTCTTCAGCTTTATTATTGTTATAAGATTTCGTTGTCCAGGTTACATGGCACCCGATACCAGTGATTGATCATTTAAGTTCGACTATGTGTACCTTGACGAATGTAGATCTAGGTGTGGTAGACAACTGGGTAATCCTTAGAACGACAGTACCGTCAATGCTAGTCTTATTGTTATGGCATGTAATTTGAATGGTAACCACAGTCGTTTGTACTTTAAGAGCCATGTTGACGGTGTGAATAAAGTGCAGACATCGACAGCTAATACATCTATAATTGAAAACAACACTAATAGGCGAAAGCTCATATGAACTCACCGTTCAAGTGATGGTAAATGGTTGACTGTATAAGTCCTTACGTGGACTTCATTGGCGAGTTTTGCATTTTGTCTTAAAAAGGGAAGTTTGTAAAACACGAATGCCCCCATGGCTGCCCAATGGTCGAAAATGTTTAAGGTCACATTGAACTTTGACCTCGAAACCAATAGGGACTATTTGCTCACGCTGATCAACCTCCATGTAAAGTTTGACGATCCTAGGGTAAAGTAGTCTTGAGTTATGAAACGAAAACCATTTGGACTTTAAAAATGGTAGAGCTCAGTTACCTTGACCTACTGACCTCAAAATCTATAGGGGTCATCTACTGTTGCTGACCAGCATCCATGTAAAGTTTGAAGCCCCTAAGGCAAAGCGTTCTTCTGCTTGGAAACCATTTGGTCCGGCATACCTACCGACAGACATGAGCAAAGCAATATACCTGCTCTCAAAGATGAGGGCATACTTATACTATTTGCCTGGTGGAACGGAGACATATGGTTTACGTGTATAGAGCTATATTCTACCGCCATTTAATGTCAAAATAATTACTTGCTTCGTTTTTAGTATGATACTAGACTACCTTAATTGCAAATTAAAACTTCGAATGGGTTCCGTGTTCATAGGGTGTTCTAGAACACTTTCGTATGAAAATGGACAGTTTGCATGTCCAATTAATCACACAGAGAGTTTCTCTTAAATCTGAAGCGAAAAATGATCTTATGGATACGAAAGCATTTATAATTATTTTGTTTTTTCAATTTTTGAAACTTTTTTAAAAAATATATCGTCCGATATAGCTCTATACACTAATGTTTTAATTACAAGCATGATAATTATACTGGATCTAGCAAATATAGAAGTGCTAACCGAGGACTTTAGTCATAAGTATTACCAAAAATACTATCAACACACATATATCGACACCATGTGATTTATTCTATACAAAAAGTACATACAGTTATATTACACTTATTCTTACGACACATCGCATGTATTGTCATATTAATATGATAGAAATGAACATATTCAGCTACAGTCCAGTTAGGATAAAAATACAGTGACGCAAAGGAACAGTCCACTAGTACCAAAACATGGCCCAAAGAGATTTTAACCAGGTGTATTCACATACCATGACTAAAAAGTGTAATCTTCCGTCACGGCTCAAAAAAACGTGGTTCATTTATATTTATAAAGGCCTTAGCAATATATGTGATCAATGACAGAAACCAATCCATGACCCAAAGAGATTTTAATCAGGTATATTCACATACCATGACTAAGAAGCGTAACCTTCCATCACGGCTCAAAAACATGGTTTATCTATATCAAGCAACAAACTTGTAAGTCTTTGTAAACATTACGAAACAGTACCAATATGTGAGTAGCACAACCACAGTCTAGTCCGCAGTTTAAAAAATGTATGTATACATGTAAAGCCCTTACTTCATTTTTTGAACACGGTTGTTACAAACACATCGATCAGGAAAACACACTGTTACTATTTGACAGCCAGCTTAAAGGGTAATAAGGTATTTCAGCGTTGAAGCATTGTCGGCGTGGCGTTGTTATAGGCGATGACGAAACAAGGGAATCTGTCAATGTTTAAGCTATTATTTGGCATATTTGATCAAGTCATCCTCAACACGGACGCCTTCAGCTTTCATGAATACACTTAACAGAATTTAATATGTATGCACAAGTTTACAGTTCTTTTTCATGAACCGATTTATATCCAACTGCTTCTCCACATAGTATAAACAGGTGGTATGTCCACAATGATCAAATTGATTTTATAGTTCTAAAATAGTTGAATAAAAGCATAACGACGTCAGTTCAAATATATAAAGGTATAAACGTATTACTATAAATCTTAATTATGAATACATTGTATAGCTAGTTTGCGATATAAAAAAATTGTGTTTTTTTATATTTCTCTTTAATTACAACACCTACAAGTATGAAATTTTGCACGAATAAATGAAATATATCTACCTAATACACACTGAAATTTAAGCAACATCAGAAATGAGTTAAAAAAAGTTTTGTTCATAAGTTCTATGTAACATTTTTGTAGTTTTGTATGAAAAATCAAGTTAGAAGACTTGATACTTGCAACAGCCAATTTACGGTCACGTGATACGCATAACGGTATATTTACGTATTTGCAACCTACTTATTTTAACACATGCGAGGCCCGTCTGTGGATATGACGAGTATAAGTCTAACGCGATATTCTGCAATGTCAATATAAACAGAAATCACTGACCATTACATCGATTTAGGGAGAGCGGAAGTGTATTTTACCTGCTCACTTCAATTCACCAAGAAAATTAAAATAACGGTAAAGCTTGGCCACATTGACATGAGTCTGACCGATTAGCATAATTTAACAGTCGATATATTGTCTACCTTTACAACACCGAGCGTATGTTTTCATAATCGGGGAGTATCACGGAGACGCTCGAGATGTAATACAAACACAAATCTGAAATACCGATACGATTTGCTTGCGGAAATTGATATATTCAAACCTTATAATATATTCTTGCATAAAGGTCAAGCTCAGGTCAAAATAGCCAAGCTTTACACATTGAAAAGATAATCCCTTTTCCAATGTCCTTATGTTGTCATACCTGCTTTGCCTGTTTACTTTAAGTGGCACAGGTCCCAATACCGCGTTAGAGTTATACATGTTATTGCTGTACATTGTTTACAAGCGACACACCTAAATAAACCGAATCACAAGGGCCTCCCAAGTGTTGTCTTTATAACAGCACTCTCAAAGCCGCTGATCACGGATTGTAACGGTTAAATAATTGATAGTAAATCATCAATGGAATACCAGATTACCTCCCTGCGATAAACTTTAAATACGAATATAATTTCAATATATAATAAAGGATAAATGTCTTTTAATTGGTGACTAAAATTATGAAATTCAAAATGAGACTAGGAAGGAAGTTATTGTAGTTCTGTGTAATTTTTTATCAAAATCTGATGAATAGATTTTCAGAAATATTTTTAAAAAAAAACACGATTTTTTTCTATCGCAAACTAGCTATATAATCAAATAATCTCAAAATTATACAGATTACATGTAATATAATAATAATAATAATATGTTTATTTTCCTCCAAGATTGAAGATTACAATAAGCATAGACCAGATACAACATTCATAAGTATGTACAAGCTAATAAATATACAGGTAACAAACAATGGATGATCATCAGACCAAAAACATATATACATATAGAACAACAGAGATTCAACGTATCTCTGTAAAATGCTCGAAATGTACTAGTCTAACACGAAACGAAATTGCTAGATAAGTTTTTCGATGTACATGTAATATGTTCACATTTTACCAGTCAACAATGCTTTAAACCGAAATCGAAATGTTCAAAACATTGTAATGGTAAACATGCAAATCAATTCCGTCACTTCATTACATAATTATAGATGTATATGTAAGAACATATTAATTAAACGTATACGATTCCTCATCATAGAGATAATTAAGCTGGTATTTTGCATACGTTGCCACGGAACATGGAAGATAACAACTTTATGATAGTAAAGTCATTTGAATAAACACCAGTAACAGCCAGTGATATTATTTGATCAAGTTGATGATCCCTGGTTGATAATGTGAATTCAATGTAGCTATCAATACTGATCCTTTGTAATAACGAACTAAGTAGAGCATTTCTCAATTCAAAAAGTTTACAACAAAAGTTCATCACATGATCAATAATATCTTCACACATCAATAAACACAACCTGCAAGATTGCACATAGCGCTTTGAGAATGATTTGGGTGTGTGAAGTTAGCTGTCCACTGTCCACTGTCCATTCTAGCTGTCCATTTATCAATTTGAATTAGAGAACTATCTCAAATTCATTTTTTGGACAACTGTCCACTGTCCATAATAACTGTCCACTCTAGTTGTCCACTCCAGTTGTCCACTCTGGCTATCCACTCTGGCTGTCCACTCTAGTTGTCCACTCTGGCTGTCCACTTAGGCTGTCCAGTCTAGTTGTCCACTCTGGCTGTCCACTCTAGATGTCCACTCTGGCTGTCCACTCTAGTTGTCCACTCTAGTTGTCCACTCTGGCTGTCCACTCTAGTTGTCCACTCTAGTTGTCAACTCTGGCTATCCACTCTGGCTGTCCACTCTGGCTGTCCACTCTAGTTGTCCACTGTGGCTGTCCACTCTGGCTGTCCACTCTGGCTGTCCTCCTGGCTGTCCACTCTGGTTGTCCACTCTGGCTGTCCACTCTAGTTGTCCACTCTAGTTGTCCACTTTGGCTATCCACTCTGGCTGTTCTCTCTGGCTGTCCACTCTAGTTGTCCACTCCAGTTGTCCACTCTGGCTATCCACTCTGGCTGTCCACTCTAGTTGTCCACTCTAGTTGTCCATTCTGGCTGTCCACTCTGGCTGTCCACTCGAGGTTTATAATCTGGTTGTCCACTCCGGCTGTCCACTCTGGCTGTCCACTCGAGTATTTATAATCTGGCTGTCCACTCTGGTTGTCCACTCTGGTTGTCCACTCGAGGTTTATAATCTGGTTGTCCACTCTGGCTGTCCACTCTGGCTGTCCACTCTGGCTGTCCACTCGAGGTTTATAATCTGGTTGTCGACTCCGGCTGTCCACTCTGGCTGTCCACTCGAGTATTTATAATCTGGCTGTCCACTCTGGCTGTCTACTCTAGTTGTCCACTCTAGTTGTCCACTCTGGCTGTCCACTCTGGCTGTCCACTCTGGCTGTCCACTCTAGTTGTCCACTCTAGTTGTCCACTCTGGCTGTCCACTTAGGCTGTCCAGTCTAGTTGTCCACTCTGGCTGTCCACTCTAGATGTCCACTCTGGCTGTCCACTCTAGTTGTCCACTCTAGTTGTCCACTCTAGTTGTCCACTCTGGCTGTCCACTGTAGTTGTCCACTCTAGTTGTCAACTCTGGCTATCCACTCTGGCTGTCCACTCTGGCTGTCCACTTTAGTTGTCCACTGTGGCTGTCCACTCTGGCTGTCCACTCTGGCTGTCCTCCTGGCTGTCCACTCTGGTTGTCCACTCTGGCTATCCACTCTAGTTGTCCACTATAGTTGTCCACTTTGGCTATCCACTCTGGCTGTCCACTCTGGCTGTCCACTCCAGTTGTCCACTCAAGTTGTCCACTCTGGCTATCCACTCTGGCTGTCCACTCCAGTTGTCCACTCAAGTTGTCCACTCTGGCTGTCCACTCTGGCTGTCCACTCAAGGTTTATAATCTGGTTGTCCACTCCGGCTGTCCACTCTGGCTGTCCAATCGAGTATTCATAATCTGGCTGTCCAATCTGGTTGTCCACTCTGGTTGTCCACTCGAGGTTTATAATCTGGTTGTCCACTCTGGCTGTCCACTCTGGCTGTCCACTCTGGCTGTCCACACGAGGTTTATAATCTGGTTGTCCACTCTGGCTGTCCACTCAGGCTGTCAAGTCTAGTTGTCCACTCTGGCTGTCCACTCTGGTTGTCTGCTCTGGCTGTCCACTCTGGCTGTCCACTCTTGTCGTCCACTCTGGCTGTCCACTCTGGCTGTCCACTCTAGTCGTCCACTCTGGCTGTCCACTCTAGTTGTCCACTCTTGTTGTCCACTCTGGCTGTCCACTCTGGCTGTCCACAATGGCTGTCCACTCTAGTTGTCAACTTTGGCTGTCCACTCTGGCTGTCCACTCTAGTTGTCCACTCTGGTTGTCCTATCTAGTTGTCCACTCTGGCTGTCCACTCTAATTGTCCACTCTGGCTGTCCACTCTGGCTGTCCACTCTAGTTGTCCACTCTTGCTGTCCACTCTAATTGTCAACGCTGGCTGTCCACTCTGGCTGTCCACTCTGGTTGCCCACTCTAGTTGTCCACTGTGGCTGTCCACTCTGGCTGTCCACTCTGGCTGTCCTCCTGGCTGTCCACTCTGGTTGTCCACTCTGGCTGTCCACTCTAGTTGTCCACTCTTGTTGTCCACTTTGGCTATCCACTCTGGCTGTCCACTCTGGCTGTCCACTCTAGTTGTCCACTCCAGTTGTCCACTCTGGCTATCCACTCTGGTTGTCCACTCTAGTTGTCCACTCTAGTCGTCCATTCTGGCTGTCCACTCTGGCTGTCCACTCGAGGTTATAATCTGGTTGTCCACTCCGGCTGTCCACTCTGGCTGTCCACTCGAGTATTTATAATCTGGCTGTCCACTCTGGTTGTCCACTCTGGTTGTCCACTCGAGGTTTATAATCTGGTTGTCCACTCTGGCTGTCCACTCTGGCTGTCCACTCTGGCTGTCCACTCGAGGTTTATAATCTGGTTGTCCACTCCGGCTGTCCACTCTGGCTGTCCACTCGAGTATCTATAATCTGGCTGTCCACTCTGGTTGTCCACTCTGGTTGTCCATTAGAGGTTTATAATCTGGTTGTCCACTCTGGCTGCCCACTCTGGCTGTCCACTCTAGTTGTCCACTCTGGCTGTCCACTCTGGCTGTCCACTCAGGCTGTCCAGTCAAGTTGTCCACTCTGGCTGTCCACTCTGGTTGTCCACTCTGGCTGTCCACTCTGGCTGTCCACTCTTGTCGTCCACTCTGGCTGTCCACTCTGGCTGTCCACTCTAGTCGTCCACTCTGGCTGTCCACTCTAGTTGTCCACTCTTGTTGTCCACTCTGGCTGTCCACTCTGGCAGTCCACTCTGGCTGTCCACTCTAGTTGTCCACTCTAGTTGTGCACTCTGGCTGTCCACTTAGGCTGTCCAGTCTAGTTGTCCACTCTAGTTGTCCACTCTGGCTGTCCACTCTAGTTGTCCACTCTAGTTGTCAACTCTGGCTATCCACTCTGGCTGTCCACTCTGGCTGTCCACTTTAGTTGTCCACTGTGGCTGTCCACTCTGGCTGTCCACTCTGGCTGTCCTCCTGGCTGTCCACTCTGGTTGTCCACTCTGGCTGTCCACTCTAGTTGTCCACTCTAGTTGTCCACTTTGGCTATCCACACTAGTTGTCCACTCTGGCTGTCCACTCTAGTTGTCCACTCAAGTTGTCCACTCTGGCTATCCACTCTGGCTGTCCACTCTAGTTGTCCACTCTAGTTGTCCACTCTGGCTGTCCACTGTGGCTGTCCACTCGAGGTTTATAATCTGGTTGTCCACTCCGGCTGTCCACTCTGGCTGTCCACTCGAGTATTTATAATCTGGCTGTCCACTCTGGTTGTCCACTCTGGTTGTCCACTCGAGGTTTATAATCTGGTTGTCCACTCTGGCTGTCCACTCTGGCTGTCCACTCGAGGTTTATAATCTGGTTGTCCACTCCGGCTGTCCACTCTGGCTGTCCACTCGAGTATTTATAATCTGGCTGTCCACTCTAGTTGTCCACTCTGGTTGTCCACTCGAGGTTTATAATCTGGTTGTCCACTCTGGCTGTCCACTCTGGCTGTCCACTCTAGTTGTCCACTCTGGCTGTCCACTCTGGCTGTCCACTCAGGCTGTCCAGTCTAGTTGTCCACTCTGGCCGTCCACTCTGGCTGTCCACTCTGGTTGTCTACTCTGGCTGTCCACTCTGGCTGTCCACTCTTGTCGTCCACTCTGGCTGTCCACTCTGGCTGTCCACTCTAGTCGTCCACTCTGGCTGTCCACTCTAGTTGTCCACTCTTGTTGTCCACTCTGGCTGTCCACTCTGGCTGTCCACTCTGGCTGTCCACTCTAGTTGTCCACTTTGGCTGTCCACTCTGGCTGTCCACTCTAGTTGTCCACTCTGGTTGTCCTATCTAGTTGTCCACTCTGGCTGTCCATGTTAATTGTCCACTCTGGCTGTCCACTCTGGCTGTCCACTCTAGTTGTCCACTCTTGCTGTCCACTCTAATTGTCAACTCTGGCTGTCCACTCTGGCTGTCCACTCTGGTTGTCCACTCTAGTTGTCCACTGTGGCTGTCCACTCTGGCTGTCCACTCTTGCTGTCCTCCTGGCTGTCCACTCTGGTTGTCGACTCTGGCTGTCCACTCTAGTTGTCCACTCTAGTTGTCCACTTTGGCTATCCACTCTGGCTGTCCACTCTGGCTGTCCACTCTAGTTGTCCACTCCAGTTGTCCACTCTGGCTATCCACTCTGGCTGTCCACTCTAGTTGTCCACTCTAGTTGTCCATTCTGGCTGTCCACTCTGGCTGTCCACTCGAGGTTATAATCTGGTTGTCCACTCCGGCTGTCCACTCTGGCTGTCCACTCGAGTATTTATAATCTGGCTGTCCACTCTGGTTGTCCACTCTGGTTGTCCACTCGAGGTTTATAATCTGGTTGTCCACTCTGGCTGTCCACTCTGGTTGTCCACTCTGGCTGTCCACTCGAGGTTTATAATCTGGTTGTCCACTCCGACTGTCCACTCTGGCTGTCCACTCGAGTATCTATAATCTGGCTGTCCACTCTGGTTGTCCATTCTGGTTGTCCACTCGAGGTTTATAATCTGGTTGTCCACTCTGGCTGCCCACTCTGGCTGTCCACTCTAGTTGTCCACTCTGGCTGTCCACTCTGGCTGTCCACTCAGGCTGTCCAGTCTAGTTGTCCACTCTGGCTGTCCACTCTGGCTGTCCACTCTGGTTGTCCACTCTGGCTGTCCACTCTGGTTGTCCACTCTTGTCGTCCACTCTGGCTGTCCACTCTGGCTGTCCACTCTAGTCGTCCACTCTGGCTGTCCACTCTAGTTGTCCACTCTTGTTGTCCACTCTGGCTATCCACTCTGGCTGTCCACTCTGGCTGTCCACTCTAGTTGTCCACTCTAGTTGTCCACTCTGGCTGTCCACTTAGGCTGTCCAGTCTAGTTGTCCACTCTGGCTGTCCACTCTAGATGTCCACTCTGGCTGTCCACTCTAGTTGTCCACTCTAGTTGTCCACTCTGGCTGTCCACTCTAGTTGTCCACTCTAGTTGTCAACTCTGGCTATCCACTCTGGCTGTCCACTCTGGCTGTCCACTCTAGTTGTCCACTGTGGCTGTCCACTGTGGCTGTCCACTCTGGCTGTCTTCCTGGTTGTCCACTCTGGTTGTCCACTCTGGCTGTCCACTCTAGTTGTCCACTCTAGTTGTCCACTTTGGCTATCCACTCTGGCTGTCCACTCTAGTTGTCCACTCTAGTTGTCCATTCTGGCTGTCCACTCTGGCTGTCCACTCGAGGTTTATAATCTGGTTGTCCACTCCGGCTGTCCACTCTGGCTGTCCACTCGAGTAATTATAATCTGGCTGTCCACTCTGGTTGTCCACTCTGGTTGTCCACTCGAGGTTTATAATCTGGTTGTCCACTCTGGCTGTCCACTCCGGCTGTCCACTCCGGCTGTCCACTCGAGGTTTATAATCTGGTTGTCCATTCCGGCTGTCCACTCTGGCTGTCCACTCGAGTATTTATAATCTGGATGTCCACTCTGGTTGTCCACTCTGGTTGTCCACTCGAGGTTTATAATCTGGTTGTCCACTCTGGCTGTCCACTCTGGCTGTCCACTCTAGTTGTCCACTCTGGCTGTCCACTCTGGCTGTCCACTCAGGCTGTCCAGTCTAGTTGTCCACTCTGGCTGTCCACTCTGGCTGTCCACTCTGGTTGTCCACTCTGGCTGTCCACTCTGGCTGTCCACTCTTGTCGTCCACTCTGGCTGTCCACTCTGGCTGTCCACTCTAGTCGTCCACTCTGGCTGTCTACTCTAGTTGTCCACTCTTGTTGTCCACTCTGGCTGTCCACTCTGGCTGTCCACTCTGGCTGTCCACTCTAGTTGTCCACTCTAGTTGTCCACTCTGGCTGTCCACTTAGGCTGTTGAGTCTAGTTGTCCACTCTGGCTGTCCACTCTAGATGTCCACTCTGGCTGTCCACTCTAGTTGTCCACTCTAGTTGTCCACTCTAGTTGTCCACTCTGGCTGTCCACTCTAGTTGTCCACTCTAGTTGTCAACTCTGGCTATCCACTCTGGCTGTCCACTCTGGCTGTCCACTCAAGTTGTCCACTGTGGCTGTCCACTCTGGCTGTCCACTCTGGCTGTCCTCCTGGCTGTCCACTCTGGTTGTCCACTCTGGCTATCCACTCTAGTTGTCCACTCTAGTTGTCCACTTTGGCTATCCACTCTGGCTGTCCACTCTGGCTGTCCACTCTTGTTGTCCACTCTGGTTGTCCACTCTAGTTGTCCACTCTGGCTGTCCACTCTGGTTGTCCACTCTGGCTGTCCAATCTGGGTGTCCAATCTGGCTGTCCAATCTGGGTGTCCAATCTGGCTGTCCTCCCGAGTATTTATAATCTGGCTGTCCACTCTAGTTGTCCACTCTAGTTGTCTACTCTGGCTCTCCACTCTAGTTGTCCACTCTGGCTGTCCACTCTGGTTGTCCACTCTGGCTGTCCAATCTGGCTGTCCAATCTGGCTGTCCACTCGAGGTTTATAATCTGGTTATCCACTCTGGCTGTCCACTCTGGCTGTCCACCCGAGTATTTATAATCTGGCTGTCCACTCTAGTTGTCCACTCTAGTTGTCTACTCTGGCTATCCACTCTAGTTGTCCACTCTGGCTGTCCACTCTAGTTGTCCACTCTAGTTGTCCACTCTGGCTGTCCACTCTGGCTGTCCATTCGAGGTTTATAATTTGGTTGTCCACTCTGGCTGTCCACTCTGGCTGTCCACTTTGGCTGTCCACTCGAGTATTTATAATCTGGCTGTCCACTCTGGTTAACCACTCTGATTGTCCACTCGAAGTTTATAATCTGGTTGTCCACTCTGGTTGTCCACTCTGGCTGTCCACTCGAGTATTTATTTTCTGGCTTTCCACTCTCGTTGTCCACGCTGGTTGTCCACTCGAGGTTTATTATCTGGTTTTCCACTCTGGCTGTCCACTCTGGCTGTCCACCGGAGTCTTTTTAATCTGACTGTCCACTCTGGATGTCCACTCTAGTTGTCCACTCTAGTTGTCCACTCTGGCTGTCCACTCTGGTTGTCCACTCTGGCAGTCCAATCTTTCTGTCCAATCTGGCTGTCCACTCGAGGTTTATAATCATCTGGTTGTCCACTCTGGCTGTCCACTCTGGCTGTCCACTCGAGTATCTATAATCTGGCTGTCCACTCTGGTTGTCCACTCTGGTTGTCCATTCGAGGTTTATAATCTGGTTGTCCACTCTGGCTGTCCACTCTGGCTGTCCACTCTGGCTGTCCACTCGAGTATTTATAATCTGGCTGTCCACTCTGGTTGTCCACTCTGGTTGTCCACTCGAGGTTTATTATCTGGTTGTCCACTCTGGCTGTCCACTCTGGTTGTCCAGCGGAGTCTTTATAATCTAGCTGTCCACTCTGGCTGTCCACTCTAGTTGTCCACTCTAGTTGTCCACTCTGGCTGTCCACTCTGGTTGTCCACTCTGGCTGTCCAATCTTTCTGTCAAATCTGGCTGTCCACTCGAGGTTTTCAATCTGGTTGTCCACTCTGGCTGTCCACCCGAGTTTTTATAATCTGGTTTTCCACTCTGGTTGTCCACTCGAGGTTTATAATCTGGTTGTACACTCTGGTTGTCCACTCTGGTTGTCCACTCGAGGTTTATAATCTGGTTGTCGACTCTGGCTGTCCACTCGAGATTTATTATCTGGTTGTCCACTCTGGCTGTCCACTCTGGCTTTCCACCGGAGTCTTTATAATCTGGCTGTCCACTCTGGTTGTCCACTCTGGCTGTCCACTCTGGCTCTCCTCTCTGAATGTCCACGCTGGTTGTCCACTCTGGCTGTCCACTCTAGTTGTCCACTCTAGTTGTCCACTTTGGCTGTCCACTCTGGCTGTCCACTCTGTCTGTCCACTCTGGTTGTCCACTCTGGTTGTCCACTCTAGTTGTCCACTGTGGCTATCCACTCTGGTCGTCCACTCTGACTGTCCACTCTGGCTGTCCACTCTGGCTGTCCACTCTGGTTGTCCACTCTGGTTGTCCACTCTGGCTGTCCACTCTAGTTGTCCACTCTAGTTGTCCACTCTGGCTGTCCACTCTGGCTGTCCACTCTGGTTGTCCACTCTGGTTGTCCACTCTGGTTGTCCACTCTGGTTGTCCACTCTGGCTGTCCACTCTAGTTGTCCACTCTAGTTGTCCTCTCTGGCTGTCCACTCTGGCTGTCCACTCTGGCTGTCCACCCTGGCTGTCCAATCTGGCTGTCCATATTGGCTGTCCACTCTGGCTGTCCACTCTGGCTGTCCTCTCTAGTTGTCCTGTTTAGTTGTCTACTCTGGCTGTCCACTCTGGCTGTCCATCCTGGCTGTCCAATCCGGCTGTCCATATTGGCTGTCCACTCTGGCTTTCCACTCTAGTTGTCAGTCTGGCTGGCCAATCTGGCTGTCCACTCTGGTTGTCCACTCTGGCTGTCCGCTCTGGCTGTCCACTCTGGCTGTCTACTATCGCTGTCCATACTCGATGTCCACTCTAGCTTTCCACTCTGCGTCTACTTTTAAATGGTTTTTTCACAAATTGAGATCCGCAAACATCACATTAAGTGGTTTTTCACCAGTATGCATTCCTTAGTGTGTTTCCAAGTCCCATTTGAATGTAAATGAATATCCACAAAATTGCGATTTAAATGGTTATTTATCAGTGTTATTCTTCTGTGGCATATCGTAATATGCTTGGTTGTAAATATGGAACGACATACATGAACTTTAAAATGGTTTTTCAGTAGTACGTGTTCTTCATAAAGTTCAATATTTCTTTTGAGTTTGAATGTAGTTCTACAAACACTAGTTCTACAAACACTACATACACATGGTTTTTCACACTATCTTTTCTTCTGTGACACTTTAATGGTTGGTTGCTTGTGAATGTGGATACTCCAACATGAAATTTAAGTGGTCTTTCACTAGTATGCATTATTGTCTGTTATTCCAAGTTAGCTTAGTTTGTGCATGCATATACGTGTACACATGCCATTTAAATGGGTTTTCACCAGTCTGTTTTTTCCTGTCAAGTCAAATTATGTTAAGTTGAAGATATAGATACACAGACATCACAATATAATGGTTTTTCACCAGTTTGTTTTTTCCTGTCAAGTCAAATTAAGTTAAGTTGAAGATATAGATCCACAGACATCACACTACAATGGTTTTTCATCAGTTTGTTTTTTCCTGTTAAGTCAAATTATGTTAAGTTGAAGATATTGATCCACAGACATCACATTGCAAAGGGTTTTCACCAGCATGCGTCCTTTGTTTTGTTGTGAATGCGGACCCAACGACTAATAACAAGTGAAAAACCATTTAAATTTCATATTAGAGTATCCACATTCAGAAGCAAATATCATTAAAAATGCCAAAGAAGGAAATACACTGTGAAAAACCATTTGCATCTAGTGTTTGTAGATCGGCACCCAAACTCAAAAGTAATATTCAACTTCACTGAAGAAAACCACGGGGTGAATCGCACTAGATTCTATCAAAACAAAAAAAGATGGCCGCCACGCAAAAAAGGTATGTTTTGCCAATATCTGTTTCATCAAGCAATTGTGGAAACTGAGATGTAGCTATTAACCTGCTCAACTCTATTCTGCACATTCTGATATAAGTAGATTCTTCAACAGCCTCGTAGTTATCTTGGAATGCTGGTCACAGGAATCGAGTCGATGAATTTCCCAACAAATTCGGACGATAAAGCTTAGTGCTATGTGCTAAAATCGACCGTTTCGCCTAAATATGCACGTCCGTATGCGCATTTGTCATTTATTAGAAGTTTTGTTTTATGTCTGTCATAAAATTAATTGGCTGGAGCTATAAAATAGCCTAAACTTAAAAATACGGCGTTTTCTTAATTATGGTAGGAACTAGTGACAATGAACTGATGGGTAGAGCGGAGTGTCATTTCTAAAACATAGCTCTATGTAGTACACTTTCTTATTTCAGAGTGTATAAGATGATTGTGCAGCGTCGTAGGAACAGGGACCCAACAAGTCTAAGGTGCTGCCTACACAGCGGATAGGAATCCCGGATGCTGAAACATAATTCCTAATATCGTGGATATTTTCTGTACCATATATTTTATAATAAAAGTCACTGAACGCTAAGTGTACAATGTATTTCCAGTGTGTCTGTTATTCCTTACAGTCTAACGAGGAAAATCAAAACACCATTGACAGTCGATGATGAAGAACGAAAAGGTTACTTGTAAACTAATTTATTTGAAATACTGCTCGTATTAATCCCACAGGTAACAGTATTGTTGAAAAAGAAATAAAAAACTTGAAATTAAAAAAAAAAAATCTCGAAATTTAGGTATTATCTACTATATAATATCTAAATTTTGAGATTTTTATGCTCCCCGAAAATTCGGGGGAGCATATAGTTGCCGCGTTGTCCGTCCGTCCGTCGTTCCGTCGTTCCGACCGAATATTTTTGTCCGGAGCCTATCTCAAAAAGTATGTGAGTTATCATCATAAAACTTAATAGGTGGATAGATCTCAATGAGAAGAAGTGCAGTGCTCAAGAACCGCAACTCTACATAACCTGTTTTTGGAGTTATTGCCCATTGTTATTTTTCATACTTTATTCATACTTAATTCTTGTCCGGGCCATAACTCCAATAGTGTTTGAGATATCAATTTGAAACTTCATAGGTGAATATATCCCATCGAATGGCAGTGCACAAGAACCATGACTGTTCATTACATATTTTTTTAGTTATTCCCCTTTGTAATTTTTCATACCTAATTCCTGTCTATGCCATAACTCAACAGTATTAGAGATATCAATTTGAAACTTCATAGGTAAATAGATCTCATTGTGGGAAAGTTCAATGGCTAAGAACCATAACTCTCTTTTGCATATTCTGGAGTATTTTTTCTGTGACAAACATCCCACGGGGAGCATCACCCGTCACTGACGGCTCTTGTTTTTTTTCAATTTGATTTTTTAAAATTTCTTTTTCAACGATACTGTTACCTGTGATAAATCCTTGATTGGAACGATGTATCACAATAGGTATCACACTATAACAGTGCGTGTATCACAGAGAATCATAGGAAATCACAAGCAATCACATATACCCACTTACATAAAAAAGAAAAATTAAGCAAACTATATTACAACAGCATTGTATTACTAGATCTACTAAAGGGCGGGCAAAAGTGGTATTTATATATCAAATTCTAATGATAAACACTAAGTTAACGTGTATAATGAGTTTGAATAGTTGTGTCTTAGAATTGACTCTTAATGCAAGTTACAATAATATGATATTGAAAACGAGATTGCTTAACGATGAAGCATTAGTGGCTACAGCAAAGTCAGCATGCACTCGCCATATAGTAGTGTACGATTTTGATAACATAGTAATAATTATTCTGGTACAGTGTCTGTCATTTAGCTCGTCAACAGCCAGTTTCCATCGAGTCGAAAGGTACGACTTCAATTCAAGACTGTTCATATTGTGCGAATTTCATCAAAATATATATTTCAGTTAGACTTTTCTAAGAGGAACATGTTCTCATAAACATTCATCGGAATCGGGACAGGGTCTAGGGGAAGCTTCGGGGAAGTCATGAAATCGTGATGGATCGGGAGGCGCCAGGAGAACTCCCGATGTGTTCCCGATCTTACGCGTCGAACAACTGCATCTGGGATGTACTTCCGATTGAAATTAGATGGACCACGATGTCATAGGGAATCACCCGGATGCATCGGCGAAGCATCGGGAAGATTTGAGACATTTTTTAATGTCGCGAACACGTCAGGATAGTTCAATGCATGTCTTGAACTTTACCCGATGTTCTCACGACTTCATGTCGTGAATATCTCGAGGAGACATTCCCGATGTTCGGGAATAGATCTGGTGGCATCAACAAAGTACATATAGACGTCGCGCACGGTGTTGCGTCGTGGAAGCGTCACACGGAAAGCGTAAAATGTAACGTCAAAATATTCGATCAGTCATTTTCATCGCGTTGTCTTGACAAAATTACTAAAGTGATGCGTCTTAAATCCAATACATTGTTCAAGTATATATCAACGATAATAATACTGAAAATAATACGAATATAACTTGTAATTTCATTAAATAAATTTATAAAGAACGTCGGAAAAGTAGTGTGTATTTACAAAAAGAACGGTTTTAATAATGTTTCACGGTTCTTTCTTCAACAGTAAGATCTTTAATTTAGTAGTAACCTTTATCTTACATTTATTACTTGTAAATAACCTCTATACGATTTATTACTCCATAGAAACAATGTGCTGGCTTAGAATGAGAAGGTCGTTAACTACAAAATCGATATTTAGAGAAATCAAGAAAAAAAAACTTTACGAACTTATGGTAAATCAAGCTGTTTCAACATCGGTTCGATCACATGACAAATTCCAATTTTGATGGAAATAGGCTCATAAGGATCGCCCTGTAAAGTAGATTTCAAATATGAATCAGTCTCATACGAAAGCAAGTAATAGTTACGACCTTCTCATTCTAAGCTAGCGAAAGTCTTGAGCGACATGTAATTGATAACTAGATTATTTTAATAATTCAATATTTCTTATATTATTGACGTGTAAGTATTAAAATTTTATCCCTTTGATAAGATTTCATTCACAAAACATAATGTTTAACATAAAACATGCATAAACTATATTGATATCATACACGTGTGTTTTCAGTGTGGTGTGTAATAAAAATATGTATCGTTGTGTCCGAACATGCGGGCGTCAATTATGCCCGACGTCATGTTTAGAGCGTAAATTTGTAAAAGTTTACAAGCTAAAATGTTGATGTAAAATATAGTACTATTATATCATTTATGTTAAAAGTTATGAAATTTTACATGATAAATCTGTCATGAAAACGGAATATGAATATCATAGTTTTGTTGCAGTATTCATGAAAATCTAATGACACCGTAGTTCAAATAATAATGAATAATTATAGTAATGATTCGAATTTTAACATTTTAGAAAAAGTTTACAAAACGCCTTACATCCGAATATAACCTTTCAAGGTCAAAATTAATGACCCTAGCTATTTGAAATTTCGACGATTTGATGAAAGTATAACAATCAATGAAACAGTATATTTTTATTTTATGAAATTATGTTGCACCATCCAATATGAATGAATTAAGATAAACCACTCGGACGCTAAATACGAAAAATTCGTCATTTTCTATTTTGTGACACGCCGGGTGGCAAACCAAGAATACTTTTAAAATCATAAAAAAATATAGTTCAGTTAATTTTGACACATTTTTGTATTTTTATGAAATTGTCGTATTTACTAAAATTGCGTTTTGTCGAACAGTTTTTCACTACTAGTTTGATGTCATATTATTTTTCTTAATGTGTACAAAATATCAATATTTTGAATGAAAAATTAAAATAACTACTGGAATTTTTATAAAGAAGTTTTATATATTTTACGCAAAAAATGGCAAAGTTACAGAATTTTACAAACTATTTAACAATTACCAACAGCTATGTTTGACGTCTCACGTTCAAATGTAATATGACATCTTGTTAGTTATTCATTTTGCGAACACACATGACACCTTCCCGTAACAATTGATGTTAAATTGACTTCTGAAAGGTGAAATATCACACACTGCATGAAGACAAATGTGACGCAGTTACACGACGTTTTTCAATGAAATTTCAAGAAAAGTCCCTATTATAAATTTTCAGGGGAGGAGTTCATCTATTTCGCAAATATGACCAAGAAGTACATTTTAAAAGCTACTCCTAGTAAAAATTTGAAAGAAATCCGATAAAAATTAAGTTCTTTACAAATTTTCTTCAAGTGCGCATACCTTAAAAACGTAAAAAGACGGAACAGCATCAGAGAATGATCGAGGCGACTTCCGCGATAAAACATTATCCACAAGGCATCACCGTAGTCTGGTTCCCTGTCGTACTATAGTGTTTTAGTAACTTTGTGATCTTGGGGAGGTATTTCAGACTAGGCATCACCGATTCCCCAAAACATCGGCGATGTTTTGCAAACCTTCGGGAATGTTTCGGCGAAATATTCGCGGTCACTTGATTTAATCCATGCAAATTCGCCGATATTTTCGGGGAGAAGTTTGAGGTACTGGTAGGCATAGGGAGTATTCCTGATGTATTCCCGACGTTTCAACGTTTGTCCAAATGATTCGGGGATGCACTCTCGATATAAATTGGAGGCAACGGGGAATTATCGGGGTTCCTCGGGACAACTAGAGTGGACAACCAGAGTGGACAACTAGAGTGGACAACCAGAGTGGACAGCTCGAGTGGACAGCCAGAGTGGACAACTAGAGTGGACAGCCAGAGTGGACAGCCAGAGTGGACAACCAGAGGGGACAACCAGAGTGGACAGCCAAAGTGGACAGCCAGAGTGGACAGCCAGAGTAGACAACTAGAGTGGACAGCCAGAGTGGACAACTAGAGTGGACAACTAGAGTGGACAGCCAGAGTGGACAACCAGATTGGACAACCAGAGTGGACAGCCAGAGTGGACAGCCAGAGTGGACAACTAGAGTGGACAGCCAGAGTGGACAACCAGAGTGGACATTCAGGAGGACAGTCAGAGTGGATAGCCAAACTGGGCAACTAGAGTGGACAACTAGAGTGGACAGCCAGAGTGGACAACCAGAGTGGACAGCCAGATTGGACAACCAGGGTGGACAGCCAGGGTAGATAGCCAGAGTGGACAACTAGAGTGGCAACCACAGTGGACAACCAGAGTGGACAGCCAGAGTGGACAGCCAGAGTGGACAACTAGAGTGGAAAACTAGAGTGGAAAGCCAGAGTGGACAACCAGAGTGGACAACCAGAGTGGACAGCCAAAGTAGACAGCCAGAGTGGACAGCCAGAGTGGACAACTAGAGTGGACAACTAGAGTGGACAGCCAGAGTGGACAACCAGAGTGGACAGCCAGAGTGGACAACTAGAGTGGACAGCCAGTGTGGACAACTAGAGTGGACAGCCAGAGTGGACAACTAGAGTGGACAGCCAGAGTGGACAACTAGAGTGGACAGCCAGAATTGACAACCAGATTATAAATACTCCTATGGACAGCCAGAGTGGAAAACTAGAGTGGACAGCCAGAGTGGACAACAAGAGTGGACAACTAGAGCGGATAACTAGAGTCGACAGCCAGAGTGGACAACAACAGTGGACAGCCAGAGTGGACAACAACAGTGGACAAAGAGATTATAAATACTCGGGTGGACAGTCAGAGTGGACAACTAGAGTGGACAACAAGAGTGGACAGCCAAATTATAAATACTCGGGTGGTGGCCAGAGCGGACAACTAGAGTGTACAGCAAGAATGGACAACCAGAGTGGACAGTCAGAGTGGACAACTAGAGTGCACAGCCTGAGTGGACAGCCAGAGTGGACGGCCAAAGTGGACAGCCAGAGTGGACAGCCAGAGTGGACAACTAGATCGGACAGCCAGAGTGGACAACTAGAGTGAACAACTAGAGTGGACAGCCAGAGTGGACAACCAGAGTGGACAGCCAGAGTGGACAGCCAGAGTGGACAGCCAGAGTGGACAGCCAGAGTAGACAACTAGAGTGGACAACTAGAGTGGACAACAACAGTGGACAACAACAGTGGACAACCAGAGTGGACAGCCAGTGTGGACAGCCAGAGTGGACAACCAGAGTGGACAGCCGTATTATAAATACTCGAGTGGACAGCCAGAGTGGACAGCCGGAGTGGACAACCAGATTATAAACCTCGAGTGGACAGCCAGAGTGGACAACCGGAGTGGACAACTAGAGTGGACAGCCAGAGTGGACAGCCTGAGTGGATAGCCAAAGTGGACAACTAGAGTGGACAACTAGAGTGGACAGCCAGAGTGGACAACCAGAGTGGACAGCCAGGAGGACAGCCAGAGTGGACAGCCAGAGTGGACAGCCACAGTGGACATCTAGAGTGGACAGCCACAGTGGAAAGCGAGAGTGGATAGCCAGAATGGAACACTAGAGTGGACAACTAGAGTGGACAGCCAGAGAGGACAACCAGAGTGGACAACTAGAGTGGACAGCCAGAGTGGACAGCCTGAGTGGACAGCCTGAGTGGACAACTAGAGTGGACAACCAGAGTGTACAGCCAGAGTGGACAACCAGAGAGGACAACCAGAGTGGACAGCCTGAGTGGACAGCCAGAATGGACAGCCAGAGTTGACAACTGGAGTGAACAGCCAGAGTAGACAACTAGAGTGGACAACTGGAGTGGACAGCCAGAGTGGACAGCCAGAGTGGACAGCCAGAGTGGACGACTAGAGTGGACAGCCAGAGTGGACAGCCATAGTGGACGACAAGAGTGGACAGCTAGAGTGGACAGCCAGAGAGGACAACCAGAGTGGACAGACAGAGTGGACAGCCAGAGTGGACAACTAGACTGGACATCCGGAGTGGACAGCCAGAGTGGACAGCCAGAGTGGACAACTAGAGTGGACAGCCAGAGTGGACAGCCAGAGTGGACAACCAGATTATAAACCTCGAGTGGACAACCAGAGTGGACAACCAGAGTGAACAGCCAGATTATAAATACTCGAGTGGACAGCCAGAGTGGACAGCCGGAGTGGACAACCAGATTATAAACCTCGAGTGGACAGCCAGAGTGGACAGCCAGAGTGGACAGCCAGAGTGGACAACCAGATTATAAACCTCGAATGGACAACCAGAGTGGACAACCAGAGTGGACAGCCAGATTATAAATACTCGAGAGGACAGCCAGAGTGGACAGCCGGAGTGGACAACCAGATTATAAACCTCGAGTGGACAGCCAGAGTGGACAACTGGAGTGGACAACTAGAGTGGACAGCCAGAGTGGACAGCCAGAGTGGATAGCCAAACTGGACAACTAGAGTGGACAACTAGAGTGGACAGCCAGAGTGGACAACCAGAGTGGACAGCCAGGAGGACAGCCAGAGTGGACAGCCAGAGTGGACAGCCACAGTGGACAACTAGAGTGGACAGCCAGAGTGGACAGCCAGAGTGGACAACCAGAGTGGACAGCCAGATTATAAATACTCGAGTGGACAGCCAGAGTGGACAACTGGAGTGGACAACTAGAGTGGACAGCCAGAGTGGACAGCCAGAGTGGATAGCCAAAGTGGACAACTAGAGTGGACAACTAGAGTGGACAGCCAGAGTGGACAACCAGAGTGGACAGCCAGGAGGACAGCCAGAGTGGACAGTCAGAGTGGACAGCCACAGTGGACAACTAGAGTGGACAGCCACAGTGGACAGCCAGAGTGGATAGCCACAGTGGACAACTAGAGTGGACAGCCACAGTGGACAGCCAGAGTGGATAGCCAGAGTGGACAACTAGAGTGGACAACTAGAGTGGACAGCCAGAGTGGACAACCAGAGTGGACAACTAGAGTGGACAGCCAGAGTTGACAGCCAGAGTGGACAACCAGAGTGGACATCCAGATTATAAATACTCGAGTGGACAGCCAGAGTGGACAGCCGGAGTGGACAACCAGATTATTAACCTCGAGTGGACAGCCAGAGTGGACAACTGGAGTGGACAACTACAGTGGATAGCCAGAGTGAACAGCCAGAGTGGATTGCCAAAGTGGACAACTAGAGTGGACAACTAGAGTGGACAGCCAGAGTGGACAACCAGAGTGGACAGCCAGGAGGACAGCCAGAGTGGACAGCCAGAGTGGACAGCCACAGTGGACAACTAGAGTGGACAGCCCCAGTGGACAGCCAGAGTGGATAGCCAGAGTGGACAACTAGAGTGGACAACTAGAGTGGACAGCCAGAGTGGACAACCAGAGTGGACAACTAGAGTGGACAGCCAGAGTGGACATCTTGAGTGGACAGCCAGAGTGGACAACTAGACTGGACAGCCTAAGTGGACAGCCAGAGTGGACAACTAGAGTGGACAACTAGAGTGGACAGCCAGAGTGGATAGCCAGAGTGGACAACTGGAGTGGACAACTAGAGTGGACAGCCAGAGTGGACAGCCACAGTGGACAACCAGAGTGGACAGTTAGATTATAAATACTCGAGTGGACAGCCAGACAGGACAGCCGGAGTGGACAACCAGATTATAAACCTCGAGTGGGCAGCCATAGTGGACAACTGGAGTGGACAACTAGAGTGGACAGACAGAGTGGACAGCCAGAGTGGATAGCCAAAGTGGACAACTAGAGTGGACAACTAGAGTGGACAGCCAGAGTGGACAACCAGAGTGGACAGCCAGGAGGACAGCCAGAGTGGACAGTCAGAGTGGACAGCCACAGTGGACAACTAGAGTGGACAGCCACAGTGGACAGCCAGAGTGGATAGCCAGAGTGGACAACTAGAGTGGACAACTAGAGTGGACAGCCAGAGTGGACAACCAGAGTGGACAACTAGAGTGGACAGCCAGAGTGGACAACTAGACTGGACAGCCTAAGTGGACAGCCAGAGTGGACAACTAGAGTGGACAACTAGAGTGGACAGCCAGAGTGGATAGCCAGAGTGGACAACTGGAGTGGACAACTAGAGTGGACAGCCAGAGTGGACAGCCACAGTGGACAACCAGAGTGGACAGTTAGATTATAAATACTCGAGTGGACAGCCAGACAGGACAGCCGGAGTGGACAACCAGATTATAAACCTCGAGTGGGCAGCCATAGTGGACAACTGGAGTGGACAACTAGAGTGGACAGACAGAGTGGACAGCCAGAGTGGATAGCCAAAGTGGACAACTAGAGTGGACAACTAGAGTGGACAGCCAGAGTGGACAACCAGAGTGGACAGCCAGGAGGACAGCCAGAGTGGACAGTCAGAGTGGACAGCCACAGTGGACAACTAGAGTGGACAGCCACAGTGGACAGCCAGAGTGGATAGCCAGAGTGGACAACTAGAGTGGACAACTAGAGTGGACAGCCAGAGTGGACAACCAGAGTGGACAACTAGAGTGGACAGCCAGAGTGGACAGCCAGAGTGGACAGCCTGAGTGGACAACTAGAGTGGACAACCAGAGTGGACAGCCAGAGTGGACAACCAGAGTGGACAGCCTGAGTGGACAGCCAGAGTGGACAGCCAGAGTTGACAACTGGAGTGAACAGCCAGAGTAGACAACTAGAGTGGACAACTGGAGTGGACAGCCAGAGTGGACAGCCAGAGTGGACAGCCAAAGTGGACAGCCAGAGTGGACAGCCAGAGTGGACAACTAGACTGGACAGCCTAAGTGGACAGCCAAAGTGGACAACTAGAGTGGACAACTAGAGTGGACAGCCAGAGTGGATAGCCAGAGTGGACAGCCAGAGTGGATAGCCAAAGTGGACAACTAGAGTGGACAGCCAGAGTGGACAACCAGAGTGGACAGCCAGGAGGACAGCCAGAGTGGACAGCCAGAGTGGACAGCCACAGTGGACAACTAGAGTGGACAGCCACAGTGGACAGCCCGAGTGGATAGCCAGAGTGGACAACTAGAGTGGACAACTTGAGTGGACAGCCAGAGTGGACAACCAGAGTGGACAACTTGAGTGGACAGCCAGAGTGGACATCTAGAGTGGACAGCCAGAGTGGACAACTAGACTGGACAGCCTAAGTGGACAGCCAGAGTGGACAACTAGAGTGGACAACTAGAGTGGACAGCCAGAGTGGATAGCCAGAGTGGACAACTGGAGTGGACAACTAGAGTGGACAGCCAGAGTGGACAGCCAGAGTGGACAACCAGAGTGGACAGCCAGATTATAAATACTCGAGTGGACAGCCAGAGTGGACAGCCGGAGTGGACAACCAGATTATAAACCTCGAGTGGACAGCCAGAGTGGACAACTGGAGTGGACAACTAGAGTGGACAGCCAGAGTGGACAGCCTGAGTGGATAGCCAAAGTGGACAACTAGAGTGGACAACTAGAGTGGACAGCCAAAGTGGACAACCAGAGTGGACAGCCAGGAGGACAGCCAGAGTGGACAGCCAGAGTGGACAGCCACAGTGGACATCTAGAGTGGACAGCCACAGTGGACAGCCAGAGTGGATAGCCAGAGTGGAACACTAGAGTGGACAACTAGAGTGGACAGCCAGAGTGGACAGCCAGAGTGGACAACTAGAGTGGACAGCCAGAGTGGACAGCCTGAGTGGACAGCCTGAGTGGACAACTAGAGTGGACAACCAGAGTGGACAGCCAGAGTGGACAACCAGAGTGGACAACCAGAGTGGACAGCCTGAGTGGACAGCCAGAGTGGACAGCCAGAGTTGACAACTGGAGTGAACAGCCAGAGTAGACAACTAGAGTGGACAACTGGAGTGGACAGCCAGAGTGGACAGCCAGAGTGGACGACTAGAGTGGACAGCCAGAGTGACAGCCATAGTGGACGACAAGAGTGGACAGCTAGAGTGGACAGCCAGAGAGGACAACCAGAGTGGACAACCAGAGTGGACAGCCAGAGTGGACAACTAGACTGGACATCCGGAGTGGACAGCCAGAGTGGACAGCCAGAGTGGACAACTAGAGTGGACAGCCAGAGTGGACAGCCAGAGTGGATAACCAGATTATAAACCTCGAGTGGACAACCAGAGTGGACAACCAGAGTGGACAACCAGAGTGGACAGCAAGATTATAAATACTCGAGTGGACAGCCAGAGTGGACAGCCGGAGTGGACAACCAGATTATAAACCTCGAGTGGACAGCCAGAGTGGACAGCCAGAGTGGACAGCCAGAGTGGACAACCAGATTATAAACCTCGAATGGACAACCAGAGTGGACAACCAGAGTGGACAGCCAGATTATAAATACTCGAGAGGACAGCCAGAGTGGACAGCCAGAGTGGACAACCAGATTATAAACCTCGAGTGGACAGCCAGAGTGGACAACTGGAGTGGACAACTAGAGTGGACAGCCAGAGTGGACAGCCAGAGTGGATAGCCAAACTGGACAACTAGAGTGGACAACTAGAGGGGACTGCCAGAGTGGACAACCAGAGTGGACAGCCAGGAGGACAGCCAGAGTGGACAGCCAGAGTGGACAGCCACAGTGGACAACTAGAGTGGACAGCCCCAGTGGACAGCCAGAGTGGATAGCCAGAGTGGACAACTAGAGTGGACAGCCAGAGTGGACAACCAGAGTGGACAACTAGAGTGGACAGCCAGAGTGGACATCTTGAGTGGACAGCCAGAGTGGACAACTAGACTGGACAGCCTAAGTGGACAGCCAGAGTGGACAACTAGAGTGGACAACTAGAGTGGACAGCCAGAGTGGATAGCCAGAGTGGACAACTGGAGTGGACAACTAGAGTGGACAGCCAGAGTGGACAGCCAGAGTGGACAACCAGAGTGGACAGTTAGATTATAAATACTCGAGTGGACAGCCAGACTGGACAGCCGGAGTGGACAACCAGATTATAAACCTCGAGTGGGCAGCCAGAGTGGACAACTGGAGTGGACAACTAGAGTGGACAGCCAGAGTGGACAGCCAGAGTGGATAGCCAAAGTGGACAACTAGAGTGGACAACTAGAGTGGACAGCCAGAGTGGACAACCAGAGTGGACAGCCAGGAGGACAGCCAGAGTGGACAGTCAGAGTGGACAGCCACAGTGGACAACTAGAGTGGACAGCCACAGTGGACAGCCAGAGTGGATAGCCAGAGTGGACAACTAGAGTGGACAACTAGAGTGGACAGCCAGAGTGGACAACCAGAGTGGACAACTAGAGTGGACAGCCAGAGTGGACAGCCAGAGTGGACAGCCTGAGTGGACAACTAGAGTGGACAACCAGAGTGGTCAGCCAGAGTGGACAACCAGAGTGGACAGCCTGAGTGGACAGCCAGAGTGGACAGCCAGAGTTGACAACTGGAGTGAACAGCCAGAGTAGACAACTGGAGTGGACAACTGGAGTGGACAGCCAGAGTGGACAGCCAGAGTGGACAGCCAGAGTGGACAGCCAGAGTGGACAGCCAGAGTGGACAGCCAGAGTGGACAACTAGACTGGACAGCCTAAGTGGACAGCCAGAGTGGACAACTAGAGTGGACAACTAGAGTGGACAGCCAGAGTGGATAGCCAGAGTGGACAGCCAGAGTGGATAGCCAAAGTGGACAGCTAGAGTGGACAGCCAGAGTGGACAACCAGAGTGGACAGCCAGGAGGACAGCCAGAGTGGACAGCCAGAGTGGACAGCCACAGTGGACAACTAAAGTGGACAGCCACAGTGGACAGCCCGAGTGGATAGCCAGAGTGGACAACTAGAGTGGACAACTTGAGTGGACAGCCAGAGTGGACAACCAGAGTGGACAACTTGAGTGGACAGCCAGAGTGGACATCTAGAGTGGACAGCCAGAGTGGACAACTAGACTGGACAGCCTAAGTGGACAGCCAGAGTGGACAACTAGAGTGGACAACTAGAGTGGACAGCCAGAGTGGATAGCCAGAGTGGACAACTGGAGTGGACAACTAGAGTGGACAGCCAGAGTGGACAGCCAGAGTGGACAACCAGAGTGGACAGCCAGATTATAAATACTCGAGTGGACAGCCAGAGTGGACAGCCGGAGTGGACAACCAGATTATAAACCTCGAGTGGACAGCCAGAGTGGACAACTGGAGTGGACAACTAGAGTGGACAGCCAGAGTGGACAGCCTGAGTGGATAGCCAAAGTGGACAACTAGAGTGGACAACTAGAGTGGACAGCCAAAGTGGACAACCAGAGTGGACAGCCAGGAGGACAGCCAGAGTGGACAGCCAGAGTGGACAGCCACAGTGGACATCTAGAGTGGACAGCCACAGTGGACAGCCAGAGTGGATAGCCAGAGTGGAACACTAGAGTGGACAACTAGAGTGGACAGCCAGAGTGGACAACCAGAGTGGACAACTAGAGTGGACAGCCAGAGTGGACAGCCTGAGTGGACAGCCTGAGTGGACAACTAGAGTGGACAACCAGAGTGGACAGCCAGAGTGGACAACCAGAGTGGACAACCAGAGTGGACAGCCTGAGTGGACAGCCAGAGTGGACAGCCAGAGTTGACAACTGGAGTGAACAGCCAGAGTAGACAACTAGAGTGGACAACTAGAGTGGACAGCCAGAGTGGACAGCCAGAGTGGACAGCCAGAGTGGACGACTAGAGTGGACAGCCAGAGTGACAGCCATAGTGGACGACAAGAGTGGACAGCTAGAGTGGACAGCCAGAGAGGACAACCAGAGTGGACAACCAGAGTGGACAGCCAGAGTGGACAACTAGACTGGACATCCGGAGTGTACAGCCAGAGTGGACAGCCAGAGTGGACAACTAGAGTGGACAGCCAGAGTGGACAGCCAGAGTGGACAACCAGATTATAAACCTCGAGTGGACAACCAGAGTGGACAACCAGAGTGGACAGCCAGATTATAAATACTCGAGTGGACAGCCAGAGTGGACAGCCGGAGTGGACAACCAGATTATAAACCTCGAGTGGACAGCCAGAGTGGACAGCCAGAGTGGACAGCCAGAGTGGACAACCAGATTATAAACCTCGAATGGACAACCAGAGTGGACAACCAGAGTGGACAGCCAGATTATAAATACTCGAGAGGACAGCCAGAGTGGACAGCCAGAGTGGACAACCAGATTATAAACCTCGAGTGGACAGCCAGAGTGGACAACTGGAGTGGACAACTGGAGTGGACAACTAGAGTGGACAGCCAGAGTGGACAGCCAGAGTGGATAGCCAAACTGGACAACTAGAGTGGACAACTAGAGTGGACAGCCAGAGTGGACAACCAGAGTGGACAGCCAGGAGGACAGCCAGAGTGGACAGCCAGAGTGGACAGCCACAGTGGACAACTAGAGTGGACAGCCAGAGTGGACAGCCAGAGTGGACAACCAGAGTGGACAGCCAGATTATAAATACTCGAGTGGACAGCCAGAGTGGACAGCCGGAGTGGACAACCAGATTATAAACCTCGAGTGGACAGCCAGAGTGGACAACTGGAGTGGACAACTACAGTGGACAGCCAGAGTGAACAGCCAGAGTGGATTGCCAAATTGGACAACTAAAGTGGACAACTAGAGTGGACAGCCGGAGTGGACAACCAGAGTGGACAGCCAGGAGGACAGCCAGAGTGGTGGACAGCCAGAGTGGACAGCCACAGTGGACAACTAGAGTGGACAGCCACAGTGGACAGCCAGAGGGGATAGCCAGAGTGGACAACTAGAGTGGACAACTAGAGTGGACAGCCAGAGTGGACAACCAGAGTGGACAACTAGAGTGGACAGCCAGAGTGGACAGCCAGAGTGGACAACCAGAGTGGACAGCCAGATTATAAATACTCGAGTGGACAGCCAGAGTGGACAGCCGGAGTGGACAACCAGATTATAAACCTCGAGTGGACAGCCTGAGTGGACAACTGGAGTGGACAACTACAGTGGATAGCCAGAGTGAACAGCCAGAGTGGATTGCCAAAGTGGACAACTAGAGTGGACAACTAGAGTGGACAGCCAGAGTGGACAACCAGAGTGGACAGCCAGGAGGACAGCCAGAGTGGACAGCCAGAGTGGACAGCCACAGTGGACAACTAGAGTGGACAGCCCCAGTGGACAGCCTGAGTGGATAGCCAGAGTGGACAACTAGAGTGGACAACTAGAGTGGACAGCCAGAGTGGACAACCAGAGTGGACAACTAGAGTGGACAGCCAGAGTGGACATCTTGAGTGGACAGCCAGAGTGGACAACTAGACTGGACAGCCTAAGTGGACAGCCAGAGTGGACAACTAGAGTGGACAACTAGAGTGGACAGCCAGAGTGGATAGCCAGAGTGGACAACTGGAGTGGACAACTAGAGTGGACAGCCAGAGTGGACAGCCAGAGTGGACAACCAGAGTGGACAGCCAGATTATAAATACTCGAGTGGACAGCCAGAGTGGACAGCCGGAGTGGACAACCAGATTATAAACCTCGAGTGGACAGCCAGAGTGGACAACTGGAGTGGACAACTAGAGTGGACAGCCAGAGTGGACAGCCAGAGTGGATAGCCAAAGTGGACAACTAGAGTGGACAACTAGAGTGGACAGCCAGAGTGGACAACCAGAGTGGACAGCCAGGAGGACAGCCAGAGTGGACAGTCAGAGTGGACAGCCACAGTGGACAACTAGAGTGGACAGCCACAGTGGACAGCCAGAGTGGATAGCCAGAGTGGACAACTAGAGTGGACAACTAGAGTGGACAGCCAGAGTGGACAACCAGAGTGGACAACTAGAGTGGACAGCCAGAGTGGACAGCCAGAGTGGACAGCCTGAGTGGACAACTAGAGTGGACAACCAGAGTGGACAGCCAGAGTGGACAACCAGAGTGGACAGCCTGAGTGGACAGCCAGAGTGGACAGCCAGAGTTGACAACTGGAGTGAACAGCCAGAGTAGACAACTAGAGTGGACAACTGGAGTGGACAGCCAGAGTGGACAGCCAGAGTGGACAGCCAGAGTGGACAGCCAGAGTGGACAGCCAGAGTGGACAGCCAGAGTGGACAACTAGACTGGACAGCCTAAGTGGACAGCCAGAGTGGACAACTAGAGTGGACAACTAGAGTGGACAGCCAGAGTGGATAGCCAGAGTGGACAGCCAGAGTGGATAGCCAAAGTGGACAACTAGAATGGACAACTAGAGTGGACAGCCAGAGTGGACAACCAGAGTGGACAGCCAGGAGGACAGCCAGAGTGGACAGCCACAGTGGACAGCCACAGTTGACAACTAGAGTGGACAGCCACAGTGGACAGCCCGAGTGGATAGCCAGAGTGGACAACTAGAGTGGTTAACTTGAGTGGACAGCCAGAGTGGACAACCAGAGTGGACAACTTGAGTGGACAGCCAGAGTGGACATCTAGAGTGGACAGCCAGAGTGGACAACTAGACTGGACAGCCTAAGTTGACAGCCAGAGTGGACAACTAGAGTGGACAACTAGAGTGGACAGCCAGAGTGGATAGCCAGAGTGGACAACTGGAGTGGACAACTAGAGTGGACAGTTATTATGGATAGTGGACAGTTGTCCAAAAAATGAATTAGAGATAGTTCTCTAATTCAAATTGATAAATGGACAGCTAGAATGGACAGTGGACAGTGGACAGCTAACTTCACACACCCGAATGATTTACCAATAATTGAAACCATGGTTGACATTACGGGGCGTAACTCAATAGGATACGTATTCACTGACCATAATATGCATGTGCGATTCACTTGAGGGAGATAATCTTTAGCATTAGGTCTAAGATCAAGTAGCCGAAGTAAACGTTCTGAGCGAGTTTTTATCATCACTGACTGGTTAATCACACGTTTCCATTGCGGTTTCGTCGGGAATATTCCAGTGTCTATATTATCCGATAAAATACTACTTAAATCGTACTTGTGTAGAATTCGGTATATGTCCGGAATAAAGCCTAACAGCTGTTCGTCACAGTTCGCGTATCTTATTAACCGTAGGTTAAAGACATGTTTGGCAAGGTAGTGGGTAGGTAGTCTACATAGTTGTCCAAGAAATGTTAGTTTTCTGCATTCAATAGCAGTTTCCATGGAATCCATGTTTAACAGTGATAGTACTAGATCCGTATTTGTATTTGTGTTCAGATCTTGCATGATTTTTAAACAAAATCTATGGGCACGTTCGAGCAGAATGATTTCACTTCGAGAATAGTTGCTCAATAATTCACAGCCATATAGTACCTTCGGTATGACAACAGAGGAATAAATCGTTCGTGAAGTTAATGGGCTCAGACCTGTAGGGTGCAACCCACTGTTTATGATACTAAGGTAAGTTCCTCGAAGTTTGGTACATGCATGCTGTATAAACAGTTTAGGTGACAAGTCGCTGTTGCTGGTGATGCCGAGATGAGTGTATTCATCTACCTCTTTAATGATATGATTTCCAAGGCACCAGCTTCTTTCGTTCAGTTGATGTTGCGATTCGTTATACACAATTATGCCACACTTGTCGGGATTATAATCATATCTCCATTTACGTGAATATTCGTTACAAATATTCAACATTGTTTGTAAACCATGACATGAGAAGGAAACTAGCACCATATCGTCAGCTACTGTGGGTGAACATACATTCATATTTATCATACAAAATCCACTTTGACATGCTTCCAGTTCCCGTATCAGCCCGTTAATGAAGCACAGGTAGAGTAGTGGCGAACTTTTGCTCCCTTGCCTCGTACCTTGTAGAATAGGAAATGGGTATGAGTTAAATCCACGATTTCGTACCGTACTAGTGATGTTTCGATACATTTCTACAAAGTTTAAAAACGACGTTCCATCTATACCAGTCTCCAGTAAACGATATAAGAGTCCTGCGTGCCAGACTCTGTCGAACGCTTGGCGACCATCAAGGTAACAAACATATAACTTACTATTCAGTTCATGAGCAAAGTGAATACTTTCACGGAGTACAAAAGATGACATTAAACATCCTAGGTTTTCCTGAAATCCTCCTTGTTGAATGCTGAGTGTTTGTAAAATTGTTGTTTTGCACCTAGCAAGAATAACCATCTCATAAAGTTTAAGTATCACTGATGTTAGGGTTATGGCTCTGTAATTATTTGGATTGTCTTTACTTTTACGTCCACCTTTATGCAGCGTAACAATAGTTCCAACTTTCATCTTGTCGGGAATATAACGCTGTCTTAGCATGTAAGTGAATAGGAGAGCAAGAATTGGCGAAATAATTTCGCTGGCTAGGATAAGATGTTCGTAACATATGTTATCCGGTCCACATGCTTTTCCTTTTTGACATGATTTTATGAGATCTGATACAGTTTCAGGAAATATCACAATGGTAGTATCAGTCGTAGTTTCGTTAATTGCATTAGTCACATGCGTATTCACACTCTGCTTCCATTGCTCATCGTATGTTGTGTTTACAGTAGGTGTATACAATTCTTTGAAGTAATTCGCCCACTGTTCTGTTAGTTCTTGCTGATCTCTGAATATGTGTCCATTAAATTTTATTCCGGCCCCAGACTTTGATTTATTTTTCCGCCTGGAATTAACCATTTTCCAGAATGCTTTTGAGTTTATTTCAGCAGTTTTATCGATTTCATGGTCCAGTTTCTGCAAATAGACAGTAACACATTTTCTGTGAGCACGGCGAAACATGCGCTTCGCATCCTTATAGTTGACGTATGCGTCGTTTCTTGTCGATCGCGGACAGCCTTCTTTTAGCCATATGTTACGTTTATCCGTCATACAGGTGTGAAGTTTTGAAAGCTCAGAGTTCCAATATGGCTTTAAGTGTGGTTTAAACTTCGACACTGGTAACTGTGCGGACGCTGACTGAATTAGGTCTATAAGATCTTGGTAAGTTTGGTCAATACCCCCTTTGTCAAGCGACGAACGCATAATATCTTTTGACCTTATGTCATCTGTTAAGCAGGTCACATACACATGCTTTTCACATTCTTTCACCTTACTCCAGTTAATGTTTTGCACATTGTTTACTTTGGGTAACATAAATTCATTATCACATATTGAGGGAAAACACATGGAGCAAATAATCGGTCGATGGCGAGAAACATTTAAACAATTATCTTCAACAATTTCACATTTTAAAGAGCAGTCTACATATTCAACTGGCATGCATAAATAGTCAAGCATTGTTTCATAACAGTTGCCATACGATACGAAAGAACGTTTTGCACCAAAACAGCTATCTAACATGTTAACAGCAACAAGGTTAGTATCATTCATCAAATAATCTCAAAATTATACAGATTACATGTACATAGTATAACACAATATGTACATTATGTACAAAACTATCAACATACATAAACAACACTAAACAAACAGATTTTCAACATTAAAAAGGGTTAATTGAATACAATAAGTAGTCCAAAATATTTGACAATTGTTTTCTTTTTCAAGATTTTAATCCATAAACACCATCGACAAACAAAAATATGTCATCAAAAATACGCGACTATCTAGGCACAATTTTTTGTAGTAACTAATAAATTCTTATAATCTATTATACAAGTGACAAATACAATACGATATTGAACTACATATGTTGTATACATATAACAGGTTAGAATTTCTATTGAAACGATGGCCATTTTAAAATCATTTCATAGCTTGTGATCAGGGTAATTTTTCAGATGAACTTCAAGATATTTTGAGCTCAGAAATGTGCACGCACAAGCACCACACGTGACTTTCTCATCCTCTGTTATATCGACATGTCTATCACCGACAGGTATCCTTTCCATTAGACCTCTTCCATGGATGAAAGGTGATGGACCCGGTATGTTTACCACGCTTGCTTGTTGCCCATTCGGCTTGACGCTTACTTGGTGAACAGCCTGCTTCCTGACAACGCTTGCTTGTTGCCCATTCGGCTTGACGCTTGCTTGATGAACAGCCTGTTTCCTGACAACGTTTGCTTGTTGAACAGGTGTTCTACATATGTAGGCCGTCTGTGCAGTAGGCTTATTGACTTGGTGGTTATTGGTAGCCGTCGCGGTATCAAGCCTTTCCTTTTTAACTACGTTTTCGGTTTTCGCAGACGTCTTCCGTTTTATGGACGACGATTCCAGTTTAGAGCCATTCTGATTTAACCCTTTGAGGATACTAGCTTTAGTGTGTGCATTGTGGTGCAGAAGCAAACTTTCAAACGTTGTCCCAGTCCAAGCACAAAATAAGCACGGGAAATTAATGGATTTGTTTCCTTTGTGACTGGGCATATGAAGTATGTAGCTCGTGTGTTGTACGAATCGTTTATTGCAACACTCTCTCCCTATAGCGTTCACGTCAGGTAATGAACTGTGCTGGCTTTTATTGGTGTTAACACTTTTTGTAGCTCCTTTAATCTTCTCTTGAGTGTTGTTTCCTGGAACCCTTTGCTTTCCCTTTGCATTTGCATGAGTAAACACATGCTTTCTGAGATCACATTTTTCAAAGAATCGTTTCTGGCATAACGGACATTCAAACTCCGCTGGCAAATGTCGTATAATGTGTCTTTTAAGATTATGTTTATTGGAAAATGCTTTGGTACATACTAAGCATGTAGATATTTGGTGTGCGTTGCTAGTGTGTGAAACAAGAAGGCTGATGTTTTCAAAAATAGTGTTACACTTTCCACAAGGTAGATTTGACTCTTTGTTTATTATGAGTCCCTTTTGTGTATAATACTCTTCCTTAAAATTCGCATTTATGTCATCCACATTATCAGCTTGTATTCCGTTAACGATGTTGGCTTGTTCTTGATTCTCAGTGCGACTTGTAGATAACTGATCAGATACGCTTGGAAGATTATCAGTATTAAAGCCAGCAGTTGAACCTGTTCTAGCTTGTGTTGCAACGTTTGCCATAGGACTATCACCCACTCCGTTTGCCGATTGAAGGACAAGGCCAGCAGCCGTACCAACATTTCCTACATTGGTCGAATGTACGACAATCCCGTCTTGTAGAGCCGAACTGTTTCGTTCATATATAACTATTGTCTCCTTGGTGTTAGAGATGTTTCCACCAGAATTTCCCTCGATAGCTTTTGTGGACTGGATACTCTTTCCATTGACACTTTCTTTTATACGCATCGGCGCCTGACGTTTGCTTATGTCTGGTTCATCAACGTTCGTACTGCGTGCTTCTTGTTCGTTCTTTGGTCGAGGTTCCTTGGCTTTCTCCACCTTCTTCTCCGACATTCTCTTGACATTAGTCACAGGTCGTTCGTTTCCAGTCTCGTTATGTGCCCTCACCTTGTATCCTATCTTCACCACATAGTGTTTACGATCATCTACCTCGTAGGTGACTAATCCTTCCACTTTAAGACAGCGTTCGAACGTGAGTGTTTCCTTCGTCATGGTTTGTGTAGATTTCTCCAACAGCCTCTTCAGCAGGTCTTGGTTGACTGAGTTCTCTGGTTCTTCGTCTTCATCTTGTGACGCTCGTTGCTTATAACGAACATCAGAAATGTTAATTACAATTCTAGTACTAATGTTTTCATCCATTGTCAAAACAAGCAGTGCTTCTGTTGACAGTTTTTTGTTGAAAGTAATTGTTTCTCTGCCAAGGGAGAGAATGGATTGTCGCAGGAGGCGCTCAACTAAATCTTCATTCGCCATATTGGAGTGATCGTTCTGAAATGAAAATGTTAGAAACAGATGAATGAACAGTGCCTCTTCTCCTTGAAATAGTTTGATTATGCCACGAATAGGAGAATTTAATTAACGAAATAGTCGTAAATGTTTAATAAAAGTGCTAACCACATTTGTATCGGATCTATCGCGTACCATTTGATACTTAAGGTTATGAGTTTGTCCTTCTTGTGTGATTTGATGCCCTAGCTTAGTTTGACTACAATCTTAACATAGATTGTACAAAGACACCTTTAATCAAAGCAATATATGATTAACTATCCTATTCGTGGCATAAGTTAGTCTTAGTTTTCGGTTAATATTGCATCGAAATATGTCGAAAATGTCCGAATTTTTTGCGTTTTAATAACTAAGTTATCTTTTCTCATGTTCTGTCTTACAATTTGGCTTAATGCTACCCCGAAGATAACAAATACAGGGTGATTCATAATATCTGTTACACTTTCAAAAGAATGCTGTAAGAAAACTCTTGATACCATATGCTATTTTTATATGCCAATGGAAAGCTAACATTTCAAAGTTTTATTCAGTATATAACATGGCTATGTTACTATCAAGGCGACTCAGTAATTAAGAGTCTTGTAAAAACTCATTTTTCAATAAAAGTCGAAATGAAGTCCAAATTGAGTCCCCAAATTAACAATAAAGGTTGAAAAGAATTGCATACTTCAACTAACCATTTAAATAATGTTCATAAATACAATAACACATTGATTTAAAACTTGTGTTTATATACAACAACTAAAAAGTAAGTTAATGTTACAGTTAATTCGGTTACCTGTCGCTAGGCAACGAAAGAACATGACACACAAATACATTTTCGCATAAACTGTAGCCTAAGTAAACATAAATTGTGACTGGTTTTCGACTATCATTCTTTCTTAAGGATTTATTTAAATTCACTATTGTCAGTATATAGAGTATACACTTAATGAAAAAAAGCAATTGATTAATTTAAAAGAACTATTTAGAAAGAAAACAAAACAATAAAAACACAGTTCTCTTTTTACTTGGTTAAACTTCATGAAGTTATTGTTTAACCACGATTTGGTTGATTTGTCGCCTAGCAACTGGTAACCAGAGCAACAGTACAATTTGTTTTTTTTTAGTTTTCAAAAATGGACGAAACTTTAAAATAAATATAAAATTTTGTTTCTTAACACTCTATATCTGATTTTAAATCTTGTGATACTAAACGAGTTATAGAATTGAACTCAGAATCTAGATCAATATTGACGTCATTTGACATTTATCGAAAAAATGGCTTTTATGTAGAATCGTATTTCCTTAGTTGCCTTGATAGTAATATAGCCATGTTATATACTAAATAAAACTTGGACATGTAAGTTTTCCATTGGTATATAACAATATCAGATGGCATCAAGCGTTTTCTTACACCATTCTGTTGAAAGTGTAACAGATATTATGAATCACCCTGTATGAACGCAATGAAGAGAAGTTGGCACGTACTGTGGATTTTGACTGCCACGTGTTTTAAAGACCGTGATTAGTAACAAAAACATTCTTAATGTTTGACCAAAACTTTTCGTTTATAAATACATAAATGTATATTTATTGAGTCTTGTTCCCGATAGATCTTAATGGTGATTGTGACCGGGGTGCTATTCAATATTGATCTTATTTGAATTAAGGATAATTAAAGACACTCAATCAGATCACATTATATTTCTAAACGTTTGGTCAGTGACAGACGATGTGATTGGCTATCCCATTCTCAAATTAAATATGATCAATATCTAATACCACCCGGGTCAACGCTCAATATTCAATATTTTAATTATTTTACGTAAATGTATGCAGCAACTTGTGTAAAACGCACTTTGTACAAAACCACCATGAACACGATAGTGAAAACTGTACGTATTATCGAGTTTTCACTATCATAGTTTCGTTATTTCGAGTTAGCACTATCCATTATCGTACATTTAGTAGGCCTACATAGACTTGTCACTGTCGTGCTACCATGGTTTCCTACTATCGAGTTTTCACTATCACACTATCGTTTTATAGCTTTGCGAAGATGACCCTAACGTTAACGCAATAACATGAATAACAAATTTACAGCAGAAAAAAAATAAGTCAGTCAGTCAGTTTCCTCCACACACGGGGATGGGCGGTGGACGGCCGGGGGAAATGGCCGTGTTTTATCTTCCAACATCCCCCGCACTGCCGGGGAAGTCTTGGAATTATTTCCTCCTAGCCAATACACCGGGGACGATATTTAGTTGCCAAGGGATTAACCATCAGCTGTACCCGCAGGGCTATGAAGCAGGCCCGGATCCGGGATTTTCTGAATGGGGGGCACGAGGTATGTAATGTGAGTCGGACCATATACTGTTGTTCGTGGACTCCTGGGGGCAATTGAATGATGTGTGTGTCAAAATGAATAGGAATTGGGTACATTTTGTAGATGTGAGGAATTCATATTTACATGTTTTATGTTATCAGCGTTTGACGTATGTTTTCATGTTGGGCATATTAGTATGTGTTCAGATACATATTTGTAGATACTTGGTTCCACAATTTTGGCGATGAGAAGACTATTAAGTAAGTAGGGGGTCTAGGGGGGGGGGGCATACTCTCCCGGGAAATTTTTCAAAACAATGGATGAATGTGGTGCTTTCTAAGCCTATGATTTGCTTTCTTACATAAACAGGCGCATTCAAGTCTTTATTCTGTAAATCATCTTACTTTAGTGCTTGCTCAAGTGCCCAAATTCTGACAGTTGTATAGGGTCAATAAGGGTAAATACGGACGGATTTTGAGGCTTTGTACTTTGATTCGATGTCGTGAAAATAAAGGCTTACCTCTAACGCAAAGGAAACTGATAGGCATTCGGAACATTCTTTCCACGGCCGATACCGTTGAGTTTTAAGTTCTGCTGGGTCCGAAACGTCGAAAATACATGTTTTAACTCGTTATGTCAACTAGGGATAATACGGACGCAAGTCGGTAAATACGGACGGGGATGGTGAAAATACGGACAATGGTAGGAAAAGTACGGACATATGTGAAAGCAGTAGGGAAAGTACGGACAATTAAGTCTTTTTAAAAAAATAACTATTTATCTGCATCAGAGACTCTCTAATACTAATTATTAGTATTAGAGAGTCTCTGTCTGCATCGTACAGTAATTATGGTGTACAATTTAAATAACTGGAAAAAGGAATTTCGCAAAATAATACAGTAAACAGTGGCAATATATTGATTTGTAGGCATACTGGCAAAGTAGATCTAAATTCATTTGACAAGCACATTATTTTACAAACAGTTTATATAATCTATCCAGGTATTTAAACTAGTCACGATAAACACAAACATGCTTCAGTTTAGTATGTACCTTTACATGTACAGTATGTTTAACACTTTTCGATTTTAATCTTTTTTGTTTTGTTCATTCTCTGTGTTTTCTTTAAGTCCTTTTCTATCTTAACATTTTCTAATCTAACTTTTTCAGACAGAACTTCACCACTGGTTAAAAGCCTGTGCGATTTCACGGCTGTTTGCTTTCTTTTCCTAATGATTGGGGAAGTGATTGCAGGTGGTATGAATACATTATTGACTTGTTGATCAAGTGTAGGAACAGCAGGGATAGTTTGTTCTGCACCTACGCCTTGCATGTCAAGGAATGCGATAGTGGTATCTTGGTGGCCATGCTTGTCAGGGAGTAGGATGCTGATATCATGGCCTTCCGAGTCTGTCAAAGGCTCTATGCTGACGTTGGTGTGGTTCAATAGACCCACCAACTGCACAGGATCGCTAATATCAAGGACATTTCCAGCCGATGGATTGAGTATTGTCGCCACGAAGTTTTCACCTTGAAGACCCTCTGTGCTACTCCCAGCAACTTCTGTACGGTCGGCAGTGGCAACACTGACAGGCAGATCTGTAGGCAGACTTGGGCCATATGCCTTTTCTGGAATGGCTTGGGGATCGTAGGGATATATTCCACACGCCCTGAATCCACTTTGAATATTAGTAACCGAGAGAGATTTCTCCCAGGCTTTTGCAAATAGGGATGGGAAACTCCACTTGTTTATTTGATGAAGTGGATTTTCCTGTATAAAAAGGGAGCATTCCTCGTTGTATTTTTTATTGAGGGGCCCGAAAACTGCCTTGTCTAAGGGTTGACTGTAATGTGTTGTATGAGGGGGCAACGCCAAGATGTGTATATTATTCTCCAAGGCAGACATGATAATTCCCAATGTTTGGTGGGAGTTATGACCATCTAGTATGATTAATTGTGGTCTATGCGGGCCACAATGTTCCAAAAAAACTTGATTGAACCACTTTTCACCCAAATCGTCATTCATCCAACCATTTACCTGATAGTCCCACATAGAACCATCCGGGGAGGCGGTTGTGTTAAAACCGTGAAGTGATCTGGATGTTTTACCTTTCACCACAAACATTGGTGGCATTCTTCCCCCCGAGGCATTAACGCAAGCCATCACTGTGATATTACTTGATCTACAACTCGTTCTGAAAACACAACTTTCTCCCCTCTGACCTACAACTCTCCCAGGGTCGTGTTCAAAATTCTTCGCCATCTCGTCGCAGTTCCAAACACATTCTGGACGTGCAGATAGATTCAGTCCATCGATGATAGTGCCTACAAAAATAAACGCATTTCGAAGTTTGAAGCAGTCAATGATTACCGATTTGTTTTAACTGATAAAATATTATCAGTATACTAGTATATGATTTAACATTGTTCCGCAACCTGACATATTTTAGTTGCCGCGTCCTTATTAATATTTTAAAGACAATATGCACCGAACCATTTCTGCACTGAACCATTGGTATTTTGTTAAATCTTGCAGCATGAAATATAATGCGATCCACTAAGTGGTTGATCTAACTGTGTGTAACTCACCTAAATCCTTGAAGTAATTACTCATGACCTCGTGATTCATCATTCTTGCCCGGGTTGAGGTTAGTTTTTCTGGCTTTCTTAAAACCAGATCAGGATATCTTCCCTTCAATCCATGCCACCAGTCTTTACTCGCTGGAAGGTAAGAAACAACAAATGATTTGATCTGTATGCTTTTGTTTATCCTCGCCACATCACTTCGCCAAGTATAGTTTGAAGACGACTTTGTTACTATTGAAGTGACCAAATACATATTTGGGCCTACACATCAAAATGTGTCTAGGTACGCCCCTGACAGGCAGTTATAATATGGACGTAGTTTGCAGTACACATGCTTTACATAAGTTACATTTCTGTACTAGAATATTTCAAATCATAAACGATCAATTATTTTGACAATAACTTATTATTTAATAGACTAAGTTACCTTTGAAAGTTTTGCAAGCTGATCTTATCTTCAAACGTTCACATAGAATGTTAGTGCGCAGTAATATCTGCTTTCTGGACAGACCAACACCCCGGCGCGCAGCCATTTTAACGGCTGAGACAATTTGGTCCTCTACTTCCTTTGGTATATGTGTGGGTCGACCATGGGGTACATGGAGCTCGTGTTTCCCGCTAATACGGTCGCCTATTGTAGAACGAGGAACATTGTACACAGAAGAAGCCTCCCTTACAGACATTCTTCCACTTTGAACAGACGTTACTGCTCTCTCTAGCGTTTCAGGTGTATAATTCATTGTCTTACCCCTCTTTTTATACACATACTTTGAAGGCATCTGAAAGCAAGAGTTCAAAGCAACCTGTAAGCAAGAGTATTAAAAGCAAATAAAAAGATCTGTTCAGTTGAGCTACACTGCATCGTGAAAAATGCTATCCATAATGATGAACAAACGTTATTGCATTATTGTTAGATTATTAGAGGGTTGTGACAGACCAGTTAAGGCGGTGGACTTGAGATCAAAAGGTCCCGGATGATATTAAGCCTTACTAAGACAGCAACTATATAGCAGGGGTTAAGAATGACGCAACGCACACTGATCGTTTGATTTATTCCTTTATTTTAATAGATTAATATATTCTTTATCATTTTAAGGTGACGCAATGATATCGAGAAAGTCTACATTCTGCAAACTCCAAATGGTCAGAAAACTTTATAAACCACTGATGGTATACTTTTCAAAAGTTCTATCAGCTCTCCTGATTTGTCTTCTGGTATTTTAAACCCAATACTGACTGATTGCATTGGTCCTTTATATTTATTGAATTTCACAGGGCTATCCTTTGCCCTGAGATAGCAGACGTCGTGTATAAAACACAAATCGAACAGTTGTTTCACATGATGAGCATCTTGTCGTCGAAGATAAGCGGCGAGCTTGGTACAGCCTTTATTTTCATAGATTGCTATTGCATCTTTGTCGTACTGGTTTCTTAAGTCTGGTTTAATATAATAAACAGCAGAGCCAGTTGCCAGTTCTTTCGGTCCATGGTGGTGCATGCCAACAGCATAGAGGTTTCTTATAATTACGTTTTTCATTCTGAAATGGATATAATTAATTTAAAAATAATTTTAAGCAAACCAGTGTTTTGACACCATTTTTGCACAATAGGCTGTTACGTATCGGGTGTAAAAAAATCTAAAAAAAATTGCCGCCCCCGAGATTTGAACTCGGACCGCTTGATTAATAGTCCAACGCCTTAACCACACGGCCACTCGCTCAGCTTTGAATGTGTAACGAAACTTGTTAAGTATATGAAAATGTCAATTGTCCGTATTTTTCCTACGTGAAAAAAAGATCGAAAAAATACGGACACTTCATATTTTCTCTATATTTGAGCGTTTTACACAAAGACTGGTAATAAAACTATGTGCAAATTTAACTAGAAGAAATTAAGAAACGAATAAGCATAAATTATCGTGGTTTAAGAAGGTGCGTACACCTTAAATATTTATGTTCAATGTTCACCTTGAACGAGCGCGCTTCTTAAAGTTAGCCTGTGACGTAAAAGGTCGATGATGTCACTAACTTTGCGCATGCCTTATGTGTATTTCCGGTGGACATGGACTGCTGCTTCCTGTCTCAATCAAAGCACTGCAAGTGCATTTTTATTCTGCACAGGGAGAACGGTTTGAAATTCCAAAAACAAAAATTCTGATCGTAGAATATACTCAGATGTCCGTACTTTCCTTTTCGTCCGTATTTACCCGTATTGACCCTAACCTTAATGGTTTAGTAAGGATTATTTCACATAGAAATGACAAAGTCTAAAAGTGATATACATGTAATGAGCTAGGGCAAACGTTATATTGTAAATTATTTCTGTAATGCAACAGCTACGTGGTAACATATGATTATATTAAAAATATTCTGCGAGCGAAGCGAGCACGAAAAGTGCTCATCTTATACTAATATAAAGAATAAAAACACATTTCAAACAATAGTAAATGATGTATGTTGCACACCTTTAGATGCTGAAACAGTCGCTTTTAACACATTATTATCGGGTTATTTTTTGGCCCCGTGTGACATGAATGTTTTGGCAATAATGAATAATCTGGGCTCGTACCGTTCGCAAACTTTAAGGTGGGAGTATGGGGTATTACTTCAATTTATGTAGGCTAGTCGAGTAAACGTATTATTTTTTAAAGTTATTTCTTTCAGTTCATTCATGAACGAAATAAAGAGTACCTGTTCAATAACTGTTTAATTCTTTATTCAAAGCTTTTTTTTTAAATCTCAACCAACTGGGGGCGGGGCACGGGCCCTCGTGCCCAGCGCCTGGATCCGTGCCTGATGGAGGGCGGGTGTTTTAAAACCCAAAAGTAAAAGTCCCGGTCCGTCTCCGGGGGTGGGCCGTGGATGCAACAGTTTTCTGACTGGTACATTATGCCCTATACTTTTTTCAAATTTAGCTATCGTATACAACAACACGTTGTTTACAATTCGGCTACTCAAGTAGGATTTTCGAAATTCATTTTTGTCTGCATGTGTGTACGGATAATAATTTAACCTTGAAGTGCTTTTAAAGTCTAGCTCCCATGCTATCAAGTATTGCATTATTGCATGCATATCTGCTAGATCGTCTGCATGATATTATCGCGATTGTGCACGCACGATGCAAGGAGCAATGTGGATAATTTAAACTGCATCACAAATACATTCATGTATATATGTATACCATATAGACGCTTAATAACTATTAGGCGAGATAATTCGATGCCGCCAGGAAAGGGTGCAACCAGATGTCCCAGGAGGATACAAGATTTGATTGGTTATAACGCTGTTGGACTCGCCCGTCAGGGGTAAAATAGGATGATAAATATTATAGCAAAATTTTATATAAAAATATTTTTAATATTATTATCACAAGATGTATGTAAAATGATTATACACTCATTTATTTCCGGCTTATAATTTTTTTTATTCGACTTTTATAAAAACAGTTTATATTTCCGGGTGGTTACGCAAGTACCACATCGAATAAAACCGTCTGATCACGTGAGATTATCAGCCAATCAGGTGAATGTCAGTCAGGACGGCCCAAATCCATGACGGACCAGTCCATCACGGACTGAACCATGACGGCCCAATTATGTATCCAAGACGGCCCAGTTATAGTAATCATGCAGTAATGTTGTATTAACTATTAACATTATATAAATTATTTATTTACTAATTATTATATGCTTTCTGTAAAGGTGAAGAAGAAGTTTAAAAAGATGGCTGCATCATGATTGCAAAAGCATATCAATCGGTGCCAGATGAATGGGACATAAATATGCCTGATGATAATGGATAAAATTTTCAATTGAATAAAATACATTTAAAAATGTGTTGATTTAAAAATGTGTTGACTTGTTTTATTACAACTGTTTGCCTTTTGCTGTACAGTATACGTTATCAATTTAAGTAACATCTGTGTTATACAACATCCCATCCATTTTATCCTGTTACATGTCTCAGATTACACAGGTTGGAAATTGATTGCCATATAGTTTTCCTTTTACGTTGAATTATGTCCAATAATGTAGGAAGTTGGATAACACAGATTCCATTTACCAAACAGACTTAAACACAATGTAATACTGATATATGTTTTGATATTGAATGCTGTGAAATTATGCTTTTAGAACAACCTTTATTTAGTTCATACCTGGTAGCAGGACTTTGTATGTTAATCTTTGTTACCAGTATTTGTGAACCGCCATAATGAAGGCCAATGGGCTATTCTATGTTGGACTCTGGGTCTCGATATCGCGGGGCCGTGTCCTGCTCTGGATCTCTATACCACGGGAATATGTCAGACTCTGGTTGTCATCACTCGTCACCGTTCAACATCACGGTTCACCATTACAGGCTACTCTATCATTTCTGTGTTACCACCAATTTGTAAAATCTGTATATTGGTACAGACGTCGCGTCACAAGTTGGAGCTAGTTTGCGTAACGTCAAACGCCGTTATTTTAGCTAAATATGGTCGGCGTAAATTTAACGTATTATTGTCATTATAATTAAATCCCGGACGCACAATTACATCAAGGTTAGCACACTATTTGAGTTCTAATGTGTATTGGGGGCACATCCCAAGAACGGCGGAAATTAACTATGGAAAAATAAATGACAATTTACAACAATGGAGCGATAATTTAGCGACAAAAATGGTTGATTGTAAATAACCACAACGCCTTTGTTGTTGTGCTATACTTTGCACACATGCATGTGTTACGAGTTACGACTGAGTAAAAAAATTATATCATTCTTAAATTAAAAACATACTAAAATGCATTTAACAAAAGTATACGAATAATATATGTACAGTAGATCCACATATAACTTATTTCAAATTATTTCTAACCTATCTCTATATATACATGTACATATCCAGTAAAAGGTATGGTTGTAAATATAATATTTTCCATTTTAAACTCTCCTTTCAGCATATTCATCAAATGAATGATGTTTTATAAAAGGGTTACGCATATAACTAATCAAAGACATGCAAAAAGAAGTTGTTCTTGAAGAATACACGAAGCGTTTTTAGTAGACATTAACGTCAGCGTCGCCTAAAACGTGCCGTGGGACATTTCTGTGGACATGGATTATTACGTACCATTATATAATCCTTGGAGTAATTAACATCATATTACGTGTATAGATTCAGAAGAAAAACAATATTTTATTTCTTCAGTCGTTTTCTTGCAATTCACAAAGCATAAAACATAAAGAAGAAACGAAAATTACGGTATACATAACGAACGTATTTTTGACGCAAGTGGGACATTTCTGTGGACATAGAAAAACAAGGAAAAATCATTGTTTATGTCATTTTATCACTTGAGTTTTCACACATTTTTATCTAGGAAAAAACAATATTTGTGTATTCTAATATTTAAAACGTGCGTTGAAAATGATAGGCGTAATTCACATTTTAAATTCTTACTTGTAGTCGAAACGCTATTTTTTTCGAAATCTCTACATCAATATTTTTCTTCAAACCATGTTTATTGTTCAACTTCCGGTTCCGTTAAGCGAATCTACAGAATTATATCTGAAGCACATGGTTTAAATTCTTGTCACGCAAAATTTTAACGTTTTTTGGCGTAAAAGTATTGACGAAAATTAGGTTTTACTGCAACTGCTCGACAAAATGTGTTACATCTCTACAACGTGTTATTTGTAGCTTTTTGTATTTCAAACAAACTGACGTCTTAATCATTTATCATTTTTAAAGGAAAACTAAACACTTGTGTAAAACATTTGTTTCTCTTTAAAATGGTGTATAACATTATATAGTTACGCGACGGGTACACAGCAGAATCACTTAACAAGAAATAAAATCGCCACAAAAGTAAAATAGCTCCAACTTGTGACGCGACGTCACAACGATTATTATCAAGTGTTTAAAAAACTTAATTTTAGATTAAGGTTATAGTCCATGTTCAAAAACCTAAAGGTTATGCTAAGTGTTTAAGTAATATTTTTTTCAAAGCCATCTAAATACATTCATGTCTAGTTTTTCCATTTCTTACATTTTATCTAAATTTAAATTGTGTTATTACGAGTGTTTTCCCAAGGTCTATGTTTCGATACTAAGCTATATCAGCAAATTTTGTTTTGCCTAAATTTACACATGCAAACTACCACAGTACGCTACTTGTTTTATGGAACATGTTAAATACTTTCATGTCTGTCAGATATTTTTTAGTTATGATTTTCGATTTTTTCCAGTTCTTAGGTTTTGTCTTAATCTAAATTTGATAAATGCAAGTGTTTTTTTTAATCTCTATGTTTCTTTATTTATGTATGTCAGAATAGTTTGTTTTGCCAAAATTTAAACGGGTAAATATAGCTTGCCAACATTGAACTGACACTTCTTATTTACAAAATATTCATATGCGCTCCTATACTCCTGCCAAATGGAACTAGTTCTATGCATATTTTAAACTATGTTGAACGTATTAATTCGCAATAAATTTACTTATCAAGCTCACAAACCACGAAATAACAATGTCCTTTAGTGTCAGTTTCACGTTGTCAGGCTATACCACGTTATTGGAATACACTTTGTTATTTTATGAAACATGCTAAATGCCATCTGTGAAGCATTAATCAATATTATAATGGTGCTCATATTTCTAAAACATGTTATGTTCATTTGAATAAATATTTCAATAGAAAATAGAATGTTTTCATGTTTTCTATTCTTTCCTGGTGTTTCACTGCCTTCAAGTTTTTAACCAGGTTTTCCAAAGGAAAACTCTGGTTATTAGATTGCTGAATGTCGGCGGGCCTTAACAATTTCTTCTGTGCACAACTCCTCCTACATTTCTTCATAGATTTCAACCAAACTTTCAGAGAATGATTGTCATCATGTGACCTGGTGCATATTATCAGGGTTTAATGATTCAACCAATTTTGACGGAGTTATGGCCCTTGAAACAGAAAAAATTGGCCGCTTTCCTTTTGTCGCACGGTACTCAAAGTACACGACATAGAGTCATGAAACCTTCACAGAAATGGTCAGGATGTTTTCTCTACACCTGGGGTTTCACTCCCCTTTCAGTTTAGTACATCCAGAGTTATTAGCCATTGAAATGGTGTAAAATAGCCATTTTTGACTTGTTTCACATGCTACTCAAAAAGTATTTGACCTAGGATCATGAAACCTTTATAGAAATGTTTGACAGCATGTACTCTAGTGCACCTGGGGTTTCACTCCCCTTTCAATTTAGTACAACCAGAGTTATTGCCCTTGAATTAGTGAAAAATACCCATTTTCAGCAATCTTAAGTTTTTGCAGCGTACACTCAACACATGAGAATAACTTCCCTTGTGCATCACACATCACGCCGGAATTTTAGTTTGTTTACAAGTTTCTACCAATACCTTTTACTAAATAAAAAGATTTACTTAAAAAGAACTAGCGGCATCTTTGATGCCCAGCATCAACATTTCACTTAAGTGATGTCAATACTATATAAATGTTGTCGAGTTAGCTGACATATTATTGCTGTAAGTCTGTCCTGACCGTAACAATACAACAATCAACAGCGACTGGGATTTACATAACACCATAAAGCGTTCCATTGTTTATATACAATGTATATAAATTCTTCCATGGATAAGCCATATGTTGTCGGTCCGATTAGCTCAATCGGTAGGGCAGGATAAGTTGTGGGTTCGAGTCCCAGGGCAGGTAAATAGGATGAGACTTTCCACCTAGGTCCCGTGTATGGGCGCTATACACTTGGCTGTGGCATGTGGAGGAACTAGCATTGTTTCAGGAACGAGCACATCAGCATATCAGCAATATCCCCGAAACCTAAACTGACTATTAAACTCTTCCGTGGACCTCGCCCATATGGAAGGAATATCCGGTGTCGATGATGAACAAAAGCAAATAAACCAAGACACCGTTCTGTTGTAATTGTATAATTATAATGCAGTTGAACTTGATAAATTCATATAAGTATTATAGTTCAATTTTAAGCCCTGTGCCATGACATTTTAGACGAGTCTATTTGTGCGGGTAACCCGTGATTTATTGATTTCAATAGTCATGATTTAAAGATATGCTACTAACTGAATGTGTGTAATACATATCTGAATATTCAATCCCACGCCAATCTTTATCGGCGAATGGATAAAACTTTAAAAGTGCAGTCACGGCTCAATGCTCGAATTCGAACTAATTTTTTTTATAGTATAGGCCTAGCCATTGATGCATAATCCGTGTATTGTTGTAGATCTATAGTTGACCATGTTGATGTAATACCTTGACAATTGTTATCAACACAGTCATGTGACTTGTCCAATCATGTCAAAATTACCTTTGACCACATAGTAACTTATATTCCGTTTAATATTACATTAATATTTCCATTTTCACAACAACTCACTGAAGTTAATTTCCTTCTTATATTTGAAATGACGAAACAATGTTCGAAATGTACATGTTTTTGGGGTCGTCAATGTCCGCTTATATCAATTTAAAAGTTTATATGTTAAGAGGTATTGTTGGCGTCTGCACTGTACGAGAGTGCATTAGATTCCAGTTATTAGATAATTTAGTATAAAAGTATCAATGTTGAAAATAATATTCAGAACAAAAAGCAATTGCCATTTCCATGCATATGAATGTTCGATGTTATACAAATAGGCGTCTGTACAATATTGAAAGACAAGAATAAGAAGTCAAAGAAGAAGAAGAAGAGGAAGTTTAAAGTATATCGGTCTCGAACCACGGTGCCACATGGGTCTACACTCAGGCTCCTATTAATAATCTGCAATATCACCACAGGTGGCAGTATCAGTGTTCAGATTTTTAAAAAAAATCCGTCACTGAGCTAATAGCTAGTACATGTACATCGGTAGTACATATCTCAGTGACGGTATTTGTTTTAATATATTTTTTATTTTATTGTTTTAAACGTTTGCAGACCTAGCACTGATACTGCCACCTGTGCCTAACACACTAGAAAATAGATGATACATAGACTGAATGATCAGTTATCACACAGCAATTGTATATCCGTTCAATTTTTAAATATAAATTGCATATTAGTTACCAATTGGAAAACAACGAAATATCTACTTACCTAAATCAATATTTCGCCGAAATCTAGTATATTCTCCAGTGATTTTAAAAGTTGAGCTCCTTGAATAACAACAACGTCGATCGTACTAACTACAGTTAATGTTTATATCGCGAAAATAAAAATCTAGGGTACAGTTCAATAAAATTATTCGTTTATTGTCTCTCTCTCTCTCTCTCCATGTATTCGAAAAGCGTAAACGATCGACTGTATTCAGACAACAGCGAGGATATGCGTTACTGTGAGTCTGGTGTCTGTCGAATTACCAACTTGTAAATTTATGCCGACCAAAGCCTTTATTTGGCAAGCGCGCTAAACGCTTCAAGCTATATCGGAGACATACAGATGAAACGCTTAAATCTTAATGTTGGCCTAAAATATAAGTTGCATAGCTGATCTCGTTTCCCGAAAATCTATTTATAAATATTATAAATAAATGGAGTAGGTCAACTGTACAGAACAAGACTCTTGGAAAATGCGATGATTCATGTGCACCATTATAACAAGGTATCGATCAAAAAGACTGGTGCCTTTTAATTAGAAATAATAAAATTAATTAAAACGAAATTAGAAAAGAAGGTCCCCGATGACCAAAATACATACAATTATAACAGTTATATCACTATGCACACAAGCTTCCGCAGTACTTTCAACAGGGGCGTAGCTTTGTGAAAATTGATGTCCACCTTGTGTTTTGACGACACTCTAACCGTAACGTCTTGAAAACAATTACTTTTTTATTTTGTTTAATAAGGCCTACTGCCGTTAACAAGTGCAAAAATATTTTCAAAATGAGAGTTAAGCTGTATGTTGATAGATTGCTCTAACAAGCTGGATGTAGCCGGTACGATACTGACAGGACTGGCTGTAGTTTTCTTTCGAAATGGTTCATTTCTTTTTAAAAAGGGGTCGAACTTGATCCAGTTGTGATGGTTGTGGAAATTTGGAAGTTTCAAAAGATTGATTAGTTAATGAAGTAATAAGAGGCAATGTGAATTAAGGCTTAGGTTGAGAGCGAAACAAGTTGTAAAAAGGTGCATTTTTTATCATACGTGCTAAATCCTGTAAAAACAAGATAAATTCCCGGTAGATCATTTGATGATAGGAACTGTTCAACATAAAACATTTTAAAATTAGCAGCTATAATATGCAGGACATTCTCTATACATGCCTAGTTGGCTACCTAGGTTCCCTGCTATATAGGTGTGCATGGTCTGTGGTCACAGGTTACTGTATCGTTGAAACCGAAAACAAAACGAAAAAAAAATTATTGAAAATTTATATAGAAACATATAACTTTTCAAAAAAAGTTTTTTTTGTTGTTTTTTTCAACAATACAGTTACCTGTGTCTGTGGTATGATACGAGGGAAACTTTTGAAAACTGAGTCGGTCTGCAGAATCTGGCTTTTAAGATACTTCTATCGTGTAACTCGGATAAATTCTAATTTGAAGTAATGAAAATGATAGACTGACTTTGTAATTAACGGAATTATCCACCTTGCATAATGCCAATGAATATTTTTATACATTTTTTTTCAGTCCTCGAGATGTCTTTGCATATAACATTATTAAAATGAACATCTCGTTTAAAACGAATAAATTAAATAATAAAAAAGATACGTCGTGGACAGGATTCGAACCTGTGCGGGCATAGCCCATTTGATTTCGAGTCAAACGCCTTAACCACTCGGCCACCACGACAGTCGCTCAATTTAGATTCAAAGAATGTATTTATAGTTTTCACGTGATGATCACCAGTCGGATTCCTCGGATATCTACCATTAACAAAACAACGATGGCCGACTGGGAAGAAGTCAAGAAATTGGCCGCAGATTTTCAACGAGTACAGCTCAGCAGTACAAAACAAAAGTAAGATTTTACATCATTTCGTATCCAGTATAAATATGTGTTTTAAGAAGGTAATGTTAGTTAACCAGCTTAAAGAACTTGCGAGTTTGAAAGCGGCCACGTCAGCCGTCACCGGCTGGTCACGACAGATCATTCAGATGTCAAATTATCATGAATGGTAAATTGGTAATGGTATGGAGAAGTCAGTCATTCTGCGTCGTGTTACATTCACAATGCCTAGGATGTTCAAATAGCCGTGACAATACATGAATAATTCAATCACTGGTCAGTCATGCACTAGTTAGAATAATGTAGACGAGTGGCTGTGTTAGGAGATTTATTAAATTTCTGACTTATGATCTCCAACACAAGGTCTCTTGAAGGGATGATACTTCAATGATAGTCCCTATGTCGAGATTGTTTGACTAGGAACTGACTAGAGTCTATTTCCCGGGACTTGGGAGTTGATAAGGTTGTCAATTACCCACGTGTTGGGAAGAGTCATCTGTCTAATCCCCCCTGTATCCCTACCGCCGCCCTCCCCGGGTTCTTCTTCTTCCTTCTACAGGACAGGAATCCATCAACTGGATTGTATTAAGTCCCAGGTGGGTTGCCGTTGGCATATATCATTGCATGACTGCCATGGACAGTGGTGCATCAGTTGCATCCACACCCCACCCCCCCAATCCATGGGGAAGGCCAGTGATTTTTACTTTTGGTTAGTCTAAGCCCTATGACAATGATCATTCCAAAGGTCGACGAGAGTACAAAGACCATTTAGTCAGACCCCCACCAATCCCCCACACTGTGGGTGTCAGCTGATGGTAAAATCTCTGGTATTTCCATGGCCCCTGACTACTAGATATTGTCCCCGGTGTATCGACTCGAAGACAAAATCCCCATCATTTCTCCGGCAATGTGTGAAAACTGGAAGGTAAAATCACTGCCATTTCCCCGGCTTATCCCACCGCCTATCCCCGGGTTTGGGGGCGTGGATGCAACTGAATGTTGCTGCCGTGCATATACCCGGATTGAAAGAGTAAAATGAATTGAGCTTTAAAGAGGCATTCCCTATAGCTAGCATATTTTTCATTACTATCATATTAAATGAGCTATAAATGTGCAAAGCACTGTCGATTATAATAATTTGTCTGAAAAGGTTTGCGCAAATATGTCTCTATAATGTCAAAAATCTATTCCAATCACCAATAATAATTTATCGCTTTATTATTATTTGGTCAAAGGGAAAGTATATTGGCTCGTTACAGAAGTATATTTCATTTTCTTCACGGTAATTGGTGGGAGCTTTTTGTTGAAGATTTGAGGAGTTTAAGTAATAATGGTTCTCATTTAGTGTATAATATTCCTGAATCAATTTAAACGATCAAAGTTATAGGGAACGCCACTTTAAATGGAACAATACATTTCTTAACAACCTAAGGTATCATGATATTGACTAACAATGATTGAATAAATGTATGTTTTATGCTGTAGGTTATCAGAGAGAAATGTTATAGAAATTGTCTCCAAACTAATAGAGTTTGGCAGTATAGAAGTTATCTACACTGTTGATGGGAAGGAATATATAACTCCACAAGAATTAGCCAAGGAAATAAAAGAGGAGCTGCTTGTTCATGGAGGTAAATTATAAGTATATAATATGTACTTGTATACTGTAAATTACGTTTGTATACAATTGTCTGTTTTGATGCTTTTTTTCGTCAAAGTTTGAATCAAACAATGTTGACAAGATTGACCTTTATAAACATAGTTTGTCTGAAGTTACCCTACCTAGTGATGACCTAATCCTCACTGTCTACCTGTGCTACCTACAATTTATAAAACACACTTATATTAGGTACAAACTGCAACATACTTTAGCTGCAGAAATCACCTGCTATACAGTACTCGCTTGTCAGGTCAATATGCAGACCTTTACATGCAACAAAGTCTGCATTTTCTTGAATCTTAGTGAGAAATTGATGGTAAATGATTCCTCCGGTCACCTTGGCGGTCTGTCTAGACCTTTAACTGCAAGAGACCTGTGAATCTCTTGTCATTGTTGCCATTGAGGCCTGTGACTGTCTTGTCACTGTTGCTATTGAGACCTGTGACTGTCTTGTCATTGTTGCCTTTGGGGCCTGTGACTGTCTTGTCATTGTTGCCATTGAGACCTGTGACTCTCTGGTCATTGTTGTCATGGAGGCCTGTGACTGTCTTGTCACTGTTGCCATTGAGACCTGTGACCGTCTTGTCACTGTTGTCATTGATGCCTGTGACTGTCTTGTCACTGTTGTCATTGAGGCATGTGACTGTCTTGTCACTGTTGTCATTGAGGTATGTGACTGTCTTGTCACTGTTGTCATTGAGGCCTGTGACTGTCTTGTCACTGTTGCCATTGAGGCCTATGACTGTCTTGTCACTTTTGCTATTGAGACCTGTGACTGTCTTGTCACTGTTGCCATTGAGGCCTGTGACTGTCTTGTCATTGTTGCCATTGAGACATGTGACTGTCTTGTCACTGTTGCCATTGAGACCCGTGACTGTCTTGTCATTGTTGCCATGGAGACCTTTGACTCTCTTGTCATTGTTGCCATTGAGGCCTGTGGCTGTCTTGTCATTGTTGCCATTGAGACCTGTGACTCTCTTGTCATTGTTGCCATTGAGACCTGTGACTCTTGTCATTGTTGCCATTGAGGCCTGTGACTGTCTTGTCATTGTTGCCATGGAGACCTTTGACTCTCTTGTCATCGTTGCCATTGAGGCCTGTGGCTGTCTTGTCAATGTTGCCATTGAGGCCTGTGACTCTCTTGTCATTGTTGCCATGGAGACCTTTGACTCTCTTGTCATTGTTTCCATTGAGGTCTGTGACTGTCTTGTCATTGTTGCCATTGAGATATGTGACTGTCTTGTCACTGTTGCCATCGAGACCTGTGACTGTATTGTCATTGTTGCCATGGAGATCTTTGACTCTCTTGTCATTGTTGCCATTGAGGCCTTCGGCTGTCTTGTCATTGTGGCCATGGAGACATGTGACTCTCTTGTCATTGTTGCCATGGAGACCTGTGACTGTCTTGTCACTGTTGTCATTGAGACCTGTGACTCTCTTGTCATTGTTGCCATTGAGGCCTGTGACTGTCTTATCTCTGTTGCCATTGAGACCTGTGCCTGTCTTGTCACTGTTGCCATTGAGACCTGTGACTCTCTTGTCACTGTTTCCATTGAGACATGTGACTTTCTTGTCATTGTTGTCATTTAGGCCTGTGGCTGTCTTGTCATTGTTGCCATTGAGGCCTGTGGCTGTCTTGTCATTGTTGCCATTGAGACCTATGACTGTCTTGTCATTGTTGCCATTGAGACCTATGACTGTCTTGTCATTGTTGCCATTGAGACCTATGACTGTCTTGTCATTGTTGCCATTGAGGCCTATGACTGTCTTTTCATTGTTGCCATTGAGACCTGTGACTCTCTTGTCAGTGTTGCCATTGCCAATATATTTTTTTTATATTTCAGGTAGAATCAATCTGGTAGAGTTAACACAGATACTCAATGTGGACTTCAGTCATGTTGAGAATAGAGTCAGTGAGCTTGCTCATCAAGAACGTAACCTTACTCTCATTCTTGGACAGCTTATTGACAAGTAGGTGCTATTTCCAGTCTACATTCACAGTTTGACATTTATTAGTTTCTTCCAAAATGAGAACTGCCACCATGGTCGAGTGGTTAGGGTGTCTGTCTAGGAAGCAGAGGTCGAAGGTTTGAATCTCAGCATAAGCCGGGTTGGAACTGATGAGACCGGTTGGTCAGCCGCCAGCTAGTTAAATAAATGGTTATCTTACGCACATCTCTACCATTACGAGAAGGGATTCGGGAGGTATTATAAGCATGAAAGATAAATGTCTCATATGTCAGAATTGACTCGCCCTTTCAATAGAGGTGACACTATAATAAAAAACTTTACCAATACCAAAATGTGCATGCTTATTTACCTTATTTGAACAACATGTTTCAAATTTGCGTAAGTGTAATATGTGTAGATAAAGCTATTTGATATTCAGCAATGGTAGTAAAAAATTACATTCTGGATGAAAATTTTCAGATACTACCAGAGCTGACCGTATTACCATTTTCACATGGGGTTGTCCATTTAATGCAACCTATGTTTAGCTCATTTAATGTGATAGTAGAGAAAAATATGCTAGTTATAGGGAATGCCTCTTTAAATATTCCTTGGGAAAGCCCTAAACATATGCAATCTTGTACTTATAACATTTACTGCATGATAAATTATACTTCAGTTTCGTCAGTGCTAGCTTTGACAATTCTCCAATTAATAGTTTCAAAGAAAACACTATAAACAGAACATAGGTTGCATTAAATGGACAACCCCATGTGAAAATGGTAATACGGTCAGCTCTGGTAGTATCCTCAAAATTTCAACAAAAAGCTCCCAGTAATTATAGCTAGTTTGCGATAGAAAAAAATCGTGTTTTTCAAACATTTCTCTGTAATGACTACACCTACAAGTATGCAATTTTGCACGAATAAATGAAATATATCTACCTAATACACACTGAAATTTCAGCAACATCAGAAATGAATTTAAAAAGTTTTGTTCATAAGTTCTATGTAACATATTTGTAGTTTTGTATGAAAAATCAAGTTAGAAGATTTGATACTTTCAACAGCCAATTTTACGGTTACGTGATACGCATAACGGCATATTTATGTATTTGCAAGGAATTACATATACCTCCCTGGTATTTGCAACCTTCTTAATTTAACACATGCAAGGCCCGTCTGTGAATACGACGAAGTACATGTGATTGCTGTACATTGTTTACAAGCGACACACCTAAATAAACCGAATCACACTGGCCTCCTAAGTCTCGTCTTTATAACAGCAATCTCAATTCCGCCGATCACGCATTGTAACGGTTAAATAATTGATTGTAAATCATCAATGGAATACCAGATTACCTCCCTGCGTTAAGCTGTAAATACGCATGTAATTTCAATATGTAATAAAGAATAAATGTATTTTAATTGGTCACTAAAAATTATGAAATTCAAAATGGGAGTAGGTAGGAAGTTATTGTAGTTTTGTGTAATTTTTTAATAAAATCTGATGAATAGATTTTCAGATATCTTTAAAAAACACGATTTTTTTCTATCGCAAACTAGCTATACCGAGAAAATAATGAAAACATATTACCGTAACAAGCCAAAATAGTCACAAGCTGTTCCCCTTTGACCACATAATAATAAATGGCCGGAAGCGATAAATTATTATTCGTGATTTAAATATATTTTTTGTCATTATAGAGACGTATTTGCGCACACTTTCTTCTGACAAATTATGATAATTGATAGTTTGTTGAAGATTTGAGGAGTTTAAGCAATAATGATTCTCATTTAATGTATACTATTTCTGAATCGATTTAAACGATCAAAGTTATAGGGAACGCCTCTTTAAGGTACTTGAAAATGCTAGGATTTCCACTTAGGGAGATCAACAAGAATAATTACTACTAAAAGGTTTGAGAAGAGAAAACTGCCATGCATCAATGACCGTAATTTATAGGTTAACTTAAACACTTTTTACCTAATAAAAGTCATAAATCTCAAGTAACACAATATTTAACCAAATGTATAAACACCTTAAGGGTTTGCAGAGTTCTCAGTAAGTTTAAAAATAACAGGCCGAAATGCTTTCCCAACAAGCCTGATCAGGTCCTTAGTGCAACTACTTTCCTCAAATTGTGTATCAATTTCACATTTCAGGCTGGCTAAAATGGTGTTTAAGTAGTCAATTTAGCCTGTAGCCTGCTGTTATTGAGAACCTGCATGGTTTTGAAGACACCATACATTGATAAAGGTGCCTGGGGAAGCAATTCTGCACATTCTGTCGGCAGGGACTTATGTAAACTCATTTTACAGTATTCAATCAATCAAGATGTAAATCAGAGAATAAGTCTTATTCTCCGATTTACTTCTGGATTGATTGAATACTGTAAAATCATTTACTTTCAAACTGACAAAATTTCGTGGTTTTGGTAATTGACAATTTTGATGGGATGTTAATTTGTGGATTTTGCGATTTATGTAATAAACACAAGGGTCTAAATTGTTGTTCGGTGGGATTTAATTTCGTGGCAGAAGGGGAACCACAAAATCCACGAAATTTAATCCCCCATGAAAATTAATGATTTTACAATATTAGATTTTTATATGTAACTTTTAGGGGTTATATGGACATGTTAGCTGAGGAAGTAAATGACAAACTGCAAGAAAAGGGTCATGTGACAATACCAGAACTAACCAAGCTGTATGATCTACCTGCAGAGTTTCTGACCAAGGTAGTATGATCCTCACAGTATGCTTCATTATAGTTACAACTTATACTTTACCAATGAGAGATGATGTGTACACATATCTCAAGTGCAGCCTTTTGCTTCACATTCATATCATGCTCTCCCTTGAAAATGATTCCGGATATTAGTTTGTAACAGGTTCTGTGGTTTGCATTGTTGGTCCCGTAGCTACAGGTTTTCAACAGGAGGACTATAGATTTGCTGTTCTTCCGTTAGTCCGTCAATCAAAAAAATCTTGATCCTGACATAGGTCAAACAGTTTTCAAGCTAGATTGATTAAGCTTGGTACCGTAATAATATAATGTGGATAGGAACTCACAAGCAGATGCACGTCTAGATTTTTGGACTTAAGTAGCATTATATTCATGTTCATTTATTTAGTATTCATGGCACAACTTGAATATAATGATACTTTGTGTGATAATTCAGTATAGTATACCATTGTACAAACTATTTATAGCTCGCCAGAGATAAGTCAGATAACTATAGCATTATATATACCGGTAAACAAAAAATGTCAACAGTGCACGATTGACAGGCTGCATGTTTTCAATGGAGATTGCTTGAAAAAGTTCATGCATTTAATTTGTTTGAATAAGATTTAACAAAATGGACATTGAAAATGTATTTCATTTCCATTTTCAATTTGTAAACAGTCAGGCTAGAGGTATCACTGTATATATTACATGTATCAGGGATGTCATTTTTACCAAAGAGGCCTTCAACCACATTGTTTCCATGTTTAATCAGTTTTAGTAAAGAAATTCCTTCAAAACAGACTAAATTGACCATAACTTTGCCATTTTCCAAGATAGTTTCGTCAGATAACTTTTATTTTGATCGGAAATCATGGCTCTTTTAGGATTTATCAGAAAAATTGACACCCTTGATTTATTTCTACCTCTTGTTTTATATATATTTTTTTATTCCTTTTTTTTTCAAATATAAATTATTTGTATCTCAGCATTGCTGTATTTTTATTGTGTTTACAGAATCTACATGCTAGATTGGGTACAATCATTGAAGGACAAGTGGACAGTTATGACACAGACATTATATTTACTGATGCTTTTATTGCAAGGATGAGAGCTCAAATACGTGGAGCATTAAGTGCTGTCACTAGGTAACTATACATAGCATTCATTGTATCTGCCTTATAAGTTATACAGTTAACTTACAAATTTTCTAGAGCTCTTTTCGGCTATTAGGCCGCTCAAGCACCCTTTGACATTTCAACTTTCCCTGGTCATTGGGCTACATATGGAAACCTGCACTCGTGTCTCCCAGGGGAGACTATTTCTCTCCTGTGGTGTGGCAGCCAACATTGATCAGCGGTGCCCAGGAATAGACACTGCCCTCATATTAACCAGTGGTCCAGAGGGGGATCGAACCCGGGATCTCTCAATCCCGAAGGGCACGCTCTACCTCTAGGCCACCGCTCCCCACCTTATACCTTAGACCTCATGGGCTGTAGTGACAACAACCATATCAGCATCAATTGAGCAAAAACAATTTTGAGTTGTTTTGGTGGTGCAGTCGGTATGGTCACGGTCACTTCAGTGCTAGGTGCTGTTGCCATTGGGGTTGTGGGTTCTTATAATTATTATGTAGAACCAGATTCACTAAAATAGTTTGATATCTAAAACCTGTTGATATTATCATGTGAGTGCCATGGATTATAGAACTAGTCATTTTCACCCTTTGGTTTATATAGAAATTTTTGCTTAGTTAATACTGTAAAATCATTTAATTTCAATGGGACAAAATTTCGTGGTTTTGGTAGACAAGGCCTATTCGATGGGACGTTAATTTGTGGATTTTGCATTTCAGATAATGAATACAAGGGTCAAAATTATTGATCGATGGGGTTTGATTTTGTGGTTGAAGGTGAACCACAAAATCCATGAAATTTAATCCCCCACGAAGATTAATGATTTTACAGTACTGGGTATATGTTGTGTATTTCAGGCCCGTTCTTATTGGAACATTTGTACAGCTGTATAAGTTTCAGGAGAGGATCTTTTTCTGTAAGTTTTCAATTCAAAGTTAATTTAAAAAAATTGAAAATAAATACAGTAAAACTTTGTTATGACGAGCATCAATATCACGAGCACCCGGTATATCTGGAGCAAGATTTAAAATAGTATCCATTTGTATTATCAATACATGCCCTTTGGTTATTTCGAGCACCCGGATTATCTCGAGCACTTTACCTGTCCCGATTAGTCCTCGAGGTATCGAAGTTTTACTGTAATGAATTTATAATAAAATGAATGATTTTTATGACTGTAGAATAGTCCCATATGTTATTTTGCACAGTATTGTACTTTAAGGTAGGTTCACGCTTTGAGCGTGTAAAAGTCTAAAAATTATTTCTTTATATTGCGTAACCATAGTTACTGTGTCAAAACAACGTCAGAAATAATTAATGGTGACATCACATTTTGTTTATCACATATGTTTAAGAACAATGTTTGGTCATTAATTATGTTATCACATGGAATATCGCGTAATTTATGTGGTCAATTTGTGTTGCAGCGATATTAGATGAGCTTGTGAAGAGTCATGTATTGGCTGGAAGTATATCAGGCAGACAGGATAAAGCTACGTATATACCTGATATATATACCAAGTCACAAAATGATTGGGTCGATAGTTTCTTCAGACAGAATGGGTATCTTGGTAAGTGTAGGCATGTTAAACTAATTACCGTGATTCCTCGTAGTAGCGCTCCCCCGCTAATTACACCCCCGGCGATTTTTGAAAAAAAAATCTCACCTTCAATAATTGGTCCTACAGTAATCCAACAAAGTATCCACACAAATCCAGAATAACAGTGAGTCATGATACGGTAATCCATTCAAACGAACAATTAATTACTGCCGAGTAAGTGCCGTACTATACGGTACCGCTCCGTGGGGGGCGTTTATACGAGGTCCGACTGTGTATTGAATTATTTTTTCATAAAATGCATGTTTAAGTAAACCATGACTACATGAATCATTTTTTAATGTTCAATTCAACCTTTTTTTCTTTTAATACATATTTGATTACATTAGAGCTTGATTTGTACAACAGGCATTTAATTCATTCACAATACACTTCATTGCTGACATGTGCTAATTGAGTATGCATCACAAGTGTAACATTTTGGGACAGATATTAAGTATCTGTATGGTTTCGCTTTCATTTGTATTTTAAATTCCATCTCTAAAATTGGATGCGTGAGGGATATGAATTAAAGTATCAATGGTGTAAAGAGTATCTCTATGGTTTTTATGCATATTTTCTAGACTGGTCAGTATTTTTTTTGACATGATTATAATTTTTTATCTTTTTCCAGAATATGATGCACTAAAACGACTTGGAATATCTGACCCTAAGGACTTTATAAAGAAACGTTTTAAGACAGATCAGCTTATATTCCTGTCGACATGTTGTACGGGTCGAAGTTTGCAGGATCAGATAGAAGCGAGTGTAGAGGAAGCGTTGAATGACGGCTCCTGGGTCGATATCATGGTAAATTTACTGCTCATAATTCTATAATTATGCTTTAATTTTGATTAAATTCTGTATTGATGTAAATATTGTCATAGTAAATATTTGTTCATATGTACGGTATATTATCTATTGCTATAGGAGTTATAAAAATGAGTTTGCAAATTATGTTATCCACCAAAAATAAAGACATTATTCTTGGAAATAAGGGAATTCTATATTAGTACAATCCAAAATGTGTTATAGACGACAGAATTTCTAGGTTAGAGTGAGTGATCAATTAAATGAATAAAAACTTAATTTCAAATAAGGACAGAACAAAAGCTGTTTGCCTGCAGCACACATTTATGCACTGTGACCTGAATATGTTTGAAATTCATAGTTTACCTCATTTCTATATGCCTTGAGTATTGCTACCCTCAATTTGGAAAATAAAAATCCAAGCTTAATATAATAGTGCCTTTATATTTAAAATGTCAAGGTGATAAGTTTAGTGTGGTTTTTTTTCTTATATTTTACGTGCCTTGGCATCGAGTGATAATGGTGGTATATACTGATTGTCCTGTCCACTTGTTTTGTCCGTCCGTTCCTTCAATTGAATATGATAACCTAAATTTTTTTTTTTAAATTCTGTCAAGGCGTTGCATGCTTGTTAATCATCATTAACACCTTACATTGTCAATGCCATGTGACACTTTCCGACATTTCAACAAACCGATGGCCCGTGTTTGACCTAGCCAATTACACTTAAATTAAGATTAAAGTTCAAAGATTGATAATTGGGAAATTCAAATACAGTGTAAGTTACCGGTAGTGAGGATGTCTGACCTTACTCCAACCACTGCATCTTGACTTGCCTGACAAATGACTTATCTGCCTGCTATCAATTATTTTCCTTGTTTTGTAAACAATTTGTTATATATTTCTTCTTGATTTAAAAAACAAAACAAAGGCTTAAGATGTCATTGACAAGTTGTCAATTGATATAAATTCATATTAACTATAGTTTACTATAAATATATTAATTGACAACAAGTGATATATTCTTTATAACACTAAAACGCAAAATACACATTGATTTATTGGAAACAGTCACCCATGTATTTAAACTTTATACTACACATATATCTTGTAAGATTATACATACTCGCTATACTAACCAGGATACAAGGAAAGTCATGTTTTATCATGTGTCTCCAGATCTCTTGTTGTTATTATTACAGCCCTTGTTGCCCTCCGTCTTCAGTGCTAATGATGGCAACAGCCTACTGACTGGCTGCTTGAAGAAATATCCGGGTGCCATTGTATGTTGTGATACCATTGTTGCTAGTGAGAAGCTAGTGTCGCAGTGTTCTAAACCATTCCCTGATCTGATGGCTGTCAAAGCTGAAAAGGTATGTCTGCTTGAAGAGTTTGTTATATCTTAAGGATCAGTGTGGACGTACTATGTGGTATGTATGCTAGAAGAGTTTGTAATATCTTAAGTATCCATCTGGTCATACTATGTGGTATGTATGCTCTATGAGTTTGTAATATCTTAAGTATTAGTCTGACATACTATGTGGTATGTGATGTAATGTTTGGCAAAGAACCCAAGAATAAATCAATCAACACAAAAATAAAAACAAATATTTTAATAATAGTACAGTATAACCTCCGCAGAGCAACATCTGGCGGAAACCGGAAAAAGTGTTGCTCTGCAGAGGTGTTGCTCTGCAGAGGTTCTTGATTTTTCGGACATGAGTTAAGTCCCTTGTCATTGTGTTTGCAAAGTACATAGTTATGTACATGTGATTTGTTTTACATTGTATGTGACTATACTGTAGTATATTCATATTGAGTTGTTTGCATATATTTGTACATAATAAATTTAATATTATGATAATAATATGTTTATAGGAAATATCTTTGCAACTGCATTGATGTAGTTTGCTGGCTGATCTAAGACCAATTATTTAAAGGTCTTATTTCATCCAACAGATTAATTGCTATAAATATATCATTATTATCATTATAATAAATCGTACGCTCCTAGTTAAGTGTATAGGTGCTTTTGTCAGCATCGTGTTAGCATCATGTTAGCATCGTGTTAGCATCGTGTTAGCATCCTGTCAGCATTCTATCCTCAGTGTATTGCTACTGATTATATCTCACTAGATATAATTTACAGTGCGTGGAACAAGATGTTAGTACTGGTTGGTAATCCTATATACCTCGATCAGATGTTCGCCTACCAGAAGCTCTCCTTAAACATATTACATAGTAATAGTAAAACAGTAATTAAACACAACACATATTAACAATTTCAAATTTTTATAAATTACACTATGAATATTGATAATAAATAAATGTCTGAACTATCATACTAAAATCAGTTGCATCACAATTAGCTACCAGCATAAAGAGACGGCGAGATGAATACGCAAACGTCCCAATTATACAATTATGAAATAATTGAGAAAGACAACGTTTTAATCTTCAAACACCGTTACACAATAATAAGGCTACCTTTATGCAACAAACATGCATAGATCTACATCATACATGAGTTGACACAATTAATCCAAAATCAATAGCTATAGTAATTTACCTGATAATTATAACACCTATTAAACCTCTCCATTGTAATCTCCGTAAATTTAGCGCTAATTGTTCACATTGTACAATGCACATCCGATTTACAAACAATCCTAACGTGTTAACTTTTGAAGATCTTACACACGCGTTTATGCCGTGTTCTAAAAATAGATTGCACCTGTTGACAACTGTCGTTGCTCAGAGGTTAAAGTCAAGGGAGGGAACGCATTTTGACTGCCGTTTGCCGCTCTACGGAGTTGTCGCTCTTTAGAGGTTGAAATAAGAGTAAAAACGATTGGGGGGGGGGAATAAAAGTGTCGCTTCTCAGAGGTGCCGTTTCGGGAGGTTATACTGTATTTTGTTCTTTGACTGATTTTAAACATTCAGTCATCCTTGCTGCTCAAGCCGAGAATGAGTAGTATCTAAGCATGTATTTTCTGTATTCAGGATGCCAAGAGTCACCCTGTATTTAAGGCTGGTTTTGAGAATGAACTATCGAGCAGTAAATCTGATATGTCTGCTAGTAAAGATGCTAAAGAAGAAAAGAAAGATCAGAGACGTAAGAAAGCAACAAGTAAGTGAACTTTTAGCTTTGGTCTGCATTATACATTAAAATGTCCTACTTTAAACTATCCCACATGTTAGTTCAAAGATCTACCTCTGACTATCTGTCTACTGAAGACAATGGCCTATTCAAATAATGTTTGGTGTATTCCTAGTAGGATAAAACAGCTACAAAAATAAATGATAAGAATTTCTCAACTAAAGGTTACACTTTTTACTCAAAATTGGCACTTTCTGTTTAAACATCGGATTGGGCTTTTTTACCCTAAAAATGGGATTTAATTGGAGAAGTTGACAAGTATACTGTACTAGTATGATCGTGGATTACTGTATTTTAGCTGGTAGCGGAAGTACCAAGTCTGGTGGGGGAACGCAGGGGAGAGAAATCAAGGTCAAGGCTGTGAAAAAGAAAGGATACAAGGGTCGTGACAATGACCCTGATTCTGGTGATGAAATGATGGCCTCTAAACCAAAGTCAAGGTCAACTGAGATAGAGTTCATGACCCTTGAGGAGATAGAAGATGTACTCAGAGGCAATGATGCCTTGGAGGATTGTCCTGAAGAACTTGTTACAGAAATAGCTCAACAATTGATACGGTACGTAACAGAAATAGCTCAACAATTGATACGGTACGTAACAGAAATAAGTCAACAATTGATACCGTACATAACAGTAAAAGCTCCACAATTAATATCGTACATAGCAGAAATGGCTCAACTTTAATTTTCTAAAAAGATGACCAACAGAAGGTCATGGTGTGTGAAATAGGGCCTTATATCATTAAGTATGGGCCATTTTCTTTCCTTTGTTGCACTGAGTGAAACTTGTTAGATCATATAAAAAGTAGAAACAATTGTTTATCAATACTGTACGACTAATTGCAGACCTCTTACAAAACAATACCAAGAAGTCGCCAAATCTATATTCCTGCAAACATCTGGGTCGTCAAGTACAAAGAGGAAGAAAACACAGGGTGAACTACAGGAAAAGCTTACTGGACTCTGGACAAATGCCAGACTGTTTGAGAAAGGATTAAAGTTGTTTGAAGGTTTGTGCCTCTCTCCATAATTATGTATGCATCCTCAGTGATTTTTTTACAAACTTCCATGAACAAGTCCTGGGACTTGATAACTTGCAAATCTACGAGTCCAAAAATTGCAAGAATGAGTCCAAATATTTCATTAAAAAAAATTTAAAGTAACTAGTTAAAGAAATGTGTAAAACTGGCTTATTTACACTATTAGCTGATTATAATAAAGGTATTAAGCAATCTTCAAAATTATTTTTTTGAAATCTCAATGCATTATTGGGACTTGCGTAATTTGAAACTTTGCATCCTCACTGATCTTTGTGAGTAAAAAAAACACTGGTACCCTTATTTGAATGTCTCATTAATTATTTATATAATGATTATGGAAGAAGGGAGATAATCCAATGAAGAAATCTTACCCAGCCAGTCTTGATATTAGTGTAGAATCTATTTAGAAAATGTGACACATTCTAATGTTTATCTCAGGATAGTAGTCTAATCTGTCTTTAAAATGTGAGAAGACTTATCCATGCCGACAGCGACAAGTGGTATTTTTCAAATTTGACTGATGCATTTTTTTACTGCCCCAATGATATTAAAAATGAGAAAGGCAGGAACATTTGGTATGTTCCACAAGTCAAGTGAACAAATCTATCTGACTGAGTGACACTTTAGTACTAAACTGACCATATTGGACATTAAATTGATAGTCTTTGCAGATATTATTTCAATTTATCTATTAGTCAATAAGCCAGAATGGGATTTTGTGGAAATATAAGGGAACAAAGAGTCAATTCAAGGAAGCCCCTGTACCCTGTAGTATAGGATCAATCTATTACCATGAAATGCTTTAATTTATAATGTTTGTGTATACTGATTGAATTACTGTAAAATAATTAATTTTTGTGGGGAATAAATTTCGTGGATTTAGTGGTTCACCTTAAACCATGAAATTTAATCCCATCTAACAATAATTTTGACCCTTGTATTAATTACCTGAAACTCAAAATCCACCAATTAACGTCCCATCGCAATGGTCTTTTTACCAAAATACCAAGAAATTATTTCTCATCAAAATTAAATGATTTGTTATATTACAGAAGATACAGAGATTGCATTAACACGACATCTACTGAGAACTGTCTGTTCAGATATCACTAATCTTGTCCTGAATGCCGTAGCCATGGATCATATGTTGTCAGTAGAAGATGAAGCACAGTTAACCACTGAGGTAACAACACATTTAACTTGTTTATGTACCCCGAGTGTGGAATATTTATATTGAACTATCTGTATAGCTTGGCCACATTGACATGAGCCTGACCTATTGATTACCATAATTTAACAGTCAATATATTGTCCACGTTTTCAACACCGATTGTATGTTTTCATAATCGGGGAGTATCACGAAGATGCTCTAGATGTAATACAAACACAAATCTTAAATGTCGATATTGCACGATTTGCTTGCGGAAATTGATATAATTTAAAGCAAGAACCTTGTAATATATTCTTGCATAAAGGTCAGGTTCAGGTCAAAATAGCCTAGCTATATTTCCATCAAACTCACCTGTCTAGGCTTTATGTTAAAGTTTAACACTGCTACTGCATTAAAACTTGGTACACTTATCATTATCATAATTCGAACATACTAGACAAAGGGCATAACTCTAGGATAATTTTGAAAGGAGTTATGGCCCTTTATAACTCAGATACTTTGGTAAAAGTTATTTAAAAAGAGTGCAAGAAAGTCGAGTTTCAAGCACTTGCAGGCGGTTCACTTGTTAGTCCCCTACTGGTTTTCAACTTTTATTCAGTCAGTCTGTTGGTCCCGACTCAACTTTCTAACTTTTACAACCTCGATGTGTAGTTGACCGTAAAGGATAGAATTTTTGCTGTGGCAATTTTTACCACAGTTATGGCCCTTTTGTTACTTTAATTATATACCCCCAATGGGGGCCTGTGTTGATGGACACATTTCGAGTTTACCATAGACATTCTGGCTGAAATTAGAACAAATGACATGTTATATTTTCAGAGTCGAGCAAAGATGATTTCAAAGTTGCCTGGTGATGCTAATACATTGTTGACCAAACTAAATACAGCTTTAAATGGCAAGGTAAATGCTGAAGTTCTAGTGACATAAATCCCATGCTTGTACTTCATATTTATTTGAGATTTAATTATGCACCAGTCAGTTACATCTACCCCCCCCCCTGGGGGTCCTCAGTGGATAGCCGGGGAAACAGCTGTGGTTTTACCTTCCAGCTTCCCCCACACTGAATTATCAAACAATCTTACATGGTAAAATACAAATATCTTCTATATAAAGCATTCTCATAAATCAGTGGTTAGTCAAGTACCTAGACACATGCAATTGAAAAAACATACGCTGGTTGAACGAGAATGATATAAAGATGATATGACAATAATTATGTTAATGTATATATTATTTGGTTCCAGGTGTTGGATGATTTCTTCAGTACATTGGATATACTGTGTGGTCCGGCACATCTAGGTATCATGTTGAGGAAACCAGATAAGAAAAAAGAAAGGTAAACAAGCTAAGTAGTTCTGTGACTGTTTGTTTCCTCAGGTAACTGTATCGTAGAAAAAAAAAAAATTCATATTGTAAAAATTTTCAAAAAAAAGGAAACATTTTTTCGTTTTCAACTATACAGTTACCTGTGTTTGTTTCAAGTTACTTCGTATACTCACTTTAAATCACCTGTTTACTCCATGAAATTATGGGTAGAAGCTTGGAAAATAGGTTACACTTGCCATCTAACATTAAGTCATGGAGAAAGGTCTGTCTATTGTCTTGGTATTCTTGATTCTGGTCAGTGAAAATTAAAGTTTAGAGTCTTCAGAAAAAAAAATTTGGTTTAATTTTAAAATGTTCAATGGCTGTGCCAAATGTTGTTATTAGGTTGGGGTATGGCTGGCGTGTTACGAGGACATGCAGAGGATTTTCGGTCAAAATGACTTGAAAATATTAATGCTACCATAAAAGTTAATGAAAAGTGACAAAAGTCCAATTATTTTGATGTGAAAATTTTGTATAAACCATGAATATGTTTGCCCTTTAAATTTGTATGACACTTAAATGAATGAATGCTTATATTGTATGATTGTATGATATTTCAGACAGTTAACATTCAGTCATAGACAAGCATTATGTGAACAGATATCTGCAGAGACAGACCCAGCAATGACGTTACATCTAGCTTGTGTAATACTCTTCCAGAAGTTTACGCAATCTATCATACATGTACCTGGTAAATGTGTACCACAAGTTGTCATGTTTCTCAAGCCTCATCTAGAAGCTGACAACTTTAAGGAGCTCGTTCATTTACAAGGTTTGTATCTAGGTGTTTTATATCTCCAGCTTATGGCAGGACGGGTGTCGGCAGCTTGGATTGCTTCCTAACATTTCGTTGGCTTAGAATGAGAAGGTCGTTAGTGCCACTTACTATGTCACAGCTGTCTTCTTTGAATGATGATGGATATTGGTTTTACTGTAAAATCATTCAATTTCAATGGGACAAACTTTCGTGGTTTTTGTAAAAAATACTATTTTGATGGGACGTTTATTCGTGGATTTTGCACTTCAAGTCATATTTACAAGGGTCAAACTTATTGTTCGATGGAATTTGATTTCGTGGTTGAATGTGAACATGAAATCCGTGAAATTGAATCCCCCATGAAAATCAATGATTTTACAGTATATCAAGGTCACAAACCACTAAATAAATTTGTTCTTTAGCTCAATGTAAAGTTACAATAGTCAGTCCCAGGTTGATACATGTTAAAGTCTATGGCCAGGTGGCAGACATATATCAATGAAAAGAAGGGGCTACCAGCTTTAAGAAAATACAAAAAAACAGGGGGTCACGTATCATATAAGAAAAATTTTGTCCGTCCAACGCGGTGAACATATTTTTACAGGCGCGCGGACCGACCAAATCCGGGTTTTACCCTACCCTACTTTCGCTTTGGTATTTTGGCCAAAATCTCAAAATATGTAAAATAAAACACTTTCAATACATCACATACATGTATACAATGCCTGTAAACCCAATTAGGTGATTCCAGTTCCACCTTGTCAAAGCATACTACCATTTAAACACAATCACAAGTTTATTTAGGGACTATTTGAGTGTATCCTATTTTGGTTCACAGATGCATTTAGTGGTTTGTAACCTATCAGCATGTTCTGTTTTCTATCACTTCCTCAATTCTAACAGTTTTCTTACTAAACACCATACTTAAAGTGTATAGAGCTATATCGGAAGATAATTTTTAAAAAAAGTTTCAAAAACTGAAAAACAATCATGCTTTCATATCCATTAGCTAATTTTTCGCTTCAGTTTTAACAGAATATCTTTCTGTGATTTATTGGATATGCAAACTGTCCACTGTTCATACGAAAATGTTCTAGAACACCCTATGAAACTATAAGAATCATCGATTTTTCGACGATTGAATCAAAGTACACGGAACCCATCCAAAGTTTTAATTTGCAATTAAGGTAGTCTAATATCATACTAAAAACGATGCAAGTAATTATTTTGAATAACTGTTAGAATATAGCTCTATACACTTTAATCATTGTAATTGTTGCTTTAAATGTGCCGACTCCAGATCATGATCAAAATATTAAAAGACATTTTATAATTACAAATGTATGATACAGTAGAAATTTGATGCCTCGAACAGTACTTGCCTCGAATACACCAAATGCCTCGAACTCAGTCTCAGGTCCCGGCAAAATCCCTTCTTTATTTATATTGAAAAGCCATAGATGATTCGAGCAGAACCAGGGTCAAACATTCAAACTTATTTAACGGTCCCTTGCTATGACTTACCAGTAGATAGGTTGAACAATGCAGTTTTTCGCACCTTTCATTGATTGTTGAAATCCATTGTTCGTTCACGGGTAGTCGGCGAAAGGTATTATTAAAACATTGTGTACCAAAGAGAATTGATATTGTAGTCTTAGAAATATTTGCACAAATGAAGAATTATCTGGAGATCGGCACCTTTTATATGCTGGTTGTTAGTCCCCTACCAGTTTTCATCTGGAAGGGTATAGGTTTGCCCTCCGCCCCTCTGTCAATAAAATCTGGAACCTGCCATAACAGTTTTCTTGTTAGGTTTGTGAAACTTGGTATGTGGATAGGAACCAATAAGGAGATTATGCACTATAATTTTATTTTGATTCGGACATGAATTGTGGTTACCATGGCAACATAAACATGCAAAACCTTAAAAACCAGGTAGGGGACTTCTGTATTGCTTGCAATTACTATAAATTACTGGTTGTTGTAGCTTCTGTGTTGTGTTGGTGTTCCTATATATATCACATCAATCACCAATCATCTCAAATGTCTTTGAATTAGCTTACATTGATTTTGTCCGACAATTCACGACTGACTGATAGATCATCTGTTCCCTGCTATAAGTATACACTGCCCTCCAAAAGTTCTTTCTCACTCCTAAAATTATATGATTTCATAAATTGACGGTAAAAAATAAGTGTTTTATTGCAGATAATTATTGATAAAATGTCAATTGAATAAGATAATGTTGAATAAAAAGACAACCATATTTGGTTTGGAAGAAACCATACCGTTACACTTATGTTTGTCAATGTTAATAAACTGAATAAATTTATAATTTGAGAAGTGTGAAGGAACTTTTGGAGGGCAGTGTATAAACAAAATGATGAACATATGAAAGTACAAAATGTATCATGGCTAGCTTATATCATAATTGATTCAATATCCATCTATTTATCATGTTTTCATGTTTATAAATACAGCTCACATACTTCATCGTCTAGAATCAGGTCTGCATTCAGAGATGTCAAGACAAGAAATCAGTCTTTGCTTACTTGATCAACTTGTAGCTGGAAAATATACAAATGTTGCCGGATGCTTACGAGGTTATTACAAGCATATAATCTGCAGTTATATTCTGCGTTCCTCTCAACCTCCATTACACTGCTCTCTCATCCTGATTGTTTTCTCAAATTGAGCAACATCCTATTGAACAATTCAACAGTTTCGATATCATTCATCAATGTTCGCACTTCTGCTTTTATTTGTAATTACCTATCAACCCGGGCCTTACATACATCCTAAACCCTTTTCATACGAGATGAGCTTGAATGACCCTAATATATGATGTGTTCCGCTTTTTGAGACAAAGTCTAGAATGAATTATTTTCTTTGCTAATGTGCCTTCTTAAGTCTTTAAGATAATTGAATTGCCTCCCCTTCAGACTGATTAGTGACAGATATGAGTGAATTGATGTATCTATGGAGTAATGGGATAATATGTTCATTTTAAATGTATCATGTAATGTACTGTTAAGCTTTGAGATGATACATTCCCATTTGACCATCCCGTGTATGGCATTGCTTTATTTCTATTCAGGTTATACAATATTTTGATATTATTAATAATAAGGTTACTCACTCGTTTTCTTGTGAGTCACGTGCATTTAAGCGGATACATGCATATATATAATGAACTGGGTAATTATTTTATTACAAAGAGTTACATGGATGCTAAGAAATTTTGATTAAGAAATAGCTGCAACATCCCCGACTCCTTGTACTCAAAGCAATATAGATGTAGTCTCTAGATCATTGTCCTAGAGTTAATCTATTAACCCTTTACTCCATACATTATAGTATCAATTCATCACATGTCCATTACTATAATATATCTTCCAAAGTATAGTAGAAGGGAAGATCAGGGAAGTGGCCTGTGTTTCTCATTATTTTATCTTAGTTCATTTAAAGAGGCACACTATCAACCTATAATTTTGACCGTTCAAATTGATTTAAAACATATTAGACATTAATTATAATTATGAATGCTACAAATACACAAAATTTCATCTAAAAACTCCCAACAGAAAACAGTTACTGAAATAATAATAAACATATATTTCCATAATGAGCCAGCTAAGTCGCCAAAAGTCTCTGAATTACTTGACATTTGGCACAAATAAATGAAAACCCGAACAATAGAGCCACAAGTTTATTCCCCTTACTATGCAGATAAAAGTGACTGGATAAATAGAATAAAAGGTTAGTGATGTGAATGAAGTAAAAACTTATCTAGCTGGGCTACAGATTTTGAATTTATGTTTAGAATTATTTAGTTTTTGACCAATCCTACTGCACTAGTGTCCGTTGCCTAAGCAAATCGCTATGTAGCACTTCCCATGGCAGGTAGTCCATGCCTTTTATATTTAATTGAACGGGGGGTCACTGAACTAAGGCGCTCAGTAGCACTTTGCTTAGGCAATGGACACCTGATCTATCTCTATGACCAATGGAGTACCTGTTATATCACACCTAGCAGTCATTCTACACCATTATAAATGTATGTTACATGTTACAGGCTTTATCATCTAATACTGAATGTATTTACTCATTGTATTTTGGCGATAACGTGTTACCTATGAAATAGAGCTTTGGTGGTACTGGCATCACTTGGTTGGTGTTCATAAATCTGTCTTACAGTCTAAGACAGGGATATACTTATTATTAAATCACCTGTGAATGGCTATACATGTTTAATAATATAGGCCCTCCTTCGGATAAATGGGCAAGCTTTCTGTAATACCCCTTTTATCCTTTCAACATGGTTGCTATGGTTATATTTGAAGATAACCAATGGTTGCTACAGTTATATTTGAAGATTACCAATGGTTGCTATGGTTATATTTGAAGATTACCAATGGTTGCTATGGTTATATTTGAAGATTACCAATGGTTGCTATGGTTATATTTGAAGATTACCAATGGTTGCTATGGTTATATTTGAAGATTACCAAGGGTTGCTATGGTTATATTTGAAGATTACCAAGGGTTGCTATGGTTATATTTCAAGATAACTAATGGTTGCTATGGTTATATTTCAGATCTGGTGATAGCACAGCTACAGAAACAACAGGCTGGTGGTGATATAGAAGAACAAGATGTTCCTATTCTAGAAGATACCATCAGCAAGGTCAAGGTCGTTGCCATATCAACAAAAAAATCTATTCTTAACAGCAGTGCTGCAGCTGAGGACTGAATGTTTGTGTGATCACATTTATATTGACAAGATTGGACTATTAAAGAGGCGTTCCCTATAACTTTGATTGTTTAAATGGATTCAGTAATATTATACATTCAATGAGAATCATTATTGTTTAAACTCTTCAGAATTTCAACAAAAAGCTCCCAACAACTATCGAGAAAATAAATGAAATAATATTTCCGTAAAGAGTCAAAATAGTCACAAGTTGTTTCCCTTTGACCATATAATAATAAATCGTTGGAAGCGATAAATTATTATTGGTGATTCAAATGTATGTTTGAAATTATAGAGACATATTTGGGCACACTTTCTTCTGACAAATTATGATAATTGATAGTTCTTTGTACATTTAGCTCATTTAATGTGATAGTAGAGAAAAACATGCTAGTTATAGGGAATGCCTCTTTAAGCCACTTTATACAAATTAAAAATATTTATATTTCAATTATAATTAACATTGTCCATATGGTAATAAATCAATAATGAGTGGCTAAATAAATGAATACAAATTTAATCAAATTATACAGAAATGGTTTAAGTGACACAGAAAAGATGTTCAACTTCTGATTAACCTCATCCTTGAAAACCCAGGCGACACTCCCCTACTGCACTCTAGCGAGTTTTGGAGTGTTTTCAAGGATAGATCAACATCATTCGATTATGACAAAGAATTCAAAGATTCACTACAAACATGACCTAGGTTTATTATCATCTACACAAGTAATCGGTTACTGGTGGACAAAAGTTGTGTTATAGGTAGTCTGGTTCCCGTCATAATGTGCTTCTGAACATTAACAGTGATGACGTAGGAATCAAGGGCAGGGAACTCCAGGCTATGATATAGGCACATTTTACCGTGTTGACTTTCGGTATTGAACTATGTATGATTGTGTAAGTTGAATTTAAAACAAGAAAATAAATATATAAGTTATTTATGATTGGCTTGTGTTGGTATGATGATTGTGTTTCAGATTTATATAAGGGTCATTTCAGAAGTTTGTGGACTTTACTGATAACATCATGAGTTGAATAAATTGAACAAAAATGACCTTATTTACTTTTTTCCTAAAATTGATCTCATTTTAAACAAGAGGGTCAAAATGATTCCTGCATAGATTGGTTGAAATTGACCCAGTGGTTTAGAAGTCGATCAAATTTATGAATTGTTGACAGACAGACAGATGCACTCACACACAAAGATTAACCACATAAGGTGACCACAGAAATTAAAGGAACTAGAGCTCAGCTATTTCATCGGCAGACTAATACACCACATTGCAAACTCCACTCAAACAGAAAGGAATGATGTTGGCCCTCTGGTTTAAAATGAGATAATTAATAGGAAAGTATGAAATAAGGTTGTGTCACAAAGATGTCAACGATTCACAACTACCTCCATTCAGTGAAAGGTGAAAGAAGAATCGACCTACCTGTTCTTCTACAAGGAGGTCACCTCTACAAGGCAGTTTTGAATCCAAAAACTTAGTGGACAATCTGATCAGAAACTCAGTGTTGCCAAGCTGAGCTTTGCCTTTATTTGCCAGTCAGGTTTCTGCTGAATATGGCAGGCATATGTGTGCCTCCTGCTGGATTTGAACCCGGGTCGCTGGATTAGGCAGCAAGTGCGCTAACCACTGAGCTACAGAGGCGACACACAATTATATAAGAACTTCTACGTCCCTAAGACCATTGTAGATTGGAACCACAAGGAGGAAAGTATAGTGTGCGCAAAATTTATGGAGAGCTTCATAACAGCTCTCACCTCGACATGTACATGTCATAAAGGCCCTACAACGTATATATTCAGAAACAAAACATACTAGATATGTACAGTATAAATCACATTTATTATCACATACTTATTTCTAGAAAAAATGTTAGATCAAATTTTATACATATTGACATATAGTTTGCCCAGGATAATGTGACGTTTACAAACGTTGACCAGAGTTGCCTACTGTTGAAAAATTGGATTCTTAGGTAAACATAACAATTATGGTCAATTCTACATTAAAATTAGAATGATAAATTGTGCACACTTGGTAGAACCACATACGTAGGTTATACTAAATTTCCCGCCTTTCACATTATCCTGGGCACACTATAACAAAGTTATGTTATCATGATTCAAAGACACCATGAAAAAATATTAACAATAAACCAGCTATGTTGATAAAATTGATCTTAATTTGACAATGATGCACATTATAACTGTAACATAAATCTTTTAGTACAGTCACTGACAGTGCATGTAGAAACATTGTTCATGAACTTGAAAGTTTCAGTGTGTTTATACAGGAAGGAAAACCAGGTTAACACTGGTATACAATTGGGTTACCTACATAGTCTGGGTTCCATATTGGCTCTCTGTTAATTCTAAAAAGCCACATATGGAATCTTGAGATTTTTACGATATATTCTTAAAATCGTAATGACAAGTATAATTGCCATATTGCTGGCTTAGAATGAGAAGATCATAAGTGCCACTTACGATCTTGTAAGACTATTGCATATTTGAAATCTTCACCATAAGGTGCTTCTTATGAGCCCATTTTCATGAAAATCGGAACTTGTCATGTTGACCAAACTGAAGTTGAAAAAGCTTGTTTTACCATTTTTTTTAGTAAAGAGTGATTGTCAGACAGTTTTTCTTGTTTTCTCAAATTATTGATTTTGTAGTTACAACCTTCTCATTCTAAGCCAGCGATATATACAATGGTAAAATTGTGTAGAGCAAGATCATCTGAACAATGAACCTTTAGAATAAGTCCTGAGCCTGAATTCAATTATAAATCTAACTGGCATTACATGAAATTATTATACATGTATACTCTGTACAGTGTACCTAGCTGCAGTAAAATGTTGTATCAATTTATTATTCACCACCCTATATTAAAAGGTATAAATTCAGAATCATTTAATAACAAAAATGCATGTGATGTAATGATATAGCTTGACCAGATTAAACTGAGACTCATCAATGTCTGTAAACTCGTCCGGCTGTATTTGATTCGTATTTGTTTAGTCACTATGTACTGGTATGTCCGTATAATGCCATATATAATTGTAAGTATAAGTTTAAAAACTTCGGAATTTTCCGGACTTGAACGAATTAAATGCAAGGAGTCTCAATTTAATTTGGTCAAGCTATACTAGAAGCATCACTGAACACCAACACTTAAATATGCTATGACTTTCCATAACACTTACTGACTACACACTCGTGCAGAGATCACAGGGCTCGCACCGCTACATGTATTTATCAAGTTAGTTATAGCTTGGCGAATTTGACACGGACCTGACAGCTATGTATGAATATCTTACAAGGTTCTTGCTTTGAATATATCAATTTCCGCAAACAAATTGTGCAATATTGGTATTTCAATTTTGTATTTGTATTATATCTTGAGCGTCTTCATGATACTCCCCGACTATGAAAACATACAACCGAGGTTATAAATACAGACATGATAATTTTATTGACTGTTAAATTATGCTATATAAATCAAAAGGTCAGGTTTGGGTCAACTTCACCTAGCTATACAAGTACTTAAAACTACTGTTCCATCTAGAAGCGACCAGTTGGCGCTTAGTCACGCCACTTTATGAAATGACCCGCACTTTGTATTAAATGTACTCTAGGCATGCTAGCCGATCAAGAACATCTCCTAGACCGTACCAATCACCGATTTATTAACGATTATAACAGGGCTTTCATTTGACTCTTGAAACTACATTTTTACTCATGGATTTGACCAAAGTGCTCTTTTTGACTCTTGAAAATGTAAGATTAAGAGTCAAATTTACTATACTTATAATGCAAATTTTCTTCCAACATTTTGATGACTTGAAAATTGTGAGTCAGGAGTCATTTTGACTCTTCACTTTGGAGGCTATTGGAAGCCCTGAATTTCTACTTCATATCCTTGACTTCCAACATAAGAATACATAGTTTGTTCATGCATTAATACCTCCTAACATTGAATGTGACTTATCATTGATGTTGTTGTAATCTATTGACTAGAGTTTGTGACACTAACTTCTCTGTATCCGTATATCTATCCATACAGTAGTCTAAACATTTCTGAAATGCAGAAAAACGCAAGTTAAAACAAGTGCTGTTGGCTTCCAAAGTGAACGGTTTGATAAAGTTTGAGAAAAATTCAGTTTATTTGTTATATTTGCAAAACATGGGCAGACATCCCCAAAAATATAGACCACAGGGTTATTAGCCTTGTCAGTATGGGGTCCCCTTGTGATGGAGAATAAGTTAACTAGTTGATTTTTAAGTAAATACCTTTGATAGTCTTTGAGAAAATGACTTAACCCCCTTAGTGATGTTCTTTGGTTGCTTGACAACTATATGTATACTATTAAAGCCTATAGATATATGACAACCAAATTCATTATTACTTCCGCAGGGAATACTATTTGGTGATGAGTATTAGAAAATACTGAGTTGCAAATATATTTTGAGTGCTTTAATTAGCAACATGAATCAGTCTAATATACAATGCTATCTTTGCAAAATACACAAAAAGATAAATATGAAATACCAACCTGTGAAGAATTGTCTAGTGAGGTTCCAGGTTTTGTTATACATTTGTCAAAACATTTTTCAGCCATTTTCTGTAATATAAAAATAAGTATTACATGAAAAAGCACTGTTATTAGATATGAGTACACCTGATATTACAGTACAATTTCTGTATAGTAACACTTTGTGAGCTGCAAATATTTGTCATTGTTTAGAGGGTATTGCTCTGCAGAGGTTCTACAAATAGTAACTATCCAACCTCTCTAGTGTCAGGACTTTATGCTTAACCATTCTTGAGTTATTGAGTCAGCATGTCATGTGTGCTATATTCAGCTGTCAGTTCCTGTTAACTTTGACCGCATAATCATTATTTAGACTTATTTCATGTACAGGTGGCAAGTTGTCAAATTTCTTTCGAGAGAGGAAGCGATTCTTTGTCTGTACTTTTGCCTGCACATACGCCTTGGGCGGGCAAAATATTGACTGGTGCATTTAGACAAAAAAAACGTCTTCCAATTTACGTAATCAATAGGCGGATTTTTCTGTCACAACCAAACAATTTGTCTTGGCATTTTGTAACTGACAGACAAACGGATGACAGGATGATCACTATTGCCTGTGCATCAGCAGATGCTTGGGCACAAACATGACTGAAAATAATAAAATGTTCTGCCGATTTCGTCAGCCAAAATATAACTGACCATATGTTCGGATACACAATATTATCGGCTAATGAAATTTCGGATGCATTCAATACACTATAAAACATGTTAATCTGAAGTTTGAAACGAACGGAGTTATCTTTGACATATGTATAATTATTTGAAACATGTATATACAAATCGTTTCAGCATAAACAGTAATTGCAGGCATAATAAAATGATGTTATTCACGGAGGTCAAACAGGACCAAAATTGGAGGTTAGCAGACCTTCAGATAATTAAGAAACGCTTACTTGTAAACTTTTCATTCTGTATTGTAAATCTAACTGACTCTTTGCCATTTGCAACTGTCTATCTACATCAGCCCCGCCTTTAGGCATTGCACTTGATCCATAATCCATGTTTGTTGACAAAACGTACCGGCTCACGCACGTGAAACTGTTTGATTGCAAATGGTAAAGTCAACCGGAATGAACGCAATTAAATGACGAAATGGTATAATTGACCGGAACGGTTTACACTTCAGTGTCGCTAAGCTTTGACTCCAAACTATGTTAGTAATACTTAAATCAAAGAAATCCAAAAATAGCCGTGCATAAATCAATAGAAAAAATGAAACCAATAAGATTCTATCGTAGATGGACCAGTTTCAGTGACCCTAACATCTAAACCCTTCTTATGGAAAGCCTTGACTGTCTTATACGTACAAAATGAACGTTGTTGTGTCCAAATAGCAATATATTAAGCCACATTGTCAATATATTAAGTCAATATATCAGCATATTCAGTGAAAACGTCATTATATGATGCCGATGTGACCTTATATTGAGTCAATCTGTCATTATACGATGTGCATTTATGAATATATTAAGTGAAACAGTCGTCATATCGATTCAACAAGACAATATATCATGCCGATGTGACCATATATTGAGTCAATCTGTCATTATATGTGCATTTATGAATATATTAAGTGAAACAGTCCTTGTATTGATTCAACAAGACAATATATCATGCCGATGTGACCTTATATTGACTCAATCTGTCATTATACGATGTGCATTTATGAATATATTGAGTGAAACAGTCCTTATATCGATTCAACAAGACAATATATCATGCCGATGTGACCTTATATTGAGTCAATCTGTCATTATACGATGTGCATTTATGAATATATTAAGTGAAACAGTCGTTATATCGATTCAACAAGACAATATATCATGCCGATGTGACCTTATATTGAGTCAATCTGTCATTATACGATGTGCATTTATGAATATATTGAGTGAAACAGTCCTTATATCGATTCAACAAGACAATATATCATGCCGATGTGACCTTATATTGACTCAATCTGTCATTATACGGTGTGCGTTTATGAATGTATTAAGTGAAACAGTCGGTATATCGATTCAACAAGACAATAAATCATGCCGATGTGACCTTATAATGAATCAATCTGTCATTATACGATGTGCATTTATGAATATATTAAGTGAAACAGTCGTTATATCGATTCAACAAGACAATATATCATGCCGATGTGACCTTATATTGAGTCAATCTGTCATTATACGATGTGCATTTATGAATATATTAAGTGAAACAGTCGTTATATCGATTCAACAAGACAATATATCATGCCGATGTGACATTATATAAAGTCAATCTGTCATTATACTATGTTCATTTATTCGGCATGATATATTGTCTTGTTGAATCGATATAAGGACCGTTTCACTTAATATATTCATAAATGAACTCAGTATAATGACAGATTGACTCGATATAAGGTCACATCGGCATGATATATTGACTTTTTGAATCGATATAAGGACTGTTTCACTAAATATATTCATAAATGCACATCGTATAATGACAGATTGACTCGATATAAGGTCACATCTGCATGATATATTGACTTGTTGAATCGATATAAGGACTGTTTTACTTAATATATTCATAAATGCACATCGTATAATGACAGGTTGACACAATATAAGGTCACATCGGCATGATATATTGTCTTGTTGAATCGATATAAGGACTGTTTCACTTAATATATTCATAAATGCACATCGTATAATGACATATTGACTCAATATAAGGTTACATCGGTATGATATATTATCTTGTTGAATCGATATCAGGAGTGTTTCACTTAATATATTCATAAATGCACATCGTATAATGACAGATTGACTCAATATAAGGTCACATCGGCATGATATATTGTCTGGTTGAATCGATATCAGGAGTGTTTCACTTAATATATTGATCAATGCACATCGTATAATGACAGATTGATTCAATATAAGGTCACATCGGCATGATATATTGTCTTGTTGAATCGATATAACGACTGTTTCACTTGATATATTCATAAATGCACATCGTATAATGACAGATTGGCTCAATATAAGGTCACATCGGCATAATATAATGACATTCTCACTTAATATATTGATATATTGACTTCATATATTGACAAAGTGGTTTAATATATTGCTATTTGGGCACAACAAAGTTCATTTTGTACGTATAAGACAGCCAAGGCTTTCCATACCTTCTTACTGTTGGAATATATATAGAAAATAAATTTATGCTTGATCCTTACTTTAAATTTCGTTATTGTGCTTGGATCTGAACTAAAATTCCTTAAGATTATTTGAAATAATCACTGGAATCTATCATTTAATGCTCTCCATTGAATTATGTTACAGAAAATGAATTGGGCCAGTTTCAGTGACCTTTAGCAAAGACCTAGATGTAATTTAGGTCTTTGCCTTTAATATAGCATTATCCAAAATACAGTCTATTAATTAAAATTTCAGAATCAAAATTTGCTACCCAAATAAAGTTGAAACTATTACCTATGAAATAAATGAGTTCAAAATCATAGAACTCTTCAAAACAGAGTATGACACAAGGAAAAACAGGTCACCGAAACAGGTCCGTCACTGAAACAGGGCCATCTACGATAAATAAAATAGATTTATACTGTTGTCTCGTCTCTCCTTGCTCCTTAACAGTTTCAGCGACGCATGTGAACTAGCTCATACACGTTTTAAAATTGTTTGCACCATTTTCAGAAGAAAAAATGTATACTTAACTTATATGAAGAAGAAAATTTAAAAATGGTCACGAAAACTCGTGAAATCATAACTTTTTTATGTCTAGGTCGATGCTCAGAATCCTGGTGACGTTTTCCCATGAAATCCGTGCCTTTGTAAAAACGGGTCTGTATTGGGGCCCAAAGTAATAGCATTTCAAATTTTTAGTTAGATAAGATAAATTTGGAGTAGTGCTTATCAAACTGCGTATTAAGTTTGAGTATTAAAGCCTTAGGTGATAAAAATAATGCATATTGAAAACGGGATGCAAAAAATAATAACAACAGTTGAAAATTATCAGTTGGAATAATTACTGGTGTATCGTTTCTGGTCGTCAAGATGACAGCTATGGCGTGTCGTCCAAAATAATGACCTCAATTGATGTAGGATATTTGTTGGATGATTTATTTGGCTTATTTCACCAAAATGACTATGTAGTACTAGAACATATACAAAAGTTGAATTCAACTAAGCACGGTTTTCATGAGAAGGCACGAAATTATGAAACAGAGGTATATAAGATAAAAATGAATTAGGCTAACAATCATCAGGGATTATGTATTACTATAAATAGGGAAGATCCTGCATTCATGAACGAATCAAACTTTCTGTGCAAGACTTTAAAGCAGTACAATGTATTTTTGACATAATTCTTCACTTTCAAGATATTTGACTGAATGATGAGAAGAAATGTAATTGGTGGTTTATTGCTGTGCGATGGTCTCAATAGAAATTAGCATAGGTCACAAAACGTATACATGAGTTTTCTTACCATGAAACTGTTTTTCATATTTACAATTTTGAATCCCTCCTCAAAACAAGCACGTTGATGATTTTATACCGATTTTCTTACGTTCAAGAAGTCTCTATTTCCTAACCATTCAGTCATTCAAGGGAGGTGAATGTGATATATCTGTTAAGTCACCTAGAACAAGCGCTACCTCCCTTTAATTATTTCATCGAGACGAACGTTATTTACCAATGACACCTCATTCTCGGTGGTATCCTTCGCTAGGAAACAATCAAATCACTTTTGCATTTTAGGCTCGATTACTTAAGTAGTTATCGAAACACAATTGCTGATTATATTTGACATGCATCGAAACGGAAAGTGAAACAGAAAGCTAGAGTAGGTCCTACCACAATGTGTGTACTTTCATTTATTGTTTCGATTTGATAACTAATTGATATGCATCGAGTGACGGAACATTTTGGTTTCGTTTTGTGGTTTGTTTATATCATAGTGTTGAACTTATCGACTCCTTGTTGATAGGCCTATTTCCTTCTTTCTTACATGTTACCACTAACCAGACGGACCAGCAGTTTCGATCATGTGCCTACTAAGATAAGGCACATTGTGATTGTGGAAACTTCAACTCCCATCCAAACCTAAGTTTGTATTTTACAGTTAATACTGTCTGACTATCAATTGGTACATCTCGCTGGCTTAGAATGAGAAGGTCGCAATTCCTACTTACAACCCTATAAGACTCATACATATTTGAAATCTGCTTTACAAGGCGCTTCTTATAAGCCTATTTTCATGAAAATCTGAAATTGTCATGTTGACCAAAATAAAGTTTAAAAATTTTTTGTCATAGGTAAAGAGTGGATTACAGACAGTTTTCTCTTTGTTTTCTCAATACATGTATATCGATTTTGTAGTTACGACCTTCTCATTCTAAGCCATCGATCTGTGTATAGTCACGGTTGTCTACTCGCTCACAAAAATAGTACGATCGGGGATGTGTGGACTTTATAGTCAGGTTTAGCAAATTAATCGAGGGTTGCCCGCAAAACTGTAGTAACTACATTTGGTCAAAGAATGACTTACTACAGTCTTGCAAACAACCCTCGTAATACCATCGCAGACCTAAGGTGGTCTTAGACTCTTAACCTACCATGGAGTTTGATTAATGTGGGTAAACCCACGCATGACTGTTTAAATATTAATTAACAAACCCTTTTCCAGTCAGTTATTGTGTAGGTCTACAGCATGTACTTTTATCTAACACAATATCTAAATAAAAGTATACATATCTATGTAGTCAAATGAATGCACTTGTAATTACAATTGTGTATTTGCTCCATGTAGTAATCACAGGAAATGAATCTGAATGTCTTAAAATGTCACTAATTGTGGAGTTTTATTCCATGCGAGGCGCAAAACTGACATTTCGACCGAGTGCCATGTACAGTCAGTGTATTGTCATTATAAAACACTCATTGCCAAGTAAATTTAATTTTTCATTGTCATTTTGTATATACATGTGTGTATACGTATTAACAACAATATTGTTTGGTGTGTACTGTAAAATCATTAATTTTCGTGGGGATTAAATTTCGTGGATTTCGTGGTTCACCTCAACCACGATCTTTTGTCCCAACGAACATCAATTTTTACCCTTGTTTTATTACCTGAAATGCAAAATCCACGAATTCAAGTCCCAACGAAATTGTCTTTTTTACCAAAACCACGAAATTTCTTCCCAAAGAAATTAAATGATTTTACAGTATTTAAAACAATAATGTTTAGTACTTGTACACGCACTGCATGCGCACTGCATTTTTGTACATTGTATAATTATGTAAAAACTTGACTGATAAAGTTTCAAGTAACGTTAGTAGGTTTATTTTAATGCGTTTATAAAGGTCTGAACTTGTATATGTAACTCTTCTCATTCGATTACTTGACGATAGAGCCTTACACAAAAAAATTAAAAATCAGACCATATGATCCCAAATTTACAACATAATTATACTACAACATAACAAGTCTAGTTTACTTTTCAAATTATATTGTTGAAAAAAAGCCCATCATTTGTATAGTTGGACTTTCAATCATGTGTTCTTCTTTCGATTTCATAATTATATCATCGATCTTCATGCTATACAGAAATAAGTCCCTAATTTCCGAAAATGAAACTTATTATTCACGTATCTACATTTCCATGTCGCTAATAAACTCAGTGGAACAGGCTAATATTAGTTAGCGTACAGCATTCATAAGAGTGAATATTTTGCCTAACTATAGTCGTACGGACTACTTTTTGGTTTCGTCGTCTGCTCAACGTATTTGATGACTAGATAAAACGCACTATAGTTATCTATCGTTAGATAACCTGATAACAGCTCATAAACCTTGATATGCGTATATTTACAGGGGAATTGTAATAAAACAGTATATATACGTTTTCATGACCGTATGGTCGTATCGAGCGCCTCAGATAGATTCATATCACGCAACTTATTTACAGACAATGCAATCCGATATAAATAATATAATATACAGGTTAATAACGACTAGATCTACACGATTAAAAAAAAATAATAATAGATATGTGTGTGGGCGTGTGCGTGCATACGCGCGTACATGTACGTGCGTGAGTGTGTGTGTGTGTGCGTGTGCGTGTGTGTTCTTGACAATAACATGCACACTGATTTACATTCTACAAAAAATATAATAAGTCTAATTATGGTTTTATTATTTACAATTTTCATGGAAACTGAGTAGTCCCTAATATGACATTTGCGCCTGTAGGTTCTACGAGTTCTGCAATTCGTAATGGTGCAATGGCATTGACGACTAAAAATCGCCAAAAATTTCGAAACCTGTATTATTATGTATTGCTTTCGTGATATTATCAGGATAAATAAAGAATTCAGCAAAATTTACTGATTGAAGGATAGTCTATCTCTTAAACAAAGCCTATTATTATTCACGTTAGCAAAGTGCAGTGTGCCACGCACAACAAAGGGTAGCCTATTGGAGTCTGTAAATGCGGCGTACCATTACTGATGATGTATTCTCATAGCAGGCCTTCTGAGTTGACGAATGTGGCTTGAATGACGGTCGTTTTACGTAGTAGGGTTAAACGTGAGTTTACGGCGAGTAAAATGACAATGACCATGCATTTGATCAAATCAGTTCAATTCACTAATTTACTTGTTTTGTCAAAGTTAATACTTGCGTAGGTCGATTTGGAACGATTTCTACTACTTGTGTTAATTATTATCGGCACCTCATTCACGAGGGTATGAGAGAGAGGAGAAGCCAGATAATTAAGTCGGCAGTGAAAACTTGCATCGTTTTATCTGGCATGATGTGGCACCGGAGTGATTATTAACATTTTTCATTCTTTTACTCAAACTGCGTACTCCATGGCCAAACTTGAAAAACAGCTTTTTGGAATTTTGCATCAAAACCAACACCAACTTGTAGCAAATAATCTAATTAAAAAATGAACCCCAATTTCATATGTTTCCATTCAGTAATAAAGAAGTTACAGCAGTTTTTGTAACTAAGAAATAACGTTACTCCAATTGGAGTACGAGTTGGAGTATGGAGTATGTACTCCAATGTTTATAATCCCCAACTCGTAAGCATCTAATTATCGAAACGTTAACAAACGGAAAAGTACACATTGATCTAGCAACATAGGCCTACTGTCGTTGAAATACTTTCCCATGTCAGCTTGAAGGTTATCATGCTGGTTGGTAATGATATATGAACGCTATAAATAACAATACCCTTATTTTCTGCTTCCCGAACAATACAAATCGTGACGATACTACGAAAGTTGGGGGCGTAAGATTAGGTTTACCTTCAACCATGCACAAAAGACGAATAAGATGTTATTGACAATGTTTTGTATAGGTGTATAGACAGTGTATACTATTCAAATACCCGATTTGTAGATATATTGGATATCTAACTTCGTATTTCAATATATTTCATAGGTTATTTTATATACGACATTTAATTGACCTGAACTGACAAGCATATTTCTGACGTAGGAATTGTATGACGTCTATAAATTAGAAACATATTTTGAAATAGGATTTAAATTCTATTTCGGTAAACAAATGGACGTTTATAACACAACATTTAACTTAATACAGTGTTTCGTGTTACATAAAATGCCAAAATATAAATAATTTGACATGAATCAAATGTTTAATAAAATTCGATCGTTGTTATAGAATTGCAAACAATTACAAGTAGGCCTATTTGACATTTCAATTGTAAAAATTCCAGTCAATTCAGCATTTTAAATTACCTTGAGTCATATGGTGACAATTATTACAATAGACTATGTTTGGATTATAATTAAAATCAGATAGAGAATAAACACTTGGAAATAGTTTAGCCCCCCCCCCACTCTTGATTAAATTGTAAGCTCGTGTTTTAGTTCTCTATCTCTTGGAAAGTAAGCCACAAACCATTTCACACGGCGCTAGTAAAGTTAGTTAGTCCTTCAACTGTGCAACTCTTAGAAAGTCCATGCTACTTTATTAGGCCTTACCAAATCGTATTTTCGGTTATCGTCCACCCTAAGTTCGAAAACATATCTAGCTATCCCGAGACAAAAAAAAACTGAGCCCTTGAAAAAAAAGCAAGTCACAACGACTGCTCTGTTCATCATTATACGGATAACAAATATAGATTTCATACACTGTCAATCATAATAACTCATAAACATAACTGAAAACGTGTTTGTGTGGAACCTACTGCTGTGTATGGGGTTGTGGACATGATGGTGAACAAGTATGATACATATGAAAGCTATCGCTCAATGGATTTTTAAGATGTAAGAGGTTACAAACTTTGTTGTTTTTTCTTTCGCAAGATGCTCAAACGTATCCGTCCTCGGAAGCTAAACGAAGAAAAGCTTTGGTATGGCCTTATTCTAATGGTAAGTGCCTGATTATATTGTCTACCCTGACTTAAAGGCCAAGTAGCTACCTAATTGTGATCATTATAATATATAGTATGACATGTATACCCGGTTCATACTTGCTTGACATTATATAGAATCATACAGCTGATTGTAAATCCAGAAGGTCATAGACATGAAAAGGAGTACATAATTATTATAATACCACTATATTAGTATACGAGGGGTGGTTCAAAGTTTCAGGAAAAGTAATATGTAATGTGTATCGTATGTTCAAATAATTTCTAACTTTGGATTTAAATAAAACAATTTATTATACACATGTTTGCAAATGTTCATGCATTGTTGTATTAAATGCAAAGTTTGAACATTCGATTAACATTATAGAGCGCTTTTCCTGGAACTTATGAAACCCCCCTCGTAATATACTACCACTATGAATGTATGACCGTCACTTTACCTCGTCGTAGGCACGTGTTACCTAATTGTAGGCACGTGGTACCTCAGCGTAGGCACGTGATACCTCATCGTGGGCACGTGATACCTCATCGTAGGCACGTGGTACCTCATCGTTGGCACGTGGTGCCTCATCGTAGACACGTGGTACATCATCGTAGGCACGTGGCATGAAGGTTGTACCACGTCCCGTCAACAAATTGCTACATATTGGTAAAATATAGCTATACTACTGAGTCCTTATTTCAGACGTTCGAGCTGACGTTACCGATGTTTGCCAATAATTTAGTTCCAGTAAGATAGAATTGCTAAGTATTCCAGTAAATTATATCAAGATGTTGTTCAAGGTTAATTAACATTTACTGTAATACTGAATAAAATAGATTGGCCGGATCCTCACATTAGCTTTGTTTAGTAAGGTAAGCGAGTAAATGTTCCGCCATACGGTATTCCGTGTCCCCGCATCCGTGTTCCGCAAATTATCCAAATGTCCGCGTCCGTCTTCCATACCTCCGCGTTTCGCACTCGCATGCGTTGTCCGCATAATTTGGTGAGCGATTTTTGACGCGCGAGGACACAATATATATACATCACTCCAATAAAAATTGCTTCTGTCCTTGTTTGTCTTTCATCAATCGGGTCTGTATCGTGTGCAGTGAGATAGGAACTCACATTGGTGTTGAACTCGCTAAGATCGGTATTCTATGTCTCTGTATCCGCGTGTCCGCATCCTCCAAAAACGAACTGGTTGAAAGCTGTTGGGTCTATTGATTCTATTCATATGTCTGCGTCCGCCTGCATCGTCCGCACAACTCTCCGTTTGAAAGCTGGGAAATTTCGGCCCTGCATTTCCGATTTCTCTTAGTTAGATACCAGGTATGACGTATTTGATATCTGGCTTTACTGGGGGCATCATGCTTGTTTTTTGCAGAGGGTATAATGCATGTCGACAACGTGCATATTTACTAGTTCTGTGTTATAGCTTGACTAATTTGACACGAGCCTGACCTTTTGATTAGCATAATTTAACAGTTGATATATTGCCTACCTTTATATATAACACCCATTGTATGTTTTCATAATCGGGGAGTATCACAAAGACGCTCGAGATGTAATATAAACACAAAATTGAAATACCGATATCACACGATTTGCTTGCGGAAATTTGCATAGTATTATTCAAAGCAAGAACCTTGTAATATATTCTTGCATAAAGGTCAGGCTCAGGTCAATATAGCCAGGCTATACTTGTTGTGAAGATTGTTTTGTCGTGTTCGCCAGTGGTTTTTGATGATGTCATAAACAACAGAGCTCGAGAACGTGGCATGTTGATTTAAGTTCCTCGTCATGATTTCCAAATATAATAATAAACGTTAATTATTTATCATGCTCAAATATATAAAAGGTTAATTACACGTAATTAAATAAATATTATAAGGTTAATGGGGGTACAATACGTATTGCATGCGGTATTCAAACATTTAATTGACATTTTATTTAACTTAAATGTCACTTGTGGTAATTACGGGACCATTGGTTGAATAAATTATGTTATTAATAAGATATGAACAAACGTATTAGAAAGGTATTACAGCAGATTGGTTGATAAACTTTATACCAGTAATGTTCAGCGGTCATTGAACCTATACGTGTTTACTTATACTATTGAATGATCTCAACATGTATAATGACACGAACCATACGGAAGTAATGGTCTTTTGATTCGACACAAACCTTACATATGCTATGTCTGTCATCCCATGGATTCGACTAGAAACTTACGAATGACATAACTTCCCTTGTTCCGACCCGAACGTTGTACGGATGGCGCCCAATGCTCTCCCTCGGGATTCGACGACCCATCTTTTGCTGATGACGTGCGCTATTCATCTCCGGGAATCTACATGGACCTTAAGAATGTCACACCAAGGCCTCCCCGGGAATCTACACGAACCTTAAGAATGTCATGCCAAGGCCTCCCCGGGAATCTACATGAACCTTACGAATGTCACACCAAGGCCTCCCCGGAAATCTACATGAACCTTAAGAATGTCACACCAAGGCCTCCCCGGGAATCTACATGAACCTTAAGAATGTCACACCAAGGCCTCCCCGGGAATCTACATGAACCTTAAGAATGTCACGCCAAGGCATCCATGGTTATCAACATGAACCATAAGAATGGCATGCCGAAGGCTCCCCGATCATCAACAAGAACCTTAAGGCTGTCATGCCAAGGCATCCACAGAATCTACATGAACCTTGAGAATGTCATGACAAAGACTCCCCGGGAATCTGCATGAACGAACCTTACGAATGTCATGTCAAGACATCACCGGGAATAAATTTGTTCATCATATACGGTGATATTGACCGAATGTTTGCTATGTACAGAATGCCCGTGTTGACAAAGGCTATGTTTATCATATACGGTGATATTGACTTCTATAATGTTTGCTATGTACAGAATGCCCGTGTTGGCAAAGGCTTTGTTTATCATATACGGTGATATTGACTTCTATAATGGTTGCTACGTAGTAAATGCCTCTGTTTGACATAGTAGGCTATGTTCATCATATACGGTGATATTGACCTAATGTTTGCTATCTACAGAATGCCCCTGTTTGACATAGGCTATGTTCATCATATACGGTGATATTGACCTAATGTTTGCTGTGTACAGAATGCCCCTGTTTGACATGGGTTATGTTCATCATATACGGTGATATTGACCTAATGTTTGCTGTGTACAGAATGCCCCTGTTTGACATAGGCTATGTTCATCATATACGGTGATATTGACCTAATGTTTGCTATGTACAGAATGCCCGTGTTGACATAGGCTATGTTCATCATATACGGTGATATTGACATAATGGTTGCTATGTAATGAAGGCCCCTGTTTGACATAAGCTATGTTCATCATATGTACGATGACATTGACTTAATGTTTGCTATGTACTGAATGTCCCTGTTTGACATAGGCTATGTTCATCATAAACGGTGATATTGACCTAATGGTTGCTACGTAGTGAATGCCCCTGTTTGACATAGGCTATGTTCATCATATACGGCGATATTGACCTAATGTTTGCTATGCACTGAATGCACCTGTTTTACGTAGGCTATGTTCATCATATACGGTGATATTGACCTAATGGTTGCTATGTTATAAATGCCCCTGTTTGACCTAGGTTATGAACGATTGAAGTGGTAGCTGAGTTTTGAAATACAAAAAGAATTTTATATTACATTACACCACCATTAAAAAAGTTTGCCAGTTCTAAATCATGCATTAAAATTTTGTAATTATCAGTCGACAAAATTAATGACTACTGACTTATTCATGGCGTAAAAATCTTCCTCATAGGTTACTAACTTGCATATAATGATATTATCATATGTCTACAGGATATTTAACATATAAAACGGAACATATCGCCGTGTTAGGCAAATGTTTTAATCTAAGGTCTTCACGACTACCATGTTACAAATAGCCATTTTAACACTGGTGGTATGAACTGATTACGGTTTGATTATGATATATTCTGTTGTCGTAAGCTACATTTAACCCATGTTTTATCCGAATCGTGAGCAAGTAACAAGAAATTTCACACGAAACTTGAAATTGATACACGAGTATTTGTGTCCTCAGAGCTTAAAGAATGTTTAATAGCATGCTATCTGTTTCATGACGCATTTAACATTTTACACTAAATATAGATACGAAAATTACGCACTTTCTAGTGTTCATAGTATACATTTTTTAATTATATAAATCGCAGGATTAGAATGAGAAGGTCGTAAGAACAAAATTGATATATTGAGAAAACAAGAAAAAACTGTCTGCAATTTACTCTTTACTTATGGTATACCAAGCTTTTGTAGCTTCATTTTGGTCAACATGACAAGTTCCGATTTTTATAAAAATCAGCTCATTAGAAGCGCCCGGTACTGGAGATGTCAAATATGTATGAGTCTTATAAGGTCGTAAGTGGTAGTTACGATCCTCTCATTCTAAGCCATCGAAATGTTTAATATTTGTGGAGCATGTTGAATATATTGAACATTTTAATATGTATGTACTCCATGTGAACACGATTAACTCTCACGATTTACTAAGTTAACATGCGAGAATAAGATGATACAAACTCTTAACAATATATATGCATATAAGTATAACAGGATGTACTACAAAATGCAGTGCAAAAAAGCGATGTGCTTTTGTTCATTTTATTTTTTAACAAATTTCTTTCATTATTTGAACCAACATTTGAACAGATCCTGACATAATCACAAATATAGTCCTATAACATAACAAATTATTATTATAGTGGACACATTGTATAAATATAATAACTCACTAAATGTCTTGTTTTCAATAAAATTTGTTATCATAGTTCGTGCTTCTATATCAGTTTTGTACCACACAATGTATACAGGGCCGAATTGAAAGCGCGATAATATCCACGCCAGAAACATTGTTTTAAATGAAACACGTAAAGTACTCTCCAGCATGTGGATGATGTCTCAACAGGCCCTGAACAAGGAATTGCAAGCAATATAGAGGTCCCCCATCTGGTTTTCAGTGTTTCTGTTGCCATGCCAACCACAATTTTTATCCTAATACAAACTGTATGTACATAATGTGCATATATTCTTGTCATTTATACGAAGTTTCATAAATCTAACTTGAATACTGTTTGAACCATAGCAGGATCCAGATTTATATACCCACGGACGGTCGGGACAAACTTATTATATAGTCCCATCCGGTTGTAAACTAAAACTTCTTCTAGGGGACTAATATATAAATGCTAGGTGGTGTACACGACTGTGTTAGTCTGTGGGCATACATGACCAACTTGGCAGAGATATAACTAGATAAAATCTCATATTTGGCTTAATAGTTCGTTTTCAGTAACTGTTGGCTATTGCAAGTAATTAATTTATAATAATTATACATACATGTATATGTAACTACTTACATGTATACAAATATAAGGTCATATTTTATGGCGTATGTGACCTGCCCTGAGGTTCCTAGCCAACCTGTTACCAACACCAACATGTAACTCTATGTAGGATTGGATATCTGACATTAATGGTTGTATGTTCACACTCCCTCGCTATGTTATGAAATTTTATATGACATTGGGTCACGTGGGACAATCCACATTCACCCAGTATTCAAATATTTCGAAGTGACTTAATTTCAGAAATCGTTTACAAAATATGCTATTTCTTATCATAAGTGAATAACGCTGGTGTATTGTACACGCTACACGATGGGTGTCCATTGTTACATATAGTAGAAGGAGTAAGTTTTTAAAGCGTTAATGACCACAATGTTAGTCTTTAAAAGAGCTAAACATGTCTTTGTTCGTTCTATTTTTTCAAGAAATGTGTAGACGTAAACGTTTTAATTGTGTAACCTGCATCCAATAGCTTCTTGTATATCAATGGTAGATTTTTTTGGTTCATTTAAGATGGCTACAGCTCGACGGGTACACCGGTTTCATTGCCTTTTTTGTTAGACAAGCTGTATAATGGTTTATAATATTATACTTTCTGTGTGTTACTTTGTCTCAGAGACAGTGAGAAGTAGATACTGCTTTATGTTGCATTATATCACTTGCGTAGAATGAGAGGGTCGTAATTATAAAATCAATATTTTGAGAAAACAGGAAAAACTGTCTGACAATCACTCTTTACTTATTGTAAAACAAGCTATTTCAACTTCAGTATGGTTAGCATGACACGTTACGATTTTCATGATAATAGGCTCATAAGAAAGGCTTTATGATGTAGATTTCAAATATGCTTTAGTCTTATAAGATCGTAAGCGGTACTTACGACCTTCTCACTCTAAGCCAGCGATATAGTAAAACCACATCTTTGTATTGACTGGCCCGGCTGCATTAAAGAAACAACACTTAGTATGCACACAATGAGCTGCTCAAACCACGACAGACATTTACACGCACAATACCAATACATAAACACGCAAAGTAACGTAAAGAAATAACTTGTCATCAAATGAACGATACATTATACGAATTTTAAAAATGTGATAGATCAATCTGAATTGGATGCGTTGTCATCTCTCTTTCTATTTTTGTGTGATTTAAAGAGGCATTCCCTATAACTAGCATATTTTTCTCTACTATCACATTAAATAAGCTAAATGTACAAAGAACTTTTCATATTATCATAATTTGTCAGAAGAAAGTGTGCGCAAATATGTCTCTACAATGTCAAAAATATATTTAAATCACCAATAATAATTTTTCGCTTCCAGCGATTTATTATTATGTGATCAAAGGGAAACAACTTATTACTATTTTGGCTCGTTACGGAAATATATTTTCATTTTTTTCTCGGTAATTGGTGGGAGCTTTTTGTTGAAATTTTGAGGAGTTTAAGCAATAATGATTTTAATGTATAATATTTCTGAAAAGAAATCGATCAAAGTTATAGGGAACGCCTCTTTAACATTAAATTTTGTTCTTTTATACAGTTATTGCCACGAGAACATTCATGCACTGACAATGTTTCCCCTCTTGACCTGGTTGCCCTAGTATAATAGTTAGACACAGCTTTTAATGCGTTAACTTTGACGCTACATGTCAACCTTGTTTTCAATCCATTCTCATTAAATATTCACACATGATTATTTATTTAAAGAATACTTGAAGCCGTTAACATGATGAATAAGCTACTGTGGTTACTTCATAAAACTCAGCCAAATTAGCTACAATGTACTCTTAAAAGCAAAACATTTATTTTAATACTCGTATACCTTAAAACGTTTACATCATGATAGTGAATACCAGATTTTGAACAAGCTTGAATTAAATGATTTTTTTTTATATTATTATATATTATACCGGTATGTAAATTGGATTGAGAAATATTACATAATCAAAATTATACGCAATTTACGCCTTTGTTAATTATTAGTGCTCATATGTATAGTATATCATGAACTTTTATCTGAAACATTCCGAGCAGACGACCTCGACTATTATACAGGGTGCAACGATAAATGCAGTGTTTGGTATTTGCTATTATAGCATTTGTCCATAAGTTAAACAGGACAAAAACTACATGGCTAGGAGTACAGATTTAGACGAGCATGCGCTGTTGGTGTCAAGTTCAATGTACATGGTGTCCACAAAGAAAGCATACAGTATCAGAGTCTATTTAATAAATCTTTACGTTTTGCTATTACACAGAAAACTTTCGCATGAGTTTGACGAAAGGCGTTTGTTTTCTAGTATACAGGAAAAACTTCATGTATACGACAAAAAGGCGTACGAAACGCGTACGATTGGCCTACGATATGCGTACGCCAGACCTAAGCTTACTACAGGCGTACGCAGACAATTTTCCTAAGTACCAGATTTAAGATTATAGTCATTTATAGAAAAAATGTCCATTTTGTAAAACTATTTTATTTTGTCTGTCGTTTTGTAGTAATATGTTCTACCATTCTCTTCTCGGACTAGTTTAAACAAACTAAATATTGTCCAGGCGTCTAAACTGAACTTCTTGATTAGATGTCCTCGTGATATTCCATAGACGCGTCCGTTGGCATTCTAATGCAAGGTCTGAAAGTTAGTCCGCAAATATTGAATTACGCTGTATAGGCCTACTGTAACTAAAAGAAGCATTGTTATAATATGCAGTATAAAATGTTAAAACAGGTAAAAATATCTCCTGGGAAGCATAAAAAATAAGACATTATATATACGAGCCGTGATGCTTTCAAATGTTACTGTGGTGCATTCAGTCCTAGTATACTAAGTTGGTATCGCGTAACCATAATAGTATGTTTACTTTCTAGCATTACGCTTCCTATTCCTATTTCATGTGATGACTTTATTCATGTCCTTCATAACCGCACAATTTTTGAAGTTGCCACATTTTCTTTTAAAAATGCCTAACTGTAGATCTAGTTTGATTTACATATTGAACTTGCCCTCACTAAACAAGTCAAACTAGCTTTGCCTCATTTGCGTCATACGTCTGAATAACAATACTATTAAATAGAGTAAAATAACCCGACATTAAAACCTTTTACTAAAATATCTCGGATGAAAAGACTATATATTATATCAGGTATTGTTGTCAATGTCGGGGGTGTTGGCTGAAAGCCAGCTTGACTGTTTGTACTAGCTAATACCATAATCATATGTAGAACGTTTACCCAACTGAATAAGTCAAGGTTAGAGTTTCAATAATAGTTCACCGAACGACTAAAGTCTTGCTAGTACTGACTGTTAGTTTAATGTCTCATCCAGTTCATTAGGTATGTCATGAGCTTCTATGGTAAAACTAGTGATTAAATTGTTCAATACATTAGTATAGTAAAATATTTAAAAGGAACTTACTTAATCCTCCGATTAAACATTTACCTACTTAAAACATTTACTACCTACTTAATGTAAGGTAAGGGATAACAAATTTGACCCTTTTGTCCGAGAAAGTGTTGATTCTAGTTCCCTACTTGAATTGACAAAGGTTCCTGCGATTATTCATTCAGCAATATTTCCAGATCACAACGTAATTGTGTAATCATGAACGACATAAGAGCAATTGGAGTCATTTACCTTGCACCATTACACACAATATTATACAAAAAATACTGAAATAGCATCGGAACGTTTGGCCTAATAATTTATGCTACAGCTATTTCAAAGATATATATCTTTGATATAATCTCAACATAGTAATGGGAATGCTAATTTAATACATCATTTAATTAGTTATTGTTTAAGGTTACAAACCACTAAATGCCTCTGCAAACCAAAATAGGATACACTCAAATAGTCCCTAAATAAACTTGTGATTGTGTTTAAATGGTAGTATGCTTTGACAAGGTGGAACTGGAATCATCTAATTGGGTTTACAGGCTTTGTATACATGTATGTGATGTATTGAAACTGTTTTATTTTACATATTTTGAGATTTTAGCCAAAATACCAAAGCGAAAGTAGGGTAGGGTAAAACCCGGATTTGGTCGGTCCGCGCGCCTGTAAAAATATGTTCACCGCGTTGGACGGACAAAAGTTTTCTTATATGATACGTGACCCCCCCCCCCCCCTGTTTTTTTTGTATTTTCTTAAAGCTGGTAGCCCCTTCATTTCATTGATATATGTCTGCCACCTGGCCATAGACTTTAACATGTATCAATCTGGGACTGACTATCGCCACTTTACATTGAGCTAAAGAACAAATTTATTTAGTGGTTTGTGACCCTAAACATGATCTATCAAAATGCATTGTATTGTCTATTAGCCTAATGGAAATTAACTTGCTATAACTATTTATCTACGTTAACAGCACAATCTTATAACAGCAAACTGTTTACTTGTAAACAAAAGTTGCTTGTAAACAAAAGTTGCCGAACTTGAGTGAATTTTTCTACGTATTGCACTAAGAAGGCGAAAACATATTATTTTTACTAAATAAACATTTTTTTTAATGGAAAGCATACCTTTTGACAATATCTTTTCACCATCGATATTTTACTAACATTGTACGGCGTGCATGGGATTTGGATGTCCTCGACCCCCATACACGTTGAACATAAAAAAAACGCTCCATAAAAACAAAACATTTGATTTAATGAGGATATAGTTCAATAAAATCTTATCTAATGACATGAACAAACACAAACATACATCCTTATCACATATTATTGATGATATTTGGGGAATATTTGTGCTGAGTCAGGGAAAATCAAAGTGTCGCTTTAGTACTTACCAATTCATTACATTGTACTTGAAGACAACATTACAATATAGCTACTAGTATCAAGTGAACACTGAACACATCTACTTATTTACCTAAGGTTGATTGTACTTTATCAAGTTGTAAAACTTTTCTTAACACTCGGTGCATTATTCACGGTTAGAAACCCAGAGGTAGTGCTACTTTTCTTAACACTCGGTGCATTATTCACGGTTAGAAACCCAGAGGTAGTGCTTACAGCTGTATACATGTATCGGTGCAACACGGGGCACGGTAAAAAACAAGGGAATCTATTCGGAAAGAGCTAGGGCGGCGCCCCCATATGAAACATTCTGCAACTTCTCACGAAGCGGAGTTCATTTTACACGTCAACAGCGTGTTTTCATTTTAAGTTATTGAGAGTGTCGATATATGTACAACAATACCGTATATATTTGGACTGTGCCGGTTGCGCGTAGCCATAGTATGAAAGTGCGCCATAATAACGAAACGGAACAAGACAAATAACTGAATTTACATCAGATAATATGAAACTTCAGGCATTTTAAAATGAAATATTACTTGCCCCGTGAAACAGCATTATGCTCTCGTGAGGGAGAGAGTCTTGGTTAATTTTGGATCACCCCACCTACATGTACACTTATATAGACGCTCAGTCATATTCATCGCTCTCGTCAATTTGCGACTCATGTAGCAAGGCTTTAATTTCTCAATTTTGTGATGATTTACATGTTATTAAATAAAGTTTTTGTTAATTAACACCATGTTTTGCAGTGTAATACGTGTGAAACTCTTATAGTTTTTATTCATAATTCACAAATTCTACAAAGAAGATAATAATTTACTGCTCATTAGAAAGAATGATGATAATGAATGGTGTTCACGTTGAGTGTACGACACGGTGCTTGCATGTTGTTTTAGTTCAATTCGATGGCTTAGAACCAGAAGGTCGTAACTACCTCTTACGACCTTATTAGACTAATACATATTTGAAATCTGGTTCACAGGGCGCTTGTTATGAGCATATTTTCATGTAAATCTGAAATTGTCATGTTGACCAAAATGAAGTTTTAAAAACGTGTTTTCCCATAGGTAAAGAGTAAATTACAGACAGTTTTCTCTGGTTTTCTCAATGTATCGATTTGGTAGATACGACCTTCTTGTTCTAAGCCAGCGATTTATATGTCATAGATCTCCATTTATCTACATATAGTCCGCCGGTGATAACTCTAGCATTTGCTTACAATAAAAAAACGAAATAGAATCCTTTTTGTGTGATCATTTTTGTACACTCTTGTAAGAAATTACTTTTTATACATTTAATTATTTCAATCTATATTAAAACAAGCGACCTCTCGACCTGATTGTGTTATTTTTAGATATTTCATGTTTGTATACGAAGCAAGAGTTATCGTTGGCGATCTATAACTATTGATATATATAGATGGTAAAACAGTATAATCTTAATCAGAACACCAACCATTGCACATTTGAAACTGGGAAAAAGACTTCAAAGCCACTTGACAAAAATGGTCAACATAGGAAAACGAAGCATTTAATTTATACACTGATTTCGATTATTTACATTATGCCCGTTTAAAGGGGCAGTAAGAGCTTTCCACTAAAAAGTCAGTGGCCCATATGAGCAGCTTGGTCATTTATCACCTGACCACATGGTCCGTCAAAAAAGCACCACATCACAAAATTTAAACACTAAAGTTCTGTACGCGTATATTTACCGACGATGATGATGCATTTTAGTCATGAACACTTTATACAGATTCATCAAATGTTTGCTACAAGATCAAACTATAATTTTGTCGAATGACGACATTTTTATGCGATAAACACTCGTTATTTAATGTGTCAGCTACAACTTTTCAGCAAAACAATACATTACGAACTTTAAAACATTGACTTTAAGTTTGCGTTTTCACACAGACTTTCTCGTATACTTACTGTACACATAGTAAGTCATGTTTGTGGACTGATTGTAAAAAGTTGAAATAATGTTGCACCCGGGTAGAAAATTATCAGATAACTAAGAAAAAAGACGCAAAACATGAACATGATGTTATTAAAACATGTGCAACGTTATTACTTGTAAAACATGACATGTGTTTACCATGTACACGTATCTATCAAGTTATTTCATGTTTATTAAGTTAATGGGTGGAATTCCATATTTACATTTATCTGCGTTGAATAACCATGATAACGTTAGGAACAAAACATAAACGCTGGCTCCGTTTGGCTCAAAATGGGTTAGACTCACACTTTTAGAGGTGTAAACTATTTCTAGTTTCATGTCACTCATCAAGCCAAGCGCTCGGTGACCATCATTAACCTCTATCATTGCCAATAACTCGTCATATCAAACCATCCCAAAGTAAATTTGAGACAGCATTATCCGGAAGTCATTGGTCACTGCCATGAAGCTGGTATTAGAAAATAAAGTACGGAATCACCCGAGCAGTGACGGAGAATAGAACGGAAACAGTCGAGATGCCACGACAGACAACGAAAACAGTCGAGACACCACGACAGGCAACGAAAACAGTCACGACGTCACGATAGACAACGGAAACAGTCGAGACGTCACGACAGACAACGGAAACAGTCGAGACGTCGCGACAGACAACGGAAACAGTCTATACGCCACGACAGACAATGGAAACAGTCGAGACGCCACGACAGACAATGGAAACAGTCGAGACGCCACGACAGACAACGGAAACAGTCGAGACGCCACGACAGACAACGAAAAGACACGTTAATTACAATCTATATGGTCATATGCTCGGACCGAATACTATAACACTACTCACTGTGTATATAAACGAGTCGATGTCCAGCAATTACAATAAGGAGCACACGTTGAATTATATAGTACGGCAATAAGGAGTGCAGTGATCAGATTTAACACAGTGCTTTCAAAAGCAACAAATGATACAGGTTGAATTTTATAGTTATCCGATTGTGATACTAGTAAATGTATTTATGTTTAGCTTTTCGTCAATTTTGTTCAAGTCGAATGTTGGTAAAGCTTGGTTCTTTTGACCTGAGCATGACCTTTATGCAAGAATATATTACAAGGTCCTTGCTTTAAATATATCAATTTCCGCAAGCAAATCGTGCGATATCGGTATTTCAGATTTGTGTTTGTATTACATCTCGAGCGCTTCGTGATACTCCCCGATTATGAAAACATACGATCGGCGTTGTAAACGTAGGCAATACATCGACTGTTAAATTATGCTAATCAAAAGGTCAGGCTCGTGTCAAATTGGCCAAGAAATTACAAAGGGCTGATCACGCCACTTTGAAAGAGATCAATACTTCATCAAATACATTAATGTAGTTTGATTGTTTTTTTTTTGCTGTAGTAAATAGGATACATGTATCACGAAGGGTTAGTAAGGTTTATATGATCAATCACATGTTTTATAACAATCTAATTATGTATGCTGCAATGTGCAACAAAACATGACTACGATCAACCACAAATTACTCGTGCATAACTTATGTACTCGTGTATAAATTATAATCAATGGTTTTTGTTAAAGTATAGAATATAATGTAGTAGGTGAAAATTGGTCCGATATCAGACACTTTCGAATTTCTTATAACACGTTATAATTTTCTTTTATAACGGTGTCGCGAATTTAACATTGTAAATAACTTTAATGAGAAATGTTATAATCGGCATGCGACATTGTCTTCGGCCTTAAACGTATACTGTTTTAAGAAAATCTTATGTCAAATTCAACCTGGTGCCGCACCATGCCTCACTTCAGCCTGGACTTAGTCCCGTACATCGGCCTGACAGTCTGTATTCCAGATTGTTCTGTACAATGTTTAGCAATGTTAGCATTGAAAATAGTGAGCTTGGTTGAAAGCATGACGTGTTAGATCGCGCACACAGACGGTATAAAGGTGTTCACAAGTTAGGTTCTATTATCTATGTAGCAATTATTCTTTCGCATTGGTATAACGTTTAATTGGGCACTAAGTGACACCGTGTGATGACTGGTCCGTCTATCTCCTGGTCACGGAGGAATTTTAAAAACCACGTTGTGCTAAACTTACGAGAGAACACCGGTTGTATAAAGATAAAGGAAGCTCCACCAAAAACCTGTCGTTTCGCTTCGTTTGTAACTACTTTAATACAGATGTAGGATGACGTTAGCGGTTTGTGTTAGAACGCTTAGGCTAAACATGAGAAACCCTAACAGGAAAGGCAGCACTCAACCAACCGATCACAGAAAACACTTTAAAAAATCTCATAACCCAAATGCACGACACAACGCCTACACATAACCATACGAGTATTGAAATCTCCAAGTATCAGCTGTCACAAAGCTGAATGACCTTAAGACTCATATTTAGAGTTACCAAAAGTATGACCTATAGTCACTATACAATATTTTTCTATATTTGACCTACTAACATTGCCTTTGACATGCATGCAATGTGCAGCTACGACTGGTCAATGCATTGATGTAGCTACCGTTCTTATCGAAAACCTCATGTTACTCATTCGAAACAAATCTTTGTAAATTAGTTGTTGTAATTGTACAGAATGTTTGTATATTGTTGAGGATCACCCATTGTTACATAGATGTACAAATGCTATAATGTTACAAACATATCTCTGGATTAGAATGAGTAAGTCGTAACAACAAAATCAATATTTTGAGAAAACAAGAAAACTGTCTGAAAAGCACCCTTTATTTATGGTAAAACGAGCATTTTCAACTTAAGTTTGGTCAATATCACAAGTTCCGATTTTCATGGAAATAGGCTCATAAGAAGCACTTTATGATGTAGACTTCAAATATGCATTAATCATATAAGGTCGTAAGTGTCACTTACGACCATCTCATTCTGAGCCAGCGATATGAACATGGCGTATACTGGGCGATGTTAAATCATCATGTATATCAGTGGATCTCATATAGATGATGTACAATGAACTTTCCCTTCCATTTACATTTTCTTCAACAAATATACAACACTATTTAATATTATCTCAACATATGAACAAAGCAATTAATCTAGTTGATTGATGTAAAATTTGCCAGTATGGAATAATTTAATTTCATTAAAATTTTACGTATTTTTAGGTAACGTCATAATTTAGTAGAACACGTATTTTTCCAGACAGATAACTGTAATGCGTTTTATTGTTATTGATTACCTAGTATCTGTATGAATAAACATGCTTCACACCTGATTGTAGTTTGAGGCCACGATAAATAAATACAACATAACTACATTCCGACTTAACGAACATGTCGCATGATATACTCTATATATATATATAAGGTCAGACAGAACGGTTATTGCAATTCAAAATTAATAAAAATATACCAATCGTGCGAATGAAACGTTAATCAACTAAATAAAGAAATGGTACCAATATACTCATCACAAGTATTCTGAAAAATGTGTTGTCTTACACTAACTTTTGTAGTAATGACATTATTTGTCTGGGAATAAATTGAACACTCTCGTGCCATTGACAACTGCACAGTATTACAAGGGTGGAAAGAAATATTTGTTCAGAGTCGGTATTTATAAAGCATCTTAAGTGAAAACTTAAATATTCATATATTTAGCTGCCCATATTCACAAGAAACGAAAATTAGCCCATGTTTAATATATGATTACTTTAAAAATAAAGAAATAAATAAATAAAAAATAAAGACGTTATTATTATTATTACTTAAGCTCTTTACATAATGCTTCTAAATAATGTAAATAGTTGTTAATATTAACTTTCCTGATACACTTAAGGAAAATTTGAGATTTTAAGAAAATTCTAAGTTTTCCCTAAGCTGCTTTATAAATACCGACCCAGAGTAATGTGCTGATTGATATGCATGTGCGTGTACGTTGGTGTTCATCAGACAAGCGAGAACATGCGTCTAATGTTTAACGTCTGTTTCATTGTCCGAATACTCTATGTTTTTATAACAAATGAGAACAAATTGGGAATTATGTAAAGACAAATTACTGTAATTAAATGATATGATTAATTATGCTATATGACAAAATATTAATAACATATGTATGATATCAAATTTACAGTAAATATGAAACCTTATATTAATTTATTATTAGTTATAGAAATACAATCATGTATATTAATATTGAGGGTTGTCAACAAGACTGTCGTAACTGTTTCCCTTTAATTAAAGAAGGATATACGACAGTCTTTCAGGCATCCTAAAACAGGGATTATTGAATTTAATTATTCCAATGTAAGTTTACGTGGTAAAAGAATGACCAAATACGTTTCATAGGGAACATAACTCATCGGACGGATGTGTATGTAAGCCAGCCATTAGACAACTCTAATAAATTATTATAAATACACATTAAAATCAAGTTGAGACAGAATCATGATGCATGTTGGATGGCATGGTGACAATCGTCTGACGGTATTGTGCAATGTTGTCGGTAGTGCAAGTCTAACAATAATCGTATATAACCTCTCAGTACTAAACAATCCGGTGAAAATATAATACCGTAAACCAAGAAATTATTTCGCACGGTTTAACTTCGCGGAGTTGGTGGAGTTCGAGAATAGTTAGAAACTGGTAAAACTACGTAGGCGTGAAAGTGTTCAAAACATTAATATTGCCATCACCAGAGACTGAAAAATGTCGCGACGATCGACAAAACGCGAAAGTTAGTAAGTTCGCGAAAAAAATGTAAATTTAGGAGACAATATTAAACGATCCGGTGCAAATATATATCCAGTAATTAGTGAGTTGTAGATATTCCATTACTCATCATAAATTAATACCTAGGTCCCACCGGCATTGTTCTACTTGTTGAAATTCATGAATTTGTAAGAAGACTGTTTGATGCAGTCGAATTGACATACATGTAGTAATCATCGCCGTACTCACATTTTCAATAATGTACACGTGCACACGTTTCTGCATTCATGTACCATGTAGTTTCATACTGCTGTACAAATACTACCGGTATTATTCCAGCCCAACCAACGTTTACAATTGTATGTAGTATTATAATATTATAGCATTGTATTACCTTTCACAAAATACTCGTTTTTTCTAATAGACAAGCCAGTTAAATCGTGTACATGTACATTTCCAAACAGCTGTTTTACAAATTTAAAGTACATGACAAACACAAAGACTGATATTTCTAATTGATTTAATCAGGTCAGTAGTGTTCCACTTTCATTCCGCTCACAAACCATTACTGGTGTTAGATCTAGGTCACGTGTCTGTATAAGTGAAATAAGCCATAAAACAGATTGTGTGTTTCAATTTCACCAGAATATGTTACAGTGATGAGGCCCCAGCCTGGTACTAAATCTACAGTTTTGTAATCGCCACTTACTTGATATAGTGCGCCCAGGATAATGTGATGTTTCCAAACATTGACCGTTGCAAAATTGGTTAGTTAAATAAACACAATTATGTACTTAAATAACACTGATAAATCCTGCAAGCTTGATTTTCCACCTATGTGGAATATTCCACATTTTCCCGCCTTTCGTGTTATCCTGGGTGCTCTATAACGTGTTACATTTTTTATTTTTTTGTCTACAATAAGTATGACAGGCTATAAGAAAGTTCTCAATGATACCCTACTCATACTGCAATTGTCCGCCTTTTTTGTGTTTTATCTGCAACTTTCCTGATCGCCAGAATGTTCTATTTGTGTTTTACCCACTGGATTGCTCCTCCTATTAAACCCGCGATAATTCACAAAAATGTCTGAAGGTTGAGTAAAATAGTTAACAAATACAGTTAAGCTTCGTTATCTCGGGTGATCGGGACAGGTAAAATGCTCGAGATAAACAGGGTGCTCGTAATAACAAAAAATGCATGTATTAATAAATTAAATACATCTCGCAGCTAGGCACAAATGTACTATATTAATGTATGGACAGCGGTGGGCCTCCATACAGATGCTTATCGGATAATCTAACATATTTACAGCATGTCTACATTTGAGTAGATAACCCAATTCTAACATAAGCACATGTCATGTAAGTAAATTAAAAACAATTTATAAACACACATTAGACTTTAAAATAGAGTCTGTAAGTTGTAAAAAAGGTTGTTACCCTCGACTTCTCATTTCACTCAACATTGTGTGAGTGTAAGATAAACTGTAAACTGTAAAATCATTTAATTTCATTGGGACAAAGTTTCGTGTTTTTTGGTAAAAAAGACCAGTTTGATCGGATGTTAATTCGTGGATTTTGCGTTTCATGTAATAAATACAAGGGTCATTGTTCGACGATGGGATTTAATTTCGTAGTTGAAGGCGCCCCACGAAGTCCACGAAATTTAATCCTCAACGAATTTTAATGATTTCACAGTTGTTTCAAGGCTACCATTATAACCAACGTGCAGACGTTCTAACAGCAGTGAGAGTTATTTATATAATATAAAGTAAATTGAATTGTGTATACTTAGTTAATCATTTAGAGAAAAGCAGAAGAAAAACACGGGTAAAAATCAAGAAAACTGTATGAACAATTTTACATTTATTCTTGACAGGATAAAGTTTTTTTTAAATTTAAATCCTGGTAGGTTTAACTGAATTAGTTAAATATGTTAGTGGGTAAGTAGGACTTTGGAATGAACGTTCCTCACTGACATGTTAGACTGTACCGGAAAACGTCAAACACATATAATATGTGATCCAATGACATGTGCGAATCTCTACCACCAGCAAGTATCAGGAACATTAGGAAAAAGGGATGTGTTCCCCGAATATTCTTTGATTTTCTTTATCGGGGATGACTCTCGGTTACCGGTAAGCATCGGAGAACGCCCGATTTGTTCCCTGTGTTATACGTCGGTCCCACTGCCTCGAGAATGTACTTCAGGTGCCAATGACACGGTTTATACCCGTATCGACACCCTCTCTGTACAAAACGCTGTATCGGCACCCCATCTGTGCAAAACAATGGTTTTCAGTCAACAGGAGAGGTTTAAAAATCATTGAGTTTGCCGCCAAAAATACAGATTTGTGCATAAAAACCATAGCCCACAGAACAACCCAATCATTAACCACTGTCGTCATGTTGTTTCATTTGTTATATAAGTTGCCACAAGTTCAGACTACGACGGAATGTTGACCGGGGTACTGAAAAACATCGGGAGCCATTGGCAACGATATCGACAGTAATTGCCCACGACATCGAAAACAATCGCCCCCGATAATGCACCAATCACACATGATATCGGCAGCAATCATCCACGATATCGACAGCAATCGTCCATGATATTGGAAGCAATCACCCAGGATATATGCAACAATCGCCCATTTTATGGTGCCAATCGCCAACGATATCGATAGCAATCACCTATGATATCGGTAGCAATCGCCAACGATATATGCAGCAATGGACCATGATATCGACATCAATCGCCACGACTTCGGCAGCAATCGCCCACGATATATGTATCGATCGCACATGATATCGACAGCAATCGCCTACGATATCGACAGCAAATCGCCTACGATATCGACAGCAAACGCCTATGATATCGGCAGCAATCGCCTGTGATATACAACAATCACCCATTTATCGCTGCAATCGCCCGCGATATCGACAGCAATCGCCTGTGATATCGGTGGCAATTGTCCACGATATTTGCAGCAATGGACCACGATATCAACATCAATCGCCTACGATATATGCAGCAAGGGAACATTATATCGACATCAATCGCCGCGATATCGGCAGCAATCACCCTCGATATATGCAGCAATCGCCCCGATGACTCCCGATGTTTCACGGAAGAAATTTTGTATAAATCCATATAGCAGATGAGGGATTCATCAGTGGGACATAATAAAAGCTAAAAACAAATCATCGATCAAGTTCCGACTAATTACTGGTAAACTTAAAACACATCAAGTCGTGATATGCATAATAATAGTAAAATTGCATAAACAACTGTATTCAATTGATCGTTATTGTTAATTAAGTTATTGTCATATAAAATCAATAATTATACTGGTAATTCATATGTAAATTATAGATCTACAGACATCATACCCGCTTCATTTAAATGTTTTCGATACTAGTAATTATTGTGATCGTTGTTGGTGGTTATAGTCGTCCTATGCTGTTTAAAGTTGTTGTTTGAAGCTAGAGTTAGCACATGCTGTTTCTGACTGTTATGTGGCGTCCAGTGTCATCCCTGGCTGTTTGTGGCGCCCAGTGTCACACAAGGCTGTCTGTGGCGTCCAGTGTCACCCCGGGTTGTTTGTGGTACGCAGTGTCATCCTGGGCTGTTGTGACACGCAGTGTCATCCCGGGCTGTTTGTGGCGTCCAGTGTCACCCCGGGCTGTTTGTGGTACGCAGTGTCATCCCGGGCTGTTTGTGGCACGCAATGTCACCCCGGACTGTTTGAGACACACAGTGTCATCCCGGACTGTTTGTGGCATCCAGTGTCATCCCGGGCTGTATGTGGCACGCAGTGTCATCCCAGGCTGTTTGTGGCGTCCAGTGTCATCCCGGGCTGTTTGTGGCACGCAGTGTCATCCTGGACTGTTTGTGGCGTCCCTGTGCCGTCCCGGGCTGTTTGTGGCACGCAGTGTTATCCCGAGATGTTTGTGTCCAGTGTCATCCCGGGATGTTTCTGACACGCAGTGTCATCCCGGGCTGTTTGTGGCACGCTGTGTCATTCCGGGCTTTTTGTGGCGTCCAATGTCATCCCGGGCTGTTTGTGGCGTCTTGTGTCATCCCGGGCTTTTTGTGGCGTCTAGTGCCATCCCGGGCTGTTTGTGGCGTCTAATGTCATCCATAGCTGTTTGTGGTGTCCAATGTCATCCCGGGCTGTTTGTGGCGTCTAGTGTCATCCCGGGCTGTTTGTGGCACGCAGTGTCACCCCGCGCTGTTTGTTGTGTCCAATGTCATCCCGGGCTGTTTGCGGCACGCAGTGTCATCCCGGGCAGTTTGTGGCGTCTAGTGTTATTCCGGGCTGTTTGTGTCATGCAGTGTCATCCCGGGCTGTTTGTGGCGTCCAGTGTCATCATGGGCTGTTTGCGGCACGCAGTGTCATCCCAGGCTGTTCGTGGCGTCCAGTGTCATCCCGGGCTGTTTGCGGCACGCAGTGTTATACCTGGCTGTTTGTAGTACGCAGTGTCCTCCCGGGCTGTTTGTGACACGCAGGGTTATTCCGGGTTGTTTGTGTCACGGGCTGTTTGTGGCGTCCAGTGTCATCCCGGACTGTTTGTGGTACGCAGTGTCATCCCGGGCTGCTTGTGGTACGCAGTGTCATCCCGGGCTGTTTGTGTCACGCAGTGTCATGCCGGACTGTTTGTGGCGTCCAGTGTCATCCCGGACTGTTTGTGGTGTCCAGTGTCATCCTGGACTGTTTGTTGCACACAGTGTCATGCTGGGCTGTTTGTTGCAAACAGTGTCATGCTGGGCTGTTTGTGGTGACCAGTGTCATCCCGGACTGTTTGTTGCACACAGTGTCACCCTGGACTGATTGTGGTGTCCAGTGTCATCCTGGACTGTTTGTGGTACGCAGTGTCATCCTGGACTGAATGTTGAACACAGTGTCATCCAGGACTGTTTGTTGCACACAGTGTCATCCTGGACTGTTTGTGGTGTCCAGTGCCATCCAAAACTGTTTGTGGTACGCAGTGTCATCCTGGACTGTTTGTTGCACACAGTGTCATCCCGGACTGTTTGTGGTGTCCAGTGTCATCCTGGGCTGTTTGTTGCACACAGTGTCATCCTGGACTGTTTGTGGTGTCCAGTGTCATCCCGGACTGTTTGTGATGTCCAGTGTCATCCCGAACTGTTTGTTGCACACAGTGTCATCCTGGACTGAATGTTGCACACAGTGTCATCCTGGACTGAATGTTGCACACAGTGTCATCCTGGACTGTTTGTGCTGTCCAGTGCAATCCCGGACTGTTTGTGGTGTCCAGTCTCATCCTGGGCTGTTTGTTGCACACAGTGTCATCCTGGACTGTTTGTGGTGTCCAGTGTCATCCCGGACTGTTTGTGATGTCCAGTGCCATCCCGGACTGAATGTTGCACACAGTGTCATCCTGGACTGAATGTTGCACACAGTGTCACCCCGGGCTGTTTGAGACACACAGTGTCATCCCGGACTGTTTGTGGCATCCAGTGTCATCCCGGGCTGTATGTGGCACGCAGTGTCATCCCAGGCTGTTTGTGGCGTCCAGTGTCATCCCGGGCTGTTTGTGGCACGCAGTGTCATCCTGGACTGTTTGTGGCGTCCCTGTGCCGTCCCGGGCTGTTTGTGGCACGCAGTGTTATCCCGAGATGTTTGTGGCGTCCAGTGTCATCCCGGGATGTTTCTGACACGCAGTGTCATCCCGGGCTGTTTGTGGCACGCTGTGTCATCCCGGGCTTTTTGTGGCGTCCAATGTCATCCCGGGCTGTTTGTGGCGTCTAGTGTCATCCCGGGCTTTTTGTGGCGTCTAGTGCCATCCCGGGCTGTTTGTTGCGTCTAGTGTCATCCCTAGCTGTTTGTGGTGTCCAATGTCATCCCGGGCTGTTTGTGGCGTCTAGTGTCATCCCGGGCTGTTTGTGGCACGCAGTGTCACCCCGGGCTGTTTGTTGTGTCCAATGTCATCCCGGGCTGTTTGCGGCACGCAGTGTCATCCCGGGCAGTTTGTGGCGTCTAGTGTTATTCCGGGCTGTTTGTGTCATGCAGTGTCATCCCGGGCTGTTTGTGGCGTCCAGTGTCATCCCGGGCTGTTTGCGGCACGCAGTGTCATCCCAGGCTGTTCGTGGCGTCCAGTGTCATCCCGGGCTGTTTGCGGCACGCAGTGTTATACCTGGCTGTTTGTAGTACGCAGTGTCATCCCGGGCTGTTTGTGACACGCAGGGTTATTCCGGGTTGTTTGTGTCACGGGCTGTTTGTGGCGTCCAGTGTCATCCCGGACTGTTTGTGGTACGCAGTGTCATCCCGGGCTGCTTGTGGTACGCAGTGTCATCCCGGGCTGTTTGTGTCACGCAGTGTCATGCCGGACTGTTTGTGGCGTCCAGTGTCATCCCGGACTGTTTGTGGTGTCCAGTGTCATGCTGGGCTGTTTGTTGCACACAGTGTCATGCTGGGCTGTTTGTTGCACACAGTGTCATGCTGGGCTGTTTGTGGTGACCAGTGCCATCCCGGACTGTTCGTTGCACACAGTGTCACCCTGGACTGTTTGTGGTGTCCAGTGTCATCCTGGACTGTTTGTGGTACGCAGTGTCATCCTGGACTGAATGTTGAACACAGTGTCATCCTGGACTGTTTGTTGCACACAGTGTCATCCTGGACTGTTTGTGGTGTCCAGTGTCATCCCGGGCTGTATGTGGCACGCAGTGTCATCCCAGGCTGTTTGTGGCGTCCAGTGTCATCCCGGGCTGTTTGTGGCACGCAGTGTCATCCTGGACTGTTTGTGGCGTCCCTGTGCCGTCCCGGGCTGTTTGTGGCACGCAGTGTTATCCCGAGATGTTTGTGTCCAGTGTCATCCCGGGATGTTTCTGACACGCAGTGTCATCCCGGGCTGTTTGTGGCACGCTGTGTCATTCCGGGCTTTTTGTGGCGTCCAATGTCATCCCGGGCTGTTTGTGGCGTCTTGTGTCATCCCGGGCTTTTTGTGGCGTCTAGTGCCATCCCGGGCTGTTTGTGGCGTCTAATGTCATCCATAGCTGTTTGTGGTGTCCAATGTCATCCCGGGCTGTTTGTGGCGTCTAGTGTCATCCCGGGCTGTTTGTGGCACGCAGTGTCACCCCGCGCTGTTTGTTGTGTCCAATGTCATCCCGGGCTGTTTGCGGCACGCAGTGTCATCCCGGGCAGTTTGTGGCGTCTAGTGTTATTCCGGGCTGTTTGTGTCATGCAGTGTCATCCCAGGCTGTTTGTGGCGTCCAGTGTCATCCCGGGCTGTTTGCGGCACGCAGTGTCATCCCAGGCTGTTCGTGGCGTCCAGTGTCATCCCGGGCTGTTTGCGGCACGCAGTGTTATACCTGGCTGTTTGTAGTACGCAGTGTCATCCCGGGCTGTTTGTGACACGCAGGGTTATTCCGGGTTGTTTGTGTCACGGGCTGTTTGTGGCGTCCAGTGTCATCCCGGACTGTTTGTGGTACGCAGTGTCATCCCGGGCTGCTTGTGGTACGCAGTGTCATCCCGGGCTGTTTGTGTCACGCAGTGTCATGCCGGACTGTTTGTGGCGTCCAGTGTCATCCCGGACTGTTTGTGGTGTCCAGTGTCATGCTGGGCTGTTTGTTGCACACAGTGTCATGCTGGGCTGTTTGTTGCACACAGTGTCATGCTGGGCTGTTTGTGGTGACCAGTGCCATCCCGGACTGTTCGTTGCACACAGTGTCACCCTGGACTGTTTGTGGTGTCCTGTGTCATCCTGGACTGTTTGTGGTACGCAGTGTCATCCTGGACTGAATGTTGAACACAGTGTCATCCTGGACTGTTTGTTGCACACAGTGTCATCCTGGACTGTTTGTGGTGTCCAGTGCCATCCCGGACTGTTTGTGGTACGCAGTGTCATCCTGGACTGTTTGTTGTACACAGTGTCATCCCGGACTGTTTGTGGTGTCCAGTGTCATCCTGGGCTGTTTGTTGCACACAGTGTCATCCTGGACTGTTTGTGGTGTCCAGTGTCATCCCGGACTGTTTGTGATGTCCAGTGTCATCCCGAACTGTTTGTTGCACACAGTGTCATCCTGGACTGAATGTTGCACACAGTGTCATCCTGGACTGAATGTTGCACACAGTGTCATCCTGGACTGAATGTTGTACACAGTGTCATCCTGAACTGTTGGTTGCACACAGTGTCATCCTGGACTGTTTGTTGCACACAGTGTCATCCTGGACTGAATGTTGCACACAGTGTCATCCTGGACTGTTTGTTGCACACAGTGTCATCCCGAACTGTTTGTTGCACACAGTGTCATTCTGGACTGAATGTTGCACACAGTGTCATCCTGGACTGAATGTTGCACACAGTGTCATCCCGAACTGTTTGTGGTACGCAGTGTCATCCTGGACTGTTTGTGGTGTCCAGTGCCATCCCGGACTGAATGTTGCATACAGTGTCATCCCGAACTGTTTGTTGCACACAGTGTCATCCTGGACTGAATGTTGCACACAGTGTCATCCTGGACTGTTTGTTGCACACAGTGTCATCCCGAACTGTTTGTTGCACACAGTGTCATCCTGGACTGAATGTTGCACACAGTGTCATCCTGGACTGTTTGTTGCACACAGTGTCATCCCGAACTGTTTGTTGCACACAGTGTCATTCTGGACTGAATGTTGCACACAGTGTCATCCTGGACTGAATGTTGCACACAGTGTCATCCCGAACTGTTTGTGGTACGCAGTGTCATCCTGGACTGTTTGTGGTGTCCAGTGTCATCCTGGACTGAATGTTGCACACAGTGTCATCCTGGACTGAATGTTTCACACAGTGTCATCCTGGACTGAATGTTGCACACAGTTTCATCCCGGACTGAATGTTGCACACAGTGTCATCCTGGACTGAATGTTGCACACAGTGTCATCCTGGACTGTTTGTTGCACACATTGTCATCCCGGACTGTTTGTGATGTCCAGTGTCATCCTGGACTGAATGTTGCACACAGTGTCATCCCGGACTGAATGTTGCACACAGTGTCATCCCGAACTGTTTGTGGTACGCAGTGTCATCCTGGACTGAATGTTGCACACAGTGTCATCCTGGACTGAATGTTGCACACAGTGTCATCCTGGACTGTTTGTGGTGTCCAGTGCCATCCCGGACTGTTTGTGGTACGCAGTGTCATCCCGGACTGAATGTTGCACACAGTGTCATCCTGGACTGTTTGTTGCACACAGTGTCATCCTGGACTGTTTGTGGTGTCCAGTGCCATCCCGGACTGTTTGTGGTACGCAGTGTCATCCTGGACTGTTTGTTGCACACAGTGTCATCCCGGACTGTTTTTGGCGTCCAGTGTCATCCCGGACTGTTTGTGGTGTCCAGTGTCATCCTGGGCTGTTTGTTGCACACAGTGTCATGCCGGGCTGTTTGTGGCGTCCAGTGTCATCCCGGGCTGTATGTGGCGTCCAGTGTCATCCCGGGCTGTTTGTGGCGTCTAGTGTCATCCCAGGCTGTTTTCGGTTTCTAGTGTCATCCCGGGTTGTTTGTGGTGTCCAGTTCTAGTTATTTTATATATAAGGTACTTGCTATTAATAGAGTGATGTGACATACGAATGATCGATTAACTATTAAACAATGGTGTTAATTTATCTATTCTCTACATACTAGTAACGACTCTGTAACGACGAATTTGGCAATTACGACCAGAGTAATTATTAGTAGTTTATTGAGGAATTTATGTTTGATTGCATTGGTGATTATGTTTCAGTGTCAAAGACAATGATGAAAAACCCCACTAATGTGGTAATATTCAGTTTGAACGATAAACGAGTGTTAATTAAGACATTCCTCACTAAATCTCAATTCAATTCATATTAGATGTTTATAAACTGCAGTTAAATAGTTCGCACTCGTTGAAAACTTTAAGATTTATAGGTTTGTCTTGAAAATGTTTAACTGTAATTATGATGTTTTCTAAATTGAGACACTTCAATTGACAGAACGTAAATGATAGGAATACGAATGTGAAGCGAGCACTGGAGGTCACATTTTAACATTTTAAGGGAAAGCTTAAATATTTTTACTTAAGTTAAAAAATGAGCTGCATGTTTTTCCCAAGAATAAACCAGCGTTTCTTTGTCATTATTTGAGCTCTTTACATATTGCTTTTAATTAAACCATGTAAATAAACAATTTAACTAATAAACTTATGGAAAACTTGAAATGTTTAGAAAAGTCTAATTTTTCACTTAAGATTCTTTGTGAAAACCGACCCAGGGCTCAGCGATCTAATAGATACACACGAGAACACTAACAACTACCGAATACATGTGTACGTATTACAGGTTAAGGTCCGTATGTATCAATCAAAGTGTGCTAGTTGATGTCAGCACCGGCACTTCCCGAAAGCCACCCCTTTCCTGATATAAATTATGCAGTTTTTAAATTCTAAAATAAACCCGAAAATCTCAAGCTCATATTTTCCGCTAAAAAGGTATGAGGAAATCGGCTATGATAGGGAAGGCAGCACTTCAACTTAATTAGCCGAGCACAGAAATCATAAACACCACAACACAACTACACTGAGCAATGCCAAAGCAATAGCCAAAAATGATCAAAAGTGCAAGCCCCCGCCGCAAAAATGCAGGAGGGTCCAATTTTACAAAGACCCGAGCGAGTTCCCAAGTCCGCACTGAAAGGTGACATAGTTTCACAAATATATGTCAAAACGGTGACACAAGCGACCAAATGAGTAATAACAACGACGAGACCATATTTTCGAACAGCATGCACAGCGACCTAATACACCATGATACTTTATAAATACCGACCTTGTTGTAATAAGCATATTATAATAGATATTAATTAAAACGGATATCTCCAAGGCTGTTGTTGCTGCTGTTGTTGTTGCTATTGTTGTTGTTGCTGCCGTTGTTGCTGTTGCTGCTTCTGCTGCCGTTGTTGTTGTTGTTTGCTGCTGCTGCTGTCGTAGTAGTAGTAGTTGTTGTTGTTGCTGCTGCTGTTGTTGCTGCTGCTGCTGTTGTTGTTGTTGTTGTTGTTGTTGTTGTAAGCTTTTACTTGCTAAAGGTTAACCGTTTATAGTGACAATCGTCATCAGGAGGTGTTTTTGTTTACATGATGTCACGCTATTCATGTGACAATGTAATTGTACTGGGTCAAATCGGACATGATATAATTACATGATAACGATTGTGTGACCCAATGTGTGTTTCAACCCTTCCCTAAATGTTGATAACTTAAGTAGTGTTTCCGGTGGCGTGTTGATTCTCAAACACAATCAGATCATGTAAATGTGGTTTGGTATGGTTCCTTCCTGGTGTCATATTCAATATTGCCTTTACTTGACTTAAGAATAAGAACAGCCAATCAAATCACACAATATAAAATTATGTAGCAGAAGGCACGCGCGTCGGAGACAGCGGACGTAATTCCTTCGTACTTTCTTCAAACGCGTTCGAAAAACCATACCCGCTAAAAGTACACGCGTGGGTTTGTGGCCAGGCCTATAAACTTCTCCAATTTAGGAACGCGACGTTTTTTTGGGTTGGTATTTGGAAGTTGTTCCATTTTTAACTTAACATCTTAGATAACTTCTGAATTAACTTCTTTTCTGTTTTTCTTTTTTTACCTAACTTCTGAGTTATGTTAACTTCTGAGTTAATACCAAACATATAACAGCCTACTCCACACAAACTATTTCAATTTAAACCATTACTCCATACTGGCGTCATTGTCGTGTGACGCCCGAACAACGCCACAGTGCGTGATGATTTCACCGACAAACTGAAGGGGAGCGATACCCCGAACAATCAAAGTTTACATCAAGTAAGTTTTGTAGTGCGTTGTATACGGTGCCTGTATTTTAGAACACAGGACGTTCTGGTGACATTCTTCAAGCAGAGATACATGTGTGTGAGCTATGTGAAGTTGGCTGATAACTGTGTTCATTCAGAGGTGAAGACAATTCGAGTTCACTTTTGTTAAAAAGTCTGAACTCGTTAGGATAGAATAGAGTTTATTTTCCAAATTCTGGACACTCTCGGGTATACAATTTTGATATTTACATACAGGCAATCGAAAGTTTAAATAAAACACACACAAAACATACAGACATAATATAAAACGGTATTTTTTAACGTCGGTACGGAGAAAAATAGAGCAGTAAATTGTATAGGTAAATAGTGTATGTGGAGACTGGACTTGACTTGGACCTCTTCATTCCGGCTGGGACATAGGGTCGTCACCACAGCTCGCCATTTGGAACGATCTTGCGCCGTCTGCTTGGCCTCTCTCCAGAAAAATCACGCTTCAGAAACCTGAACTACGGTATGTGGAGAATAATCCTTAAATGTGTATGGTGGTGTTACAATGACCATACTGTACATTTAGTTTGGTCTCGTGTAGACAGGATTCGGCGGACGTCTTTATGAGAATGTCAGGTCACTGTTACGTAACATGTACGCGACAAGTCATTAAAAGTCGAGTCACCTTAACTGTGTTACAACCATAGCGACAAATGTATAGCTTGGCTAATTTGACATGAGCCTGAACTAGTAACAGCATAGTAAGAGCTATAGCTTGGGTAATTTGACACGAGCCTGACCTTTTAATAAGCATAATTTAACAGTCGATATAGTGTCTGCGTTTACAATACCGAGTCTATGTTTTTATAATCGGGGAGTATCACGAAGACGCTCGAGATGTAATACAAACACAAATCTGAAATACCGATATTGCACGATTTGCTTGCGGAAATTGATATATTCAAAGCAAGAACCTTGTAATATATTCTTGCATAAAGGTCAAGTTCACGTCAAAATAGCCAAGCTATATATTATACTGACTATCCCAAGCCGATCTTGCTTGTAATACATGTTAGTGTTCACGATACATGCACTATATGACATACGGAAGGTTGTCACTATAAGAATTATCAATCATATACATATAAACCGTCGCGACAGTTTTTCTTGTCCATCGAGTGTGCGAGAGCATGGGAAGTGTTTACGGAGCGCTCCCTGGGGGTAAATAATGTCAAGTAGACATGTTACGCGCTACTGTACGCATGATTCAAGATCAAAGAGAGATTCTATTATTACAACAGCTGGCCAATACGTAATGATTAGTGAATTAATTAGACATATTTATACGTGTTGAACTGCAAATAGGTGTTTGCCGTATTTAGATGTTGACAGCTTGATAAAGTTATGAGATATTGTCTTTGGTGACGTAATTTTGGGACACATACAGTGCCCACCAAAAATAAGTATACACTTTTTGACATATAATTCAGACATAGAATTTGTTAAAATATTCAATGGCTGTTTATCAGACGGCAATTAATCATAGTAATTCCCGAAACTACAGTAACTAAACAAGTAAAAATGGGATATAAATAAAGATGAAATTGTTTTGAATTTAAGTAACCATGGGGTCCAAGGAGTTGAAAGGCAACTTGGTCATACAAAGACGGGACATACAACCCAGACAAAGAAACTTAATATTTTACGTCTAACGTAGCAGTCAATCTATTGTCTTTACACTTGATCAACAAAAAACATTCATTATCTTCAAAAACATTGATGCTTCTCTGCTCTGTAAAAAGGGTAATACAGGCAAGTAAATGGGGGAAATAACGTACGGATGCTTATTCTTGTGGGCACTGTATTAGGGGTTGTTGTAGTATCTTGTAGTCTATGTGAACTTAACGGACACTGTGCCTTCTTTTGGACAAATTGTCTCTCAAAATGCGTCTAACGAAGTATTTATAATTGGCAGTGACCTTTTATTATTCAAACAATTTATATACACGTATCACATCTTATGAGTGTGCATGTTTAAATGGACCCTATTTCAATAAATATTGGACCGACCAATTTGAACGGTTGAGCTGCTGAAAACAGCCCTGTACAATTGGAAACTTATTTACAATATACGAGGGTTGTCCGCGAAAGTCGCGAACATTGGTTTCTACTATATGTTTTTCCAATAGATATACTCCGGAATTCAATGCAATCTGGTTTTTCCACACTAATCCCGCGGTACAAACAACTTTTACCGTTATCGATGTTTTCGTTCGATCAATATTCATGTATGAACCATTGAAATGAGCGATGCTTATTTAAATCACAATAGCATTAGCAAAGGATTAAGGTCAACATTATTTGTACCGCATGCAACTTTGCGGAAAACCCACAATATTGTACATTCCGGATTGTATCTATTTATCAATAATTTGCATACACCGTCTTAAACAGTGATATGTTACTCTATTAAATTGTCATCTCGGTAATACTTGAAGCACATGTATAATTGATAAGCGTTTAATTATCATAAATCCCATTTTCTTCAAAAATGTATCAAAGTACTGTAGCAGTACTTTTCGGGATTTTTTGCGTGAAATAAAGTGGATGAAACTGTGTCTAAAAATGAATATCAATAGCATATGTAGACAAATTCATTAACTTTTATAAACTACTGATTTTTACAAAACTCTCGTAACGCGTTTTCTGTTACGCTTATTGGTAGCATATATCTAGGTGGCAACTTTTGTCGTTATGTATCTAGACTCCTGGGGTAACCCAAATCATAGCTACTCGGGTCTTTCCGTAACTGAGAAGTACGCCTCGTTCATAAGTGTAGGGTTACACATTTTGGTTATGCGGTTTCCAGTAACGGCCAATCATCAGTGTTTCAATGCTCGCAAGAAGCCGTTCTATTACCGGTCTCCTTTTAGGAGTTGATATACTTTCCCAGGAGTAAGTAACCTATTAATTAGTTGTCTTCGATTCCATCGTTTGATTATCATGAGCCATGCTGTAAAGCAGTCCGTGGTAATGACAGCTTCCATATTATGCACGAGGCACTTTAATACGATAAACGCCGAAGAATTCCGATTGGGGTAAACCCTTCATCGATCGTATCTAGCATCAACCTTATTGGACCAACACACACCAAGTCGGGAGGCAGATAAACGCTTACGGAAGAATAGTAAGTAACAATGTACTACAGAAAACTTGAAGGTGTTCTAACCGGTATACGACCACATATACAACCGGTTTGTAGTATATGACCAAATACTTCATGCCATTTACATAATTATGACAATACTGGTTAATGGTGCTTGAAAATACATACTTTGACCTTGAATCTGTCACTGTAACACATCGTCAAAATTAAGGGCAAACCACGATAAATTAAAAACCAATTGAGATGAAGTACAGTCATTCATTTCTTTAGGGTGTAATATGTAACCCGTTTGGACTGTTGAAACACAAGTCTATTCTAGTTTTGAAAGATGAAAAAGCCATCGGCTAGCAACACTGTCCTGATTGTTTTTCCTATTAAGCATGGTCATTACTTGGATAGATGTTTTATATTTAAAAAAAAATAGTACGTTATTACTTACTGACGTTCGTCGTTCGTTTGATAGTAATAAAAGTGTAACATACATTATATATCACCCTGTATCTGCGATGAATGATGTGGTCGGTATCAGGTCATCTACATCTCCGGCATAAAGCTTAATTCTGATGGAGGGTTGTTTCTTGAGGCCACTTCGCATTTCGCACTAGGTCATGACGTTGTATCTCTAGTGGATTGGTTCAGCTGTCCGACGGACAGGTCGGCGACGTGACCAGTCTGTACCTCTTGTGCATGTGTGAATTGAGCCGACTGTGTCCCGAATAAATTCTGCCCATTACCATTTGTTCTGCCCTGCTTAGTATATGATATGCATATGTCTCTTGTCTCGGCCAGGTTAGTGAATTGATAATGTTGACTTTCTCCGTGTAGGTTGTTTGCACATTGTGTTGATGTGACTGAGCACCTCACTTAGCTAGAAGGCAAGTTTTTTCATTGCCAGTCACTATACAGTGTGATTGTATCCATTGGATGGTCGGGCAGTAGAGATATAATCTCCACAGGGAGAGAGATATAATCTCCACAGGGAGATACGAACGTAGGTTTCCATAGGTAGCCCCATGACCAGAGGCCCGCTGTCTGACTAGTAGGGATATGCTTAGACAACAAACACCAGTATTTGCGTTTGTAATCACTAGCGTGGTCTTTATCGCGTGGTTCTTATAAGGACAACATAACGTTCGTCGCTGTTGATAACACTAATTGTACAATACGTCAAATACACCAACTGTTTTCTGTACAGTGTTGAGACCATTGAACCGAGTATGTAAATTTGTATCGTACGATACAGTTTGGTATGAATGATAGATTACGTACATTTATTATAAATAACCATAATATCATTCAGTATAATCATATCGCTGGCTTATAATGAGAAGGGCGTAAGTGGCTTATAAGACGAATTCATATTTGAAATCTATATCATAAGGCGATTTTGATGAGTCTATTTTCATGAAAATCGGGGAATTGTCATGTTGACCAAACTGAAGATCAAAAAGCTTGTTTAACTATAAGTATAGAGTGATTGTCAGACAGTTTTCCTTTTTTCTCAAAATATTGATTTGGTGACGGGGTGATGATGATGATGTTGTTGTTGTTGTTGCTGCTGCTGCTGTTGTTGCTGCTGCTGCTGTTGTTGTTATTATTATTATTGTTGTTGTTGTTGCTGCTCCTGCTGCTGCTGTTGTTGTTGTTGTTTTTGTTGTTGTTGTTGTTGTTGTTGTTGTTGTTGTTGTTGTTGTTGTTGTTGTTGTTGTTGTTGTTGTTGTTGTTGTTGTTGTTAAACATGACTGACCCGAATCAACAAGTTTTACACCGGCATTGTAATTGCATGTGCTTCAGCATTAAGGAGTACTTAACGCTGAATATCTTCGGGAATTATGCGTCGATAGTGACTAATATAAGTTATTCAACTTGTTTGGCTATCGATCTGAAAATTGAATAAATTAGTACAAAGGCATACCATATCAATCTAACATCAGCCTCTTTGGAGAAGTTCATACTGGCTGATGCTTATGTGCACTATGATAAAACTGTACCACATCGTGTAGAATTTATAGGTTGCCAATCAATACGATGTCTGTGCTGTTGCCAATATCCATGCCAGCAATTGTTGCGCGGTGTTGCACCTGTTTTACGAGATAAAATATTTGTTTGAGACCAAAGAGGTGCTACATCATCAAAGCAGGGCAATCTGTATACGTATACACTTGTACCACCAACAGAACGGTTTAAGAATTAATGCTGACTATTATTATTTTATTACGATCAAGTCAATCATCCTCGACCTGACTTACAGAATGAATTAGGACGAGATCGGCGTCAGAACCAATAACTTTGACACATATCTTCACCAGTACGCCTGACCGACCCGTATACCACACATTATCAAAGACTAAAGTGTTTCCGATACCACACATGCTCAATGACTCGGTGTTTCCGATACCATGCATTCTCAATGACTACATTGTTTCCGATACCATGCATTCTCAAGGACTATAGTATTTCCGATACCATGCATTCTCAATGACTGCAGTGTTTTCGATACCATGCATTCTCAATGACTATAATATTTCCGATACCATGCATTCTCAATGACTACAGTGTTCCCGATACAACACATGCTCAATGACTATAATATTTCCGATACCATGCATTCTCAATGACTATAATGTTTCCGATACCATGCATTCTCAATGACTATTATAATAATGTTTCCGATACCATGCATTCTCAATGACTATATAACTTATAGTATTTCCGATACCATGCATTATCAAGGACTACAGTGTTTCCTATACCATGCATTTTCAATGACTGCAGTATTTCCGATACCACACATGCTCAATGACTACAGTGTTTCCGATACCACACACGCTCAATGACTGCAGTGTTCCCGATACCACACATGCTAAATGACTGCAGTGTTCCCGATACCACACATGCTAAATGACTGCAGTGTTCCCGATACCACACATGCTAAATGACTGCAGTGTTCCCGATACAACACATGCTCAATGACTGCAGTGTTCCCGATACCACACATGCTTAATGACTGCAGTGTTCCCGATACCACACATGCTCAATGACTGCAGTGTTCCCGATACAACACATGCTCAATGACTGCAGTGTTCCCGATACCACACATGCTCAATGACTGCAGTGTTCCCGATACAACACATGCTCAATGACTGCAGTGTTCCCGATACCACACATGCTCAATGACTACAGTGTTCCCGATACAGCACATGCTCAATGACTGCAGTGTTCCCGATACAACACATGCTCAATGACTGCAGTGTTCCCGATACAACACATGCTCAAGGACTACAGTGGTGTTACCGATACAACACATGCTCAATGACTACAGTGTTCCCGATACCACACATGCTCAATGACTACAGTGTTCCCGATACAACACATGCTCAATGACTGCAGTGTTCCCGATACCACACATGCTCAATGACTACAGTGTTCCCGATACAACACATGCTCAATGACTGCAGTGTTCCCGATACAACACATGCTCCATGACTGCAGTGTTCCCGATACAACACATGCTCAATGACTGCAGTGTTCCCGATACAACACATGCTCAATGACTGCAGTGTTTCCGATACAACACATGCTCAATGAATGCAGTGTTCCCGATACAACACATGCTCAATGACTGCAGTGTTCCCGATATCACACATGCTCAATGAATGACTACAGTGTTCCCGATACAACACATGCTCAATGACTATAATGTTTCCGATAACATGCATTCTCAATGACTGCAGTGTTTTCGATACAACACATGCTCAATGAATGCAGTGTTCCCGATACAACACATGCTCAATGACTGCAGTGTTCCCGATATCACACATGCTCAATGACTACAGTGTTCCCGATACAACACATGCTCAATGACTACAGTGTTTCCGATACCATACGTTCTCAATGACTTCAGTGTCTCCAATACCATGCATTCTTTATGACTACAGTGTTTCTGATACCACACATTCTTTATGACTACAGTGTTTCGGATACCACACATTCTTTATGACTACAGTGTTTCCGATACCATGCATTCTCATTGAATACAGTGTTTCCGATACCTTACATTCTCATTGAATACAGTGTTTCCGATACCACACATTCTTTATGACTACAGTGTTTCCGATACCACACATTCTTTATGACTACAGTGTTTCCGATACCACACATTCTTTATGACTACAGTGTTTCCGATACCACACATTCTTTATGACTACAGTGTTTCCGATACCACACATTCTTTATGACTACAGTGTTTCCGATACCATGCATTCTCATTGTATACAGTGTTTCCGATACCACACATTCTTTATGACTACAGTGTTTCCGATACCATGCATTCTCATTTACACCAGGTTCTCGCCTGGATCTATGCCGATCGTAGACTCTGAGAACTACGTTGGTAGACAGACCTAAAACATCACAGCATTTTGCTTCGGCCGAGCCGACCATACTACAATCTTGACACGATGATAAATTTAATACATTTGGTATGAGGAGTACATCAATAAGATTTGGGCAGTTTTCATTAGATCACTCATAGCCTGGATTCACTGTATGGTGTTATATGATAAAAATGAACAATGTTCTATGCCAACTTATCACTTCTTGAATTTGAAACACAAATTATTCCAAACATACCAGAGCACACTTCTTGCATAACATACCGGGTATATTGATTGATTAACGATGAGTTTGTTAGGAATGTTAGAAGTATTTAATGTAGTTTATGGACCATCTTATCTTCAATGATTGACGACTATACTTGTTCAGATGCCATCCTATCCAGGATTTTAATTGGTTTGTTATTTTCGGAGTATTTTGTTACTCACTTCAACCAGGAACTTGAATACACTGAAACATTGACTGAAGCGTATATCCGTGATTGGTCAGTGGCCAAAATAAATTGTACAACTAACATAAAAACCAAAATGCATGAGTGAGAATATGGCTGAATGAGGTTTGCTCTGACCACATAAACTTAGAAAAATACCATTGGCTGCAAAAATGTCTTTCATTTCAAAATTTGACACATGAAAGACATGCATTTAAAAAGTCGCACAACGAAATCGAAATTATGTTTAATAGAAAATTATGTAAAAGATATTATGCCAGAAAAGTTAAAACAAAGTTAAAACGTTACCAAAATTCTAGGGCTCTTTTCAGCTGTTAAGCCGCTCTAGCACCTTTTGACATTTCAATTTCCCATGGTCATTGCGCTACCTATGTAAGCCTACGTTCGTGTCTCCCATGGGAGACTATTTCTCGTCTGTGGATGTGACAGCCAACATCGATCTGCTGCGCCAGGAATAGACACAGCACTCACATGTACCAATTTACGCCTCTGTGGAATGGAGCTTGTGGGTCTTGCTCAGATAAATTGACCAATAGTTCAGACGGGATTGAACCCGGGACCTCTCAATTCCGAAGCGCGCGCGCTCTACCTCTAGGCCACCGCCCACACCCAAAATATGTTTACATAAGCTCCAATATAATTATGTCATAGTAACCGTTGTGGTTTATTTCAAACTCTGCTTCATTTTTTACACACTCTTCATTGGGTGCTTGTAAATCAACACATATCGCGGTAAGTGTTACATTATACTCGCTTTACAGTTAGACAAATATAACACATGATGTTGTAATTAAAATCTGTGGGAATTATATTAAAAGTGAACGATCAAGTGTTTAACATGTGTTAGCCATTAAAGACCCCTCATAAAATCTTAAGACACTCATAATCGTTGACTTGGCAGGCTTGTTTTAATATGATTTAAAGTTCATTATTTTCGGCTTGCTATTATAAGATACCATGTATAACACGAAGCTATTCTAGATGAGACGAAATATCCACTATCCCCAGTAACAAGAGCGGTGGTCAGCGAACAGAGCGTTCCCCTATACTCAGTACCAGAGTGGTCAGCGAACAGAGCGTTCCCCTATACTCAGTACCAGAATGGTCAGCGAACAGAGCGTTCCCCTATACTCAGTACCAGAGTGGTCAGCGAACAGAGCGACAGAGCGTTCCCCTTTACTCAGTACCAAGAGCGTCAGCGAACAGAGCGTTCACCTATCCCCGAGTACCAAGAGCGGTCAGCGAAAAGAGCGCTCCACTATCCCCAGTACCAAGAGCGGTGGTCAGCGAACAGAGCGTTCCCCTATACTCAGTACCAGAGTGGTCAGCGAACAGACAGAGCGTTCCACTATACTTAGTACCAAGAGCGTCAGCGAACAGAGCGTTCCCGTATACTCAGTACCAAGAGCGATCATTGAACAGAGTCTTCCACTATTCTCAGTAAAAAGAGTGATCAGCGAACAGAGCGTTCCACTATCCCCAAGTACCAAGAGCGGTAAGCGAACAGAGCGTTCCACAATCTTCACTATCACGAGCGGTCAATGAACAGAGCGTCCCACTATCCTCACTACCAAGAGCGGTCAATGAACAGAGCGTTCCACTATCCCCCAATACCAAGAGTGGTAAGCGAACAGAGCGTTCCACTATCCTCACTATCACGAGCGGTAAACGAACAGAGCGATCCACTATCCTCAGTACCATGAACGCTCAGCGAACAGAGTGTTCCACTACCCCCCCCCCCCTAGAACCAAGAGTGGATACCGAACAGAGCATTCTACTATCATCAGTACCAAGAGCGCTCAGCGAACAGAGTGTTTCACTATCCTCAGTACGAAGAGCAGTAAGCGAACAGAGCGTTCCACTATCTTCACTACCAAGTGCGGTCAATGAACAGAGTGTTTCACTATCCTCACTACCAAGAGCGGTCAATGAATAGAGCGTTCCATAATCCCCCAGTACAAAGAGTGGTCAGCGAACAGAGCGTTCCACTATATTCAGTATCAATAGCATTCAATGAACAGAGCGTTAAAATTTCCTCAGTACCAAGAGCTGTTAGCGAACAGAGCGTTCTACTATCCTCAGTATTAAGAGCAGTAACTGTTAGCGAAAAGCGCGCTGTACCAAACTTTATGTGAGCATAATAATTCAATACCAGCATTATGTTACATTTTGCATTTACGCTATTTGACGTAGGGGCTACTAGAATGCGAAACAGTAATCTATGCTATCATTTCATAAAAAATAACATATAAACTCATGCCACTTTGCTTTGCTTTGGCTTAAACGCTACATCATTATTGTTCATCATAAGTATATGTTTATGGTTCTCCCTCAAAGAAAATTTAATGTGTCTTTTATTATTTTATTGGCCAGTGAAATAAAATAGCCGTGCGCCTCTAACTGGATCAGGTTTTTATGAGGCTATCATGTTGTTTCCTGTAATAATTACAACATAAAATGTCGGGACGATATAATTATACATGCTTAGATTTGTTGTGCATGTTATGTTGACCTACTCGTTCTGATTGAGTAAATCGCTGGCTTAGAATGAGAAGGTCGTAAGTGCCACTTACGGCCTTTTAAGACTAATGCATATTTAAAATCTACATCATAAGGCGCTCCTATGAGCCTTTTTTCATGAAAATCGGACCTTGTCATGTTGATCAAACTGAAGTTGAAAAGGCTTAATTTACCATAGGTAAAGAGTGATTGTCAGACAGTTTTTTTCTTGTTTTCTCAAAAATTGATTTTGTAGTTACACGACCTTCTCATTTTAAGCCAGCTAAATATTGTCGGAGAGCTTCATAAAGCTGATTGCTTAATGGTTAATTTTCAGTATTTCACACATTTTTATGATTGCAAAGAACTACATAACTGTAGAGATTGTTTCAGTTATACTGCCTCTGGAAGAGCCAGCTATGATTAGCTATCCTAGGTTGAATGGCAATATAGTGATTAATATTATTTATGAAAATTATTTAGGGACTTATGGTACAATTATGCTAATATATTTGCGAAACTGAACTTAAGCGCTACTAATGATATCTTAGATACTTAAACACTCGGTAGTGTGGCATCAAATCTTGGTTACTAGATAAAAGGACCCTCTTTGAACATTTTGAGTCCAAATATGTATCATTATAGTGTGTGCCTCCGCAGCTCAATGGTAAGTACGCTTGCCGTCTAATCTGGCGACCCGCGGGTTCAAATCTGAGTGGAGGTACATATATATGCCTGTCATGTTTCACTAGAAATAAAGCAAATATTATTTTATCACTATCACATTGATATTTAGATGTTATGCCATTCGCGACGGTCACCTTGGACTCAATCTTGGATTTGTCTCCTTAAAAAAAGTTTTGGGGACTTTTTCTTTTGACCATTCAAAAAGTTTCTGTTCCATTTTATTTTACTCGAACTGCTTATTTGAAAGCACTAATTATATATTTCAGCTGCTTGAAAATCACACAAAAATATTTCAGAGTGACAAACTAATACGAGTTGTTTCACAGAATATTCAAGTACTCTAGCACCATTAATATATGGTAACATAGATAATTTTAATAACTTTGTCAGATTTAATGATAGAGTAGTGGTTTGACCTTTATTTCAAAGCTAAGTGTCCAAGTTTTTATTAGATGTGGATAATAAATACATGTTTTGTGAACTTTATGCCAATAAGGGCAAATACATGTATGAAGCCGTACATTTTTCGTGATTCAAGGAAATTTTGCGATAGAATTATTTCGCTAAAGACCGCATTTAAATGTGCCTCATACACTCACCGGACATAAGCCCTTTGGCTTTCAGATCATGAGAATGGCTGAAGGAAGGAGCGTATACTACAAAACCAGTCTATTTAATTGATATGAAAACTAAAATACAATGTGAAATTGGAAGCATCAATGTAAAATGCAATGAATTATTAGTAATTTATGACGTCATTTGCTGCTGATTTTGGCAGTTTTGCAGCAATTAGGAAAACGCTTCTAACACACGGTGCACAATCACGTGGTTTGTGACGTCACAGTTTGGTATCGCGAACAGCAATTTTGGTAAATAAACGCTCGACTCAACCAAGAAAAATTGTCGTAAGTATTTATTTACGCATATTTGGAAATTATCATGTGTATGTTGCAAGTCCTTATATCAATGCATACCCCCGACAACCACGAATATGTCCCTGTCTGGTCTAGTTTGAACGGAGTTGCGGCCAAACTGATCAGAAATCTCAAAATTGGTGTTGGTATTGCTGACAGCAGATTCAAGAACATCATAAAACCCGGTTTTCTTTGCTGGAGTATTCGAAAGGCATCATCTGTTGGTACTTTATGTCTCCAAACAGCTAGTGATAGATTGTTTTGTACATTAAAGCCGCTATTTCCAACGTAAAATAGGAATTAAAATAATGCTATTGCGGCACGTTATGAAAGTTAAATGCTATTGCAACCAGCGGAAAAGTATGCTCCAGTATAAGCCAGTTGCTTTATCATCAGTTTTCATAAGAAAATCGACAGTTAATTGCTGTCTTACATGGAAACAATATTCTAGACTCAAACTCAGACTTAAGACTTTAAATTGACGACATTTATAACAACTGTCATTTCGTTGCAATTTGATTTAACCATGTGTAATGTAATCTGAATCACAGAACATGTATACTCAATTACATCAAAATCGGTACATGTACATTGATAACGACATAGAGCGAAAAACAGTTGGCAATGTAAAGTCTAAGTCTGAGTTTTAGACTTATAATGTTTGTGAATAAGGCCCCTGTTTTGTCGAAACATTTCAAATCGTCGACGAAAAGTGTGAATTCGTCATCAACTTTTTCTGAACCAAGTCCTGTTATAGCCAATTAGGCATCCGTAATGTGGCCATTTCCATTAAAACAGATTAACGATGCCTAACTATCAGTACATTATACTTAAACTTGAATTTCGATTCTTACAGGACCATGAATTCGATTACCATGAGCAAACCCGATTGCATGCAGGAAGAAGGTCGCTACCATGACCATTGACAGGAATGCGATAAAAAGGGTTCCGGTTCCCTTGTGTTCGATAGGACAACAGTGCCCGGCGAAATGAAAGCAAAATCGTCCCGACGCTGATAATGGGACTTGGCGACTGATGGTGCTACGATTGATAAACAACACATGTGCGTCTACATGAACACTATAACATTACAGCACAGTTTCTCAATACAGCCAATTCAAAATTGCCTGCTGAACGACTATGAAACGCCCGTGTTGGGTATTTTTTGTGTTAACAACGGGCCTATCAATACCGACGTTGGATTTAAGAAATACTTAGTCATCTCACATCTTGTGCTCATGACTTTAAGGCTAAAATTATGTTGAGTTGAACTCGACTTGTCTGTCAAATAAAGATTCAACAAACGCAATTCAGAGGTTTCATTCAGCTTGGATTTTAATATTCTATTAAAACATGTAACTTCATGCATAATCATACGTAAACAAAATATAAGTCATTTATAATAAATAATTTTGTAATGTGATATATTAAATGACGTCCCGAAAATTCGTTCCTCGGAAAATTCAGAATAGTACTAACAAAGGAGGTGTTTATTAAAAACTGTGTACTGCAATACTTTCTCTATTGACTTGTTGTGCTAAAAGTCCACTTTATTCAGTTTAAACAAATAATTTTCAAGACACTCATTTGCTATAACACAGAACAATTAATGCCAGAATTGTGTCATTGATAGTTTTATCTTGATTTTCGTAAATTCTAATACGCCCCAATAACGATTAATGCAGCAAATTGTTTCAAGTTTAACGAGAACTGTTTAATAATGCTGTACTTACTTATAAGCTCACCTGAGCACAAAGTGCTCAAGGTGAGTTATTGTTACCGCTCACCGTCCGTCCGTCAGTACGTCCGTCTGTATGTCCGTCCGTCCACACTTTCAAATATCTTCTCTTAAACCGTTTGGTCAATTTTAATGAAATTTTGCCTGAATGTACGTGGCATTGTGGGATTCAGTAATTGCTCAAAGTATGGCCCTGTGGTGAAAATTGGCCCCGCCCAGGGGGCCCATCGTTTTACATAGACTTAAGAGAAAACTCTTCTTGTCTAAAACTACAATGCCTAGCGCTTTGACAATTGGTATGTAGCATCATCAAGTGGTTTTCTACCAAGCTTGTTCAAATTATCCCTTTGGGTGAAAATTGTGCCGGACTTTATTTATAATCACGTGAGCGATATAGGGCTATCATGACCCTCTTGCATAATTTATATTTGTTTGTTTTTAGAATTTATCAAATTCATAGTTTTAAGGTTTGCTACATCATATGTAGCTTAAGTGGAAGGTGTATTCGACCGAGGATCGGTTTCTGGTAGATTATGTCATGTGTAGCAACATTTTGATTGTAACATGAAATACATAATGGTGTAAGATTTGACTGTACATTCGAAACAACTAAACTGGTACATCAAAATATGCAGTTCTGGTATTAATTAAATCATTAAATCACAGGCAAAATATAGATAATGATTAAAATTACAAAAACAGATTATATTGTATTTTACAATTCCACCGCTCATTTATCTAGTTATATCATAAGCATGTAAGCCTATATAACAGTGCTCTTAATTATGGTGCATATCGTGTGACTTATTTTGGTATTGTGTCAACCACAGCTTTATCAAGTGCTTTAATAACCCCCATACATTTTATAGTTCGTTAACTAATACCTAGTTGATTTTAAGATGGTACGACCGGAGATGTAAAGATTTGTTCTACTTAACGGCCTTTATCTTAAAATGTGCAATTCCCATAAAAGCTCGTTTATTTTCTGACCGATATTTTACGAAACACTTATACCTCAAATAAACACCCAACTCAAATTTAAAAGTACCAAAATATAGTTCAATTCCTTTTAAAAACACAAATGTGTACAGTCCAGTTAGGATAAAAATCCAGGGACGCAGTGGAACAATCAACTATAACAGTGTAAAAACAAGTATAAGGGATTATACTAACAGTTCAATACCAAACTAAACTCTACCTATTTAAGCAATGATTTTAATCTTTTGGTACACATAAATGATGACGTCACTGTCACCATATCCAAACTGGACTGTATATATAAACAATATCTTTAGTATAATGAAAGTATGTGTAAACAACTATTTTCAATCAAGCCTGTGCCGTTGACTTTTGTGCCTATTAGGTGTAGACCTGTGCTTGAACTTGGCACCAAAGTCGACAGGTCATACTGCGATCTTCTTCATGACGATGAATATGTTCATTCAGTTCAAGACGTGTAAGTGCGTTGTGGTTACAAATACAACAACAGAATGTCCGCTGACTGTTCTCTCTTGTCCCATGGGCCTTTAAGTCTGAGTCAATGGAAACGGCTTACCACAGGTCGGACAGACGTGCATTTGTGTTGCAGCATGTTCATTGCACCTAAAAGATAAAGGAACTAATGCAGATGTTTATAAAAAGTATTATCATAATTGTGCACATATATGGGATCATGCCGGACATACGTTTAGCAATTTCAGAATTTATATATTCACCACATATAATGCAGTCCCTCTAATAGTGTCGTTCTTTATCCTCACATGATACCAATTAAATGACAAGTCAATTTTACATCCACGTGACGCAAGAATCAAAACAATACATTTAAAGTGTCATTCAGTGGATATGAAACGAAACCGAATTCTTTGGTACAGTAAAGCAGTTCTAACCGTTTTGAACCACAATACTATACTCGTATACGGTATATATCCAAGTCAACAATTATTGTTTTAAGTAATGTATTACATCACTGTTTATACTACCGCCTGATGTTATCCACCACCACGAGGGTATGAAAGAAGAGAAGTCAGTTTCCCGTATATGCTGAGCGTTCTTCAGCTAACTATTTGAGATAATATATATTATATAGATACTATAAGAAAGCATACGTTTCCGCTGGTTGCAATAGCATTTAACTTTCATAACGCGCCGCAATAGCATTATTTTAATTCCCATTTTACGTTGTAAATAGTGGATTTAATGTACAAAATAGTCAACCTTCAACTGTTTGGAGGCATGAAGTACCAACAGATGATGCCTTGCGAATACTTCCCCAATGAAAACCGGGTTTTATGATGTTCTTGAATCTGCTGTCAGCAATACCAACACCAATTTTGAGATTTCTGATCAGTTTGGCCGCAACTCCGTTCAAACTAGACCAGACAGGGACATATTCGTGGTTGTCGGGGGTATGCATTGATATAAGGACTTGCAACATACACATGATAATTTCCAAATATGCGTCAATAAATACTTACGACGATTTTTCTTGGTTGAGTCGAGCGTTTATTTACCAAAATTGCTTTTCGCGATACCAAACTGTGACGTCACAAACCACGTGATTGTGCACCGTGTAACATCTGCTGAGAAAAAAGTATGTACCATTTGAATATGATTTGTATCCTGAATAAAACTTACATGTATATGTTAATCAATGGTGTATAACAACAAATATTATCTTAAAAACTGACAAAGTTATTAAAGTTTTTTATGTTACCATATATTAATGATCACCCTGTATGTTAAAAGTCAGGGCGCTTAAACAGATACTATAGGTTTCATTCACCCGATACGACGTTCATGGGCTAATTTATATTATATCAAAGTTGTAGACTAAACGTATGCACTTGTTACTTGTCTTAATAAATATATGTTCAGTTATGTTGTGTTACTGTACTGGTTTCTGGAGAACAAAAGAAAGAAAAAACATTGTTTTGTTCGAGACTCATGAAACATACTAAGTATTGTACAATATGTGTGAGACATGAGGTACTAACGACCATTTCAAACATAATAATAATGCAGATGTATACATGTAGGTAATACGTATGTCACCACCGTAGAACTGTAAATACTGTATACATATAGCTTGGCCACATTGCCATGAGCGTGACCTTTTGATTAGCATAAATTAACAGTCGATATATTACCTACGATACAACACCGATTGTATGTTTTCATAATCGGGGAGTATCACAAAGACGCTCGAGATGTAATACAAACGCAAATTTGTAATACCGATATCGCACGATTTGCTTGCGGAAATTGATATATTCAAAGCAAGAACCTTGTAATGTATTCTTGCACAAAGGTCAGGTTCAGGTCAAAATAGCCAAGCTATACATCATGTATAATCAGCTTGCACATTTACTGCACCTGGTTCGTCATAATGGTATAGGATTAACTGCATTCCATATCGATATCAATATGGCTTCCTGTGTCTTTTCTATTACACACAATGGTAATAGATAGATAACAATGTGACATTCTATCACACACAATGGTAATAGATAGATAACAATGTGACATTCTATCACACACAATGGTTATAGATAGATAACAATGTGACATTCTATGACATACAATGGTAATACATAGATAACAATGTGACAGTCTATCACTCACAATGGTAATACATAGATACAATGTGACATTCTATCACTCACAATGGCAATACCCAGATAACAATGTGACAGTCTATCACTCACAATGGTAATACATAGATAACAATGTGATATTCTATCACTCACAATGGTAATACATAGATAACAATGTGACATTCTATCACACACAATGGTAATACATAGATAACAATGTTACATTCTATCACTCACAATGGTAATACATAGATAACGCTTTGACATTCTATCACTCACAATGGTAATACATAGATAACGCTTTGACATTCTATCACTCACAATGGTAATACATAGATAACAATGTGACATTTAATCACTCACAATGGTAATACATAGATAACAATGTGGCATTTTATCTCTCACATCGGTACTGGTGTCACGCTGCAATGTTTAAAAACGTGGTTCACAATGACACGAATGTTTAACAATGCTGTGGTATCATAATGACACCAATGTTTAAAAGTATGCGGCATCACAAAAACACCAATATTCTACAAAGATATGGTATCACAATAACACCAATGTTAAAAAATGACATGGCATCACAATGACACCAATGTTTTACAATGATGTGGTATCACTATGACACCAATGTTTTTACATTTACAATGGTGTGGTATCATAATGGCACCAATGTTTAACAATACTATTTCTAGGTTATCATTTGTGGTGTCTGTTTTCACATCACATCAAACAACAAACATCCCTCTATAATCGGATTGACACTGGATTATATGGACTGTATGATATAAGCTCGGATTATCACCTACCTACATGGTAACATATGCTGTAAGTATAGCTAGCCCACATTGACATGAGCCTGTCCTATTGATTACCATAATTTAACGGTCGATATATTGCCAACGTTTACAACATCGATTGTATGTTTTTATAATCGGGGAGTATCATAAAGACGCTCGATATGTAATACAAACACAAATCTTAAATGCCAATATTGCACGATTTGCTAGCGGAAATTGATATAATCAAAGCAAGAACCTTGTAATATATTCTTGCATAAAGGTCATGTTCAGGTCAAAATAGCCAAGCTATACTACCGTGTGCATTTACCGGTAAACACATACTGTACCATCACGTTGTTTTGTTCGAATAGTTTTTTCTTGGAAATTGGTAAAATGCAAACTCACGGGATCGATAATTCATGGAGTACAACCCAATGCAGGTGAAACCTTTAGTGCATTTGGGTAGACATATGATAGAGATACGGTCGTGCCCAGAAAGCCCGATGGTGTCCCGAAAAGCCCGGTGGTTTCCCGTTTATTCTTGGATGAAGACGGTTCTCGATATCTTCCCGGTATCCCCGGTGCCTCCCGGTGGTATTAAAGATTTTAAAAAAGCCGGGACAGTTAGCCTGTAAATCCCGGTACGCCCTCGATGCTCCCGGTGTCGCTACGATTGTCTTCCTGGTTCGACGCGGTGCGTCCGGGTTTGCAAGCCGGGGCTCAATCGGGATGTCAAACGGGGACAGTGAGAACAGGGCTTTACGGAGGTTGCGTTATCTGTACATATTGTATTTTTGCAAACATGAAACGTAGGTGGGGACTTTTAAAATGCATTTTCGTATATAAAATACTAAGTGCATGATTTACACTTAGAAATATCTCCAAAAACTATTGATTATTTCATGCAAATTTATGCAATTTTATTTAAGTAATTTCTCGTTTTACTAATGTTTCGTATGATTATTAACCCTAGTGCCTTTTATTTCAAAATGTTCGATTGTTAACATTTTTAACTCTCAGTTAAAATACCACTTTCCCAATATTTTTGCATATGGGTGGGGTAACTTTTGGACAAATACTGATTTCATTCACCAGGACGCCGTAGTTGTTATAAATGTGAATAGAACCAACCATGCACTGGACACTTTAGCATAGTTTATAATACATTGCTTTGAACATTATCGGATGTAATAGAAATTTCAAAATGAATATGTTGATATCATATTCTAAACACAGAACAAAATACATGTATAATGATTCGTCATTTGAAAGCCATGTACAAAAATGTATCTTCAAAACTAGCATTGTGACATGTATATGTGATGTCTATTTTAATGCTTGTTCTGTATGGTTAACGCATGCTCTTTTGCCGTGTGCTGAACAGTTGGTGCCCAAATCATGAGAACTCTGCCATTTCCGTTTGTCTCCGGTAAATACACCATAACTTAGCATAGTGTCCGAGGTAATCAGAATGTTGGTGCCAATGTCAATCGGAACGTCCGTACGGCATTTATCGCTTCCTATTAGTCATATGGCCGAGGTGGTCCGATTGTGCCAATGTCTGTCAGGGCGAGGTAGACTGGTACCACTTGTCCTACTCCTAATTGCAGATCTTGAATCGAAAATGAGGCTGCGGAACCAGTTCAGGGCGAGGATATGAACGCTCCCGCGGGACTCAGTATGTACTATAATGCGAGAAACATTACTTACAAGTACAATGATGTTTTATACGCTAAAATAGCGAGTAACGTTACTCGCTATTTTAGCGTATAAAACATCATTTTACGCATTCAGATCCAGCTTGAGATTTGTCGCGACTTCGCGAAAAAATGGTTATATTATACTTGTTCGGCTTCCGGGATTGACAAATACCAAGAAAAAAAGGTAATTAATGCGGGATTGTTAAAATTCATAATTTAAATCTTTTAGATAAGATGTTCTATGATATGTCGCCGGCGGAAGTTGATAACACAATGTAGTCAGACACTCAATTGGCGATTTTACTATACAATTATTTGTTGCTGATATTCATCAAAAATTTTTAACAACACAATGCAAGATGCATTCATTTTAATGATATGTACCTACTCAACTTCTCATATCTGACGAACAATCACATTTGGGATGACTTGCAAGTGACGAGATCACGTGTGTTCTCACAACAAGAACCATTTACTGGCCATTTTATGTGGCTTATAAGTAGAGAGTAAATTATAAAACTGTTTATAATGTATTATTCAAACTTTTACTGATATGCAAATATACCAAAGAAGTGACGATGTCCTTGTAATAACAGAGCTTATCTTATTATTTCATTGTATTTTATGCTTTTATTTGTTTATTCAATACTCAAAAATGCCATAATAAAATCTTGAGTTACATTTAACGACACAGCGGTCGTTGGTGGCATTGCTAGAAGGAAATGTTTCACTATATAGCGGACATATTCTCTATTTGTGTTTGTGTGGACCTATATAGCGGACATATTCTCTCTCTGTGTTTGTGTGAACCTATATAGCGGACATATTCTCTCTTGGTGTTTGTGTGAACCTATAAAGATGACATATTCTCTCGTTGTATTTTTGTGAACCCTTTATAGCGGACATATTCTCTATTTGTGTTTGTGTGAACCTATATAGCGGACATATTATCTCTTTGTGTTTGTGTGAACCTATATAGCGGACATATTCTCTCTTTGTGTTTGTGTGAACCTATATAACGGACATATTGACTGTTTGTGTTTGTGTGATCCTATATAGCGGACATATTCTCTATTTGTGTTTGTGTGAACCTATATAGCGGACACATTCTCTGTTTGTGTTTGTGTGAACATATATAGCGGACATATTCTCTCTTTGTGTTTGTGTGAACCTATATAGCGGACATATTCTCTCTCTGTGTTTGTGTGAACCTATATAGCGGACATATTCTCTCTCTGTGTTTGTGTGAACCTATAAAGATGACATATTCTTTCGTTGTATTTGTGTGAACCCTTTATAGCGGACATATTCTCTCTCTGTGTTTGTGTGAACCTATATAGCGGACATGTTCTCTCTTTGTGTTTGTGTGAACATTGTAAACCTTTATAGCGGACATATTCTCTCTGTGTGTTTGTGTGAACCTATATAGCGGACATATTCTCTCTTTGTGTTTGTGTGAACCTTTATAGCGGACATACTCTCTGTTTGTGTTTTTGGTAAACCTTTATAGCGGACATATATCTTCTGTGTGTATGTGTGAACATTGTAAACCTTTATAGCGGACATATTCTCTTTTTGTGTTTTTGGTAAACCTTTATAGCGAAATTTAGGCCTGGTATACAGTGAACAACAGCCAAGAAACTACAATCCATATAACATACACAAATGTAGTTAGAAGTTAATTAATGCATGCCATTTTGTATTAATTGGACTTTTCAGATGAGGATAATTCATAAAAGTACAACCACTTTTCCAAAGTTGCCCAATGTGATAGGTGAATGGTCGACAAGTAGAAGAGACCGTTGGGTGATAAAAGTATTCCGGGTGGTACGCTCTAGCTCTAGCGCTTGCTGAACAGCCTACTTGGCTCTTGAACGTTCCCGGTAGTGTATAGCACCGATATATGCGGACAACCTTTGGGGTTATGTTTATCCAGTTTATCTCTAGATAAAGAGACATAATATCGCTTGCTTAAAATGAGAAGGTTGTAACTATAAAAATCTATGTTTTTGAAAAACAATAAAAACTATCTGACAATCACTCTTGGCCTATTATGGTAAAACAAGCTTTTTCAACTTCAGTTTGGTCAACATGAAAAGTTCCAATTTTCATAAAAATAGGATCAAAAGAAGCGCCTTAGAATGTATACTTTAAATATGCATTAGTCTTATGAAGTCGTAAGTGGCACTTACGACCTTCTCATTCTAAGCCAGCGATATTATGTCGAGTATTGTTTTATTACACCAGCTCTGCATGACGAGAATATCAAATATAATCCAATCCAACCTCATTATGTGATATTATAAATATATTAACGTACATCAAAACACAATAAAATAGTTGCAGTAATTTATGCAGGTTTGGTTGAAAGTGAAGATTGGTAATAACACTATATGTGCCAAAGTTTGTTTATGTGATAACACATCAAGTATACTTACACAGATTACGTGTATGTCCCGTACTGGTACCAGTGTCATTATTCAGTGGTTAACATCATTTATGGCTTGATATCCAAGTGAAAACTGTCCGATAGTTCACTCCAAATTCGGGGACAGGTTGGTGCTAACTGAATTCTCAAGGACCAAATAATGTAGCTGTGGCGTCGCACGGGATGGCACAAGGGACACGCTCAATGTGTACAAGTAAATTGTGTCTTGCCGTAACTACTCGGGTCTTTCCGTGGTGAATCCCAAAGCTCTCTTATAATTGTCTGAGGTGCGCCGATTGTTGCCGTGGGCCAAACACTCGTGTAAGAACTTGATCACGTGGTACTACCTAGTGACATATCCGAATTCGCATATTTAGAATGTGCGAACTCTGCAGGATTCAGTTGGCTTATTATTTGGTATAAAGGATAATTAATTAATTATGGCAAAATCGAAGGTCAATTAACATAAAGTGCACGTGTTAGAATGATATTCTAATTAAAACGTGGTATATAACCAAAAACTTGCCGTATTACACGCATCCGTTTTAATTAGCTATTTGTCTTTAATGTACAGTGTAGGTTTTCTTGTAAATTTACGAAAATAAGTTTATCTCATTTTCTGCCATCAGTGCGCACCTGTTACAGATGAAGTTTGTTGAAATGGTAATTACTTTAATTGCAATGTGAGATAATGTGCGGTTTGGTGTATGTTAACAGTGTATGTAAACAGTGCAACCAATGAATGCTAGGTAAGTGAAATTAAACTTGACGGAAAATGCTGACAAACGAATATATTCCACCGACTTTATAACCACCTGTTCTTTTTTGATGAAATAAAACTGCACGAAACAGACTTACAGAACAAGCTGGATGAAAGAGGGAGCAGATAGTGTAATACAACATAATGCAGAATGGTAGTTCAAAAAGCAGTCAGTTGTCTTATACATGTATGACTGAACGTTATGCACCAGTCAGTTGCATCCACGACCCCTACCCCGGGGACTGACCGGGAATTTTAGTTTTGGATGGTAAATAACCCCGCCCTCCATGGTCCTGCCGGGGACAGCTGTTGGTAAAATCTCCGGTATTTTCCCGGCCCCTGACAAATAAATAAATCCCCGTGGTATTGGTTCGAAGAAAACAATTCCAACATTTCCAGCGGCAGTACGGGGGAAGCTGGAAAGTAAAAGCACGACCGTCTCCCAGGCTATCCCCGAGGATCCCCGGGGATGGGGCCGTGGATGCAACTGACTGGTGCATTAATCAAGTAATACTGTATTGCAAAACGACGAACGTCAGCTGTGCTTTTTAAAAGAAACTATTGACGTAGTACACATCCTAGATTATCCGACCACTCGTGGTCAGTGTGAAGCAAACTCTGACAGCTGACAATCACACACATACAACGACCAACATTAGTTTACCTAACATTTTCTTCAAATAGACCAAATTGAACCCTATCGTGTCGGACTGAGAACCTGCTTTCGGTAATATAAATACATTTCAATCCCGACCCCCCCCCCCACTCCAAACATCATAAAGCAAGCAATAAATGGTAGGTTATTTCTCTTTCAAAATGCAAAAATGTATACTCATATAAACGTCAACATTTCATCATAATTATAACAGCAAGATGTACAACAAATGGTAGTGTTTTGGCTTTATTTGGATACTATTGGATACGTGCTGAACTAATTACAAGCACGTCGACCTACGTTTGACAATCACTAAACAACATCAATCGTAAAAGCTCGGCCATTTCCGTTTGTATCCGGTAAGTACATTGGATAAAAACCGAGGTGATCAGAATGTAAACAACATTTGACAAGCGTCACGCGACAGTGTAACTATTGCGTCACAAGCGTTGGACAAGCGTACGCCAAGAAGTGCGATACATTGTAGCGAGAGTAATTGTACTTAACTTCTATTTAATGACAACTACATTTACTTATGATGAAGGTCCTAACTTACTGTGTAATACACGGACATTGCTGATAAGCATGTCTATGACGCAAATCACACAGAGTACGTACTATTTTACAAGTGCATGGTCAGTCTAACTTACCTCTCTATGTCCATGGCAGATGTTAGAACTATGTTATAATGTTAAGTTGAACCACAGTCTGTCACAATCTGTAACAACAACTAGTTATAAAAATTATAATGTACGGTCAAAGTATGAACGATGGTATATGAGTGAAATTATTTCAGTGCAGGATAATATTATCCTGCACTGTAGTTATTGCACTCATTCCTTTGAAAATGAAGACACACCCCATCGATTATCATTGGATTTAGCACCGCCCATACATTTAACATCACATAGCCTTGATAAAAATGATATTTATAACTCAATCTTGCATAAGTTACATATCTCACAGCATAATGCAGAATACAATAGCAATATAAAGTAAAACTTTGTTATCTCGAGGTGTAATCGAGACAGGTAAAATGCTCGAGAAACCCGGGTGCTCGAAATAACCAAAGGGCATTATTGATGATACAAACGGATACGATTTTGAAACTTGCTCGAGATAGGCCGGGTGCTTGTGATGTCGATTCTCATCATAATGAAGTTTTACTGTTTTACAATCATAATGTTAATAATAACGGTAATTCATTTACAGAAGAAGGGTGGACACACGTACATAGTGGATGAGTATTAATGTCAAAAGATGATTGGAATAATTACCAGGTACTTTTTGTATGCTATGGTGATATAGCTTGGCTAATTTGACCCGAGCCTGACCAATGATTAGCATAATTTAACAGTCGATATATTGCCTACGTTTGCAACACCGAGTGTATGTTTTCATAATCGGGGAGTATCACGAAGACACTCGAGATGTAATACAAACACAAATCTGAAATACCGATATAGAACGATTTGCTTGCCGTTATTGATAAATTCAAAGCAAGAACCTTGTAATATATTCTTGCATAAAGGTCAGGTTAATGTCAAAATAGCCAAGCTATACTGTATGTTTAACATACAAGGATTATATAATATCATGCTAGTGGTGTCTTGTTAAAGATAATACAGTATACCAGTAACTTTGTTATCTCGGGGAGACACCGGGACAGGTATAATGCTCGATATAAACCATGTCCTCGTACTATTGATGCTCATTAAATAGTTGCAAATTCGCCGGAACTTAAAAAATTTGCTCAACATAGATCAAGTGCTCGTATAATCGGTACTCGTCATAACGAAAGTTTACTGTATTTCATTATCGTTGTACTCTTATAGATGTGTCGGCGTAAGAAGGAAATCCTGTTACCACCAGCATAGAAGTAAACATGTTTCGTACGACCCAATAAAATCTAAAACTTGATTGTATCATTTATGGCTTTTCTAGGAATACTTTACCATATTCGTTATCAACACATCTTAAACTAAATGAAACATGTTAATGTACTAGACAGGAAAATACTTAAAACTTTTGTTGACTACACCGTCAGTTTCAAGTTGCAAGTAAAGTGTATTATATTTCTAGTACCATCATTGTGATTATTGTTGTAATAATATCATGAAGATGATATAAACTGAATGGTCTCATAGACGATTTCTTAATTTGGAGCCTTTTTAAAGTGTAAACTCATTAAATGTTATAAGTACACCTACACTGTACATAGTGCTACGTGCAAATAGTCGGTCGGTAGACATGTCGAATGGTTTTCCAACAATAACTCCACAACGGGTGGACCTAGGATTCGAAAATTTTAAGTGGAGATTAGTCAAATTACAATCATCGAATTATCGGATATTGCTGCTATACTACTCGCATAAAGACATGCAAAAATGAACATGATATCATGTATAATAAAAAAGATATAATAAGTGTATAGAGCTATATCGGGCGATATTTTTTAAAAGTTTCAAAAACTGTAAAACAATAATGCTTTCATATCCATTACATCATTTTTCGCTTCAGTTTTAATAGAAACTCTCCCTCTCCCTCTCCCTCTCCCTCTCCCTCTCCCTCTCCCTCTCCCTCTCCCTCTCTCCCTCTCCCTCTCCCTCTCCCTCTCCCTCTCCCTCTCCCTCTCCCTCTCCTCTCCCTCTCCCTCTCCCTCTCCCTCTCCCTCTTCCTCTCCCTCTCCCTCTCTCTGTGATTTATTGGACATGCGAACTGTCCACTTTTATACGAAAGTGTTCTAGAACACCCTATGAAATTATAAGAATCGTCAATTTTTCGATGATTAAATCAAAGTACATGAAACCCATCCAAACTTTTAATTTGCAATTATGGTAGTCTAGTATCATACTAAAAACGATGCAAGTAATTATTTTGACATTAAATGACTGTTAGAATATAGCTCTATACACTTGATAACCTTGTTTCATGCGTAAATACATAATGTAAAAATAGCAGATTTTCCTGGAGAACGGCTCATATATATTGTGGCTAGAAACTAATTATTGTTTCATGCCGAAATAAACGTTTGTATTCCATTGTATCGTAGTGTATCCCGGGGACAGGATATGTTATACTGAAGTGTTTAATTACCTCCATGAAAAACAACAACAAACAGTGAAACAATACTATACATGACGTTAATAATAATAAGGTGTATAACAATGAAGGTCGTTAACATTATACATATATTGTCAATTCAACATTTCCGCTTTCTTTATCTGTTCCGTGGTTATGTTTTCATGGAAGTTTACGTGTATGTAAGCTAATTGTATTAATCAATGTCATCTAAAACATTATTATTAACCAAACACCCATGATTAATATGTGGTCGATAACTGCCCAATCTGTTTGCCATGTGTGGTTCTCAAGTGCTACATGTACTTATTTATAATGTTTCATGTCTTATACTCCGATACGCCCTGTGACTCCATTGATAAAGTGCACATTATTTTCGTAAGTGTACACTTTTTGATTTGTAAGAAAGTTGTTTGTACAAAACATTTACTCAAAAAATAATTGGTCAATCATGACGAATCCGCTTATAACTACATGAACAGTTAAATAAATGACATACTGTAAAATCAATAATATTAGAGGGCCATTTAATTTCGTTAATTTTGTTGATGATTTCAACCACGAAAATCCTTTAAATTACATTGAACTTTCCACGAAATGGTCTTTTTCACCAAATCCACAAATTTTGTCAAATTGAAATTTAATTATTTTTACTCGTCAAAAACATGTAGCTAGAAAATTGTAAGTCCACCCAAAGATAGTGCAATATTAGACCGTACTACTGTAAAACCATCTTTTTTGTGGCTTTTACTCGAATCAATAGTGTAGATAACTAAATCATGAATTCCAATATTCTTGATTTATTTAAGCCAGAACAAATTTTAGAGAAATTGTTTATTGTTTTGTAAACCGCATAATGGGGAGCAAAATTCATATCATTGTAATGACCAAGAAAAGTAGAAATTAATTATAGCAATTGAAGCAAAGTTACAGAATATTCATACCAAGCAAAATTTATTTTCTTATTATTCCCAAGAAAAGCAGTGCTTTTACAGTATTTTTTAAAGTATTTGTAACAATTTAAGCGAATTTAAGATTTAGCTGTAAAAATGCATTGTGCAATTAATTACATGTACAAGAAACCTGAATATATACAGAATACAAATAGTTACTATAATTGTCTATCAGGTGAACTTTATTCTCTATATTAAAATGACTGTGAGCGTCAACATGGACAGTACGAATACAACCTTGTTATGTGTATTAGAAATAAAACATAACATATGACAATTGTGAAAATAAGATGCATAAATTTCTACCTTTGTGCACTAAGTCCTTTATCAATGAATGAAGAAAACTAGATGCAAGTGTATTATAAGCACTTATAATGTGTATAAACACATTGACACTTGTGTGAATTTTAATCACAAGCTAATTAAACCTATGAATGGACATTTTTGGACAGTTAACTTAATCCCTTTGGTACATTATAGGCCAAGCACATTTTTACATTAGAACTATATTTTCTATGCTGCAAATTATGCTCTGTTCATGGATTGTGCAAGGAACTTTTGGATAACCATGGTCTCTCTGGGGATCATTTTGCTTTTTGTCGGAGTATAAGTCAGATACAGTACTAGTTTTCGTTCAAAAGTGTCTTCTTACAAGTGTTATTGTACAGTTTCGGAAGGACGAACAACAAATTATCCTCGGCTTCGCCTCGGACAATTATGTTGTTTGTCCTACCGAAACTGTACAATAACGCTTGTAAGAAGACACTTTTGAACGAAAACTAGTACTGTATCTAATACATAACTCGAACATGCATAAAACAATTATAACATAACACTATATGCATCATATTAACATAATAACAGCCACATTAAATTGAAGTACTAATTAAGGTCTAACGTTACAACTCGACTATTCTTCCCCAAAGGCATAATTTGTTATTTTATTCAACTGCTTTGATAAAAAAACTCTTTAAATTTCGTTAATGATTGGTTTTTACTGTTTAGTCGATTCACTTAATAAAATTCTAAATTAAAATAAAATGTTTAGTCTTTTGAAGATGTTTTGTGATAGTTTATCCTCAAAGTTTCTAAACTTGAGCAAAGATATAAGGTCAGTGTCCCTCACATATCGTCGATCGTAACTAGTACTCGGCTTCTTCTGTGATGAAATTACGTCATAGAATTGTCCGAGGTGTACCGACTAATATCATTGTAGGTGATGGTTGTCTCGATCTCCCGAAACATCTCAAATTGCAGAAACCTCATCTCAAATTGCAGAAACCTCATCTCAAATTGCAGAAACCTCATCTCAAATTGAGATTATGTCTCGATCAGCGTCTGTTTTTAAGCTAAATCTGACGTTTGCTGTTTTTGATGCTAAAGATGAGTCCATCCTCCCTTACCTTAGAAATCATCAAAATTATTTTAGCATGGCAATATTTGAGATGAGATTTATCTCAAATTGAGATGTTTTGGGAGATTGTGACCTGTACACACAGTTCTAGATTGTTGGGTGAATAGAGTTAAAATCTCCAAATAGAATACCATGACAACATGAGATATTTCAAATATGTTTGGCTATATCTAGAAAGGATCACCAAAGAACATTTCTGTGAAGTATTTAATTGCAATCGGCCTAGCGTTTAAGAAAAAGAAGCCATTAGAATAAATTGTTAACGCTCGGATGGAGGGAAGGAAGGACGGGCTGACGGACGGTGGATGAAAAGTGACGACAAAAGCTCACCCTATCACTTTGTGACAGGAGAACTAAAACACTTGGAGTAACCACGAAGAGGTAATAGAATAAACGTAGACGTTTTAGACTTACATTTATGCAGTAATATACCAAGACCTTCATTCGGACAACACTTGATGACGGGGATAAATAGTGACGATGATATTAACAATGAACAGTTCGTTTATTGTCGTACACAAGTTTTATTGGTGATATTTTATTTCTTCTTATGCGTTACTTTATATTTAACAAACTGTCTTTAAAACAATAAAATTCATAAAACATTAAACCAACGCTATCAGAGGGATTTTTGTTTGTGTGATGATATAACTGCAAACATTTATACATTTTTAGTAATTTTTTACTTTTAATTAAAGAGGCGTTCCCTATAACTTTGATCGTTTAAATCGATTCTGAAATATATACATTAAATGAGAATCATTATTGCTTAAACTCCTCAAAATTTCAACAAAAAGCTCCCACTTATTACCGCGAAAATAATTAAAACATATTTCCGTAACGAGCCAAAATAGTCACAAGTTGTTTCCCTTTGACCACATTATAATAAATCGCTGGAAGCGATAAATTATTATTGGTGATTTTAATATTTTTTAGACATTTTAGAGACATATTTGCGCACACTTTCTTCTGACAAATTATGATATTTTATAATGCTTTGTACATTTAGCTCATTTAATGTGATACTAGAGAAAAATATGCTAGTTTTAGGGAATGCCTCTTTAACCAATTCATACTAATATTCGAAATGACCCTTATATTACATAGGACTAATGAGAGCTCATTACTTACAATCTAAAAACACATTTACCACATAATTCACACATACATAGTAATTCTTCCTTATACGTAGTAAAAAGCAATTCATTACAATAGAAAACAGAATTGTTTTACGTTTTTATATATTAACAGTCAGCATAAAAATTGCCTAACATGCACATTATAATGAAACCTTCGCCCAACGGAAAACCAATATTTCAACATAATGTAACAGGCCCTCAACGCTGTTAGGCGTAATATTATAACAAATATAACTTCACGCTTGATACGCCTGTCCGTAAACAATGCCATAATATGTACGTAGAGATCTATAATAGTTTGAGGCAACGATACGCGCAAATATGAAACTGTTTTATATTATTCAAATGTCAGGTCGACTTGCACAGTGAAAAGTTATCTGGACTTACGCAGACCAAAATATGGTTATGTGAAACTGATATTAGATATTAAAAACATATGTTCAAATTATTGAATATGTTTAATAGACAAAATGAACATTTGTAAAATAAATGTTCAACAAATGTAAATGTTGAAAAAGGAACAATGTTTAATGATTCTCAATTAGACTACATGTATATTTTGAAGCCATAGCTATAACAGCTTTGATAGTCATTTGACCGTTACGCTTTCGATACTGACCAGTCGCAAGAACAGACTAAAGGAATGTTAAAACACATGGATTGCAGATCCCGGTCCCCATTGGGGACAGAATATCCAAAGTTCTAATCACGAAATGTACATGCATAATTATGTACCTGTCTGGTGTTTGGCGTAATTTTTTACACATTGTGGTTCGGAGTTAATCTGCTAGGTCCGGAACCAGTGTAAGCTGATGGGAAACAAAACATAAATCAAAGTTGGTGCAGAATATTATATAAAGAACCATTTAAACATTTGTAAAATATGTTCTTCGAAGTATTTGAACCTGGATCGCCCGGCTGGCATGTTAACATTCAAAGGCAACGCGTCTGCCGACGTATTAGATCGAAGCCCCATTAAGGCGTATGCGCGCGGAGCAATTTGTCCATTTACAACGCTTACCGTGTGGTACTTTATATAATTACTCCAAGATTGACGACTGTAAAATGGATTTAAACAGATGTTTCGTGTAGCTATGTCATCTGTGATTAGAAATGGTTGAGTTTCATATATTATTTGGTTTAGATGGTTGTGGGAAGACGCTACATTGATATAGTACGAGAAGTAGCCAATTCATCAGGAAGCTACATGTTTATGTTTCACAGACCTATTGAAGATGTACTCTACCCCCTAATCCATCATCACCAATTAACGTTCCATCGTCATATCTTAAAGCTTGGCTTTTTTTACCTTAACCTGACCTTAATGCAAGAATAATATTATATTACAAGGTTCTTGCATCCAATATATCAATTTCCGCGAGCAAGTCGTGCATTATCGGTATTTCAGATTTGTGTTTGTATTACATCTCAAACGTCTTCGTGATACTCCCCGATTATGAAAACATACAATCGGTGTTGTAAACGTAGGCAATTTATCGACTGTTAAATTATGCTAATCAAAAGGACAGGCTCGTGTCAAATTAGCCAAGCTATACCTCAGACTGTATCACAGACTATGTACAGTTCAAACACATACATCTTTGCTTATTTGCAAAACAAGAAATATAAGTAACTCGTGCTGATCGGTGTGACCAGGAGCTCTGCAATATTTATAGAGAAGGTCCTGGTGTGATCAAGGACTTAGATAGAGCTTATCTCCACTCCATAGTGCAATTAAGTAAGATGTTTGATGACAGTTTTAGTCAGCCTTCCTCGTGGATAAATATGCTACGCTACCCATGTAGAAGACAAAGTGACGTTACAAACATCGGGGTCTCTATTCAACATCCAAAATAGTTAGATTTACTGGACCGCGCCAAGTGTCTAGGACCTACGAAGTATCCAGCCTTGCAAGGCGGTGTCATCTTGTGCAAAGCAAGTACTCAGCACATCACTAACTAGTAGTGTAGACTTAACAAGTCCTAGAACGTCCACCACATTACATTACAGTCATCCAAGGCCATATGGTGTACTTATCGGCAAATAATTTCTGACTTTATGGGATATATAACACTGCCGATTACAACCGTTTATAACACAACCATAGGTAGTCATTACAATGCAGGGAATCCATAACTGCGTTACCTAGATATTCATGAGTACAAACCACTGCCAGCAACAACCATTACAGTCTATAGTTGGTACCTAGCGTTGTCTTGGACAGCATACGGGGTACCTATCCATACCTGGTACGGTCATTTACCCCCTTTGGTATAACTAATAATTCCTGATACAACGATCATTCAGCATGTGGTCTACCTTATAGATGACAATTTCTGTATCTTTGTAGTAACATATGTAGAAAAATACAGCTTTCCTGGACTCTCTTCGATACGTTACACTACCTGACACAACCACACATGACTGTAAATGGTACCTTACACTAAATGGTACAGCCATTCAGGACTGTAAATGGTACCTTCCACTCCCTGATACAGCCATTCCGGATTACATGCTGTACCTAACACTACCTGGTACAGCCATTCAGGATTGCATGCTGTACCTAACACTACCTTGTACAGCCATTCGGGATTGCATGCTGTACCTAACACTACATGATACAGCCATTCAGGATTGCATGCTGTACCTAACACTACATGATACAGCCATTCAGGATTGCATTCGGCTGTACCTAACACTACGTGATACAGCCATTCAGGATTGCATTCGGCTGTACCTAACACAACGTGATACAGCCATTCAGGATTGCATTCGGGGTACCTAACACTACCTGATACAGCCATTCAGGATTGCATGCTGTACCTGACACTACCTGATACAGCCATTCAGGATTACATGCAGTACCTAACACTACATGATACAACCATTCAGGATTACATGCGGTACCTAACACTACCCGATACACACATTCAGGATTACATGCGGTACATAACACTACACGATACAGCCATTCAGGATTACTTGTGGTTCCTAACACTACATGATACAGCCATTCAGGATTACATGCGGTACCTAACAATCCATGATACAGCCATTCAGGATAGCATGCGGTACCTAACACTACATGATACAGCCATTCATGAGTACATGCTGTACCTACCACTACATGATACAGCCATTCAGGATTACATGCGGTACCTAACACTACATGATACAGCCATTCCGGATTACATGTGGTACCTACCACTACATGATACAGCCATTCCGGATTACATGTGGTACCTACCACTACATGATACAGCCATTCAGGATTGCATTCGGGGTACCTAACACTACATGATACAGCCATTCAGGATTGCATGCGGTACCTAACACTACATGATACAGCCATTCAGGATTGCATGCGGTACCTAACACTACATGATACAGCCATTCAGGATTACATGCTGTACCTAACACTACATGATACAGCCATTCAGGGTTGCATTCGGGGTACCTACCACTACATGATACAGCCATTCAGGATTACATGCTGTACCTAACACTACATGATACAGCCATTCAGGATTACATGCGATACCTAACACTACATGATACAGTCATTCAGGATTACATGCGGTACCTAACACTACATGATACAGCCATTCAGGATTGCATTCGGGGTACCTAACACTACATGATACAGCCATTCATGATTACATGCGGTACCTAACACTACCTGGTACAGCCATTCAGGACTGTAAATGGTACCTATATATATATATATACCACTCCCCGATACAGCCATTCATGAATACATGCAGTACCTAACACTACATGATACAGCCATTGAGGACTAGTACTCCCTGATATAGCCATTCAGGACGACATACGGAACCTAACACTACCTGATAGAGCAATTTAGAAATATGTTTGGTACATTGCACTCACTATAAATATGTGTTAGTGTCCAATGTACATATTGTGTATAAACTACGAAAACACAAGCCAAATACATTATACGGACGAAATCGTTAATGAATAAAACACATACTTTTGTAAAGTTTAAACGTATTCATGAAAGCTGTGTGTAATTGTATACATTCAGTCTGTTTATTGATGAGCATTACTATTTTACAGTATATTTCTCTGAATTAACTTCGAATTCAAGACCAATTCAATTAAAATGTAAAAGTTTCATGTAAGAAGTGTTTTTTAACATTTGACCCTTTAAGGTTTTACTGTATACGACATGCCTCATTAGCTAGCTCTATAGTCTAGGTGGTACGGTGGTCGAGCGGATTGCCCGCTTGACTGCTGATCGAGAGGTCCCGGGTTCGATCCTCGGCCGGGGCACTTGATCATTTCTGAAACGCTTTTCTGTGTTTCCCACCTAACTAGAGATGAACTGGTAAGCAACCCAGAGGTAGTCTCGCGTGTATCGGTGCTATACACCGGGCACGCTAAAGAACCAAGGTGTCTCTTCGGAAAGAGCTAGGGCATCTCGCCCGGATACCTTGTATCACACCACTATCTCTTCCACCTGCTGTCCCTTCAGCAAAAACACAGGACCCCATTGGAAATAAGTGCTTGCACTTTCATGGGTTATCCTTGACCGAGAGGTTTAAATAATTACATACGATACAACATTATAAACTAAGCAAGGATTGATTACGATGACCAAACAGTCTCGTTAAGTATATATACATTAAATAAACAAATATGTTACCACTATCATCAATTATAAGCTACGATTTGAATACTAATGATTGTATTAAAACAGAAACTATATACCGCACGCTCAGCTGTTTTTAGCAAACCCACACTGTATGTCACAGCAGTTTGAACAATATAAGTGTATGACAGATGGTTCAATATAATCATATACCATACACGTTCTAATAAGCATGTACCATATTTGATATATCAAATAAGTACATATACCATACCATATCATTCTAATAAGCATATACCATATCTAATACATCTAATAAGTACATATACCATACTATACAAATTGTAATAAGCATATACCATATTTAATTAATATATCTACTAAATTCATACCATATCATTCTAATAAGCCAACACCATTAAATGTATACGTTCTAATAAGGCCTCTTAGTCTAGACATAGGGTGTTTCAATACAATGGAACGTCAGTGGTTATTCCTTCTATTGCATTGTATATTCAAGATATTAACACCTTACAGAGGCTGGCCAAGAGAAATTACTCTACTCGGAATGAATTAGAAACTTTTGGTTAAAGCCCTTAATGTGATTATCCATTTTCCTGGCGGATTAGCACATCCTTGTCGACTGTTTCAAGTATTAACCTCTAATTGTTCACCAGACATTGTTTATCGGAAGTTGTTTTACATTGTTTTATATGCCGAGCAAAGCATTTATTTGCTAATCAGTTTCTGCTGAAATGTAGCTGACATATAATTATACATGCATATGAATGCCTCCATCTGGATTTGAACTCGGGTCGCATAATTAGACGACAAGCACACAACCCACTGAACCAGCCTGTCACTTCAGGAAAAATCGACCAGATACCATGGTGCCGAAAACCTGTTTTATTATATCATCTGACCATTTATCTTCTGAGTTACCGTCAAATGACCACGCAGTCTGGCGGACTACTTCTGGGGATGAGGTTTCCCTACCCGTAATGAGCTGCGGTTGATCGACGTCACTTTAACCTATAATTCTTTATTCATCAGAAGTAGTTTATCAATTCTATTATAATTATGGCAACAGCTTTTGCCTTCATTTCTATTATACACGTTGATTACATACGTGAATTCTTTAGCACATACAATAACTTCAGCGTCAGCAAAAAGTATCATCATCGAAAACTTCACCATCGATAACTTCACCATCGACATCATCATCGACATCACCATCGACATCATCAACAACATTATTCTCGACCACTTTAGATTTTACTTTAGCTTTACGTTACAATGTTACCAAAAACATAAACAGTACAAGTCATGTTTATTACAGTTTTGTTATCATCTGAACAGTATAGTTATACATGTACATATGTTTACTGCATTCTTGTTATCATTTAAATCATCTTGGTTTCCCTATTATTAGTATGTTTACTGCATTCTTGTTATCATTTAAATCATCTTGGTTTCCCTATTATTAGTATGTTTACTGCATTCTTGTTATCATTTAAATCATCTTGGTTTCCCTATTATTAGTATGTTTACTGCATTCTTGTTATCATTTAAATCATCTTGGTTTCCCTATTATTAGTATGTTTACTGCATTTTTGTTATCATTTAAATCATCTTGGTTTCCCTAAATAGAGAAGAAGATACATATCGGTGACACTTTAACAAATTAACAAAATCCAATCACCTGTAGTAGACGATAATTGAGTTTATATATCTATAATTGATGCAGTGTTATATATGTGTTGGATAGCAAGGTATTACATATAGTATAATGTCCGAAAATAAAACGGATAAATCTAAAAATAGACGCCATGCTATCAATTATTCATACTTATTACTTAATATATATCGCTGGCTGATAATAAGAAGGCCGTTAGTGCCACTAACGACCTTATTAGACTATTGCATATTTGAAATCTACATCAGAAGGTGCTTCTTATGAGCCTATCTTCAGGGTAATCGGAACTTGTCTTGTTGACAAAACTGAAGTTGAAAAAGCTTGTTTTGCCAAAAGTAAAGAGTGCTGTTCAGACAGTTTTCTTGTTTTCTCAAAATATTGATTTTGTAGTTACGACCTTCTTATTTAAAGCTAGTGATATGAGCGTCTTCTTTTTCACAGCGACCGCCATTTTGTTTTAAAACAGTATATTAGAGAAGGCATTAACCCAAACGACCTGGATTCAATTACTAGGTTTGTGCAGGTTCAGATGATCCAAAATAATGTGGACTTAATTTTACTAGGATTTATGTACATGTACACGTGTATGGTCGCTGACCGTCATGACATATGGCAATAAGCCCCTATCAGGATTTAATCTATTGATCTTGCAGGCAAAAGGCAGATATATCCGGACTTGTTTTTGTTTAGTTATATACCGACCGGTACACGTAATGTTATCATTATACAATGTATAATGAAATATTATATAATCACATATCGCCTATTACGATATCAAGTGTTAATCATAGTATAATGTACGTTAGGCCATGACTAAATAAACCACGTACATCCTGACCACATGGTTAATGTGTTACTATACATGTATATTATACTTCAATATAGGTGGTACGGTGGTCGAGCGGATAGCCTGCTTGACTGCTGATCGAGAGGTCCCGGGTTCGATCCTCGGCCGGGGCACTTGATCATTTCTGAAACGCTTTTCTGTGTTTCCCACCTAACTAGAGATGAACTGGTTAGCAACCCAGAGGTAGTCTCGCGTGTATCGGTGCTATACACCGGGCACGTTAAAGAACCAAGGTGTCTCTTCGGAAAGAGCTAGGGCATCTCGCCCGGATACCTTGTATCACACCACTATCTCTTCCACCTGCTGTCCCTTCAGCAAAAACACAGGACCCCATTTGAAATAAGTGCTTGCACTTTCATGGGTTATCCTTGACCGAGAGGTTGAAATAATTACATACATACATGCACACAGAGATATGTGTATCGGGTGAAAAACATACTAGTAAAAGGTATTGTCTATGTCAGACATCGCTGTTGTTATCCGTATACTAGTATTCAAACATTATGCCAAGCATAGCATTAATTTGCATTATTTCTACTGAAATATGACAGACATTATATATGTGCCCCCATCCGGATTTGAACCCGGGTCTCCAGATTAGACGGCACGCGCACTAATCACTGAGCTACGGAGGCACATCCATATATTAACGAAATATCGGAAAGGGAAGACTCTATTCAACAGCCGACCTTCAAATGCAGGTCTTTGTGATTAATATTGGTACCAGAACATCAATATATGAACTCGTGTCCATGATGTATACCCCGAAAAACTAATATGTATTCCTATATGAATGCAAATACTAATAACTGTGATTATTCCCATAACACTAAATAGAACCATGATAGCAGCGCAAGGATTGTGTCATTACCATCTTCCTACATGTTTTAACACGTGACGTCAGTGATGGGGTTTGAGCACGTGTGTCAGTGCAATCGGAACGGTCCGTACGGCATTTATCTTTTTGATAAAATACGATCTGAGAATTGTACGAGGTGTTCCGATTGGTGTCAGTGATGGGGTTTGAACACTTGACATCAGTGATGGGGTTTAGACATCTGACGTCAGTGATGGTGTTTGAACACATGTGTCCGTGACCGTGTTAGTGGATATTCTACCACTATCCTACACAGTGACCACTACAAGAAGGATGCAGTCTACCATGCTATATGACCACTTCATGATCACTGGTTTCACGACATATAAGTAACTAATACGCCACAACACCACCACAACACCACCAAACAACTACATGCCCTGTGACGCCACAACACACCGCCAAACCACTACGGACTACGTGCCCTAGGATGTCACAACATCGCCAAACAACTGCGGTCTACGTGCCCTGGGACGTCACAACATCACCAAACAACTACAGACTACGTGTCCTATGACGTCACAACACCGCCAAAGAACTACGGACTACGTGCCCTAGGACGTCACAACATCGCCAAACAACTACGGACTACGTGCTCTGGGACATAACAACACCGCAAAACAACTACGGACTACGTGCCCTATGACGTCACAACAACACCAAACAGCTACGGACTACGTGTCGTAGGACGTCACAATATCGCCAAACAACTACAGACTACGTGCCTTTGGACGTCAAAACACCGCCAAACAACTACGGACTACATGCCCTAGGACTTCACAACACCGCCAAACAACTACGGACTACGTGCCCTATGACGTCACAAAATCACCAGACAACTACGGAGTACGTGCCCTATGACGTCACAACACCGCCAAAGAACTACTGACTACGTGCCCTGTGACGCCAAACATCTCCAAACAACTACGAACTACATGCCCTGGGACGTCACAACAACGCCAAACAACTACGGACTACGTGCCAAGGATTATTCAAATATTTAACTAGGCCTACTAACAAAGAAAAATTAGGTTTACTGTGAACCGCTTTGTAGTCTGGTGCAAATGTTCATAAAACAGCGTTTGTTGTACTATGATGCCTTGTAGCTACATTTCAAATATAATAAGCAAACTGTAAAGTCAGTCATGTTCGTGACAGTAATCTTTCAAATATAGTTCACTAAACTGGCCTTAGACCTATAAGGTGGTTTTACAATAGAGGATTACAAATATCAATTTGCAAATAGAAAGGGAATTTATTGTAGTGGGTTTCTGTGTCCGTGTGCAGAACACCTCATGGGCGTAGGAGCGTCTTCAACATTGGGGGGGGGGGGGGCAAACATTTGGCAACTTAGGGTTAAAAACAATTTGTTGCTCGCTTCGCTCGCAAAGTAACTGCATTATGACAAAATATGTCAATCACCATTGGTTGCACAAAAATATATTCGTACATATATCGTACTCTTAAACCTCAACACCCCTACTATATCTATATAATAACTGTGAGTTTATGGTTGTGTGATTATTTGGTTTAGTAATTACGTGGTTACTGGAAGTTAATTAGATCAAGTATACGGGGGCTGGGGGCATTCCCCCGAGAAATTTAAATTTTTCGATTTTGAGATTGTAGCGGTGAAGGGGGGCTCTCGGTATTTAGTATAGTACTAAAGTGATCGCTGAGCGACATTGAATAACACTTGCTATCTTTACCGGAATGGCTATTGTTACTGCCAAGTCTAACCCTTCACCGGGCAACATCATTAACCAGCAAATGTGTTTTGGATCCTTCTCAGAGTTAAAACCGATCACTTCCTATTAATTGTTGAGCACGAATCTAGGATCGTGCTCGCAAAGAAACAAAGTGCATAAAAAACAATCGCTTTTGGCACAGTACATGTGTAGTTCTTTTGTGGGCAAATATAAACCGCATTTTTTCAAATTGATACCGAGGAAGTGTCACACTATTTGCTGTCGTTCACAATACAAACTCGCAACTAACAATCTACATCAACTGTTCAGCAGGGACTACTAACTAGGGGCGGTTATTTATATGATAGTTAATGGATCTAAGCCTACGTGCGTTGGAATAACGTTACTAATTGTTTGATTACATTAGGCTCTCGTTATAAAAACGTAGCACTACATATACATGGAAAGTGTTCAATATTTCGTTGTTATTTATAATTATTGACTTTCATATATCACAATGAACTTCGAACCCGGTACCCGTAGTTTTGAAAAAATATGACACAGGATGTGAGGTCCAGTATAATGATGTATTTATTCAAACTATTAATATCTGGAAACATAATGGTTGGGCCTTTCTGTGTGTTATTTTGCCCGCCGATAAAGTTCGTTATAAAGAGATACCACGTATTACTGAAATTGAATGGTGGCATGACATTTACGGCATACAATTGAATAATATTTAGACCAATAAATCATTAATTATGTCGAGCATGCTTGGGAGTAATTGGCATGGCGTCACCAAACTTTTTGTAGAAAAAAACACGTCTGATGAGTACACCTGTATTGCAAAAAGCTCATTTATTTGCTACCTGTTCGATTAAATGATACCAAAATTTCAGCAGTAGATAATGAAACTATATAGAACATTCTTATTGTTATAGTTTATGCATATGTAACGATATACCGTATTAAGATGAAGTGAAAAAACACGCATAATTCGAAGAATAATTACGCAGTATAAAACATGAATATTTTAACTATTTTAACATTAATGCAGAAGGGTTGTCATTTTACCACCGAAGTAAATAGTTTATTTTACCGTTACTCTTTATTAATTACATAATAAAGCAATATTCCGATGGTCACTTTTTATACGCGATCGGCAAAATGGCGCCAAACGTAACGTCGTCAGACGTATGACGTCATGTCCGAATTCTACCGGAAATGACGTCACAATGTTTTGACCCTTACTTGATTACATCTTGGCCCTTTCCTACAATGCTAATATGTAATGATGCTAGGTTCCTTATGGCCATACAAAATAGGCCCAAAATAGGCCCATGGCACTCAACGTAGTATAACAAAATAGGCCCAAAATAGGCCCGTGGCATTTGGGGGGTTAATGTGAAAACGTTTGTTTCAAGTTTTTATATATAATTGACAACCTCCCAAAGTCGTATAGGAGGTCTGGGGGAGTACAATTTATGTCACGAGTGTATTTTTTGCAAACAATGGGCGGTGAGATATTGTTATATAATGAAGTTATTTTGCAAGCGAATCGACCAAAAAAAATTGTGTATGTTTTCACCAAGAACTGAAGGCAAATTGCCTATAACGAGATATATTAGGTCTAAAATTATACTTTTCGTCAGAATTATTGGGGGCCAAAAGATATGTTGCCCCCCCCCCTGTCCAGACATTGGGGGCCTGGCCCCCTTGCCCCCCCCCCCGCTCCTACGCCCATGCACCTAACCAATACCTATCGCGGAAGCGGGCCATGGATGCGTTCTCACGGAATACGAGGGGTTTAAACTCCGAATTTACTGGATTGCTAATCAGTGGCACAACTTTCTGGTCCGTGGTATTATATATGGGACATTGGGTAAAGGCTGGTCCTTTATTGAATAACCTCACTATTCAATTATACAATGTACTAAAAAAGCAAATAGTATGATATGAGTATTACAAATGTTCGCACTTTTTACAGACCATGCAACGTTGAATACTTGAAGCATGGCCTAACTCAACTTGCACTTATATAACTTATATAATAAGAGTTTGTATTATAACATATTGTTGTTTATTGTATAAGTAAATTACATTAGCGTAATAATATATTGTAGAGGAAATATCACAAGTAGAATTATGTGTTTACAACAATTAGTACGAAACACTCAGTTACTGTAGATAACTATTATTGGTACATACTAGTATAATAAATAATTAACACGCTTTCCAGGTAAATATACATGTATACATCAATACACTTTGCAATCTGATTTTTGTCCATTGTGCAAGAATTATAGCAGAGTTTATTTGACCCTACTTCCACTTCGAAGACGAAATCTGACACTACTATGTTTGAGAAAATTGGTCTAGAGTGTTAACTTTCAGATCAAGAGGTGCTAGGTTCGATCGATGTGTGTACCTTTACTAGAGTGTGCGCTTTCAGATCAAGAGGTCCTAGGTTTGATCGATGTGTGTACCTTTACTAGAGTGTGCGCTTTCAGATCAAGAGGTCCTAGGTTTGATCGATGTGTGTACCTTTACTAGAGTGTGCGCTTTCAGATCAAGAGGTCCTAGGTTCGATCGATGTGTGTACCTTTACTAGAGTGTGCGCTTTCAGATCAAGAGGTCCTAGGTTCGATCGATGTGTGTACCTTTACTAGAGTGTGCGCTTTCAGAACAAGAGGTCCTAGGTTCGATCGATGTGTGTACCTTTACTAGAGTGTGCGCTTTCAAAGTGACCACTATATAATAACACAGAACGATATGACTATCGTATTGACAGAGCGTTCACCTAATATTAGACAATAAACAACTAAGCTTAATCACACGTTCGTTGCAAAGTAAAAATATATTTATATCTCATATATCAAAAAGTATATAAAGTATTTTTATCACAGGTCATTCATTCATTTATTGCCTATGAATGGTTATTTCGTCTGTCAATTAGAAGTTACTCTGATGACGTTGTAGGCCAGTTTAATAACAGCGATCAATTGGTCAATAGATATTGTCAGAGTTCATTCAATGAGTTTTTTATGATCAACTGCTGTTTTATGCAAAACAATTTTACCTGCTGTCCAGTATCCAGGTGTCCGTTGCCTAAGCAAGGCGCTACGTAGCGCTTTCTTTGTGAGGTAGTCCCATGCTTTCTATATTTAATTGAACGGGAGGTATTTGAATGAAGGCGCTCGGTAGTGCTTTGTGTTAGGCAACGGACAGCAGTAGTTAAAAAACCAATATAAAACGATTCCATCTCAGTCGTGTACAGGTACACCTCAAATAATGTCCACCGGTCCAGGGCACTGTTTTATCAAAGCATTTACGCTAGCCCAAACCTAAGATTTCCTAAAATATTGCGTACGTCGATAATATTTGCGTAAATGCGTTTTACAAAGATATTTTAGTTCGCATTCTGTCGTAAGTTTTGACTTATTTCAACGCCTAGGCTGGGCAACCCTAAATGGCAAATATGAACGTAAGTGAAGAGTTTTTAACACGCACTGATGATTTTTGACCGTCGCATGTTATTTAAGACCGTCGTTTGTTGTTTTAGACCGTCACGTGTTGTTTTAAACATGATTAATCATCAAATCTTGACGCATATTTATTCCTTCTGATACCAGTTATATTTGTTATATTGGTTATATTGTGTCCCGAGTTACGTTCAATCTTCAATATTTTTGCGTAAATGTATGCAAGTACTTCCGATCGTTTAGTAAAACACACTTACGAGTTTGCGTAAGGTAGATACCTATGCGTAAATATACGCGACATTTACGCATTGTAAGTAAAATAGTGCCCAGGATACTGTTTTATCAAAGCCCTTACAGAAATCTTAAACTTGCGTTCCAATTTTAAATCTTTTTAATTCTGTAATACTTGCCAACTGGGAACAGATATTGTTTGTATGAGTTTATTCACTGAATCTTTATAAATAGTGCAGCTCCATTTACCTCAATTTATAGATGTAAAAGATTAAGAGAGAAAATTAAATTTGATCGTAAATTTAAGATTTCCGTAAATGCTTTGGTAAAACAGTACGCACGGTCGATGATTATAGCACTGAGCTGTTCATATAAGGCTTCTTGACGGGAAACTGCAGAATGATGTTGCGATGGACTTTTAGGGGTAGCAGCAACGTGCATATTTTTTTTAAATATTGTAATCCTTTATTTCATTAATTGATTTCCTTATTCGGTCTTAATAAATTTTGTTAGGTAAAATAGCATTATTCATTTTGTAGCTTCATTTGTAACGTCCGGTATCGCTTTTCGGTATGTATTATGTTTTAGTTTTAAATGGTCGGATTTTAAACTGTTTATTATTTCTGCCTTTGTTATGGAGCTCGTTACACTGTTCAAAGAACTAAATGTATATGTATGCATTAAATTTGCATTGTCCGAAATTATATTTAGCAGTCCAGTTTGCAAAAGATATACTAGTACATGTGTACTTGATTTGTAGGGGTATCTGTTTTTCTTAAGATGAAGAATATCCCATATACAAGGTCGTCTGCTTCCATTATTTTAGTTTTTGTCGGGTATTCATATTTCCTGTCTGTTTATCTATGTAAGGATTGTTGTGTGAGGTTCCAGTATATACGATCAGAAGATCCGCAAGGGGTAATATGTGACGCTGATTGGTAGAAAGTACATAACCAATTACCTTTTGAAGGCTTGAACTAGCAACTCTCAGTTATTTTTACTGATCCTCGTAAATGTCATTTATGCTACGGTCACAATGCTTGTGCGATGTCCGTGCGGATTTACTTACTCGTACGAGTCTGAAATATTTTAATCCTAACAGTATTTGTAGGTTCTTATCATCTGGTCACAGCTCGTACGGATCTCGTACGAGTTGTGCAGAATGTATATTTTTCACCAGATCACCGAGTCCTCTACGAGTTGTGAAAATCCATACGATGCTCGTACGAGTCTCGATATCCGTACGGGCTCCGTGCGGCTCCCGTACGGACGTCGTGCGACTGTAGAAAAATCAACTCGTACGGAGCTCGTATGGAGCTCGTAGGGCAAATGACACTATGGTATAAAACAGAAGAAATAGAAAATTAAATAAAAACGATTAAAACAAATAGGAATCGGCAGTCGCCTGTTTATTTTGCATTGGTATATTTACATCTGTATTTAGAGTTAGTTCCCTTTGTGTATTGAACTACTTGGACGATTTGGTTGTGGCATGCTGTTGACAATACAATGTATGTCGCTTGCTACAAAATCAATATTTTGAGAGAAAACAGAAAAACTATCTGACAATCACTCTTCACTAATGATTGAACAAGACTTTTCAACTTCAGTTTGGTCAACATGACAAGTTCCGATGCTCATGAAAATAGGCTCATAAGAAGCACCATATGATGCAGATTTCAAAGATGCAATAGTCTGTTAAGGTCGAACGTGGCACTTACGACCTTCTCATTCTAAACAAGCGATGTGTTTATCCATTACGTACATATGATGAGTATTACTTCCTGTATACGTATATATACCACTATTCTGCACCCACATTTGATAATTAATAATTAATTAAATATCAAAGTAACCAGATTGACCTCACTGCACATTTAACCATGACACAAAATATGCCAACTTATATCATGTTTGTCACGACCACGGCAAATTTCATGAGGAAATGTTCATGTTAATGATATGTTACATATATATACCAATTTTCATTTCATTCATAATTATAATAATGTACATAGTGCATCGAATTTAAGTGTAGTAAAATTAGACAAGGACGAAATGTTTACTAACTTCAGTTAGATTTTCATAATATACGGAAGTGAATGATTAAAACCGAGCAACTATGTCGATATTAGATTGCCTTCGAGCTATCGAAATGTATATATTTGATATGTAACCCCTACACAACTAACTATCCCATAATATTTCAATTTAGCAAATAAATTAAATGACAAACAGTAAATGAAGTACAGCAAAGTCTCAAGAATAACAGCACTGGTTTATTTGAAACTGTTTAAAATAGTAAAATATGTAATATCCGTAATTTTAATCAAACAGTAAAACATGTACTAGTGGTCACTTGAACCAAACAATAAAACATGTACTAGTGATCACCACTTAAATCAAACAGTAAAACATGTACTAGTGATCACCACTTGAATCAAAAAGTAAAACATGTACTAGTGGTCACTTGAATCAAACAGTAAAACATGTACTAGTGGTCACTTGAATCAAACAGTAAAACATGTACTAGTGTCCGCCACTTGAATCAAACAGTAAAACATGTACTATCGGTCACTTGAATCAAACAGTGAAACATGTACTAGTGGTCACTTGAATCAAACAGTAAAACATGTACTAGTGGTCACCACTTGAATCAAACAGTAAAACATGTACTAGTGGCCACCACTTGAATCAAACAGTAAAACATGTACTAATGGTCACCACTTGAATCAAACAGTGAAACATGTACTAGTGGTCACCACTTGAATCAAACAGTAAAACATGTACAAGTGGTCACTTGAATCAAACGGTAAAACATGTACAAGTGGTCACTTGAACCAAACAGTAAAACATGTACTAGTGGTCACCACTTGAATCAAACAGTAAAACATGTACTAGTGGTCACCACTTGGATCAAACAGTAAAACATGTACTAGTGGTCACCACTTGGATCAAACAGTAAAACATGTACTAGTGGTCACTTGAATCAAACAGTAAAACATGTACTAGTGGTCACCACTTGAATCAAACAGTTAAACATGTACTAGTGGTCACCACTTGAATCAAACAGTAAAACATGTACTAGTGGTCACTTGAATCAAACAGTAAAACATGTACTAGTGGTCACCACTTGAATCAAACAGTTAAACATGTACTAGTGGTCACCACTTGAATCAAACAGTAAAACATGTACTAGTGGTCACCACTTGAATCAAACAGTAAAACATGTACTAGTGGTCACCACTTGGATCAAACAGTAAAACATGTACTAGTGGTCACCACTTGGATCAAACAGTAAAACATGTACTAGTGGTCACCACTTGGATCAAACAGTAAAACATGTACTAGTGGTCACCACTTGAATCAAACAGTAAAACATGTACTAGTGGTCACTTGAATCAAACAGTTAAACATGTTCTAGTGGTCACTTGATACAAACAGTATAACATGCACTAGCGGTCACTTGAATCAAACAGTAAAACATGTACTAGTGGTCACTTGAATCAAACAGTAAAACATGCACTAGCGGTCAATTGAATCAAACAGTGAAACATGTACTAGTGGTCAATTGAATCAAACAGTAAAACATGTACTAGTGGTCACCACTTGGATCAAACAGTAAAACATGTATTAGTGGTCACTTGGATCAAACAGTAAAACATGTTCTAGTGGTCACTTGAATCAAACAGTTAAACATGTTCTAGTGGTCACTTGGATCAAACAGTATAACATGTACTAGTGGTCACGAATAGGATCAAACAGTAAAACATGTTCTAGTGGTCACTTGAATCAAACAGTATAACATGTACTAGTGGTCACGAATAGGATCAAACAGTGAAACATGTACTAGTGGTCACTTGGATCAAACAGTATAACATGTACTAGTGGTCACTTGGATCAAACAGTATAACATGTACTAGTGGTCACGAATAGGATCAAACAGTAAAACATGTTCTAGTGATCACTTGGATCAAACAGTATAACATGTACTAGTGGTCACGAATAGGATCAAACAGTGAAACATGTACTAGTGATCACTTGGATCAAACAGTATAACATGTACTAGTGATCACTTGGATCAAACAGTATAACATGTACTAGTGGTCACGAATAGGATCAAACAGTATAACATGTTCTAGTGATCACTTGGATCAAACAGTATAACATGTACTAGTGATCACTTGGATCAAACAGTATAACATGTTCTAGTGGTCACTTGGATCAAACAGTATAACATGTTCTAGTGATCACTTGGATCAAACAGTATAACATGTACTAGTGATCACTTGGATCAAACAGTATAACATGTACTAGTGGTCACGAATAGGATCAAACAGTGAAACATGTACTAGTGGTCACGAATAGGATCAAACAGTATAACATGTTCTAGTGATCACTTGGATCAAACAGTATAACATGTACTAGTGGTCACGAATAGGATCAAACAGTATAACATGTACTAGTGGTCACGAATAGGATCAAACAGTAAAACATGTTCTAGTGATCACTTGGATCAAACAGTATAACATGTACTAGTGATCACTTGGATCAAACAGTATAACATGTACTAGTGGTCACGAATAGGATCAAACAGTAAAACATGTACTAGTGGTCACGAATAGGATCAAACAGTGAAACATGTACTAGTGATCACTTGGATCAAACAGTAAAACATGTTCTAGTGGTCACTTGGATCAAACAGTATAACATGTACTAGTGATCACTTGGATCAAACAGTAAAACATGTTCTAGTGGTCACTTGGATCAAACAGTATAACATGTACTAGTGATCACTTGGATCAAACAGTAAAACATGTTCTAGTGGTCACTTGGATCAAACAGTATAACATGTACTAGTGATCACTTGGATCAAACAGTATAACATGTACTAGTGGTCACTTGGATCAAACAGTATAACATGTACTAGTGATCACTTGGATCAAACAGTAAAACATGTACTAGTGATCACTTGGATCAAACAGTATAACATGTACTAGTGATCACTTGGATCAAACAGTAAAACATGTTCTAGTGGTCACCACTTGGATCAAACAGTATAACATGTACTAGTGATCACTTGGATCAAACAGTATAACATGTACTAGTGGTCACTTGGATCAAACAGTATAACATGTACTAGTGATCACTTGGATCAAACAGTATAACATGTACTAGTGATCACTTGGATCAAACAGTATAACATGTACTAGTGGTCACTTGGATCAAACAGTATAACATGTACTAGTGATCACTTGGATCAAACAGTAAAACATGTTCTAGTGGTCACTTGGATCAAACAGTATAACATGTACTAGTGATCACTTGGATCAAACAGTATAACATGTACTAGTGGTCACGAATAGGATCAAACAGTATAACATGTACTAGTGGTCACGAATAGGATCAAACAGTGAAACATGTACTAGTGATCACTTGGATCAAACAGTATAACATGTTCTAGTGATCACTTGGATCAAACAGTATAACATGTACTAGTGGTCACGAATAGGATCAAACAGTTAAACATGTACTAGTGGTCACGAATAGGATCAAACAGTGAAACATGTACTAGTGGTCACGAATAGGATCAAACAGTAAAACATGTTCTAGTGATCACTTGGATCAAACAGTATAACATGTACTAGTGGTCACGAATAGGATCAAACAGTATAACATGTTCTAGTGGTCACTTGAATCAAACAGTATAACATGTACTAGTGGTCACGAATAGGATCAAACAGTTAAACATGTACTAGTGGTCACGAATAGGATCAAACAGTGAAACATGTACTAGTGATCACTTGGATCAAACAGTATAACATGTTCTAGTGATCACTTGGATCAAACAGTATAACATGTACTAGTGGTCACGAATAGGATCAAACAGTTAAACATGTACTAGTGGTCACGAATAGGATCAAACAGTATAACATGTACTAGTGATCACTTGGATCAAACAGTATAACATGTTCTAGTGATCACTTGGATCAAACAGTATAACATGTACTAGTGGTCACGAATAGGATCAAACAGTTAAACATGTACTAGTGGTCACGAATAGGATCAAACAGTGAAACATGTACTAGTGGTCACGAATAGGATCAAACAGTAAAACATGTTCTAGTGATCACTTGGATCAAACAGTATAACATGTACTAGTGGTCACGAATAGGATCAAACAGTGAAACATGTACTAGTGGTCACGAATAGGATCAAACAGTATAACATGTACTAGTGGTCACGAATAGGATCAAACAGTAAAACATGTACTAGTGATCACTTGGATCAAACAGTATAACATGTACTAGTGGTCACGAATAGGATCAAACAGTATAACATGTACTAGTGGTCACGAATAGGATCAAACAGTAAAACATGTTCTAGTGGTCACTTGGATCAAACAGTATAACATGTACTAGTGGTCACGAATAGGATCAAACAGTGAAACATGTACTAGTGGTCACGAATAGGATCAAACAGTAAAACATGTTCTAGTGGTCACTTGGATCAAACAGTATAACATGTACTAGTGGTCACGAATAGGATCAAACAGTGAAACATGTACTAGTGGTCACGAATAGGATCAAACAGTAAAACATGTACTAGTGATCACTTGGATCAAACAGTAAAACATGTTCTAGTGGTCACTTGGATCAAACAGTATAACATGTACTAGTGGTCACGAATAGGATCAAACAGTAAAACATGTACTAGTGATCACTTGGATCAAACAGTAAAACATGTTCTAGTGGTCACTTGAATCAATTTCATATTATAGGTGTACGGATAGAAACATAAAAGATACATTGTCTTGATATTATAATGGTAAATAAAAGATAGTAAATCATTTATGGATTACTATTTTACCTCTCTCCATATAAGGTCAAAATATTTCAATTCACACGAGTTTTCATACAGACCAATATGGTTTTCACCTTATAATGAATAAATTTTCCCGTGTACATACACACATCACTAATGAACGCATGTGAACAAAAAGTGCAATCAATAAACAGTAAGACAATAAAATATGTCAATGTAATCGCCTGAAGTCCTCGACATAATGGCTGTACTAACATATGCTCATATCATGTGTTTTCGTCTTTCAGCCAGTCCATATACTAATTGAGATAACTAATATTACATTGATAGTCTCTCATAGGAAAGAAGTGTTCATGTATAAAAAATAATTGACTCAAATTTCTAATTTTCGGGCTCATGCCCTTCATCAGGATTTATTTCTATTTGCATGTATTTAAGGTGTATCCATCTTGTTTTATCCAAATTTGATTAAACAAGATGGATACAACTTAAATACACGCAAATAGAAATAAATCCTGATGAAGGGCATGGGCCCGAAAATAAGAATATTGAGTCAATTATTTTTATACATGAGATAACTAACGTTAGACCTTACAAGGTGTGAGCAACACCAACACCACACACAGCAGGGCTCTAACTAGACTTTGTAGACTAGGACTATGGGCCCTCAGGTAGGGGAATTTCGCGCTGTTTTGTCGAAAAAGGGGATTCTGTGTTTTATAAATATAAACAATCATATTAGTAATACAATTACTATATAAAAAGCCAATCCCAAGCTCTAACAACATCTACAACAACAGTCTGAACAGTATTTACAAGTGGTATGGACTTCCAAAAAAAATAAATTTGGACGGGATTTTTTTCTGAAGATAAGGGGAAATGTATATTCATTTAGGATGGGATTTGGCCGAAATTCGGCCCCAAAAAACGGTCAAATGAGGTCCCTGAACATGTAAGAGAATAATTGTGCTGCAATGTCTACATTCGTTGAACCAGTTGTATAGAGCTCTAACATTTTCAAAGCGCCCTGAGTGAACTTTTCCGTACGTGAAATACTCAAGGTTGGACTCTTGATTAAAACCCATTTTAAATCTATTTTCATCTTGACGCTGATAACTTCTAGTATCTTTGAGAACATTGTTATTTAGTACAATATAATGTATCGTGTTTATCATTGAACTGATGTCCTATTTTATGATTGCACAACCAACCAACAATCCGTGTAACGTATGTAGTCCATGTCCCAGGTCTTGAAAATTGAAGATCCATTACCAAAGAGGTGAACAGATCCAACAATGATTTTCGGTAAGCTTGATATCTAAGCTGTCCGAAATCAGTTGATGGACTTGCGGGACATTTTGCCAAATGACCTTTTGGCGGCCATCTTTAAAGATGGCCGCCGTTATTTTAAGCAAGCAGAGGGTTTAGAAAAACTTCGATCATTCCTCACTCACACGGGCTATCGGGTCGTGATATGTCTTAAAATGTTTGCATTTGAACAACGCATGTGGTAATATATAAATATAGATATTATAATATGATTATTAATTAACAATTATTGATTTTTTAAGGAAATTATGATATTTTTCGATTTTTGTCGTTTATTTTTCTCTTTCAAATCGGATCTGAGTGTGTATTTGACCATTTGTTGATTGTTATATGCAGAGGTTGGTTCTAGGCGTCAATAATAAACATTACATTGACAGATTTTCATTTGAAATTCCTTCATTAGCCAGGAGTATTGAATGACTGAAAGTTGATTAATAGTCAAGTCTATAAATGGGATATTTATGTTATACCCGGCATTGGATTGTATAGTAAATATTTTTTGGTTTTCTGTTAGGGAATTTGTTGTAATTAAAGAATATGAATAATGCCCAGCTGGCATCATTGAGCATTTTGTGAAAATCAAGATGGCGTCCAAGATGGCCGCCAAAATTCAGAAAAACAATCATAGGTGCTACAAATTAGGATCAAATGGCTTTTTTTGCAGTTTGCTTGTAGTTTAAATGTTTAAAACATAATTATTTTTTTATATATAATATTATTGATTGAGTAAGTGAATGTAGAAAGGCATCCGTGATGGCTGGAATCAACATGGTGGCTAAAAAATGACAAGCTGTTAGGAAAAGAATTTGTTTTATCACTATTTAAGTTGAAGTGGTGTAAAATAAATTGTTGAACTGTAACATGTAGTAAATGCTCCAGGAAATCTTTGCGCTTTAAGCATTGAACCATTAGCTGATTCAAAATGGCGGACAAAATGGCTTCCAAAATCAATTAAATATTGTGTTAGTGGTCCAAGGAAGTTACAAATTGATATTTATGTGATCGATAGCAGTGTAAGTTGTGCAAACATAATGAAACATAACATTTATACACTGTATGAAATATGCATTATATCTATTTGGTGATCGACTTATTCCATTTAAAATGGTATCAATGTAGGCTGAAATCATAATTGTGACAAAATGGCCGTCGCATACAGGTATGTCAAAAAGAAAAATTGCATTAAAACATGTATCGTAATGGAATGTGTTTATGTGAATACTTCTATAGGTTAAAAATATAGATCTACTGTAACATTAGAACACTTTATGTGCAATATACTTGATGTGACTTCTAAAATGGTTGCCAACCATGTATGTTCAAATGGGAGAGGTATTCAATACTAATCTTATCTAATTGGAGAATAAGGATAGCCACATAGTCACATCGCCTGTAACTGACCAAGTGTTTACTATGGTGTTATCTGGTTGGCTGTCATTATCCTTAAGTCAAATACGATCAATATTGTGTACCACCGATACTGATTGCCCAATGTATGTTGGGTTGGAAACGAGGTACGGTATATGTATACGATATTCTTCATACATAGTTATACATGTTTTATTTACACATTGCCGTCAAAGAATAGTAGTAGCTAATCTGCACATACATCAAACTCGACGCATACACTGAATTCACAGCAGCACCATCAATATGCCACGGAAGCGATCCACTCACCATTACACTAATCTACCGATCACCCAGCAGTGACCCACCACCATCAGCAACCCAGCTTTAATGGAGTCAACCACGTCCGCCCTGCCTACCCAACATCGACAAAATGGCTAACAGGCGACATCAACTTACCACATATCGACTTGGAAACTGGTATGATTACAGACAACATCTACCATCTCCATACTTGCCAATATTTATAGACACGATCACAGAAACAAGCTCAGAACAATTTGTCAACTTCACGATAGGGGTAAACAACAAACGTTTCCTCTTTATAACCAGTACAGCAGTATCTTGGGTTAGCAACCGTAGCGCTGTATTCATAGTGGCGAGGACCACAGCGGCAAGACGGAATACATAAGCATTTTCCAGGGCGTCAGCATTGACCTTGCCTTGCACTTTTCTCATACCACTGATATTGACACATTATGAATGTTATTTCAGAGACTATGCCAACGTACCATATAAAATTATAAACCCACATACCATCCCAGGTATTTCCAACCATTGTTAGTAGTAATCAGAAAAGTCAAACGTCTATTATGAAGAAGTGGGCATTTCGCACAACTTCAGTATAGACAAACTGCATACAAACAGCCAAGCTCTCGGGAAGGTCCAGAACTAAGCGTTGCGCATAATGACTGGTGCTTCGAAGTCTACACCGATTGAACTCCACTGGTATCCAGCCATTATACAAACGAAGGCAAACCAAAGTCATGCTTCATGCGGAGAAGTTCAGATCAATACCGAACCACCCAATGGCAACAAGATTAGCTGGTTTTACCAAAATCGGATCAAACGAAGCAGCTTTGTACACGAAACCAAGAAGTTAGACTAATAGCTTGCACCTGATTTGACCGTAGCAAGTACACCTCTCAATATACACCAGGTAACAAAGAGAGACATCACAGAGCCACAGGGAAGCACTGCAGTAACTACGGAGTGTAGACCGAAGCTCACAACAAAACACGAGAACTAACCAAAATACTACATAACCTTAGTACTCACTGCAAACTAGCACAATCAGTGGATTCCTGCCCACTGTGGAATGCCTGGAAATGAAACAGCAGATGATTTGGCAAAACTGGGCACAACAGTCAGCACAACCACCAGTACATGTGAAATATAGAGAGAAAGTTACCATTAACAAGAACTTCACAAGACCAAGAAAAGATGCTGATCCCTACCAACAGGTCAGAACAAGTGATTATGGTATGACGACTACGCTCATGGCACAACAGGCTGAACCATCACATTTATCGGAAGTACAAATTGGTGCCATCTCCGATCTGTCTTCTGTCGATCATGTCCTCCAAAGATGCCGAAGACACAACCAGGATCAAACTGCAACGTGGCCCACAGACACAACTCATCAAGAGAAGCTCTATGGAGACGATGATGATCTGCGGAAGACCAGAAAGTTCATCGCAGACACTTAGATAATAGTGTAGGACGAACGACTGAGGTAAGGTGAGGACAAACTGTATGTGAGAAAGAATATAACTGGTCACGGTCCGCATGAAGCAACGATTCCGAACAACATCCACACAAGTTTTTTGAATACTATACTCCCATCAGACTAGAGCGTCACACTCATCGTCAAAACGGGAGACCAATTTATAGCGACCTAGCAACTACTGGTCCATCTCAATCAAGTCTGCGTGAAGTAAACTGGTCGAGCACACATCGTTACTTCGAAGCCAGATACTAGCTGACTAACAACATGGCTCAGAAAGATATTCACTGAGAGCCAGCTGCACTCCATAACCAACTACAACTGTTACCTAGATGTTGGAGATCAGATTTGCCCGTCACAAAGCCTTGACTCTAAGGAGAGGCAAGCCAGCAAACTGAATTATTACAATACCAGTGCAACCTGCTGGGCAGGAATATTACTAGCATAATTCTTGCAATCAGAACCCAACATGTGCTGGTCGGAGAACATTCCACCAACACAGCACCAGCCACGCCAGGCGTACCTCAGGGATCAGCCATTGGACCACTTTTTTCTGTTGTATATCTACCACCTTCTAATTCATGCAACATCTACTCACCATCTGCTTGCTGACAACAACCTCTTGAACAGGGTTCTTACTAAAGAAAATGCTTAAGCCTAACATGATGACATGGACAGACTACAGCAAAGAATGTGAGGGTCCATGGTAGATGTCATTTAATCCTTACACGTATATGGTCACTAGGAAGAGAACTCGTGTTAAGACTCCGTTTTTCATTCACAACAGCATGACACGTAACAAGTTGTGGCAGAGATAAGTACATCGGGGTATATATAGATGAGGTATCCATGAGTACCAATGTTGCTACCATTGTGAGGAAAGCCTACAACAACATCGCCTTCTTCTGGAAAATCTTAAAAAACTATCGAAACAGATTAGGGTACGATGTTACCAGACACATGTTAAATCAATCCTTGAATACGCCAATTCGGCAAAGGATCAACCAGGGCAAATATTTGTCATCTGGAGGCAGTTCAGCATATTAGACGCAATTCGTCAAACGGTACTTTAGCACAACAAGCAACATCAGGCAGATCATTGGTGACTTTGGTTGGAAGCTCTAGAACCAGATCCATGAGTATTTTCGACAGCGATTATGCCTTCTCGATGGGTCTTATTTATAGTGGATAATCATGATTATTTGTTTTTAACAAAAATAACTTGCCGTTCACACGATCTTGTAATTAAATATCAATGGTACGATAATGCCCAAGAGGACGACCATATATACTATACAGAAAGAAGAAATATCTTCAATTTATTTCCCCACTTATGTAATGTTAAGTGGTTATCTTTGCTGCCATGTTGAAGTTAAACGATAATGCATGTCTGACAAACTATTTGAACACACTATATATACGATTTTAATAAAATATGCTTATTCAGCAATAATGATGGCCATAACATCCGGTAGTTGATTCCTTACTATGCTATTTTAAATAATTGCAAACAATTAATTATGCTATGATTGAATAGATACTATGTTTAACATCTAAACAACTGCCAATTAGCAACAAAAGTAATTTATGTAACTAATCTCTTGCACCACCGACATATTTCCTGATTTTGGTGGCCATCTTGGATGCCATTTTGAATAAGGCAACGGGTCAATTGAGTCGAATCGAACTATTTTTTGAATGTTAGTTAACTATTTTAATTCCGATATCAACAAGAATGATTTGAATAAATTTTTTAACAGAAAATATCAATATGTCAATTATTGCGGCCGTTGTAACCGCCATTTTGATTTCAGCCGACCTGGATGCCATCCCACAATATTTTAATCGAAGAGTAACGATAGATAAAATATAAATGCATGTGTTAAAAACATTTTAACTACAACTAATCGGCAAAAAAAGAAATTTGTAACTAATTTCTGGCATCTCTGATTGTTTTTCTGAATTTTGGCGGCCATTTTTGACGCCATCGTGATTTTCACAAAATACTCAATGATGACAGGTGGTCATCATTCATATTCATCAATTGCAACATATTCCCTAACAGAAAACCAAAAAATATTTACAATACGATCCAATGTTGGGTCTAACCTAAATATCCCATTTGTAGACAGGACTGTTATTTAAACTTTTAGGAATCCAATATTCCTGGCTCATGAAGGATTTATAAAGGAAAATCTGTCAATGTAATGTTTATTTTGGACGCCTAGAACCAACCTCTGCATATAACAATCAACAAATGGTCAAATACACACTCAGATCCGATTTGAAAGAGAAAAAATAACGACAAAAATCGAAAAATATTATAATTTTCTTAAAAAATCAATAATTATTAATTAATAGTCATATTATAATATCTCTATTTATATATTACCACATGCGGGGTTCAATTGCAAACATTTTAAGACATATTACAAGCCGATAGCCCATGTGAGTGAGGAATAATCGAAGTTTTCCTAAACCCTCTGCTTGCTTAAAATAACGGCGGCCATCTTTAAAGATGGCCACCAAAAGGTCATTTGGCAAAATGTCCCGCAAGTCCATCAACTGATTTCGGACAGCTTAGATATCAAGCTTACCGAAAATCATTGTTGGATCTGTTCACCAATTTGGTAATGGATTTCGGTCTGTCACATGGACTAATGAAGAACAATCATATATCGCTGGCTTAGAATGAGAAGGTCGTATCTACAAAATCAATATTTTGAGAAAGCAAGAAAAAACTGTCTGAAATTTACTCGTTACTTATGGTAAAACAAGCTTTGACAACTTCGTTTTGGTCAACATGACAATTTCCGATTTTCATGAAAATAGGCTCATATGAAGCGCCTTATGGTGTAGATTACCAATATACATTAGTCTTATAAGGTAGCGATATTTACTCTATAAAAAACCAATTCCAAACTATAACAACTGCTGAAAAGTATTAACAAATGTAATGGACTTCCAAAAAAAATTGAAACAAAATTTTGGAGGGGATTTTCTTTTGAAAATAGGGGCAAATGTATATTCATTTAGGATGGGATATGGCCGAAATTCGGCCCCGAAAACGGTCATATGAGGGCCCTGCACAGGTAAGAGAATATGCTGCAATGTCTACATGCATTCGTTGAACCAGTTGTATAGAGCTCTAACATTTTCAAAGCGCACTGAGTGAACTTTTCCGTACGTGAAATACTCAAGGTTGGACTCTTGATTAAAACCCAAACATTTTAAATCTATTTTCATCTTGACGCTGATAACTTCTAGTATCTTTGAGAACATTGTGGATGTGGATTGTTATTTAGTACAACAATATGTCGTGTTTATCATTGAACTGATGTCCTATTTTATGATTGCACAACCAACCAACAACCCGTGTAACATATGCAGAACAATCATATATCGCTGGCTTAGAATAAGAAGGTCGTATCTACAAATTCAATATTTTGAGAAAACAAGAAAAACTGTCTAAAATTTACTCTTTACTTTTGGTAAAACAAGCTTTTACAACTTCATTTTTGTCAGCATGACAAGTTCCGATTTTCATGACAATAGGCTCATAAGAAGCGCCTTATGGTGCAGATTTCAAGTATGAATTAGTCTTATAAGGTCGTAAGTGCCACTTACGACCTTCTCATTCTAAGCCAGCGATATATACCTGGACTTCAAAAGGTTAAAATAGTAACAATGGATCAATATTATGTCAATAAAGATAAGTAGAACTTAGTCAACTTATTTACAGGATATTTAACTTTAATATTGACCTAACCTTATAAGGTATATAACTTATATAATCAGGGTCATATGTCTTATTGACTTAAAGTGTATAGAGCTGTATCTGACGAATTTTTTTTTTAAAGTTTCAAAAACTGAAAAACAATTATGCTTTCATATCTATTAGATCAGTTTTCGCTTTAGTTTTAACAGAAACTCTTGCTGTGGTTTATTGAACATGCGAACTGTCCATTTTCATACGAAAGTGTTCTAGAACACTCTTTGAAATTATAAGACACGTCTATTTTTCCACGGAACTCATCCAAAGTTTTAATTTGCAATTAAGGTAGTCTAGTATCATACTAAAAACGATGCAAGTAATTATTTTGCGATTAAATGACTGTTAGAATATAGCTCTATACACTTTAAGCTAACTAGTAATAACGACACTGTTATAACCAACAGACTATCCGCGTATTGTAACATCCTTATAACACATGAAAAAAAAGTTAAGTTACCAATTTTCTATGGCTCTTTTCAGCTGTTAGGCCGCTCAAGCACCCTTTGAAATACACTGCAACTTCCCCTGGTCATTGGGCTACATATGGAAACCTACACTCGTGTCTCCTTAGGGAGACTATTTCTCTCCTGCCGTGCGGCAGCCAACATCGATCTGCGGCGCCCAGGTATAGACACTGCTCTAACAGGTACCATTTTACACCACGGTGGAGTGTAGCTGTGGGTCTTGCTCAGAGAAATTAACCAGTGGTCCAGGGATCGAACCAGGGACCTCTCGATCCCGAAACGTGCGCCCTACCTCTAGGCCACCGCTCCCCACATGATGTGAACATAGAATCATATCGATAGCACATGTATCACATAACAAGGTTTACGTACCAATCAGTTGCATTCACGCCCCCACACCCGGGAATGGGTCGGGATTTTTACGTTTGGGTAGTCACAACACCCACCCTTCCACGGCCTGCAGGGAACAGCTGATGGTAAAATATCCGGTATTTCACCGGCCCTCTGACTCAACTAAGTATTCCCCCGCGTATTGGTTCGGAGAAGAAAAGACAACATTTCCCCGGCAGTGCAGGGGAAGCTGAATAGGTAAAATCACGGCCGTTTCCCTGGCTATTCCCCGTTGATTCCAGGAGGTGGGGCCGTGGATACAGCTGACTGGTGCTTTATAAGACACTGTTACAGGCTTTTGGTACATCGGTTAAGTCGTCTCAACAATATTGACTTGCAGGCGTGAGAGAAATGAATTAGTACATACGAGTATACATGTATGCCGTCCGAAAACAGAAAATGCGCATGTACAAATATATGTATACAGTATAGCACGTCTAACTCTAATTTAAGTTCAATTTAAAACAAGTTTTTCTAACTTATATTTATAAATATCGACACCTCATTCCTGATGTTATCCATCGCCACCAGGGTATGAGATTAGAGAAACCAGTTTCTCTTAAAATGGTTTGAATGTATACTAAATTATTGGTACAAATGAATCCTGAAGACACAGAATATGAGATATCAGCATAATGTAAGATAGTGCCCGGTTCTACCAAGTGCACATACCAACCTGTATGCAAGTTGTTTAGTAACACTCGGTCGCTATCTTATAACGTGTGTGTCTGTTAGAAAATGTGAGCACTCTATTATACTTTGTGCTATTTATACATTTTGTAAAAAGCTATTTCTGTAACAGTGTTATATCACGCCACTTTGACCTAAATAACGGCTACAAATCCAAGTCGAAAAGTGTCAACATTGGAATACAATAAAAGGGCGTAAGTATTTAATGTCTATGGTGATTTCCGTGAAACGTACGCCTCTATAAGAGGAAATATGTCTAGCTGACTTAAGTACTCGATCTTCCTTACGGCAAACGTAGCGTAGTGGTATTGAGGATATGATTTAATCAGATTGGGAAATATGTGAGCTGTTAACGATTTTGTAGGATCCCTATCAACAGCAGGGTCCGGCGAACAATTGTCTGACCATATACTCTGCTTATTGTGAAAACTAAGGCATGCCAGTAACACATGTAAATTGAACTGACAAATTGCTGACCGCTAACCTTTTGAGGCATGTAATGCCTATCCATGTACATGTACATTTTGTAATAATTATCATGTTTCAAATAGTATAACCACTTACTAGTATTACTCTGTTACTTTGTACATATTTTGTTCAATATCCTCTTCACAGAGGGAAATAAAGAATTGAATTGAATTTGAATTTGAACTTCAAAGGTTTCACAGGGTGGTTGCAAAAACGGCCCGGCTACAATGTATGGATAGAGATATAAATATGTTGCGTAAAAGTTAATATAATTTCCCTTAGCGCATGTGGCTCACATTTCATAGAAAGTGAAGAAATAAAATAAAAACGGCTATTTTTTTTTTTTGAAGTGACGCAATTTGGTCTTGGGTATGTAGTCAAAAGTCACGTGGTATTACTACAGTGTATAAGGTCCTGGGCCATTTTTTGAATGAGAATGTTTTAAAATGGTTCACTGTAGGTGAAAATATGAGTACATTGAGCACTAAATACTGTATTAAAGATGAAGTAGAACATCACTTTTAATTACATTCATTTTGTGTCATTTCCGATTTCCAAAAATGATGCGCACAACACTTTTTGTCGGAACTATGTATATTAAGGTGTAGAACAAACATAAGGTTCATTGCGTATTTTGCACCAGTCACTGGCAGTCAGTATTATGCCCGCACGGTTCTAAGACCCGGGAATTACTACGTGATTACGTGTCGTGACCATGGGGATTTATACTGTAATCATTGTCTTCATGAGACCCGACGGGCGGTGGGAACGCAGGGGGGATTAGACAGACTAACCTAACAGGCGGAATTTTGGCAATTCTATCGACCCCGAGTCCCGGGGAATAGACTTTGGTACAGTGATTACGTGTCCTGATCATGCATTGGGGTTTAAACAGGAAGCATTGTCTTCAGGTTGGGGATTTAGACTTGGTCGCCCAAAGATCCCTCGGTGAGCAAAATATCGTCTGGTACAATGTGTTTGTAATTAAACATACATCTTTCGGTAAATAAATACCGCGAAAATTAAAATAGCTCCAACTTGTGACGCGACGTCTATGCGAATGTTAACATAATAAAACCTGCACAAACTGTATCAATGATATAATCGTGCAGGGATCTAACAAAACAGGAATAAGACGGTAAGTGGCGTAAAGTGAATCAAGATCACTGCAGTGTTGTGTAACATACGCATGATAACAAGTCTTTGAAAACATACTGCAGAATGTGTTAACTATGATAGCATACGTCTGCTTTTTACTGCGTATCTGAAAGGGAACTATTTGGGCCCCTCATCTTTCTTTCTTTCTTCCATTTAATTTGCAGGGCCCACTCTGGGGCATTTTCGCAAATGTTAGAGACAGAGGTGAGATGCAAGGAATCCGGGTGCGATACCCTTGCACGTTTCGAATAGATTCCTTGGTTCTTTAACGGGCCAGGTGTAAAGCACCGATACACGCGAGACTACCCCTTGGTTACCTACCAGGATCATCTCTAGTTGGGTCTACTTCTATACGTAACGTTATTTCTAGTAAAATGTGTTACTTTGGAGTATTCAATATACAAATTATAGACCAGAGCGCACCACGTACATGCTATCTACAGTTTTAACCAGTTCCGAACCACTTATAATTTATGGGTCAGGAATACTTGAGTTTGCCTGTTGGTCAGTTATGGTGGACTTATACTGAGGCTAGCAGGTTATCACCAACCGCTTCTCTTATCTCCTGACCTTTATATTTGCAGGTGTGGGATACCAGATGACCAACAATTGACAAATATATTGAATATTGGAAAACCTTATTATGCGGAAAATCGTTTGAAGAATGCGAAAATAACTTCTCGTTCAGGTAACTGTATCATTGAAACAAACAAAACACTTTTTTTGAAAAATAGAAAAATATAAATTTTCAATAAAAAATGTTTTCGTGTTTTTTTTTCGTTTTCAAAGATACAGTTACCTGTGGTTGAAACATGTTTGAAATAGTATTTGTTTCTTTACAACAACAGTGTTTTATTCCGGTACATACTCAAACTAAGTTAGCGTTGGTAAATCATCACAATTTTCTACTTTTTCATGATTTTCATTGCATTCCAGTATTGGACTCAATGTTTGCATTTAATTGAGTTTTTTGGAACGTTTCAAACGAAGATACCCTTCTTAAACGTCCCGAAACTATAATAAGAGGACCTAGCTACAGATGAACATTGGGACCACAAGTCATGCATAAACGCTGGCTTAGAATGAGAAGGTCGTAAGTGCCACTTACGACATTATAAGACAAATGCATATTTGCAATCTACATCATAAGGCGCTTCTTGCGAGCCTATTTTCATAAAAATCGGAACTTGTCATGTTGACCAAACGGAAGTTGAAAAGGCTTGTTTTACCATGAATAAAGAGAGATTGCCAGACAGTTCTCATTCTAAGCAAGCAATATTGCATAAGTTATAGTCATATGGTGACCAAGGTTAGCGCAAAACCCGAGTCTAAATTGTTGGGGGCATATTCGTAGTTTCCTAGTAATAACTATAACACACACGTCATTTGGAAGACCAATTATTGAAAATACTTTAGTTTGACAAAGTGGTATTGTTTTTGACCGCAGCTGGTCATGTATCGTAAGGGTCACATGTTTTGATTTGATGGTCATTGAGGTCAAGTTTCATAAAGATTTGGCAAGTTAAGAAGGTTTTGATTAGCCTTGTGATCTAGTTTTTGACCATGTGTGACCAAACTTGAAAAGGGAGCCACATTTGAACAGATTGTGATAAAGTCTCTGACGATAAGGCTAAAATTGTGACATCCACGGTGTAGTAAGGTTCTTCTTTGATTTGATCTAGTTACCTAGTTTTTGAAACCAGGTTTTGTGTAGATGGTCATCGTGATTATAAAAATTAGGCTAAAGTTGTGACATCTAGTTCGTTATAATTAAGTGTGGGCAGACGAAGAACCACAGGTAACTTGCACATGTATCGTTGAAAACAAAACAAAAAACATGCGGAGAACAGTGAATAATGGAATTGTGATTGTCATATAACACACATTGTCACCATGTCACCATGTGATAAGTGTGCTATTAAATATTGCACACCTCATTTATCGAATACGGGCACCCAGGGTATTCAATACCATACACCTAGGTATTTAATATCATAAATCTAGGTATTCAATATCATACACCTATGTATTCAACATCACACACCTAGGTATTCAATATCACACACCTCAGTATTCAATACCACACGCCTATGTATTCAATATCACACACCTATATATTCAATATCATACCTCAGTATTCAATACCATACACCTCGGTATTCAATATCACACTCCTCAGTATTCAATATCACACACCTCAGTGTTCAATATAATACACCTATGTATTCAATATTATACACCTATGTATTCAATATCACACACCTATGTATTCAATATCACACACCTCAGTATTCAATATCACACACCTCAGTATTCAATATTATACACCTAGATATTCAATATCACACACATTGGTATTCAATATTATACACCTCAGTATTCAATATTATACACCTATATATTCAATATCATACCTCAGTATTCAATACCATACACCTCGGTATTCAATATCACACTCCTCAGTATTCAATATCACACACCTCAGTGTTCAATATTATACACCTAGGTATTCAATATCATACACCTAGGTATTCAATATCACACACCTATGTATTCAATATTATACACCTATGTATTCAATATTATACACCTATGTATTCAATATCACACACCTATGTATTCAATATCACACACCTCAGTATTCAATATCACACACCTCAGTATTCAATATTATACACCTATGTATTCAATATCACACACCTATGTATTCAATATCACACACCTCAGTATTCAATATTATACACCTAGGTATTCAATATCATACACCTAGGTATTCAATATCACACATCTATGTATTCAATATTATACACCTATGTATTCAATATCATACACCTATGTATTCAATATCACACACCTCAGTATTCAATATTATACACCTAGGTATTCAATATCATACACCTAGGTATTCAATATCACACACCTATGTATTCAATATTATACACCTATGTATTCAATATTATACACCTATGTATTCAATATCACACACCTATGTATTCAATATCACACACCTCAGTATTCAATATCACACACCTCAGTATTCAATATTATACACCTATGTATTCAATATCACACACCTATGTATTCAATATCACACACCTCAGTATTCAATATTATACACCTAGGTATTCAATATCATACACCTAGGTATTCAATATCACACATCTATGTATTCAATATTATACACCTATGTATTCAATATCATACACCTAGGTATTCAATATCACACACCTCAGTATTCAATATCATACACCTCTGTATTCAATATCATACACCTCAGAATTCAATATCATACACTAGGTATTCAATATAACATACTGAGGTACTCAATATCACACACCTCAGTATTCAATATCATATATGGTTCGTTATATCGCACTTCTCGCTATTAATTAAATTTTGTGTCTTGTCTAGGTCTAACCATAGGATTATAATCAAAAGTAGTTAAAACATTTCTCAAGTCCTGCTCAAACATTTTTCAGAATCATTTTTGTGACAATCAGCACACATGGCTCACCTGATGAGTTCACATTGATCAATGAAATATTATATACTGGTAAAACATGGACTATTATAAATTATTAATTGCTTATTATCACTAACCTAACTTGAACTTGGAATACTGGTTATAACTGTGACCAATTGTGTACATAAAATTATCAGAACAAATTCAAGCAAAGAGTTAAACTCGAGTGATTTGTGGTTTTTGCCCAACAGTCTAACACTGCCCTGCATAAATGAATATGAAGTAAAACCAATGTGATGAAAATGGACATTGTGACTGTCCTATAATACAGACCCAAATTGTGACAAGTTTGCTATCAATATCCAATAAAAGCTACATATAACCTCCTAACATACACGTACATTCTCTAGACAACACTGGTATGTACTGTAACATGTTGTATGTAAACAACATTGTTTCAATCCTCTTATGTAAATCATTATTCTTTCCCTGCCAATGTCATTGACTTGGACAAAATATTCAGCCCAGTTTATGATCAGTTTAAGTTTGTTGTGCAAGTATAGATGACAATATACTGTAAAATCATTAATTTCGATAGGATAAAATTTCGTGATTCACCTTTATTTAACCATGAAATTAAATCCCATCGAACAATCATTTTGACCCTTGCATTAATTACATGAAATGCAAAACCCAAGAATAAAAGTCCCATCGAAATAGTCTTTTCTACCAAAACCACGAAATTTCCTCCCATCGAAATTAAATGATTTTACAGTCTAGATTGTCCATAACTTTCTTCTTAAGTACTTGCAATGAAGATAGAAAGGCTGTGTGAAGTAGTATGATGGAGATAGGACAAGTGGTAATAATTCGATGGCTTAGAATAAGAAGGTCGTAACTACAAAATTGATATATTCAGAAAACAAGAGAAAACCGTCTGTTATTTACTCTTTATCTATGGGAAAACATGTTTTTACAACTTCATTTTGGTCAACATGACAATTTCAGATTGTCATGAAAAAAGGCTTATAAGAAGCGCCTTATGATGCAGATTTCAAATATGTAACAGTCATATAAGGTCGTAAGTAGTAGTTACGACCTTCTCATTCTAAGCCATCGATTCTGATGTAAATGTACTTGAAACAAGTAGTCCAAGTGTGTATGTTGTTGTGCTGATTACAGTCAGTATATGTGCATTCATAATTTGTTTTCAGCATACCAGTACTGTAAAATCATTTAATTTCAATGGGACAAAATTTCGTAATTTTGGGAAAAAAAGACCATTAATAAAAGACGTTAATTCGTGGAGTTTGTATTTCAGGAAATAAACACAAGGGCCAAAATTATTGTTCTATGGGATTCAATTTTGTGGTTTAAAAGGCGCCCCACGAAATTTAATCACCCGACGAAAATTAATGATTTTACATCCACTTTATTGTGCAAGTCAGCGAACATATACATATCGCTGGCTGAATGAGAAGGTTGTAACTACTACTTGCGACCTTATGAGACTGAAACATATTTGAAATCTTGCACTATAAGGTGCTTCTTATAAACCTATTTTCATGAAAATAAAAACTTGCCATGTAGACCAAAATGAAGTTGTCAAAGCTTGTTTTTCCATTAGTAAAGAGCAAATTTCAGACGGTGTTTTTTTTGTTTGCTCAAAATATTGATTTTGTACTTAAAACCTTCTCATTGTAAACCAACAATATTTAGCTAAGCTTGCTACAAGGTTATATAGTCAAGTTCCGCTCACCCAAGTCCATGATTGTTTTCAATTTAGAGGGGTTCTACTAAGACATAATACCCACTCCTGAAATGAGTCGCATGTCTGTTTTGGGTACCATTAGCATACATCCCTACACCTGATCAATGTTTCAAACTTTGCTTTATTGTTCATATTATAAAGCAGACCTGAATGTTAAAGTGTATAGAGCTATATTCTAACAGTCATTGGATGTCAAAATAATTACTTGCATCGTTTTTAGTATGATACTAGACTACCTAAATTGAAAATTAAAACTTTGGATGGGTTCCATGTACTTTGATTCAATCGTCAAAAAATAGACGATTCTTATAGTTTCATAGGGTGTTCTAGAACACTGTCGTATGAAAATGGACAGTTCGCATGTCAAATAAATCACACAGTTTCTGTTAAAACTAAAGCGAAAAATGATCCAATGGATACGAAAGCATAATTGTTTTTCAGTTTTTCAAACTTTTTTAAAAAATATCTTCCAATATAGCTCTATACACTTATTTAACTCTTCTTTAAATGCAAATCAGAGTTGCAGGTCTTGCTTAACTTGGTCAGCTGTTGATGGTGAGCAAGAATTGAAAGCCAAAAAGACTTAAGTGATATCCCCATCATGTGTGAGAAAAGTTGATCTAACAAAGGAATTTGTAAGTCCAAAAAGGGCAATAACTCTAGCACAAAGCAGATCAAGTGTTTGCGTCTAGCTTGACATGGTCAGGTATTGATATTGAAGAAGTGTTGCAAGTTTCAAAGCAACAACTCCCATAGTGCTGGAGAAAAGTGAACCTTAACACATACCTTAACCAAGGCATTTTCTAAGTCCAAAAAGGGGCATAACTCTTGCAAAATGCAAATCAGAGTTATGGGTCTTGCTTGACACAGTCAGGTATTGATGATGAACTAGTGTCGCTAGTTTCAAAACAATAACTCAGGATAGTTTATGGGAAGTTTACCTTAACACAAAACCTAACCAAGCAACACTGACAATGATAACGGCATGATCTTATTTGTAGAAATTTTTTATCAAAATCAAATTGTGGCCATACACAGGAAGAGTGATCACAAAACTCTCACCCTGTCACTTTGTGACAACTGAGCTTAAAGTTCATTTTCATTATTTGTCTGATCTATTGAAAAGTGTGTATTTCTAAAATATACCAAGTATATTTCTAAACCAATTGTATCACACCACATTTTTGGTTGCTTTTAAACAAAATTATGTTGAGGAATAAAAACAAAACTCATAAAATTTGGATCAAAATTTCTCTTTTTTGGACTTTTTTATTTTTAACACAAACAAATAAACAACAAATTGCAATTTTGATTTTATATCATATATGATAAACATTTTCAAAATCAATATATATGGAAAAAATATAGTATGACTTTTATACAATAGAAGTGTATTGCTGACTTTATTTTCATGGTTAATTGCTACAACTAATTACAACAATGCTAACGAGTTTGTGTACATGTAACAGCATAGTAAGAGCTATAGCTTGGGTAATTTGACACGAGCCTGACCTTTTGATAAGCATAATTTAACAGTTGATTTATTGTCTACGTTTATAACACCGAGTGTATGTTTTCATAATCGGAGAGTATCACGATGACACTCGAGATGTAATACAAACACAAATCTTAAATGCCGATACTGCACGATTTGCTTGCGGAAATTGATATCTTGCATAAAGGTCAGGCTCGTGTCAAATTAGCCATGCTATACCAACCAAACATGTATTAGGCCAATTTGAAATAATGGCTAGATTATCATCCTGTATTTAAATGGGAAAAAAGTTGTTATATTCCAAACAATAGGCCATCCTTAAAAAATTGTATGTTTGCCCTAACGCTACCTCATGATTGAAATCACCCCAACTCAAACTTTTTTTGGCCTATTTCCTTATATAATTATATCGACTTGAATTTTTTTACAGGTTCATCAAAAATTATTTCTATGCAAAAACAAATTCAACCTACCTACCCACCTTAAAAAACTTGGGTCGCGTTAGGGCAAACAAACAATATTTTAAGGATGGCCCTGAAATAATAATAATATTTGTGTTCTGGGCTCATATTAAATGGATTTCCTTCATTTTATCTAACATCTTAAGTTCTTAACCAACTTGTCGAGTTTTGAGAAAGAAAAAAAGGCGGGGGGGTGTGAATAAACTACATTTACGGGATGATAATCTATGTATGTACTCATTCTGCCTGTTAAAATGATGTTTTTACTGTAAGTTAAATGTTCAGACAGGGAAATGATAGAAAAATGGTTTTCTAACCATACATGTTAGTAATTAATGTGAGAAGAAGAGCTTTTCCCCTAAAGGCATTGACAGGTTTTCAAAGTGGTAAACATTTGTTGTATACACGCGACATCCATCAATTTACGGTATACATATATACAAGCTCAAGTAAGAAATACAACAAACTTGTTGTTGTTGTTGTTGTTGTAGTTATAACACTAAGAAGTAAGTAGCAGCAGCAGCGGCAGCAACAGCAGCCACATGAAAGCTATCATAAAATGAAAAATGAAAAATTAAGACAATGTCGTCAAAAACCTATATATAGACTAATGTCATGATACTAATTTAATGAATATGTCATACCTCATTTTTTCTATATCAAAATAGAGACAATAAAACAAGTGTACATATATTTTGAGCACATCTTTATATGGCAAACTGACAAGGTAGATGAACTTATTTTTGTCAAGAAAATTCATGATCTTTTAAAACAGGAAATATTAACACACATTTCATGTTGAACATTGAAGAAATAAACAAATTGTAGAGTGGAATGATTAAGAACAAGTTACTAATCATCTATCATTCTGTCCAACACATACACAGAGAATCCTCGAGCAAAATTAAACCAAAAAGCCTAGACTATGGCCAATTTGTAGACTATCATTTTAAATATCAGCTTTCTATAAAATGTGTTATAGGTCTAAATTAACAAATGATAAATTGAACACCAGCAAAAAAATAGAACTATACATACATAATTAATCGTACATGTATCATAATAATTAATCCAAAAGAAAAATGACAAATTTTTTATGGAAACCAGAGCGATTTGTATGTACTGTAAAATCATTTAATTTTTGTGGAGGATTAAATTTCCTGGATTTCCTGGTTCACCTTCTACCACGAAATTAAATCCCATCGAATAATGATTTTGACCCTTGTAATTATTACCTGAAATGCAAAATCAAGGAATTGATTTCCCATCGGAATGGCCTTTTTATTAAAACTACGAAATTTCATCCCATGGAAATTAAATGATTTTACAGTATATAAAACACATCATGATTTGAGTGGTAAGTACATAGGAGTCAACTATAATCATCTTATCAAATGCTGGACAACTGAACAAGGTGTAACATTATAAACAAGGTAATTTCACAGGCAGCTCAATCACAAGGGGCACTATCTATCCCGGTAATTTTGACCGTTCAAATTGATTTAAAACATATGACATTAATTAGAATTATCAAATGCTACAAGGAGTGCCTCTTTAAACAGCATGTCTTGGATTTCACCATTTTATTTTTATATCTGATAAGTATTTTATATCTGTTGGAGCAACAAAGGAAAAACATCAAATGTGGCTTATGGGAAATGTAAGGGGTAAATGTTTGATTTGAAAGTAAAATGAAAAACCAGCATAGCATGATCCAGAGCTATTTATCTTAATTCATACCAATGACTTCCTATGAGTTATGGAATTTGTACAGGTCATATGTATACTAAATACATCAGTGAGCAAAAACAACAATCTGCTTTAAAATGCCAGAAAGGGATCTATCCGATAACTATATCTAGCAGGCCAGTTGTGTCTGTATGTCTGAGCTATCCTATTTTCAACTTTTTGAAAACAGGTTTCTCACAAATTTCAATTTTATTTACAAATTCTGACCTAGTTTTGTAGTCAGTTGATAATGTTAATGATAAAGTTTATAATCTTGGGACTTGTTTATTTATACTACCACGGAATGTTCATACCTAACATAAGGTCAAGAACAGATAAAAACAAGAGTACTGCCTACAGGTGCTGAATGCTCGACTTTCCTTTATATGATACATGCAGTACCCCAGTAGTGATTTTTTTACAAATTTCCACGAACCACTTTATAACTTGCAAATCTACGAGTCCCAAAATTTTTATTAAAACAAACATTAAACTTAAAGTGACCTGTTAAAGAAATGTGTCCAACTGGCTTTTATATACTAATATTAGCAGTTGAACCCCAAAGTACTGATTGTAATTAAGGTATTAAGCAATCTTAATTTTTTCTAAAATCTCAAAGCATTAATTTTATTAGGACTCACGTAACTTGTAACTTTGCATCCTCAATGGTTTTTGTGAGCCCAGGACTTGGGACTCGCAGGTAAAAAAATCACTGGTAAAACTACATGGCAGTTCACTTAAGTATAAGGGTAGCATATGACCTGTAACAACCAGGAATACAGCCTTGGTACAGAAACAGAATCATAAGTTAATAATTCAAGAAAATGTTACTGGTGTTATTGATATATCCAAGCTTGTTCTACAGAATTATCTCCCCCCCCCCGCCCCCGTTATAAGAAACCAGACCAAATACATTCAAATTATCAAACTACACAGAAGCTTAGTATATGTATATGATAATACAACTTCGATCACTTTGTAATTATGTTCACATGTGCAGCTTGGCTATATTGACATGAGCCTGACATTTATGCAAGAATTTATTACCATGTTTCTGCTTTGAATTGATCAATTTCCGCAAGCAAATAGTGCAATATCGGTATTTCATAATCATTCATAATTCGTGATACTCCCCAATTATGAAAACATACAATTGGTGTTGTATTTATTGACTGCTAAATTATGCTAATCAATAGGTCAGGCTCATGTCAAATTAGCCAAGCTATACATTGTATATAATGCATATCATGGAAAAAAACTTGTAAAAGCAAGGTTTCATATATTTGGGACTGTGAGTTCATATCTATATATATAATCATGTACATTCCTTTATGATTTATCTGTCAAATGTAATCAATAAACAAATCATTATATATATGCACAATTATATGAGAGCAGAATGTTTTATAATATATATATATACTATATATATAAATATACATATCTCAGCAGTCATAGACTATTATATATACACACCATTATACAAATGTAACAAGCAACATAGCAGTGTGGCTGATTCTATCTGGTAAATCATGTGTACATTGCCAACATGTTCTCTATGTAACACACTGAGCACTACAAATCTACATGTAGCTACAGTTTTACACCAGACACAATTAGGCCTACGTGTTTTTCTGATATTAATTAGGAGGAACAAGAATGACCAATTATCAGTTAATTTGAATGAATTTGCAAGCTCAGATTACTGTATCATTGAAAACGTAAATAAAATTTATGGCAAATTAATATTTTTCTATAAAGGAGCAGGTACTATAAGGGGTGGTTTTGGCCCAAATATTTTGGAAAAAATAAAATCCATGTTATGAAAGTTTTCTTTACAGAAAACGATAACCCCATATCTTGACTGTCTGTTTATCATGTTAACAAAAATTTATATGAGCTGGATGACGTCATTAGGGGTCTCATTTGACCCCTAAAATGGCCAAAATAGGCAATTTTTGTCAAAATATGGTCATAAAATGACAAATTGCAATACGAGCACAGGCGTGTACCAAGACCAAATTTTGTACAATTGTTGAAAATCATATTATTTATGAATACACAAAATATAAAGTTGGTACACGCCTGTGCTGATATCTAATTTTTAAAAATTAGTAAAAATAAGAAAATATTAAATGAGAGTGTGAATTTTTGGAATCGGTTTATTACAATGTCATTAGTTAAGTTATTTGAAAATAAATCACTATGGTATATGCAAATAAACGTCTAGTTTTTTATATTACAGCATTGAGTACGAGACTATAGCAAAAGAAACGCTATTTTGGGATAAAAGCGACAAAATATGAAATAAATGTGTGAATTTTTGGAATCTGTTCACTGCATTGTCATGAATCCCTTTATTTGAAAATTAATTGCTTTGGTTGTCGCATAGTAACCCAAAGTCTAAGTTATACAAATTCCAGATTCAAATCTTTCTGCAAACAATGTATATTTTGGGGTTAAATTAACAAAATATGAAATAAAAGTGTGAATTTTTGGAATCGGTACACTACAATGTCATAAATCATTATTTTTGAAAGTTAAGTGCTGTGTTGGGTGCGTAGTAACCCAAAGCCTAAGTTATAGAAACTCGAGTGTCAGATTTGTATGCAAATGAGTTTTATTTTGGGATAAAACCATAAAATAAGAAATAAAGTGTGATTTTTTGGAATCGGTACCCAGCAATGTCATTCGATATTTTATGTGATAATGATTACCCGTTGTGGATGCATAGTAACCTAAAGTCTAAGTTATAAAAATGACTGATTCAGATCTTTCTTCAAACAAGGTGTATTTTTGGGTAAAATTAACAAAATATTAAATAAAAGTGTGATTTTTTGGAATCGACACACTGTTATGTTAATAATAATGTTATTCGATGATAATTCAATGAAACAGATGCATGGTAACTAACAGTTTATTTAAGCAAAAGTCAAATGTTTCACTATACTTTAAAGTGGAATATTTTGGGGATAAAATAACAAAATATGAAATAAAAACGTAAGAATAATAAATGAAATTTCAATGTAAATCGTATATTTTTGCATATTTATTAATTTGTGTAAATGGTAAATGGTATATGTCATGTTTTGAATAATACTTCAGAAAAAAATAGATGGAAACACAAATTTGCATATTTAGTAAAAGTAAAAAATGGTTGCCAGGGAAACAAATGTACATGACTTCCAATGATCACTTTTTTGTTCAAATTAGAAGAAAAACACAGATTATTGCATATTTGTGAAATTAGAAAAAAACGGTTGCTATGGCAACATACAGTGAACAGTAATTATTTAAAATACCAAAATCGTTTGCTGGAGGGTATATATCTTTCATTTAGAGAAATTTCATTAAAATCTTGCATTGGACCAAAATCGCCCCTTATAGTACCTGCTCCTTTTCAAAAAAAAGTTTTTTCTTTTTCAATGATACCGTTACCTGTGTTTGCAAGTGGCAAGCATGTACATTATATGATTTAAATATAAGTTAGAAAGTCAATATTTTTGTTTCCTTTCAACAAATGAACTTTGTTCAAATAGCAGGAAAAATGGGTTGAAGACTTTGTCAAAATATCACAGACTATAACTGTAAACAACGAAGATGAAACTACTGTGCGAGTTCAAGTAAGGCCAAACTTAACATATTATGTGTTTCCCCTTCCAAAACTCAAGCAGATTTAGATTGAACTCCAGAATATTTAGATTGGGTAGTTAGGTTTAAAATACTTTAATTTATTTTGTAAATGTTTCAAAACATACAACTATTAATGAAATTTAGTAATTACTCTCAGGTGAAAAAAAACAATTAAGAAACCAGCCTGCTATATAAATAAAAAGTAACAATTTCATCCCTAACTTTTGAATTTTCATATGAAAGTATTTCAATTTGGACAATAAAATCATAAATGTTTAGCCTAAGGGCCTGGTTGTCAGGAAGGTAGCGGATAGACTAGGAAACAAACAATATTTCATGTAAAGCCTTATGTTTCACAAACATTAACATTGTTTTCCATTTAGCATCCAAATTTCCCAGAGTGAAGTACTGCACATGATCAGCTAGTATGGTTGAATCTAACAGTTTTTAAGTAAAGAATATGTACCAGTCTGCAGGTACATAATACACATCAGTTTGTCAGAATGATTAAATCTAACTATAATACGAGTCTAATCCTAAGAGGGAGGGACAACTTTCACACCAATTTAACCATTTTCACTTTGGTCCCTTTAAAAAAAACAGCAAAGATAACATCTCAATGAAACTGAAGACAAAAATGAATAATTTCATTTTATCAAAATACAAATAAGTTCAATTCATTTGCATTCAATATATAGCATTATTTGATTATTATGTTATATTCACTTCAGTAACCAACAAAAATGAAAGAATAATGGTTTGAGATATATTTATTAAACTATAATAATTAAAATTATTAATACTGAAAATTATGATTCTTTCAAATGAAGTCCATGGATGTATTTATTGACACTTTTATATTCTCCATGCATCAAAAAAATTTTAATCAGTGAAAAATGAAAACCTATAATCTTTACCCAAAATTCTTCTTCATACGAAGTAACTTACAATACTCAGTGCATTTACGAAATAGAAACAATTATCAGCATAAAATAGATGCTACAATTATAACGAAATAAACAGCTAATTTATACTGTACAGAAAAGTAACAGATCATGGATTGCCCTGTGTTTATAATTTCACATATAAACAAGTACTAATGTTTCTGTTGGCCTAAAACCAAAATCTTGGCATTGACTGCTGATTAATAGAAAGTGATGAGTGCGGTATGTTATATCTCTGAAAACAATATGTATAGATGATGCACTCACAGGTGTAAATGATTCCAGAGAGTGATATCAGTCAACCGAGAGCATGCTGCACATTAACACATCACTACCGTTATACTATAGAGCACTACAGTTTAAAAACTTCTGGCACAAAGTATTGACCAATTAACTACAGTAGTACTGTACAGAGTGCGTCAAGTATGTAGATACATGTATATATATATATTTGTATATCTGAGCGAAACAAAGCCACACAGCTTTATAAACTAAAGCTATATTGGCTGGAATTACAAGTACATGTACACTTTTCCCCAAAAACAAAGCACTTTAGCAGTTGCGTAGACTTACACAATATGCACATTATAATATGCCTTTGCAGACACTGAACACAATTAATTCTTTTTCATCAAGTATCACTTGTTAAAGTATCACATATTACACAATGGTCTCACATCCATTTTTTAATATTTGAGAGAAAGATATATATACATATATTGTGAGATATAAATCTGACACGATGTAATCCAGCAAGAACTCAAAACTGGAGATATTTTATCCATTGCATTTCACATAAAGGTCAAGAACACGGAAGATATGCCTGGCTTGGACAGTACGGACATTGTCCATTGATATAAACCTGAGGCATGTTATTATTGTAGTAATACTGTCCCGTAATATTCAGATTGACAGGTCCGTAATACACTTGGTCTATTGTCAATCCATTTAACTGGTCAAACTGCTGCATTTCAAGATATTTACTTTGAACCTTTTGTTCTTGCTCCATAAGGACTTGACATGCTAACTGTTGAATGAGGTTTAGAGTTTGTCTTCGTTCATGTCCCATCAGACATATCGTGCTTTCATCCACCACATGGTATAGCGTTAACAGATATTCATGTTTCAGCTCTTCGTCGTCACTAAAATGATTATTTAGGTAAGATTCTAATTTCTGTCTTTGCACAGTAACATCGTTAAAGTCAATGAAGAAGCGAGAACACATGTAGCGTTCCATTTGACAGACGTCCATGTTCTCGGCCGGATGAAAGGCCCGCGTCAACAGATTGCAATATTTGAGTAGACCACCACCGCGTATTTCCTCAGGATTTCTTGTAGCGATAAGCTTAGAGTTCAAGTGCGTCCAAGCTTCATTAAAGTCTCCGTACACGCTTTCAGCAACAAGGGTAGGGTACAGATTCTCGCTCATCGGGGTCCCAGGATCAGAAATGTCATAGAATGTCAACAAACTATCCAAGATAATTTGAAACGAGTCCACACTGAATTCATACTGGCGCTTGACTCTGTCCACAAATTTCAGTTCAACGTTCTTTCCTAGGTTATTGGACAAAGATATCAGTGACCAGCGGTCACCGTGTTCATTACACACTTTGACCATTTTTTGCACGTAAGCTTCCTTCAAACTACAGCTACTCATCTTCTCTCTGTTCACTCCTTCAGGAAGAAAATCCAGCAGGCAACTTAAGACACAATTCTTAATTTTCTGCAATTCATTATGATTGGTCAAATCCACACCAAAAATCAAATCCAAATCGTTGTACGGTTGGACGTTTTCATTACCGTTTCCCAGGATATAGCTAGCAGCACCACCATTCAAGCGCACGTCCCGAACACTCACTCCTTCACTCCGTAATTTGTCTCTCACTACTTGAACCAAATCCTTCAACTTTATGTCCAAGGTGGGAAAATTTCCGCGACCGTGAATTGGAATCGCGTCTTCGAGAACTTTGTCAAGTTTTTCAACTTGCTCATAACAGAGAACTTGAAAACGTCCACACCGGGGTGAATCCGTCGTTGCCATATTTTTAAAGCCTTCAGATTAGAATAATTGAATTATCTGAAAGCTATCGAAAGTACAATATGTCTGTTCACTTCTGCACTTGGCCGTCAACTGACATTTCACCACTCGTGAACATTTATTTTATCGATTTACTGTGTCCCGGTCTACCTCTTGCGACTACTTCACAAATCAATGAGCCGGGGAACCAAAAACACGAAAACAATCCGCCGAACTATAGTTGAAACTGAAAGTACAAAATTTGATAACAAATTGATACAAACTAATCAGTTATACAATTCTGTGTAAAACAAGACATTAAATGAAAGGTACTAAATACGTGAACTAAAATTATCCTTTATTGAATACGCATTAGCCAAGTTGCAACAGGACTATTTTTAGACACGCTTGAAATCACTTTATGAAACATGTACGCGTGGGCGATCGCGAGTGAGTATTATGAAATAAACAAAAATAACCATATAAATTGTCAAAGAGTTCCACTTTAATATCTAGAATAATTCTAAAGCTATATATAACTTTTTAGTATACATGGATGCCACATTTTGTTACAGAACAATATGGCCTATATCAACATGAAATATGATTAATAACGTTGGACACATTCATGAGTGAAGATATAAAATATTAAAAGGAGACACTACCAGTTATAGCTGGACCAAAGCGATTTCAAAGTGCACAGTAGCACTTAAAAGACACATAATTTAGGCTTTTCCTGCCCACATGATTTACGAACTCATATCACGAACTACAGTTTTTACTTCCCCAATTAATTTTTCACCCACTCAGTGTAGTACAGACCATGATCAATACAAACATGTGGATCTTATAGAAAATAACCAGTTTGTATACTATTGTATAATGTTTTTTAATATAATATAAGACATTGTCTTTTCCACACCCTATTGGTACCATATGGGTCCAATATGGACAAACCCATATGGGCTTGCCCAGAAACAACACATATTTAAGCATGTTTGCTATATATAGGTAGACGTCTGTTTTCTAGGGTAGGCCTACTCCAAGCAAGGGTGTTTTGTAGTTCTGTTACACTGGTGTATTTAATTTGGAGTGATCATTTTTCACCCATATGTCATCTACGCTAGACATTTCCCAATCAATTTACTAGTATATCAACCGGGGAGTGTGGTACCTTATATGATACCTATGTGGTAAATCTCATATGGGTTTGCCCATATTGGACCCATATGGTACCTATGTGGTAAAGCTCATATGGGTTGCCCATATTTGACCCATATGGTACATATGAGGTAAAGCTCATATGGGTTTGGCCATATTGGTCCCATATGGTACATATGAGGTAAAGCTCATATGGGTTTGCCCATATTGGTCCCATATGGTACCTATGTGGTAAAGCTCATATGGGTTGCCCATATTTGACCCATATGGTACATATGAGGTAAAGCTCATATGGGTTTGGCCATATTGGTCCCATATGGTACCTATGAGGTAAAGCTCATATGGGTTTGGCCATATTGGTCACATATGGTACCTATGTTGATAAGCCCATGTCTTATATGGGCTGCTTCTGGGTATTACATTCTTTATTTTTCCTAGTCACCGATAGTTTTCGTTATGTACCCCAAATAAAAGACGTTTTAAATAGGGTACATAACGGAACTATGTATATAATCGGTGACTAACGTTAAAAAAAATTAATTTACGCAAAAGTTGAAATCAAAATTTAATGCCTGTGTGCCAGACGGCGTTATGTAGTGGATTACCTATCACATGTATAATAATATTATTATACTTTTACGTAGCAATCTATCATAGAATCTACAATACCACATACACAGATAATATAATTACTGCTTTATATAAAAAGAGACACAAGTGCATGTAGGTCAACTCAAAAGACGTGAATCTATGACTGACTAAAATAATTATAATTCATTCCCGATTTTAGCCAAAATTGTCAATTATTTAGCTAATTATAAAAAACTACGTCTCAAATAACTTATGTCATTGCTATAAACTACGCCCCCGCAATATTGAACGTTTTTAAAAATACACATAAAATACTTACATAAATACCCAACTATAGTAGGCATATAGTCCAATATAAATCCAATTCTAAGTATCAAAATCAGAACCAATATTTGACTTTTAAAGTTTAATATTGTGCCTTTCTAGAACAACTATCAATTTTTATCACAGAACGGCTGTTTTATTTCTGTGTCTTGCGTTACGTTTGAACATTGTTTACCCACTTCTGAGGATTCGATGCTGCTAAAACCGTCCAAGCTTTTCTATTTTTAGCGACAACTTTACGTGGGTGGTTCGTCAATGAATTGCGTACGTATCCCAAATCGATATAACTAATAGTATTGGATCTCGCACCCAGCTTTTCTACGATCGCCGTTCCTCGGAGTGTGTCGTCACAGCAAGTGTGTCTCACGGAGACATTGTCGGAGGATACCGAGGAATAACCCATTCAATAATCTAAAAAGCTACGTCATAAGAAAAGCTCACCATGAAAAACACTAGCATATCGATGTTTCCAAATTTGGAAATAATTACTGTATCGATCTTGGTAACTCTGGTAACAGAAGTGTGACGTCATCAGACTATTTACGCACACGGTATTGGAGAAATTTTATGAATGGGATGCGGGACTTGGAGAACAACATCATGAACGCACGTATGTTGTGGATGGGTGGATGGGATAGGTTAAAATAAGGTCGTCGTTTTATACAATGTGTCGTGAGATGACTGAATTCGCTACACTGACGGCTAACAGTCACTATGTTTTTCATACATTGTTTTCTGTCTCGGCGACATGCTCGTTCAGCATCAAATCGATCTAATGTTCCATTGTATTCTCCCACTACAGACATTCAACTCACAGTAGCAGAGTAAATCAAGGAATTCCCAAGTCAACGTTAGCACTGTGTCTTTAAAAGAAGAATGACTTATCATAATTAGATACATATTAATATACTGTAAACCCATCTCTTCCGTTCATTCATTGAAGTTCATTAAAAAAAATCCGGAAGTTCCGAAAACGTGACATCAAGTTTGAAGTTTTATTTGAAAACGAGGCACATATGGACATCAAACAGTCAATTATACATTTAAAAAAAGGAACATAACCAATAAACATATGCAGACTTATAAACAAACAATCGGTTATTATTAACGTCGCTTACTCAATGACTAGAAGTGTAGATAAACTGTCACAATATAATTACATATAAAGTGAAGTGACAAAGAGAAAAAGCAAGGTTTCCTGGTAAAAGTTTGAAATAAGGTTCTAATTCAAAATTATGCTTAACACCCCGCATTGCACTTTTTACACTTATTTGAACATTCCACAATTGCATATCGCTGGCTTAGAATTTGAGGTTGTAAGTACAAAATCAAAATTTTGAGAAAACAAGAAAAAACTGTCTGAGATTTACTCTTTACTTATGGTAAAACAAGCTTTGACAACTTCATTTTAGTCAACATGACAAGCTCCTATTGTCATGAAAATAGGCTCTTAAGAAGCGTCTTATGATGAAGATTTCAAATATGTAACAGTCTTATAAGGTCGTAAGTAGTAGTAACGACATTCTCATTCCACAATTGCATATACTGGTCCTTAATTCTACACTTAACACTATTTATAAAGTAACTAGCTGATACCACTGATTGGTGAATCCGATAATCGGCAAATCCCAAATCATTTAAAGAATGTTTACCATATTAAGCTATCCAATGAGAAGGATATACATTTTGACGACCATACTTTTACTTTTTTGTCTGACATATAGTTCACAATTCTACATCAGAAGCATCGTCGGATACCCACGTTCGATTGCATTACGTTACACTGATACATACCGTGGGTATCCGACGATGCATCAGAAGTGGAGAATTTGACATTTCACCAGACAGTCAATTATAGGCGAAACACCGAGCTCGCAAAACACAACAGCATCGGGTATTCGAATTCACTCAAACGATTTTAAAGCGCACCACTTATGAAATATCGGTTTTGTTGGTGAAAACGTCAATAACTATGTTGTTATTTTATTTTCGGGTAAATAAACTTATGTCTATACCCAACACGTTGAGTCAAGTTCATGTCATTATCACGATTTTGAAATAGATTATGCTATAAATGACAAAGTGACGCATGAAAGGGAAAATCGCAAGTACACTAGCTCGTTTTTGTAACCTGCTTCATTGATACATGCATGTGATATCTCCTCCTTAAAGAGGCATTCCCTAAAACTAGCATATTTTTCTCTAATAACACATTAAATGTGCTAAATGTACAAAGCACTATAAAAAATCATGATGTGTCAGAAGAAAGTGTGCGCAAATATGTCTCTAAAATGTCTAAAAATATTTAAATCACCAATAATAGTTTATCACTTCCAGCGATTTATTATTATGTGGTCAAAGGGAAACAACTTGTGACTATTTTAGCTCGTTACGGAAATATGTTTTCATTATTTTCGCGGTAATTGGTTGGAGCTTTTTGTTGAAATTTTAAGGAGTTTAAGCAATAATGATTCTCATTTAATGTATATATTTCTGAATCGATTTAAACGATCAAAGTTGTAGGGAACGTCTCTTTAAGAATAACATAAATTACATAAAAGGATAGAAACTATATTCTGTGTGATGCTTCCCAACATTAAAAAATCCCTTAACTTATGACCTTATTGATCATCGTTTGTCATGTGGAACATCGCGTGTCATGTGGAACAGCTTGTGCCCATGTGCAAGATCGTCCGCCCCTGTGGAACAGCTTGTGCCCCTGTGGAAGATCGTCCGCCCCTGTGGAACAGCTTGTGCCCCTGTGGAAGATCGTCCGCCCCTGTGGAACAGCTTGTGCCCCTGTGGAAGATCGTCCGCCCCTGTGGAACAGCTTGTGCCCCTGTGGAAGATAGTGCACCTGGTCCCTGTGGACGATCATGCGTCCATGTGGAAGATAGCATGTACCTGTGGAAGATCGTGTGCCCCTGTGGATCACCGTGCGTTTTCGATACTAGTATTCCCTTCTATCCCAACATAGAATTAAGTTATTTTCTCGATGTAATGATGTATATTTAAGACTTTGGGAGAGGCCATTTTGTCATAGAACGGTCGTATTTCCAAATACAATACGTAATTATTGAAATGATAACCCTGTCTCGGAAATGGATGCTTAAAATAGCAACTATACTGTTATATTATATGAGACTTAGGGAAGATCTTTCCTGTCGTAGAAATAGATTTGAGTTATTTTAGAACAATTATCCTCCTACCAGACGCTGATTACTTTTTTGTTCTTTTGTGAGAAAATAGTAATATGAGAGTTGGTTGCGTGGAGTGTAGACACTTATTGGCTGAATGACACTGTCTCCATGTTTTATGGTATCAAAATCGCGATTCTTTTCAGCAATGCCTTGAATGTATTGAACTCTGTAGACGAACAATCTTAAAGAGGCATTCCCTATAACCTGGATCGTTTAAATCGATTCAGGAATATTATACATTAAATAAGAATCAGTATTGCTTAAACTCCTCAAATTACAACAAAAAGCTCCCACCAATTACCGAGAAATGAAAATATATTTCCGTAACGAGCCAAAATAGTCACGAGTTTTTTCGCTGGAAGCGATAAATTATTATTGGTGATTTAAATATATTTTTGACATTGTAGAGACATATTTGCGCACACTGTCTTCTGACAAATTATGATAATTGATAGTGCTTTGTACATTTAGCTCATTTAATGTGAAAGTAGAGAAAAATATGCTAGTTAGAGGAAATGTCTCTTTTACTAGTAAAAAACCAATTAACTTAGTGCATATAAATATTTCAGAGTTATGTAACGACCGGTAAGATCTCAGTTTTTCAGTAGACTCAATATGAATACAGACAAAACGAAAGTAATCTGGTTTGGTTCCAGGAAAAATAGTAACGTTAATATAAAAATATGTCCTCAATACAACTTGACTTGGGAACATTCTTTATTCACTGTATTGAGTGTAAAAGTTTCCATTAATTCATTGGAAATGGTCAAAATCAATTACTGCAGTTAGATATAGAAGAAGAAGAAAATCCTGCTGGTCCAAATATATGATATTGCCTATTGGAAAAATCACAGTCATCAAAGCATCATCTCTTGCAAAATTAAAATGGTTGATAATTTGATATATCACATGAATTTCCTTGTATCCGGGTTAGTATAGCGAGTATGTATAATCTTATACGTACTTTTTTATACTACACGGGTGCGTTTTTTCCCCAATAATTTGATGCGTATTTTGCGTTTTTAGAGTCATATGATATAAAGAATCTATCACTCGTTGTCAATGGATATATTTATATTAAACTCGTTCAGGAAATATTATTAAGCTCGCCAAAGGCTCGCATAATAAAATTTCCAAAACTCGTTTAATATAAATTTATATCAGTTGACAACTCGTGCACAGATCCTCTATATAAATCGGTTTATAAATAGTCTAAAAATTCTAACATAGTAAAAAGAAGAAAACATGTTTTCACCCCTTGAACCTTTAAACTAATGTTTGTTTTCTTTCTTATACCCCTAATTATAAGTGCAAAGGTCAATTCATGTAGCCCCACTTTAATTTTTAGCGTACCCATAAACACCTACAGCATCATGGGTCACCAATTTACAAGTAAGATTGTATGCATGAAATATTTGATTATGTACCAACTTTATGTATATTTCACTATTGTTCACCTTAAACCACTCATGTGTTGTCCAATATCTTGTTTGAGTATATCGTTGACATGGTTTTTGTTAATCATAACTTGTATGTGGCTATAATTTAATTGTATAAGCTTCACGGTATGAATCCTGTTCCATGATTTTTGAGTTCCGTCAGAGCGTTACAAGGGTTTTGAGTTCCGTCAGAGCAATCGCAAGGTTTCAGACCTGTTACAAATTCCGTCAGGGAAAGACATCTTGTTATTTTAGTACCAGAAGGCTCGTTGCGGAGTATTGCATGATCGTAGAGACAAAGGTAGATATTATATTAAATGCAGCACGTTTACTCGAGACAATTATTCGAAAAGACACTCTTTTTTATGAATGTAATGGGGTTTTTATGCATTTTTCTTGCTGGATATACTAACATTACTTTGATCTTAATAAACAACGATTTATATTCAAAACAAACATTCAGTTTTGAATGTCAATGTTAATTGATATCTAAGCTAGTTATATAATACGAAAGCAGTCCTAGAACTGCTGTATAATGCCAATATTTTTATCCCAACGCGATCATCTGACATTGATGTTACAAATTCCGATTACCACTGTTACAAATTCCGAAGTTTTCAAAACAAGGATGATACAAATTCCGTGAATATGAATAAAATTCTAGGAACACAATCACTTACTTTTTATGTATGATTTTAGTTGTAAAGGAGACATTCTCACACAAAACATTAATTTTATTACCCAATTTGTGTTCTTAGTGAGTGTAACCATTTACAAGAAATATACAGCCTTGAACTTAGATGTGGGGCAATCTGCTAGGAGATTTTTTAATTTCTGACCTTTATCTCCACGCAGATGTGGACTAAAGTGTCATATATGTGGAAGTAGCGCCGATCAAATTTTTATCGGCACTTGAAAAGGTGAATGAAAAGTAGTAAATACCATGAAATATATAGCATGTCCACGAAGATCAACCCTTTTTCTCGTTATCTGCACCAAAAACATCCATAAAATACTCAGCGGTTCGTTTGTCCGACAATTTTAACACGACGATGTCGCACTTTTAAATTCCACTACACAGCTATTTGTTGTTGATATGCAAATCGCATTCCCCTATCGACCAATCAGAATACTCGATGGAATGAGTTTCTAGAACAATGGAGGATGCTGGGAGATCTTCGGCACTATTTGGTTTTCACAGTAATGTACACTGGTACGCGTGAAACCAATTACTCTTGAGCTCGCTCGGTGAAACTAAAAACGAAAAATTAACGAAGATTTGTTGACAAATCGAGCTGATTTTTCTTGTAAACTGATAGTTAATGACTTATGAACAGAATACGATAAGTTAAATGAATTTTACTGCTCGCTTAGCGATTCGCACAACGTTAGCATATGAATTACACACGTGTTGCACTCATCTGTACGGGCTGTACGGGCGGTATACGCGTACCGGATACTCACAGTTATGTTTACATTTGGATTTTCGGAAATTACACGTGCTGATTTATTTATCGATTTATTGATTATAAGGACCAATATTAACAGGTATTCTGTACCATTCGTTTATTTTTATTATATTTTACATGTTCAATGCTGAAAATGGCTCTAATTTGGCGTAAAAGACAGAATTCATGAAACTCAAAAACTGACCAGTAAAGCGCATAATGGGTCTTGACTTAGATGTGGATACTCTAAGTCGAGATTGTTTGACTACCTTGAACTATAATGCTTAAAGTACTTGACACATTGTCATTGAGTCATACTGTGCAATATTCTGACAATAATTCTGAGCATTTAAATTGATATAAACTCGTATAAACTCAACATATGTATCAAATAATAATTAACAAAATTAATCTACGGATTATTACGATCTTACAAACTTTGAATATGTGTACTGTACTCATACATAATTACACAAGACAATGCTGTGATAATTCGTTCGAAATACAGAGCAATACCGACTTGGCATAAACCGTGATCAGATTTAAGACTTTTAAGGTAAACATAGTACAAAATTAATGAAATATTTGCTCAAACGCAAACAATAGCGTTATAATTGACTATTGAGAACAACTTAATTACCGACAACAACAAAAAACAATGCTGTGTATATGTAAAATAATTATGAATTGTTCCTTCAATTATACTGGACATTTGAAACCTCACATTCAATGTCTTTCAAATTTTCAAAGACCAAACTATAAGATATTGGGTACTATCATAACATTAAATTTTAGATGAAACAAAATTAAAGAATCTTCGTTGATCGGAAATGTTATCCTCGTTTAGAGGTGCAACCTTACAGATACAAATAACGTTATTGTTTGTCGTAGTTTTCTTCCCTTACCAAAAACTTTATATAAAAGAAAGATGCTGGGTGGTGCTACATGAATGCTTTATTGCATATTTGCGATAATGAATTATTACTAGATATATTGGGAATTGCACTAAAATTAAGGTGACCCGTGTGCCTTTTATCTAACAGATGCATTTGAACTATTGTATATTATTGTAAACCCATATATTTTAGAAATATGTCATTCCATACTCAATTTTCTTGCATGCAAAAAAAGTTTAAAAATATCAACTTCGTGCCCTATCACTAAGTTTATATTCACGAGTTAACATCCATATTTTATTCTTAGGAACAAAATGTTATGTTTGTTCTTATCTATACCCATTTTGAATTTTACTGGCACTGTGTTGTGTTACATGGAATTCACTTTCATTCTGGTCATACCAATTATTAGGCAGTTGTTTGTAAGATTATCGTTTTTTAAAGTGAAAAGATAGGTCACTATCAGAGTTTAACATGGACCATACATGTATATACGGTGGGTTATTCTCCCATCTAGCATTACCTTAGGCATACCTTTCCACAAGAAACCTACACGTACGTGTTAGACCGATAGTTTTTTAAACCAATGGAAGAATGTCGAAAACACGAACGAAAACATATAGATCTATGCCTACTTTCTGAAGTTTAATTTCCTACTAGCAATGTTGAAAGCGCTTAATTGTTAAGCGCAGTTACAGTGAGAAAAAGGGAACAGAGTAATATAACAAATTCATGGATTTATAAGTTACAAAAATGTACTTATATTTATATTTACTTCAAATTATGCCGGAAATAACAAACTATTTCTCAAAACATGAGTTTTCCTTATTAGTTCCTCAAATGACGCAAGTTAACAACACTAAAGTACAATTCGCAGAGAAGACTACTGTTCGGAATTTGTATCACGTTCAAACGGAATTTGTATCAATAAAAATGTTCATGTAACGGAATTTGTAACAACACATCAACTTTCGGCTAAATACATGTATTTCACCGTCTGAATGCATCCAACTTGTTGCGATACTAAGCAACATAGTTGTAGTATGAAGTGTTCAATTTTTCAGGTTGTTTTGAAAGATATTAACAATAACAATAAACAATCTTCCAAAGTGTCAAAATTTTGTCATATAATGCTTTTCATTCGTGATTATGGAGTGCGATTGTGGTCATGGTACCGTAATTATAATCTCCAATTGTCATTTCTACTATAACCAGAAGAAATCAATATTATAGTTACTTCCAGAACGTTTTACCGACGATATTTGGAGCGAAGTGTTTATTTTTCTCTTTCACGGAATTTGTAACTAGCGCGAAATGCCAACATTGCTCTGACGGAACTCAAAACCCTTGTAACGCTCTGACGGAACTCAAAAATCATGGAACAGGATTCATACCGTGAGCTTCTCATGGTGATTATAACTACTGTGTCATTTTGTTCTGATTCAGTTGTATAGCTTGGCCAATTTGACACGAGCCTGACCTTTTGATTAGCATAATTTAACAGTCGATATACTACATTCGATACAACACCGAGTGTATGTTTTCATAATCACACGGTATAACCGGATGCGTGGTCGGCCGAGTGATGCGTTACGGCCGAGGTAAATACTGATGACGGGTAAGTAGTGGGGTTATATTTCTTACCAGAACTTATCGATTTCGATATTTCTGGTGGATCTAGCGATTTGTGAATGACCACAAAGGTTTAAATGTACTATTCACTCAGCTTCGCATGCTATCTTTGCGGAATAAATCTGATAGAGCCTGTTTATACACGACACGCAGAAAATTATGCTCAATTCTCACATACATTGTCCGAAATTAAACAGTTTGCGCAAGTATTGAACTATTTAACATCACAGATCTAACGAAAATTCATCTATGAACAATTCTGTAAAGTTACAACTCTGTCCGTGCCCTGAAACCAACGATTGACCCCTTCAAAGAGACCCTAGTATGTTCCAAAATGAGAACGTTAACAGCCGAGGAGATTTTGTGATGATGACGTTTACGGCCGAGAACGAAATATATGGATGACGTTTACGGCCGAGGAAATACTTACTAAAAACTGTCATTTTTCGCAGTTTCAGTGGTTTTCTCATCGGCAAAGTATGGATTATTTGCAAGTGTACAACCCAACGAACACTTCTTTGCCCTTTGCCCTGAAAATGTTTAAAGAACTGCCTTACACTTATATTATTTTTATATCTTCAATATCAAACGTCATTTTGGAGATCTATGCTATTTACTAGACAGATTTTTGTTTATTTGAAAGTAAATACTAAGATCGTGAAATATGGTCATATGGAAATCTGGCAAGCTCTATGGAACGCCACAGCCGCCATAAGATAAGCAGAACTGTTGCATTATGTTGTTATACCGTGATATAAAAAGCATCATGTCCATGTGTCATAATATGACAATGTTTTGTCATTTTATGATGTCCGTTTGCCATAATATGATCATCATTTGGTGTGCATTTGTCATTATATGATGAACATGTGTCATTATTATGATGCCCGTTGGTCATTTAAATGTATGGTGTATTTTGTCCTTGTGTGATTGGAGCCGATATTTTTTTTATTAGATTTTTAGTTTTAAGACATATGTTTTGGCTTCAAATCATGACTTCATAGCGTAATTTGGAGAAAAATATTTTTTTTTGAAAAATTATCTTTTAGATTACTAGTATTGGAATTTACACATGAGAAATCGAGTATAACTTTAGCCCCGTTCTCACTGTCCCGGTGCAGGTCCCGGTACCGCCGGCGAGAGTACAGGGAGAATTAGACCGACAAATCTTCACAATGTGCGGCAAAAAGACAACCTAATCGACTCCTAGTCCCGGTGAATATACTTTGGTTCGGTTCCAAGACCCGCGATTTACTATGTGATTACGTGTACCGACCCCGGAGACTTGGACTGTGAGCTCTGGCTGTAGGGCGGGGATTTAGACATCAAACAATTGTGCGTTAACAGCAAAATAGGTCCTAGACCTACGGCATGGCCACTGTTAACAGCAGAAGCGGTCCTAGCCCGTGCTAGGAAGACTCGATGACGTTATTTAAAACATTTCCTTCTGTATACCCATTAAGATATATACAGGGTTAAAAAACGTTTATTATCAGTTCAGAATGAACATTTTTCTTTCCCTACTCCAGGCATAAAAAACATACCGCCAAAACAAATAAAGGAAAATACGAACATTAAAATAATGCATCAGTCAGTTGCATCCACGGTCTCAACCCTTGTGTATTGGTGTGGAATTTTACTTTCGGGTTGTCAAAACCACCGCAATTCCCCACCCTGCAGGGGATAGCTGATGGTAAAATATCCAGTATTCCCCGACCTCTGACAGCTAAACATTGTCCCCTGGATATTGGTTCGGACATTTAATCCTCCACATTTCTCCGGCGAGGAAAGCTGGGAAGTAAAACACTGCTTTTTTCGCCTATCCAATGCCCATCACCGGGGATATGGGTCGTGGTTGCAACTGACTGGTGCACCACTCTGTAAAATATGATAAACACAAGAATGTGTGCAAGACACGTCCCGATGAAGACAGGGAGCACAACAGTATGTACTGGTTCAACAGAGTGTCATTTTCTGTATGCTGACTGGCGTTCTTCGTAGAGATAATGTAGACTGTTAAATGCTTTTTAAACCAACTAATACCTGTTTTGTAAAGTCATAGATCTCTAAAATGACATTTTATATCAAATATATAGGAATAAAATAAGTGTAAGGCAATCCTATCCAACATTTTCTGGTAAAGAAATGTTCATTGGTATGTACACTGGCGAATATCCCATACTTTACCGGTGAGAAAACCACTGAAACTGCGAAAAATGACAGTTTTTAGTAAGTATTTCCTCGGCCGTAAACGTCATCCATATTTTTCGTCCTCGGCCGTAAACGTCATCATCACAAAATCTCCTCGGCTGTTAACGTCATCATTTCGGAGCATACTAGCGTCTCTTTGAAGGGGTCAATCGTTGGTTTCAGGGCACGGACAGAGTTGTAACTTTACAGAATTGTTCATAGATGAATTTTCGTTAGATCTGTGATGTTAAATAGTTCAATACTTGCGCAAACTGTTTAATTTCGGACAATGTATGTGAGAATTGAGCATAATTTTCTGCGTGTCGTGTATAAACAGGCTCTATCAGATTTATTCTGCAAAGATAGCATGCGAAGCTGAGTGAATAGTACATTTAAACCTTTGTGGTCATTCACAAATCGCTAGACCCACCAGAAATATCGAAATCGATAAGTTCTGGTAAGAAATATAACCCCACTACTTACCCGTCATCAGTATTTACCTCGGCCGTAACGCATCACTCGGCCGACCACGCATCCGGTTATACCGTATGATAATCGGGGAGTATTACGAAGACGCTCGGGATGTAATACAAACACAAATTTGAAATACCGGTATCGCACGATTTGCTTGCGGAAATTGATATATTCAAAGCATGAACCTTGTAACCTTGTTATATATTCTTGCATAAAGGTCAGATTCAGGTCAAAATAGCCAATCTATACCTTTTGCATATTTAAAATATTTCCAGACTCACCAAATGCAGAGACCGAAATCTGACCAACTCTCATTTTGAGTGAAACCCCTCCAAATAGAGATACAAAAGAAAAAAACTATCTCAACTTGAATATTTGAGTATGCAAAAGATGTAGAAGATAGAAGCTTCGATTTATATCAATTTTGGTCAAAATTTTAACATAACACTATGTGGTGTTAGTCTACTTTCGCTTCCGTCCGTTACTGACTCGTGTGACTAGCAACGCAATACTAGTGTAATAGAAATATCGTCACTTGAATTTCAACTTGTATACAATATTACACATGTATGCAAATAACTGAAATTATCTAAGGGAAGGAACTCTTGGCTTGTTAAATACAATAAGGTTAATGGAGTTGCTCCCCTTGGTTTTGTAATGATACTGATACTTGTATAAATGTATGCTCAATCGTAAGGTGAGAGGAAGGATGGTTACCCGACCTTCTCCCACCTATGAATGGTAGTTACACCTTACAATTGATTTCATTTATTTAAAAAAAAAAACACTAAAAAACCCCGTCAATTTCTCTTTAAAGAGTGTAGTATGAGTTGTTTCCCCTTGTCCATTAACCTTATTTTCGTTCAGCCAGCGTATTTTTCAATTCAATACAGTGTCTAGGTAATTGACTAACCACTCATTTATGAGGATTTTCAGGTTAATCTTGGTGGACTATTTTTTATTTCTTGTTGGTCTGTGTGTTGTGGAGTTGGCCTCTACATTGAGGTTCAATTAAGCGCGAAAAACTTAAATTGGACCTCGAAATTGCGATTGGTCTTAATTGTGAGGTGGTCTCAGTTGTTAGGTGTTCTTATTTTTGAGGTGGTATTATTGCTGCGATGGTCTTGTTATTGAGGTGGGCTTATTACTGAGTTAAATATTTTATGAGATATCGTGGTATTGTTTTCTGTTTGCTTTTGAGACGCTTTATTTATGATTAGTATACCATTTTGACGCGTCTCATGATTTCGGTCTATTATTTATACTACTTGCTGTTGATTCGTCTAATGTTATGGTCTTATTGTACTGTGTCCGGACTGAATTATAACAGTTTAATTTATTGAGAACCATTCAGAAATTGCCAAGATTCTAGTAATACAGTTTTAGAAAAAGGTGTCCTTTCGAAGAAATTTTGCGCAAAGTTATAAAAAAAAGTTAAGTTACTAATTTTCTAGTGCTCTTTTCAGCTGTTAGGCCGCTCAAGCACCCTTTGACATTTTAACTCCCCTGGTCACCGGGCTACCTATGGAAACCTACACTCGTGTCACACTGGGGAGACTATTTCTCTCCTGTGGATGTGGCAGCCAACATCGATCTGCGGCGCCCAGGAATAGACACTTCCCTCACAGGTACCATTTTACACCATGGTGGAGTGGAGCTGTGAGTCTTGCTTAGAGATTTTAACCAGTGGTCCAGAGGGGGATCGAACCCGGGACCTCTCGATCCCGAAGCGCGCGCCCTACCTCTAGGCCACCGCTCCCCAAGTTATGGGAGAAGGTACCATGTTTTAACCGACCACACCAACTTTTGAGGGGTTCAATGTGAAAACTGAATGCACAACTTATGTCACAATACTTAAACTGAACACAGAACTGTTCTGGTATGAAAACCTCCAAAAGTTTAGATATTTTGATGTCACACTAATCCAAAGTGTCTCCGGGATGTAGTAGCTGAAGTAGTTCCTTTCAAAAACGTGATTATGTCTGTACCGTTTTAATGTGGAAACTGTTGATTATTGACCAAATTTTATGAATGTAGTTCAAATATGGCCTGAATGTCAACATATAAGATTGTTTAATTGAGATTTTTTATGATTTTTCTTTAGAACATTGTGTGTCCTGTAGAACATTGTGTGTCCTGTAGAACATTGTGTATCCTGTGTAACACCGTGTGTCCCTGAGAAACATCGCGTGTCCCTGTGTAACATCGCGTGTCCCTGTGTAACACCGTGTGTCCCTAAGAAACATCGTATGTCCTGTAAAACATCGCGTGTCCCTGTGTAACATCGTGTGTCCTGTAGAACATCGTGTGTCCTGTGGAACTGTGTGTGTCCTGTAGAACATAAGTGTCCTGTGATGCATCGTATGTCCTGTAGAACATCGCGTGTCCTGTGTAACATCGCGTGTCCCTGTGTAACACCGTGTGTCCTGTAGAACATCGTGTGTCCTGTAGAACATTGTGTGTCCTGTGATGCATCGTATGTCATGTAGAACATCGCGTGTCCTGTGTAACACCGTGTGTCCCTGAGAAACATCGTGTGTCCTGAAAAACATCGCGTGTCCCTGTAGAACATCGTGTCTCCTTTGGAACTTCGCGTGTCCCTGTGGAACATCGTGTACCCCTGTGTAACATCGTGTGTCCCTGTGTAACATCTTGTGTCCTGTGGAACATCGTGTACCCCTGTGTAACATCGTGTACCCCTGTGTAACATCGTGTGTTCCTGTTTAGAATCGTGTGTCCGGTGTTAAATCGTGCGCCTCTGTGGAACATCGTGTGTCCCTGTGGAACATCTTGCGCCCCTGCGGAAGATCATGCGCCCCTGTGGAAGATCGTCCGCCCCTGTGGATAACCTTGTGCCCCTGTGGAAGATCGTCCGCCCCTGTGGATAACCTTGTGCTCCTGTGGAAGATAGTGCACAGGGTCCCTGTGGACGATCATGCGTCCATGTGGAAGATAGCATGTACCTGTGGAAGATCGTGTGCCCCTGTGGATCACCGTGCGTTTTCGATATTCCCTTCTATCCCAACATAGAATTAAGTTATTTTCTCGATGTAATGATGTATATTTAAGACTTTGGGAGAGGCCATTTTTGTCATAGAACGGTCGTATTTCCAAATACAATACGTAATTATTGAAATGATAACCATGTCTCGGAAATGGATGCTTAAAATAGCAACTATACTGTTATATTATATGAGACTTAGGGAAGATCTTTCCTGTCGTAGAAATAGATTTGAGTTATTTTAGAACGATTATCCCCCTACCAGACGCTGATTACTTTTTTTGTTCTTTTGTGAGAAAATAGTAATATGAGAGTTGGTTGCGTGGAGTGTAGACACTTATTGTCTGAATGGCACTGTCTCCATGTTTTATGGTATCAAAATCGCGATTCTTTTCAGCAATGCCTTGAATGTATTGAACTCTGTAGACGAACAATCTTAAAGAGGCATTCCCTATAACCTGGATCGTTTAAATCGATTCAGGAATATTATGCATTAAATAAGAATCAGTATTGCTTAAACTCCTCAAATTACAACAAAACGCTCCCACCAATTACCGAGAAAAAATGAAAATATATTTCCGTAACGAGCCAAAATAGTCACGAGTTTTTTCGCTGGAAGCGATAAATTATTATTGGTGATTTAAATATATTTTTGACATTGTAGAGACATATTTGCGCACACTGTCTTCTGACAAATTATGATAATTGATAGTGCTTTGTACATTTAGCTCATTTAATGTGAAAGTAGAAAAAAGTATGCTAGTTAGAGGAAATGTCTCTTTAACTAGTAAAAAACCAATTAACTTAGTGCATATAAATATTTCAGAGTTATGTAACGACCGGTAAGATCTCAGTTTTTCAGTAGACTCAATATGAATACAGACAAAACGAAAGTAATCTGGTTTGGTTCCAGGAAAAATAGTAACGTTAATATAAAAATATGTCCTCAATACAACTTGACTTGGGAACATTCTTTATTCACTGTATTTAGTGTAAAAGTTTCCATAAATTCATTGGAAATGGTCAAAATCAATTACAGTAGTAAAATATAGAAGAAGAAGAAAATCCTGCTGGTCCAAATATATGATATCGCCTATTGGAAAAATCACAGTCATCAAAACATCATCTCTTGCAAAATTAAAATGGTTGATAATTTGATATATCACATGAATTTCCTTGTATCCGGGTTAGTATAGCGAGTATGTATAATCTTATACGTACTTTTTTATACTACACGGGTGCGTTTTTTCCCCAATAATTTGATGCGTATTTTGCGTTTTTAGAGTCATATGATATAAAGAATCTATCACTCGTTGTCAATGGATATATTTATATTAAACTCTTTCAGGAAATATTATTAAGCTCGCCAAAGGCTCGCATAATAAAATTTCCAAAACTCGTTTAATATAAATTTATATCAATTGACAACTCGTGCACAGATCCTCTATATAAATCGGTTTATAAACAGTCTAAAAATTCTAACATAGTAAAAAGAAAAAAACATGTTTTCACCCCTTGAACCTTTAAACTAATGTTTGTTTTCTTTCTTATACCCCTAATTATAAGTGCAAAGGTCAATTCATGTAGCCCCACTTTAATTTTTAGCGTACCCATAAACACCTACAGCATCATGGGTCACCAATTTACAAGTAAGATTTTATGCATGAAATATTTGATTATGTACCAACTATATGTATATTTCACTATTGTTCACCTTAAACCACTCATGTGTTGTGCAATATCTTGTTTGAGTATATCGTTGACATGGTTTTTGTTAATCATAACTTGTATGTGGCTATAATTTAATTGTATAAGCTTCTCATGGTGATTATAACTACTGTGTCATTTTGTTCTGATTCAGTTGTATAGCTTGGCCAATTTGACACGAGCCTGACCTTTTGATTAGCATAATTTAACAGTCGATATACTACATTCGATACAACACCGAGTGTATGTTTTCATAATCACACGGTATAACCGGATGCGTGGTCGGCCGAGTGATGCATTACGGCCGAGGTAAATACTGATGACGGGTAAGTAGTGGGGTTATATTTCTTACCAGAACTTATCGATTTCGATATTTCTGGTGGATCTAGCGATTTGTGAATGACCACAAAGGTTTAAATGTACTATTCACATAGCTTCGCATGCTATCTTTGCGGAATAAATCTGATAGAGCCTGTTTATACACGACACGCAGAAAATTATGCTCAATTCTCACATACATTGTCCGAAATTAAACAGTTTGCGCAAGTATTGAACTATTTAACATCACAGATCTAACGAAAATTCATCTATGAACAATTCTGTAAAGTTACAACTCTGTCCGTGCCCTGAAACCAACGATTGACCCCTTCAAAGAGACCCTAGTATGTTCCAAAATGATGACGTTAACAGCCGAGGAGATTTTGTGATGATGACGTTTACGGCCGAGAACGAAATATATGGATGACGTTTACGGCCGAGGAAATACTTACTAAAAACTGTCATTTTTCGCAGTTTCAGTGGTTTTCTCATCGGCAAAGTATGGATTATTTGCAAGTGTACAACCCAACGAACACTTCTTTGCCCTTTGCCCTGAAAATGTTGAAAAGAACTGCCTTACACTTATATTATTTTTATATCTTCAATATCAAACGTCATTTTGGAGATCTATGCTATTTACTAGACAGATTTTTGTTTATTTGAAAGTAAATACTAAGATCGTGAAATATGGTCATATGGAAATCTGGCTAGCTCTATGGAACGCCACAGCCGCCATAAGATAAGCAGAACTGTTGCATTATGTTGTTATACCGTGATATAAAAAAGCATCATGTCCATGTGTCATAATATGACAATGTTTTGTCATTTTATGATGTCCGTTTGCCAAAATATGATCATCATTTGGTGTGCATTTGTCATTATATGATGAACATGTGTCATTATTATGATGCCCGTTGGTCATTTAAATGTATGGTGTATTTTGTCCTTGTGTGGTGAACATGTTTCATAAAAGAATTAGTTACAAAGGTAATCGAACTTCCTACAGGTCGTGGGTTCAAACCCCATTGGAGCCGATATTTTTTTTATTAGATTTTTAGTTTTAAGACATATGTTTTGGCTTCAAATCATGACTTCATAGCGTAATTTGGAGAAAAATATTTTTTTTGAAAAATTATCTTTTAGATTACTAGTATTGGAATTTACACATGAGAAATCGAGTATAACTTTAGCCCCGTTCTCACTGTCCCGGTGCAGGTCCCAGTACCGCCGGCGAGAGTACAGGGAGAATTAGACCGACAGATCTTCACAATGTGCGGCAAAAAGACAACCTAATCGACTCCTAGTCCCGGTGAATATACTTTGGTTCGGTTCCAAGACCCGCGATTTACTATGTGATTACGTATACCGACCCCGGAGACTTGGACTGTGAGCTCTGGCTGTAGGGCGGGGATTTAGACATCAAACAATTGTGCGTTAACAGCAAAATCGGTCCTAGACCTACGGCATGGCCACTGTTAACAGCAGAAGCGGTCCTAGCCCGTGATAGGAAGACTCGATGACGTTATTTAAAACATTTCCTTCTGTATACCCATTAAGATATATACAGGGTTAAAAAACGTTTATTATCAGTTCAGAATGAACATTTTTCTTTCCCTACTCCAGGCATAAAAAACATACCGCCAAAACAAATAAAGGAAAATACGAACATTAAAATAATGCATCAGTCAGTTGCATCCACGGTCTCAACCCTTGTGTATTGGTGTGGAATTTTACTTTCGGGTTGTCAAAACCACCGCAATTCCCCACCCTGCAGGGGATAGCTGATGGTAAAATATCCAGTATTCCCCGACCTCTGACAGCTAAACATTGTCCCCTGGATATTGGTTCGGATATTTAATCCTCCACATTTCTCCGGCGAGGAAAGCTGGGAAGTAAAACACGGCTTTTTTCGCCTATCCAATGTCCATCACCGGGGATATGGGTCGTGGTTGCAACTGACTGGTGCACAACTCTGTAAAATATGATAAACACAAGAATGTGTGCAAGACACGTCCCGATGAAGACAGGTAGCTAAACAGTATGTACTGGTTCAACAGAGTGTCATTTTCTGTATGCTGACTGGCGTTCTTCGTTGAGATAATGTAGACTGTTAAATGCTTTTTAAACCAACTAATACCTGTTTTGTAAAGTCATAGATCTCTAAAATGACATTTTATATCAAATATATAGGAATAAAATAAGTGTAAGGCAATCCTATCCAACATTTTCTGGTAAAGAAATGTTCATTGGTATGTACACTGGCGAATATCCCATACTTTACCGGTGAGAAAACCACTGAAACTGCGAAAAATGACAGTTTTTAGTAAGTATTTCCTCGGCCGTAAACGTTATCCATATTTTTCGTCCTCGGCCGTAAACTTCATCATCACAAAATCTCCTCGGCTGTTAACGTCATCATTTTGGAGCATACTAGGGTCTCTTTGAAGGGGTCAATCGTTGGTTTCAGGGCACGGACAGAGTTGTAACTTTACAGAATTGTTCATAGATGAATTTGCGTTAGATCTGTGATGTTAAATAGTTCAATACTTGCGCAAACTGTTTAATTTCGGACAATGTATGTGAGAATTGAGCATAATTTTCTGCGTGTCGTGTATAAACAGGCTCTATCAGATTTATTCCGCAAAGATAGCAAGGGAAGCTGAGTGAATAGTACATTTAAACCTTTGTGGTCATTCACAAATCGCTAGACCCACCAGAAATATCGAAATCGATAAGTTCTGGTAAGAAATATAACCCCACTTCTTACCCGTCATCAGTATTTACCTCGGCCGTAACGCATCACTCGGCCGACCACGCATCCGGTTATACCGTATGATAATCGGGGAGTATTACGAAGACGCTCGGGATGTAATACAAACACAAATTTGAAATACCGGTATCGCACGATTTGCTTGCGGAAATTGATATATTCAAAGCATGAACCTTGTAACCTTGTTATATATTCTTGCATAAAGGTCAGGTTCAGGTCAAAATAGCCAAGCTATACCTTTTGTATATTTAAAATATTGCCAGACTCACCAAATCACTGCGGTATAACGTACACCGGATATTGCTAGCAATATGAGTAATATTATCAATTTTCGCGACATTCTAGTGTTGACAAGGGTAAGTTGAGAGACACTTTTTAGTTTTTCTGAGTGTGTTTAATGTACATTTTATACAAAACTATCTCCTCCATAAATTTCCCTAGCATGTGCAACCGGTAAATTGCCTGGAATTTCTTAAAAGGGTGATTAAAAGACCAAACTCGCATCGTTACTCACGCAGAAAGTAAGCTCGATCCGTCGAAATTAGATGTTTTTGTTTATATTTTTCGTTAGAATACTCAACTTGAATCGACCGAATTGTCATTCCTGTTACAAAGATTATATTGCAAATGTAGTATCCGAAACTAATTGAAAATGAGGGTGCATTGCGAGAATAAATACAAGTGTTAGTGTACAGAGTATTGCTGTATGGTTGCTCCCTGGTGTACGGAGTATTGCTGTGTCGTGTACGGAGTATTGCTTATAAGTGCAGCGCCTATTTGTCACTCAAATTGAATAAATACAAGGTATAATCAGTGTTATTTTGTAAAAATAAGTTATACTGAATAGACATGTACCTATTTAGACTTGATTACATGGACTTCATGGAGCAATTAATGCAACAAGCTAATCCTAGCTCCAAGCCCCCCCCCCCGCGAATTTTATGGGAAACTTCTATTAGTAACTTTGTTTTACATACAGTAAAGGATCATAACTGTACAATCGCAATAGACAAACACAAAAAAACTACAATGTCCAATAGTTTAAATTAGCAACATTGAATGTAAGTCATAGCAAAGGACCCTTATGCAGCATCAGAAATAGTTGAGAGACTAAAAATAAACCTTGGTGTGTAAATATGGATGTGAAAGCCCTTATTTGCCATTTGACCATAAGCATGACTCTCAAAGAATTGCATATTTCCAAGCTAAATATCACGTTTGTACTACTCACAAGAACACTGTATGCATAAAATTCAGCATTCTATATAAACATTCATCTGCCTGGCGGATTGAACTATTTTAACATAACCATGTAAGAATATTCTAAGTATATCATATAACCCATAAGACATGACCTTATTGGTTTGCAGACGTAATAATACGATAAAACTGTCCATTTACATACTTTATTTACTCATTTTATTAAGCAATACTCTGTACACTAAACAGCAATACTCTGTACACACCCGTGTATCCGGTTTGGGGTGTATCTTAGTTGTTTTTCGAACAATATTTATGATATTTGGTCACAACATTTTGGAGCTCAATATAAACAAAATGGCCAGTTCAAAAAATCTACAATTAGGTAATACAGCCTTTCCAGAAGCATGTACAGTACTGCTGTCAATATTTGCGAGTGAGTAACGGCATAATACTTGATCATTTTAACCTTTCTATGACCATTTGATATACGATAGTATTCTATAAAGTTACCAAAATGCCCGAAGAAGTTAAACCTCAATTGGGAAATGCATAAGAAGTCAGTAATTAGGAAAAGATCGCGTCTAAACTCACCCTGGTCTCCATTTTATGTCCTTAAGATTGATAATATTACTCACTTTACTAGCAATATCCGGTGTACGTTATACCGCAGTGCAAATGCAGAGACCGAAATCTGACCAACTCTCATTTTGAGTGAAACCCCTCCAAATAGAGATACAAAAGAAAAAAACTATCTCAACTTGAATATTTGAGTATGCAAAAGATGTAGAAGATAGAAGCTTCGATTTATATCAATTTTGGTTAAAATTTTAACATAACACTATGTGGTGTTAGTCTACCTTCGCTTCCGTCCGTTACTGACTCATGTGACTAGCAACACAATACTAGTGTAATAGAAATATCGTCACTTGAATTTCAACTTGTATACAATATTACACATGTATGCAAATAACTGAAATTATCTAAGGGAAGGAACTCTTGGCTTGTTAAATACAATAAGGTTAATTGAGTTGCTCCCCTTGGTTTTGTAATGATACTGATACTTGTATAAATATATGCTCAATCGTAAGGTGAGAAGAAGGATGGTTCCCCGACCTTCTCCCACCTATGAATGGGAGTTACACCTTACAGTTGATTTCATCTATTCCAAAAAAAACCCTAAAAAAACCCCGTCAATTTCTCTTCAAAGAGTGTAGTATGAGTTGTTTCCCCTTGTCCGTTAACCTCATTTTCGTTCAACCAGCGTATTTTTCAATTCAATTCGCTAACAACTGATTTACTAGTATGAGGATTTTCAGGTTAATCTTGGTGGACAATTTTTTATTTCTTGTTGGTCTGTGTGTTGTAGAGTTGGTCTCTACATTGAGGTTCAATTAAGCGCGAAAAACTTAAATTGGACCTCGAAATTGCGACAAGTCTAAATTTGAGGTGGTCTCAATTGTTAGGTGTTCTTATTTTTGAGGTGGTATTATTGCTGCGGAGGTCTTGTAATTGAGGTGGGCTTATTACTGAGTTAAATATTTTATGAGGTATCGTGGTATTGTTTTCTGTTTGCTTTTGAGACGCTTTATTTATGATTAGTATCATTTTGACGCGTCTCATGATTTCGGTCTATTATTTTCACTACTTGCTGTTGATTCGTCTAATGTTATGGTCTTATTGTACTGTGTCCGGACTGAATTATAACAGTTTAATTTATTGAGAACCATTCAGAAATTGCCAAGATTCTAGTAATACAGTTTTAGAAAAAGGTGTCATTTCGAAGAAATTCTGCGCAAAGTTATAAAAAAAAGTTAAGTTACTAATTTTCTAGTGCTCTTTTTAGTCAGTATGCCAAATACCAAAAAGTGGCCTAACCCAAAAAAATAGTACGCACAAAATGTTTTTGCATAAAATGGTTATTTAACATGTCCTTTCATAGAAACCAAATGATGCAACCTTGTCATCATTGAGCATTTTGATATATTCAAGATGGCCGCCAAGATAGCTGCCAAAAATCTAAAATGTTCATATTCATACAATTGTCTATGTTTTCAATAGCATAAAACACATGTGTTTAGTAATTTATTGTTAAATAAGGAGTATTATATATTTGGACAAAATATTGATTCGAAATATTCAAAATGGCAGACAAAATGGCCGCCAAATCAGAGAAAAGTGATATTTTTATTGTTTTTATCACTCTTATATCTTATAACGCAACTATTCAACAATTATAGTAATAGTTACATAGCATATCATCCAAAAAGCTGTAAGTCATAATTAAGGTGGATGTTATCATACTTACCCCCCACCTTTGATGAGGGAGTATAATATTATCGTTATGTACTTAGTATATGTTGGTGGTCTTCGTCGATTCATCAGTCGGTAGGCTTAAAGGTTTTTGTTCCATAAAGCTTGACACAAGGATCTTTAATATGTAAGCAAAGATTAGTTAGCAGATGACCCCTTTTGATGTTGGGGTAAGTTTGTCAAAGGTCAGGGTAGCAGTGACCTTTAAAATACATGAATAGACCAAATGACGATCAATAAGCACAGTTGAAACCCAAGATCTGAAAAATCCACAGGAACCATACTAGTGTGTATTTTGTGTTCAGTACATTTTGTAGATCAACCTTCACTGTTGAATACCTGGCTGAAAATTAGGCATGCAAGTTTCACCAACATATTATATTGTACTCTAAGAATAATTCATTTGTTCTTCAGAGTTTATTTTGTATGTGATATTGGATTTTTTCATCATTTCCTGAACCACTAAAAGGATCATTGTCATATTTCAATGATGTTCTTTGTCTATTTAGACCCATTATCAAGAATATTGCATAGTCGAAACGTTGGTTATGCTCAATAAAAGATATAAATTGACCTGTCTTGTCCACGTATTCCGCTTTTCTACTTTGACTTGTCAATCAATTTTGGTAGTTACCAGTTAAAACATGTTTGACAAACTGCAGTTAGTCAGGTAGCAGTCACAATAAGTCACAATGAGTCTTCTTATGGGTTAATTGCTGGCATCTTGAATGGTGTACCTGTGATCTAATCTTTCTAACATGCTTACTTCTGATTGAGGAATATTTGCAGTACTAGTATATGGAATGATGACTTAGAACTACTCTTTCCCGATTGACATACAGCTGACTTTTCATTAATAGGCCAAAATATGTTGTACGCCATACGGAATGTGATAGTTTGGTTGTGCCTGGTGAGTGGATGAGCCTTAACTTGTTTAAGCCTATGTTTATGATATGATCTAAGAGGTTGGGTTATGTTTCGTCGTTTTCATTCAGTTCTGAAGTCAATTCGAGTTGGTGCTAGTCACATAACCCTTGCATCTACTTACTTATAATTTTTTCTCGATTGCGTGACCGCCTTGTTAGATGAAGGTTCCTAATAATATGTATGAATATATATTATAAATATAAACTGAATGATGTCTTATTGTTCTGGTTATAGCTATCTATAATTATAAACATGTCTGTTCATATTGTGGAACGCTTCGCCGTCTTAGAGGTCGCATAACATGGTAACACTTTCTGAATATGTCATGTTTCTATGAAAGGGTGTGCGCTTTGGCATAAGAGAGGCACCTGGTTCGCAGTTTATGCTATTGTTGAATTTCATTGAGCAACACAAACACACAATGCTCCACTCCACCGAGGTCTGAATGGGTACCTTTTCATAGGCGTTGTTTGTACATATTCTATATTCCTTAGGACCTTAATAGGATATAAATAGCTCCATCAGGGATATTCTTGACCTTGGTGATTGCTTATGTTACAGTTCCATCAGTCCTGTACATGATGATTACTCCAGGGTCTTACTGGTGGAAAGCGTCATTCAACATGGCAGAGAACATGAGACTTAACAGTTTTGACACACCTTGTCTAACACAGTTAGTGACTTGGGACTTGGTAGACGTCTCTGTCGCTCAGGACTCTGGTCATCATTTCGTCATAAACTGGCGAACCATGATGACAAGATGGACTGGGCATCCAAACTTTACCATTATCTTCAAAGTCCTCCTGACTGACGGTGTCAAAGGCCTTGGGCAGGCAAATGAATGGTGGGTATAGGTAATGATGACTTTTTACCTGTAGCTGACAGGTTGTAATGACTATTGTTCAGCTCTGAGTTTCTGACAGCAATCCATTTTCTAGATGGCGTACTACAATGTAGTAGCAGACTGTTGAGCATTTATATTCTGACAAGAAGCTTACCTGCAATGCCGAGGAGTGATAGCCCCTGGTTGTCACAGCTCTGTCTGCTGGCCTTCCGCTTGTAAAAATGTACTATGGTGCATCTTCTAATCCTTTGGTAAGTGCGCCTCGATTCAAGCACGATGTGAACAGTTCCAGTGGCTTCTGTGCCATAGGCAGTCCACCGGCCTCTTATATTTCAGCTGTTTAGTTGTTTAGTGGCTTTCACCACTTCCTGGATTATTGGTGGTCTGCCAATGGTAAAGTTCATTTACACTTGTGGTTGGTGGACAATGGCCTCATCGTTACTGGAGGAGAGTCAGTTCAGTATGGCATTTAAGTGTTCAGCCCATCTATCGAAGATCTTTGACAGATCAGTGATAATTGTTGACGAGTCCGAGCACAGGAGGGGTAAGATGCCTGAGGATGTGGGTCCATAGACTGTTTTTAGTGAGTCAAAGAATCTTTTGCGTCATGTGTCAGCAAACATCAGTATTTATGAGGACTTGTCACTAACTAAGCCATTGGTCTTGCATGTCTCTTAGCTTTGATTGACATGGTTGTTTGGTTGGTTCTCGGCCTTCTGTGGCTGTTATATCATCACAGGTACTTGGAGCGCAGTTTTTTACTCTGAATTATGGTCCTGCTGATAGGCCAAATAGATGCGATGCTTTTCTTGCAGTAACCCAGATATTTCAGTCTCGTCTTTCTTGATTGTGCGGTCTTCCGTCAAGATAAGTGGACTTAATCGCTTTGGCTGAAGTGAACGTCAGAGAATCTGCTGCCGAGAGTTGTACGCTAAGGATTCGTTTTTCCCTGTGGCCTTCGGTTGGATTTGAGATGAATGGATAGCTTAGAGATGACAAGCATAATCATGGTATGTCCGGCACACAGCACCACACATGGTCTTGGTGAGGTTAACATGTGCCTCCGTAGCTCAGTGGTTAGTGCGCTTGCGATCTAATCTGGGGATCCGGGTTCAAATCCGGGTGGAGGTACATATTATGCCTGCCATGTTTCAGTAGAAATAAAGCAAATAAAGACTATGCTCGGCATAATAATTTTAAAAAACATATTGCCTATCTACCTTCCTGGTGCAGATAAAGTCAATCAGGTGCCAATGTTTGGCTTTCAGTGTTTATGAAAACATGGGCATATTGCCTTATTTTCGAAATAAATTACCTGTCATTTTTCCAATTTATTGGTCGCTTTGTCAGCCATATTTTGTTATTTTTGTTCAAAATACATTTAAAACACTTATACCAATAAAATACTACATATATTTAGGCATTATTTGGCTAATATACAATATAGAAGCGATATGTACATTTTTTTTAATTTTTGGCGGCCATCTTGGCAGCCATTTTGCATTTTTCATATGCTCAGTAATGCCGAAGTTGCCCATTGCCCTGGTAGGAACATGCTTTAGAACCTATATATACATATTTTTGAACATAATGTGGTTTATATTGATAAAAAAAACAATATATCACATTTCCCCTCTTCGGTAGCCATTTTGTCGGCCATTTTGAATATTTTCAACCCTCTTTTTTATTTTGAATACTTGTCTAGAATGTCTCACAATAATTTTCTATGTATATGTTCAAAAATTCCCATTTTACTTTCAAAATAGAAGATAATATACAATTTTTAATATTTTGGCGGCCATCTTGGCGGCCATCTTGAATATTTCAAAATGCTCAATGATGACAAAGTTGCATCATTCAGTTTCTATGTAAGTACATGTCAAAGGACCATTTTATGCAAAAACATTTTGTGCGTACTATTTTTTTGGGTTTTGCCACTGGCATACTGACTATTTCAGCTGTTAGGCCGCTCAAGCACCCTTTGACATTTTAACTCCCCTGGTCATCGGGCTACCTATGGAAACCTACACTCGTGTCACACTGGGGAGACTATTTCTCTCCTGTGGATGTGGCAGCCAACATCGATCTGCGGCGCCCAGGAATAGACACTTCCCTCACAGGTACCATTTTACACCATGGTGGAGTGGAGCTATGAGTCTTGCTTAGAGATTTTAACCAGTGGTCCAGAGGGGGATCGAACCCGGGACCTCTCGATCCCGAAGCGCGCGCCCTACCTCTAGGCCACCGCTCCTCAAGTTATGGGAGAAGGTACCATGTTTTAACCGACCACACCAACTTTTGAGGGGTTCAATGTGAAAACTGGTTGCACAACTTTTGTCACAATACTTGAATGAAACTGTTCTGGGCCCGAAATTACAACCAATACTTACACTCTGCACTCAGCACTCAAATATTGAAAATGTTACATAAATGAGCTATTATTTGTTCTAGATTGCTAATCTATGTGGGGAAATGTATAGAATTGTTATTTTAATGTTGCAAATAACATTTGAATCATATATTTCCTATTTTGTACTATTTATGAGTTACAAATGTAAGTATTGTATTTGAGTGCACTCAGACTGGTAATTTACACACATACCTTACGAATACACTACATTACACTATAAAGTAGGCTTAAAATAATATCAAGTACCTAATTAACGTTTTAACAACTTCTTGCTCTCAAAAATGGTGGCTATGAACCTCAAAATGATGAAATTCAATATTTGAGTGGTAAGTGCTGAGTGTAAGTATTGGTTGTAATTTCGGACCCTGGTATGAAAACCTCCAAAAGTTTAGATATTTTGATGTCACACTGATCCAAAGTGTCTCCGGGATGTAGTAGCTGAAGTAGTTCCTTTCAAAAACGTGATTATGTCTGTACCGTTTTAATGTGGAAACTGTTGATTATTGACCAAATTTTATGAATTTAGTTCAAATATGGCCTGAATGTCAACATATAAGATTGTTTAATTGATATTTTTTATGATTTTTCTTTTCCTGGATGAAGACTGACAATGTATGGGTGCATATAGTTTTGTGATTAAAAACTTGAAAAAATGGCTAGTTTTGCGGTGTGGTTGAATCCGGTCCGTTCTGTTTATCTGTTGGCGTAAATGTTATAACAGAATGAGTGGAATATCGACGGTGCCGAACCAAAACCCCGTTACTCAATTTTGGCGCGAAAACCTTTTTTTGCAGCATCCGCATCTGCTAGACGTCCCGCCCATTTCTGTCTTGTCGCCATCTAAGTAACGCGATTGGCTCTTTAGATGACGACAAGACAGAAATGCGTGGGACGTCTAGCAGATGCGGATGCTGCAAAAAAAGTTTTCGCGCCAAAATTGAGTAACGGGGTTTTGGTTCGGCACCGTCGATATGCAGTTACTGCATACTGTGGAGGCACGCCTGTGTCTGTCACATTCAACAGAAAGCTGACTGACAAATAAAGGCTATACTCGGCGTTTTAAAAACCGAATGGCGTTTCTCTTGGAAAATATGTTGACACAATGTAGAATTATGCAATTTGTGCTCCGGATGCCAAATAGCGCGTTACTAGGAATGTGACAAGGAATATTTTACATTCATACAAAACTGTTTAAAACAGTTAATGTGGTGAAGTTATGTGAAGAAATATTTTCTTAATAGAGAATTGTGTTCAGATACTTGGTAACTTGTACTAAGAGTCGATCAGGGTGGTAGAGCGTAACTATGGTATTAAAATGGTTGACAGTGTGCGTGCTATTGGTTTGCGTTATTTGAAGATGAATTTGTATTGACTGTAGATAATAAGTCAATGTTTGTATTGATATAAGAAATAATAAGTTAAACATATTATACGACGGTCTCCGAATATGTTGAATGAGCCTCCAAACAATGAAATAAACAACTAACTAGATTATGTCATATTTATTTCACAACCACAACCATATAATAAGTTATTTAAAGAAACCAACAAACAAAATGACCAGGTCTAAGATCACATGTTAACGATGTTGCTTTAGTATAAATGATAACTAATAAATCAAAGTAGAACGTATTTTATGCGTCATGGTGCAAACGCACTCAGCCAAAATAACTTCTTGATTTTATCACTCAACAGTATATAAAAATGAACTTTAATTTGTTAATATGTAATCAATATAGAATCTATTCATTCATAAAGCTATGGTGGAACAAATGATATATATATATATATGTATTCTCTCAGAGATGCATAGATTGTTTACATTCAGCATTACAAAATTGGCGTTCACTTATTGTTTACATATAATTTGAACACCCTCGTATTAACGAGAGAAACGAGAGAAAGGTGAGAAATCAAACAAGTATATTATTATGTGATTCTAGTTCCTAGTCAAAAGTAGTCGATTCCATGTTATTTAATAAATGCATTCAAAGACCATGTTTTACAGTTAACGCTATCCTCAGTGAAGGTGTAGCTGTTGCCAGTGATGAAGTCTTCAGCATTACTATTGCCCGATATGTATCGCTGGTTCCCTCGGGATGGTTCATAACTCAAGTCGCATCGTGTGTATGGGATCTGTGCTCCAGAATGCATTCCTAGTACATCACCTGCTTGTACATATATCTGCTCACTAGTTGGTATATCTACTGTGCGTATTCTGTCTTCCTGAGTGTCGTCAATGATATTTTGGCCGACAAGAGTTGCAGTTAACCTGAGAATAAAGTTGAAACAGACCAATATAGAAGAAATGTTTGAAAGTACATATTTGTATTACATTAGTAGTGTTGTGCAGTGTTTTGTTACTTTGAATTTGTTTCCCATGTTCAATTTTATAGCGCATAAAGTATCGCGTGATATACTCAGCTTTTTAAAATGTTAAGAAACCAACTATTATTTCACTCAATTGTGATAACTAAGCAACTACAACTATTACAGTTGTTCTGGTCGCCAGTAGCTTGGCGAGGGAAAAATCTAATTCTAAACAATACGTTCATGATTTTAACAATGTAAACAGGTAACTTGTTTTGTGAAACTTTTATCAAAATACTATAATATTAAACATTTGAACAAACCAATGAGTTGGTATTTGTTTCTTTACGGAAAACCAAAATATGTCAACAAACCAAAGAGTTAATATGCATTTCCTTACGGAAAACCAAAACATGTGAACAAACCAAAGAGTTGATACGTTTTTTCCTTACTGAAAACCAAAACATGTGAACAAACCAAAGAGTTGATACGTTTTTTCCTTACTGAAAACCAAAACATGTGAACAAACCAAAGAGTTGATACGTATTTCCTTACGAAAATCAAGAACATGTGAAGAAACCGATGAAATATTCTTTCTAAATATGTCCATTCATTTGTGGTTAAGCGTATAATCTATACTTGTCATGGTGAATTTAAAACAAATAATTAGAGAGAATAATATTCGAAAACAAGGCATATGTTTACTTGGCTGAGAGAATTCGGTGTGAATTAAGTTGTTCCGATATCTAGCAATTGGTTACCAAAGAAACTTAGAAAAAATATGAGGAAATTGGACAAGGAAGGCAGCCCTGAAACTAACCAGCCGGGCACAGAAACACTGTAATAGCACAACATAATACAACTACACGGAGCAATGTTCACACATAAAGTTCCGTTTATAGAAATGCAGAATGACATAGTTTCACAAAGAAATGCCAAACAAAACATTGACCCAAAGTGGCCGAATGAAACGCAAGTATCTCCAAGTATCCGCGTTTTTTGTTTTAATTTTTACATTTTCAAAAAGAAGAGGCATGGGGGTTAACGTTATTTAGGTCTGAAGTCAAACTTTTTATCCCTTTGTTTAAAAAGAGATTCTTCGGAAATGATAGTGGATGAAATATTGGGACATAATATCCGGAAAATGTGTTTTTCACTCCTTTCATGTTTTGAGAAAAAGAAATTCATTAACACTCATGCATAAAAATAGTTATATTCCAATTATACGATACATTAAATATGTATTAATAAATAGCTATAAGATTTAAATAGTCAATCGCGTTACTTAGATGGCGACAAGACAGAAATACGCGGGACGTCTAGCAGATGCGGATGCTGCAAAAAAGTTTACGCGTCCAAATTGAGTTACGGGGTTTTGGTTTGGCACCGTCGATATGTAATATCAAATAATTTATATGATAGTTTGCATTATATATTGAATGACCCTTCTATATGTTATACATGGGTTTATCCATTTGAGAGGCTCAGAAACTAGCCAAAGTCAGGAACCAGTAGAGAGTGATCAGTGCAGCCTTATAATTATATTTCCGGGAACGAAGTGGAAGACGTAAGTAAGTTACCATGTATAGCTTGGCCACATTGACATGAGCATGACCTATTGATTACCATAATTTAACAGTCGATATATTGTCTACGTTTACAAGACCGATTGTATGTTTTCATAATCGGGGAGTATCACGATGACGCTCGAGATGTAACACAAACACAAATCTTAAATGCCGATATTGCACGATTTGCTTGCGGAAATCGATATATTCAAAGCAAGAACCTTGCAATATATTCTTGCATAAAGGTCAGGCTCAGATCAAAATAGCCAAGGTATACTTTATGATAACGTAATGCGTACAACACTCCTCCTCAAGTTTTTGCTATATTTCATTCAGGATTCCGTTGATAAAAGTAATGAAGAAGCTGAAGAACGCGAAGCAATATTTTATTTCAATGTATTATGCCACAAATAGTCTGCCGAATGGCAACGACTTTAGGCTATTTTAATAAGTTACATGTACGAGAATAATTATTTTATCCATCAAATAAACTTCCTTTGGACAGCTACACGGAGTACATACTGAAGATGTGGCATACATAAAAATGGTATAAGGAAATCAGACATGGAAGATAGCACGCAACCCAACCAGCCGAGCATATAAATCAGAAACACCACAACACAGCTACACTGAGCAATGCCCACACATAAAGCAAAGAAAAATTAAAAGTCCAAGTCCCCGCCGAAAAATGCAGGATTACCCAATTTCACAAAGAAATTATAGAATAGCGATTATTGCAGGAGACCGAATGAATCGCAGCAAAGACCCGATCAAGTTCCCCAAACACTTACGTCTCACTATCGGCGAATCGCCAGACTTGTAGACCAACTTTACCAGCGTTAGTTGAATAGAATCTCCATTTTGTCAGATATCCAGACTTTGTAATCTTCATATCATCGTTATACGCTGTGTATGGCAGACTTGACGAACCATGTCTATCTCGTCTACGGATGTTCACAGCATTGACAGTTTCCGCTACAGTCGATGATGCTGAAATAAACGTCCAATAATTATTATCGATTTTCTTATTTTTAATTTTTTGAAAAATAGAGTAAATCAAGTTAACTGTTACTGTCAAATGTTTACGTGTACCCATCTGCGTCCCCGTCTCGGGAAACAGAAGGGCCAACAGGATAAACTTGTATAATTCATGATACATGCCTACATGAACCCATTTGATTGATTATCCATCTCGTGATCATACGAGAGTTGTTCGAAAAGAAATGCAACTTTGTATACATATCTTTGCAGTTTCGGCAAGTGCACCAATTACACACTATTGTCTCCTCTCTGGGTACAAATTGGTTTACTTTCATTTTCATTCATCCAATAGTTGAATGAAGATTTACTGAGTTTCATGGTAAACGATCCAGAACATAAAAAGCTAGATCGTTTTATTCATTTCTTTTCGAACACCCTGGTACACATAATTCTCAATAGTCAAGTGGATGAGCATAAAAATTAGACCGAGTGTATGGTCTCGGGATTTAGACTGAATTAAACTAAATACTAAAAAACTACATAAAATGTCAAATGCGGCATTACAACATGTCGATTTCACTTATTTCAACCCACGTACATATATCGATGGGTGCCCACAAGACTGTAGTAACTGCATATAAATAAAGAAGGACTTACTACAGTATTGCAGGCACCCCACGATATGAGTCTTGCACGATGTCAAATGCAGTTATACAATGATTTTATAGTTATATTGATTATGATAAAAAGCTTACCAGCACATACTGGTTCCGATCCTGTCAATGTATGTGTCACTAAACACGCACGGGTAAGATCACCAGACGCAAGTGAATAATCTTGGATACATGCAAACTGGAAGATCTGTCCGACAGTGATTTCGTCGGAAACATTTGGTACTATCAAAGTCGCATTATCTGGTGTTCCCGGATAAGCACACCCGGTCGTAGCTGGTGCCTCCGTAGTGGTAGTGGTTGGTTCCTCTGTTGTCGTAGTAGTGGTTGGTTCCTCTGTTGTCGTAGTAGTGGTTGGTTCCTCTGTTGTCGTAGTAGTGGTTGGTTCCTCTGTTGTAGTGGTAGTGGTTGGTTCCTCTGTAGTAGTAGTAGTGGTTGGTTCCTCTGTTGTCGTAGTAGTGGTTGGTTCCTCTGTTGTCGTAGAAGTGGTTGGTTCCTCTGTTGTCGTAGTTGTGGTTGGTTCCTCTGTTGTCGTAGTAGTGGTTGGTTCCTCTGTTGTAGTGGTTGGTTCCTCTGTTGTAGTAGTGGTTGTTACCGCCTGAAAGTAATCGACATTTGAAAAATCACTCCTTAGATCTAGCATGCTAGCTAGCGTATCTAAATAACAGTAAGCACTATAACTGATAAACCATTTTATCACATAAACCACGGTGTGGGTGTTTAATAAAGCCAATTTAATAAAAGCGATATTATAATACTCAGTTATATAATAACTATGCAAATGAGGCGGCTAATCCCTATTTCTATGTATTTATACGCGCTGTCAAAAAGATACGTTTATAGACAGGATACATAGAAAACACAGGTCTGTGACGTGATAACAATTCAATATACCCGTCTAGCTCCAATAATTGTGCAACACTGTAACGGTAATTTAAATACAGTGCTGCATTATGTTTATTTGCTCATTTATTTTTAACCGCATTACTCACTGATTGTATTCTCTCCTAAAGTGGAAGCTTGACTACTTTTAGCACCTTTAAATGGCTTATTGTGTTTATGTGATATAAATAATCTTACAGTCGTGCCTTTATAGAATTTATTAAACTCGTTGGATAAAAGTAATAAAATACTCGAAAGAGCCTCGTATTCTATCACTTATTCCAACTCGTTTAATAAATTGAATATAAAAATACTCTCATGTAAGATCCTCTTTGTCTAAGTAAAGAAGAACATATCACTCGCTTAGAATGAGTAAAAAAAAGTACAAAAACACTTTTGAGAAAGCAAGATAAAACTTCCGAAAATCTGAATTTGAAAATGGTAGATTTTTATAAGCAAAGATTTATCGAAAACTAGTATGTTTAACTTTAGATCAGTCAACATGACATGCTCCGATTTTCATAAAAATAGGCTATTAAAAAGCGCATCGGTGCATACTCTAAATAATATTATGTATCAGTATTCTCAATCTAAGCCAGCGATATACCAAAACATGTCTCCATAATGATGTAACTAAACCCCAAGTGCCAAATATTCTTAATACATTTAACAAATCTAAGTGTGCTTAATGTGTATTGATAATGCTAACTGGAATTTTATTTTTGATTCATTTCCATGCAATTCCGTAGACCTACTACGAATATATTTATAAATTATCAGTGAACATTTGAAAGGAGTGTTTTGGATAGTTTTTGTACATTGATAAACGTACACGCTCGTATACATAATAAGATATATGTAGGGGCCTTATATACCAACGTTGTTAGTCTAAAACTCAGACTTAGACTTAAAATTTACAAAATGTACAAACACTGCCATTTCTTTGAAGTTAGATTTAACCATATGAAATTTTATCTGATTATTTGTTGTTACCCACTGAACATGTATACCAGTTTATATCAAAATCGGTACATTTATAGCAACATGAGAGCGAATAGATCATTTGATAATATATATAAAGTCTAAGTCTGAGTTTTAGACTTACAGCGTTGGTGAATAAGACCCCAGGTTTTAGTCGTGATATAAACAGTTTACCTCAGTGGTTGTTGTAAACACTTGACATGAATCCAGTAATCGTCTGTATAATCTATGAACCAAACCACCCTGATTCTCAATATCTAAACTTCTTTTTATAGAAATGTCTGACCGTCTGTGTATGGTATGATGAGACTCCACCATTGATACTTCTCTCTTACCAGCATCGGAAGGCGCTACAGTAACTACAATACAAATCATTTATTGCATGAAAACATACATGTTTTATAGCAATTACAAAATAATGCAAAAGACAGAAAGGCATGGGTTAACTGAAGAGCATGTATACATGATGTTAAATATACAATTATATGGTATAACGACACAAGATGAGATAGTCGTAATACAGCTTTAATTATAATTATTCAGTGTTATTGGATATTTACTTGAATATGCTAATTTCTAGACTTGTTTGCATAGTAAATATATTTAGATAGATTAATAATAACATTGTCTGATGTTGATGACACGAGGTTAATAAATTTCTGTATAGTTGGCCATGTATAGTAATATCTTTTAATATATTTGGATCTTATATCTGAGTACTTGAAGGGCATGTATATGGTATGCATTAAAACTTAAGCAATCAACTGTGAGTAACAAAACCATGGCACAAAGGATTATGCATTAGCTTTTCTTTCTTTCTTCCATTTAATTTGCAGGACCCACTCTGTGGCATTATCGCAAATATTAGAGACAGAGGTGAGATACAAGGAAGCTGTATTCTGAAGAGATTTTAATAAGGTTTATTAACATACCATGACTAAAAAATGTGACATTCCGTTACGGCTAAAAACATGTGGTTGATATATAGTTAGTTCTTCAAAGCGAAAGTGTAACGTCGTACGTAGCAATAGTAATTTGTGATAAAAGAATCGGGTATTCGGAATCAACATGCTTAAACTCTTCACGAAAAAACCCCCGAGTGTTCAAGACTCTCAAAAACAGCTCATGACGGATCCTTTATAGGTGTAAACATTAATCCTTTGCGTCATGAAGGTAGCACATTTTTATGAAATTTGTTCAGATTACCGCATGCAATAGATGTTTTGATAAGAAACCATGTAACTATTTGGAAGAAATATCGATACTGTTGAACGCAGTAGGAAAAGTCCACGTTATTTTGGACCATCCCTCGAACTAAAGCTGTAGAAATATAGCCATTTGCTACTATTATGCGTATTGTCGCTACAAATAAGTATATTAAGTTACGTTATGATATGCTATGGTATGACGTTCTGAAGAACCTTTGAAGTTTACAAAGGGAAAAAACTGTCCGGTATTAAAAAAACGAGAATTATGAAGTTATGGTATAGTGAACGTATGTTAAGAAGGTGACGTCGATTACTACAATGACCTACACGTGATTAAGAAAAAAAAACTACATGGAAAATGTTGATAGATATGAACGAACGGACGGACGGTGAGAAAGGATGAATACTTTTTGGCCCGAAAATACCTAATAGTTCTCACCCCGTCAGTACATGTGTTATATTTGGCACATAGCATATCTATAGTTCCTTTGCTTACAAACTGGTCCGCCAGGAATGACAAAGTATTACCTTACTATTTAATTTTTAGATACATTTCTATATGACGAAATAATATGACTATTTTATACCTTCAACTGAGCACAATCCACATGAGTATGGACAGTTAGCTTCAGCATAGTCCGTTTGACTCATACAGAGGTCCGGTGTTTCTTCTATCATATCATTACAGTTACTGATCTGGTCAGCGCAGGTGGTACGTGCTAAAATATCATATAACATATTATCATATTAATGTAATTATAACTGATAAATAGTTTGTATTTGTAAATATCACATGACTTTCCCTGTATCCAGGTTAGTATAGCCAGTACGTATAAAGTTATACGTTCCACGTGTAGTATAAGGTATTGAGTTTTTCCAATAAATCAATGCGTATTTTGCGTTTTTAGTGTCATGTAACATAAAGAATCTATCACTCGTTATCAATTGATATATTTATATTAAACTCGTTCAGGAAATCTTATTAAGCTCGCCAGAGGCTCGCTTAATAATTTTTCCAAAACTCGTTTAATATAAATTTATATCAATTGACAACTCGTGATAGATCCTCTATATATTAATGTAATTATAACTGATAAATAGTTTGTATTTGTAAATGTACGATACTTCGAACAAGGAAACGCGTTCCACAATGTCGTCTTTTCAAATGATGCACGCGTACGTATTTTGACTCCAATATAGTGTGATGGGGTTATTGATATTGGAACATGCCTTTGTTACCATAAACATTCAATACTTACATAAACATTGTGTGGAAGCACGAGACTAAAACACACTCACCAGCATGACATATTTTGCATGCATCGCATAAAATCGTGATGCTTGGATAGTTTTTCATTTCTTGATAAGTACGTTCGAAAGGCTCAATTTTGATATAAAACAAGATTTAAAAGTCAAAGAAGTGATAATTATCTTGTAAAAACAGATCTGACATGAAATAGCTACAGAGAATGGAAAGTGGTGAGTTTACTACACTATTTTAGTACAGAATGGACAAAATGAAACGGACAACCTCCAAAAATAGCACCAACAAACATTCAATAATTAAAAATATAATCTCGCCGAGAACTACTATATTTTATAAAAAAACACCCATTGAATATAGGAAGAGGCAAAAGGTAAAGTCATATCAAACGAACAGTTCATAGATAGATTTCAGTGAAATTTGGTGTGTCAGAATTGATAAAATATAAGCACAGGCTAGCAGAAAACTCTTCTTACAGCAAATCAAACATGATGTGTTCCCCCAGCAAGTACTGACTTGGACCTTATTTGATTGACCCAATGGCCTAGATATTACTTTAACTTGTCAAATAGTGAACATGATTGCCATTCATAATGAATCAGTGCATGTTGGGGCCTTGTTCGCCAACGTTGTAAGTCTAAAACACGGACTTATCGTTGTCAAATGTTCTATTCGCCCCCAAATTGTTACAACTGTATCTAATTTGATATAAATGACTATACATGTTCAGTGGATAACAACAACTTGGTTTATCAAAATGAGGTTTTAATTCATCACATCGAATATCATGTCGAATACAAGCTTGTAGCTTATGTTGCCTATGTTAATCAAAATCGAAGTTAAAGAGGCGGTCCCTATAACTTTGATTGTTTAAATCGATTCAGGAATATCATACATTAAAGAAGAATCAGTATTGCTTAAACTCCTCAAAATTTCAACAAAAAGTTCCCACTAATTACCGAGAAAATAATGAAGACATATTTCCGTAACGAGCCAAAATGGTCACAAGTTGTTTCCCTTTGACCACATAATAATAAATCACTGGAAGCGATAAATTATTATTGGTGATTAAAATATAGTTTTGACATTATAGAGACATTCACTTTCTTCTGACAAATTATGATAATTGATAGTGCTTTGTACATTTAGCTCATTTAATGTGATAGATGAGAAAAATATGCTAGTTATAGGGAATGCATCTTTAAATAAGGTTCATCTTATCATATCACATGCAGTGTAATAGCACATGGTACTCGCTTTCCATATTATGACCGTAAATGACAAATCGAGGGTTCAGTGCAAAAACTATTATAACTACATCGATTTAATGAGACACGTATACTTTTGCACTCAGTCGAAGAGCTATTCTTCAAATACAAGCCATGAATGCCAGTCTCGAATAGAGTTCTCATGGGGCAATTAGAGTTATAGCTTGGCCAATTTGACACGAGTCTGACCTGTTGATTAGCATACTTTAACAGTCGATATATTGCCTACGTTTACAACACCGACTGTATGTTTTCATAATCGGGGAGTATCACGAAGACGCTCGAGATGTAATACAAACACAAATTTGAAATACCGATATCGCACGATTTGCTTGCGGAAATTGATATATGCAAAGCAAGAACCTTGTAATATATTCTTGCATAAAAGTCGGGCCTAAGTCAAAATAGCCAAGCTGTAACACGATATTAACGATAAGAATAAACTTACCAGCAGGTATATGCGTACAAACAACACTTCCTGTCCATGTACAATACGATGAATACCATTTACTACCACCTGCATCGTCCACGTATCCACACGAATCAAACGAACCCGGTTGACCTGTACAGTGGATGTTTTATTGTGATATAACAGTTTTCATTGAAAGGTGATGGCATGGTCTTCGCACTATTTTATAATATCTTACGAATCATGCTGTATTTCATTGAAAGGTGATGGCATGGTCTTCGCACTATTTTATAATATCTTACGAATCATGCTGTCTTTCATTGAAAGGTGATGGCATGGTCTTCGCACTATTTTATAATATCTTACGAATCATGCTGTATTTCATTGAAAGGTGATGGCATGGTCTTCGCACTATTTTATAATATCTTACGAATCATGCTGTATTTCATTGAAAGGTGATGGCATGGTCTTCGCACTATTTTATAATATCTTACGAATCATGCTGTATTTCATTGAAAGGTGATGGCATGGTCTTCGCACTATTTTATAATATCTTACGAATCATGCTGTATTTCATTGAAAGGTGATGGCATGGTCCTCGCACTATTTTATAATATATTACGAATCATGCTGTATTTCATTGAAAGGTGATGGCATGGTCTTCGCACTATTTTATAATATCTTACGAATCATGCTGTATTTCATTGAAAGGTGATGGCATGGTCCTCGCACTATTTTATAATATCTTACGAATCATGCTGTATTTCATTGAAAGGTGATGGCATGGTCTTCGCACTATTTTATAATATATTACGAATCATGCTGTATTTCATTGAAAGGTGATGGCATGGTCTTCGCACTATTCTATAATATCTTACGAATCATGCTGTATTTCATTGAAAGGTGATGGCATGGTCCTCGCACTATTTTATAATATCTTACGAATCATGCTGTATTTCATTGAAAGGTGATGTCATGGTCTTCGCACTATTTTATAATATCTTACGAATCATGCTGTATTTCATTGAAAGGTGATGTCATGGTCTTCGTACTATTCTATAATATCTTACGAATCATGCTGTATTTCATTGAAAGGTGATGGCATGGTCTTCGCACTATTTTATAATATCTTACGAATCATGCTGTATTTCATTGAAAGGTGATGGAATGGTCTTCGCAATATTTTTTAATATCTAACAAATCATGCTGTACGTACGATAGTCATTCACTAAATTCCACGTTCAATGTTTTATAACCAATCACGCCGACGAATACAAACTATATCATATTGAGTCTTTTGGACGTACATAAGTGTAGAAAATATTGTGTGGAGAAAACACATTTTATAAGAAAGACCATATACGTACATGTAGAGTTTTATGCATGCATAAAATTGTACATGCATGTGTAATAATTATACATACGTATATACGTACAAATCTTACTGTTAATACGTTCACCACTACAAAGAGCTCGTATAGTGCGCCTAGGATATTGTGAAAACCGGGAAAATATGGAATGAGCCACGGAGGTCAATTATTCAAAAGTGCACGATTTACCAGTGTTATTTTAGTACATAATTTACCGATTTTACTGCAGTAGGCTAACCGGGTCACTGTTTATAAACATTGCATTATCCAGGGCGCACTATAGGAGAATGAACGTTTCAACAATCGATGTTTGTCACCAACTGACAATGATATTATTAAACTGTTGCTTATAGACAAAAGGAGACATATCGCTGGCTTAGAATGAGAAGGTCGTAACTACAAAATCAATATATTGAGAAAACAAGAAAAACTGTCTGAAAACTGTACTCTTTACTTATAGAAAACCTAACTTTTTGGACTTCAGTTTGGTCAACATGACAAGTTCCGATTTTCATAAAAATGGGCACATATTAAACACCTTATGAAATAGATTGCATGTGCCATGTTTCACAATATAAGTAAGCAATATCTTTAAAACGAATATAATTATATATTTGATACCGTTATGTGCTAAGAGTATACCTGGGCTAGGTTATTTCATAGCATCCTCCCTATATCAGAAGGTCGTAAGTACAAAAACTTTTTTTTTGAGAAACAAAAAAAAATGTCTAAAAATGTATGTTTTCTTATGAAAAAGAACATTGCCATCAACAGTTTGGTCAACGTGATACTCTTCGATTTTCACGAATAAAGGCACATAAGAAACTCCTTGGTATGCATATTTAAAAAAATGTGTGAGTCTTATACACTACTTACGACTTTCTCATTCTAGTCCTGCCATATGTCAAATCTTTTAAACGCATGTTTCATCATGAATACTCTAGGTAGATACAGACATAATAGAGATGTGCAGACAGAAATATGGTTCTATATCGTTTAACAGGTAAATGTACAAGGGGTGGTCTCAAAGGTATATATGGCTACTACTAGAACAATGGGTTAATTTGCCATCAATATATTCGTACTTGATTAAATTCGTCTGTTTTATGTTTTATCCAATTTCATTTGAAATAATCCCTCGGTTTTTAACGCTTAAAGATTACAAATATCCATATAGGTCTATATATGCACATCTCAATTATATTATTGTTCATATATACATGTATAATGATCCGACCATCTAGTAATGACGTTAAGTTTCTTACCGCTGCCCCAGTTGTTGTAATCAATGAGTGAACCATCAGCCCACTTCCACGTACCAGCTTCCTGGTATACACCTAGCCATACTTCGGACATTTCCTCTCTGATTCATGTAGAAATATACATTCTCTAATCTTTACACTCATTTAATTAACAGTACAGTATATTTTCAAGATTTAGGCCATTGGCCCATGAATCTTATACAGTAAAACTTCGTTATCGCGAGAGGTAATCGGGACAGGTAAACTGCTTGATATACACAGGGTGCTCGAAATAGCAAAAGGGCATATATTGATAATACAAGCGGATAAAATGTTAAAAATTGTTCGAGATAGACCGGGTGCTCGTGATATCGATGATACTGAAGTTTTACTGTATAATATAATTACAAGCAATATAATACAAATAAATGTATAATGCTCTCTAAAACATAGTCAAACTAGCACTTAACTGTTTTCAATGTGTCTGATGATTTCAAATGGTTCCAAAGATTTAGAATTTTTTGTACAGTCAAACTATAATTTATCAAACCTGTTATATAACTTGGCTATTTTGACCTGTGCCTGACCTTTATGCAAGAATATAATACAAGGTTCTTGCTTTGAATATATCAATTTCCGCAAGTAAATCGTGCAATATCGGTATTTCAGATTAAATTTTGTGTTTGTATTACATCTCGAGCGTCTTCGTGATACTCCCCGATTATGAAAACATACAATCGGTGTTATAAACGTAGACAATAAATCGACTGTTAAATTATGCTATTCAATAGGTCAGGCTCATGTCAACGTGGTCAAGCTATATTTATGAAGAAGACATTTAACTTAATCATTTTGAAAATGCTCAACGGCTTAACTTTTGCTCGACTACTTTTTAAGATGTACTTAGATTTGGGTGACACATCCTAAACCTGAAAACAGAAACTTTATCGCAATTATTGCTTTACACATCATTAAACCACAGGAAACCGTATCATCTAAAACGAGTTAAACAATAAGTTTGAACAAGGACACAAGGGTCTACGCTTTGTGTCATAACTTTTTAACGAGTCTTTCAATTTCGATGTCATTACTTTTTAACAAGTCTTTCAATTTCGATGGAATTTTAAGTGGAAGTAGTTTTAACATTGTTTCGATTGAATATAATTTTTAGTTTATGCATAGATCGAAAGCCAAGTCTTATTTTCGATCCCTTGAAAGTCGGGTCATTTTAGGAGAAAAAGACCCACTCAGGTAATATAAATTTCGAAAAAAAACAGCATATTTTACATTTTTCATTTTGTACTGTTTTTTAATGATACTACTGTCATAAAACTTGGCATACAAGTTTCACAGGTAAAGAATCATAAGGTTCCGTTTGTTTAGACTAAGATTGTTAGTTATTTCAAATAATATTTTAAAATATGCATGTTTTTGCAAAAGCACAATACTCTAAACTATCCGGGATGCTGTTTAACGCGATTGGTTAGTTTTTTACGGCAACATAGTACTACGTTTTACCTTAATTGCAAATTAAAACTTTGGATGGATCCCGTTTATTTGATTCAATCGTCGAAAAGATAAACGAATCTTATAATCTCATAGGGTGTTCTTAAACACTTTCGTATGAAATGCACAATTCGCATGACGAATAAATCACAGAGAGAGAGTTTCTGTTAAAGCTGAAACGAAAAATGTTCTAATGGATATGAAAGCATAATTGTTTTTCAGTTTTTGAATTTTTCTTACCAAATATCGTCAGATATAGCTCTATACACTTTAATGTGTAATGCTCTTAAAATAAGAATATGCATTATCGTGTTGCTTTGTCAATGTGTAATATACGAAGATTCTCCCAGTATATAGTCCACCCTCTTATAAAAACAATTTTTAAACTAAATTTCCCGCAACTCACACAATAGCACAAAAAGACTAATGGTGACCTGTGTTTTTTTCTTATTATTCTAATACAGAGTACGCTTATATCAACATGATTTACAAAAAATATTTTTCGTTCGCCGATATAGTACTTTTATATCTTGGGCAATTCTCACGCCATTGTCATTGAAAAGATAGACACTTCTGGTCTGATAGCAGAAAAAGAAGCACGGTGACTTATGTTTTTTCCCTATTTTTCTGATAGAGTCAAAAATATCAAAATCATTGCAGAAATGAAAAAAAGATTTACTGTTCAGTTTTTTTATTAATAGTGTATCTTTTTAATTTCGAATAGTAATTTAGGGAAAAGTTTGAAAATTCATCTCTTGTCAAAAACTGTATCAATGTTATTAAAGAGGCGTTCCCTATAACTTTGATCTTTTAAAGCGATTCAGAAATATTATACATTAAATGAGAATCATTATGGCTTAAACTCTTCAAAATTGCAACAAAAAGCTCCCACTAATTACCGAGAAAATAATGAAAACATATTTCCGTAACGAGCCAAAATAGTCACAAGTTGTTTCCCTTTGACCACATAATAATAAATCGCTGGAAGCGATAAATTATTATTGGTGATTTAAATATATTTTTGACATTTTAGAGACATATTTGCGCACACTGTCTTTTGACAAATTATGATAATTGATAGTTCTTCGTACATTTAGCTCATTTAATGTGATAGTAGAGAAAAATATGCTAGTTATAGAGAATGCCTCTTTAAGGGTTCCAATTGTGTATAGGTATGTTTGACTAATATGTTGTTGTACATCTGAACCAAAAATAAATTCTTATGAAAAAAGTGATTTTAATGAAAATAAAATTTTGTTTTTAAATTTTATCACTTTTGTCATAGAAAAGTGATGCTGTAAAGTAAGCCCTCTTTTTCTTTTGTGATTTAAATTTTTTATTTCCAATATACATAAAGTTACAATATATGAGCATACATATTTAACATACAGTTTTTCAAAACGCTAATTTGATATTTCTACAAAGTAAATATGAATGTACATATAAAATGACTGCATATAATACGGGATTATTATGTATGGGGAAAACTTTGAACATTTTTTTTCCAGATTTACGAGGGCTTAGAATAAAAAAGCAAAAAAATAGAAAAAATCAATTACAAAAAGGTCCACTTCTCAATGTGCTTATCAACTTTATTCTTCGCAATAGCTATCATTTCTTCCAACCTCTTTCTCTCCGATATTAAATTTTTGAAGTATAAAATGTTCGGTGTTTCGTTTGCATTCTTGCATTTGAAAATAAAATACTTAGCTAAAAGTAAAAGGAAATTATTAGTTGTGCTTTTATTTTTATTTGAAGAGTAGTAGTTGCAAAAAGAGATAACTTCGAAACTAATTTGACTTTCGTATTACATGTCTGGTCAATAAACAACCCAACATCTCTCCAAAACATTTGAATATTTTGACATTCCCAGAACATGTGTGGAATCGAGTCATAATACATAGAGCAGAAGTCACAAAGGCTTGATGGTATCAAACGACATTTATGAAGGAATGAATTATCAGGTAACATTCTCAAAATATATTTATATTGAAATGCTCTTAGTTTTGTGTCAATTGTTAATCTAAACGAACATTGAAAGATACGATTCCATTGGATGTGTGAACTGTTAAAAATATTCTCCCATTTTATCAATGCTTTATTCAAAGTGGTTGGCTTATTGCTTTTAATAAGACTTTTGTAAACCATCTGACTCACTTTTTGGTCTGTGTCTATGGCTGAAATATCGTATGTAGGATAAAAGCCCCTACGGACATAAGCCCCTACGCTCATTTTTATACATGGGGACATAAGCCCCTACGCATTTTTTTACATTAGGACATAAGCCCCTATGCATGTTTGTTTGCAACATGAACAACTCAGCCATGTACCAGTGTCTACAAGTTCAATTTTTTAAGTTGTAATTAATTATGAAATGAGACACAACATAATAATAAATAATTATTACATTTATAACAAGTATCTATGAACAAATGAGTGTTTTGGGGCATGCTACAAACAGATAGTCAATACAATACATGATAATTGATCTTATTAAGCATTTTGCAGACTAATTTTCTCTCAATTTACTAATTTTATACCTGAAATTAATGCATATTTGTAACAAATAAACAGTAGATACAATAGAACAGTTTGTACAATAATTATTTCTTAATTAACCATTTGATAATAGAAGAAAACATAGAACGGTGCAAACAAAACAATCATAGGGGCTTATGTCCTAGTGTAAAAATATGCGTAGGGGCTTATGTCCTAGTGTAAAAGAATGCAGAGGGGCTTATGTCCTCATGTATAAAAATGAGCGTAGGGGCTTATGGTCGTAGGGGCTTATGTCCGTCCCCCTGTGTGAAGCCCTCTGTTTCTTATGTTATTGTTTTCGGCATAAAATTTCACATGATAAAAAGTGAGTTTAAAAATATTTCACAGTTGAATAAAAACTATAGAGAAAGATTCTTATCGTTGGCATATATATGTCAAATTTAATTGATAACGGTTGTAAATATTAGCTGATCTGTCAGGTAAACTTTGTTTATCTAGGTATACCTGGTATACCTGAGTTAACGGTATTCCCCGCTATTCTTTTGAATGGGATAGTTCCCCAATTGGTATTACTTATTGAATCGACAGTATTGAAATATTAGAAAATAACATTATATACTATTGCATATGATGTATGATACTTACGTGTCAACATCGACGATAGTCCGTATGTGATCCTGTTGAGCTTGTGTTTTGATTATTGCAAGGTAAGAATTGTAAGTGGAATTACACACCGCCTCGGCCGCAGCTTTATCGAGGAACATATCAAACCACTTGTAGCATAGACCGTCAACACGACCCCAACCATTTGGACAGGCTGTGAGAAAAAATAAATTTATAAGAGCAACATTATAAAGTAGTTTATATTTAATGTAGTGACTTTTTTCTTTACTTGTATATACTTTATATATGTAAGGGTGAGGGCCAGATGTGGATCTTTTATGTAATAAAATATCTTTGGCTCCCGCCTTTTTGATACTTTTGGCCAATTGCTCATACTTTGACTCAATCTCAATATGTTCTCGACAAACACTTTACTATACCATAAATGAACTGCATTGACCGGAGACACAAATATAAAAGGCGTTTAGCATATGTATTTGAACAGAAATGAACACTCATTATGTTTATGGTGTTCATAATGAAGTCAAATTCTACCCTACTATCATGAAATATATTCTATTACTGAAATCAGCATAGTGGGCTCATCATCAATATTTGAGTAGAGGGCGATGTAATTTGCTTTTTGACTACCACTGTCTGGTTGTACATTGAAAGTATAGTAAATGTCAAAGTTCTTAAAGGCCCTGTCACACCACAGTGCGTTTCCACTGCGTCAGCCCGGCGTTGTTAAAAGTTTCAGAACGCCGTGTGATCGCCGGAAAATCTGATATTTTCGTGTAACTTGACAAGTCATGGTGTTCTCACGGCGACTAAAGCGTTGTTAGCGAGTTCAATCGGCGTTCCTAAGGGGTTATATTGCGCGCCTACGGAGTTCTAATGCATGCCTACGGAGTTCTTATTGCGACTTTCGGCGCTCTCACAGCGCGTCGACAGTGTTCGTTGCGCGTTCACTGTGCATACTGCGCTCATACACCCCCCTGATTGCAATGTACAGTATTTGTAACAATAACATCTTTATCATTTGTATGTTAGCACTCGAACAAGTTAGACAATGCCAGCAAAAGGAGCGGGAAAATCTGCTAAAGTCAGAAAACAAATAGGAAAAGGTCTACCTCCATCGTTAGAAGAAAGAACAACAGATAAAACGTCATCAACACAGGGCCCTAGGGATAGTTTATCGCAGGCATTATGTTCGGGCACTATCTCTAACCCTGCTTCCCAGGGTATCGACCGGCAGCCAACCAAGCCCATGCGTGAAGTTCAAGCGCAAATGGACATGGTAGACACGCCAAGGGAGCGCAATGATCGAAGTTACAACTCCGTAGAGTCGTTGTGTACTCCGTACAAGCGCCGTAGACGCGCATTAGAGGCGCAGTGACATCTCTTAGAACGCCGTGCAGTCTCCATGCAAACGCCAAGTACCACAGCGGCGTTCTCGCTGCGATATATCTGTGCTACCGCGCGGAGTTCCCGTGGCGTTGATAGAGATCGTATTGCGCTTCAACGGCGACCCTACCGCGCGCTTTTCAGAGCGCCGACCGACGGCGACTGTTTTTAGCATACCCAAAATGAGCGCCGTCACTCGGCGTTCTACGCGATCCCACCGCGTCCACTGGCGATGTTGCGGCGTTGCTTGCGATCGTACTGCACTGCACCGGCGTTCTAAAAATAATTTGACGCCGTACGGTCTCCGCGAGGACGCCGTCCTGGTGTGACAGGGGTTTAAGGTATGTATAGGGAGTTTTATTACTAGGGATTCTGGACACTTTGTTGCTAAAAACGGATATACATTGTGATCATTAATATATGGTAACATAAATAACGTGGGTAACTTTGACAGATTTAATGATAGAAAAGTGGTTTGGCGCTTATTTCAAAGTTTTTGTAAGATATGGATAATAAGTGCATGCTATGTGAATACGATTTCAAAACGTCATCGATGATGCCGTACATTTTCAGTAATTCCAGGACATTAGCGATCTGGAATAATTTCGCTGAAGACCACATTTAAATTGGATCGCTAAACTTACCGGACTTAAACCCCTTGGCTTTCTAATCATGGGAATGGCCAAAGGAAGGATCGCATAATACAACACTAGCATATTTAATTGATTTGAACACTACTATACAATGTCAAATTAAAAGCATCAATGGGGAAATTGGAAGGAATTAATTGGTAATTTACGACGTAATTTGCTGCCGAATTGGCCGTTTTTCAGTATTAAGGAAAATGGTTCAAACATCTGCTGAGAAATAATAATTATGTAACATTTGAAAATGATTTATGCCCTGAATAAAACATGCACATGTTAAATTATGGCATATAACAACACATATAATTTTAAAAACTGACAAAGTTATTAAAGTTATTTATGTTACCATATATTAATGATCGCCCTGTATAACCGTCTTGATAAGATGACACGCATTTGTTTTTGTAGAAATAGCATTTCCATAATAAGAAAAACAGTTCCGTTTCATGCGTACGATCGCACACACATCAAACTGAACAAATACTCCTATAACCTACCATATGCTTAGGACTTTTTCTAAAGCAGCAGACAATGTTCTATTTCAAAACTTCCTCTTAGACACAACATTGCTGCGTCAGATGTGAATCTGATTTGTTCCATTTCTATTCCGGAATCCCTATGTATATACAGACTCAAATACCTTCACCGAGCTGTTGATCACTTTCTAGCTGAGCTTATCGGTCTGATTAATTATTTATGTGATCATGAAAATGAATGGATATCCCTACCTCCGCAAACAAAGCCAAGGTGTGTCCATTGTCCACTAGATGTGCATGTTCTCGTTCGATAGTCATTTCCACATTGGTACTCAACCTATAAAACGTAAAACGTACAATGTAAAATCCGAAATGGCTAGAAACAGTCAAATCTTATTATTTAGACTTCACTATTTCGGTAACTAAGTTGAGTAACAATCCATACATCTTTACTAGGCACCTTTCTCAACAGCAACTCCACGACACTCAACAGTAACTACACGACACTCAACAGCAACTCCACGACACTCAACAGCAACTCCACGACACTCAACAGCAACTCCACGACACTCAACAGTAACTCCACGACACTCAACAGCAACTCCACGACACTCAACAGTAACTCCACGACACTCAACAGTAACTCCACGACACTCAACAGTAACTCCACGACACTCAACAGTAACTCCACGACACTCAACAGTAACTACACGACACTCAACAGTAACTCCACGACACTCAACAGCAACTCCACGACACTCAACAGTAACTACACAACACTCAACAGTAAATACACGACACACGCACGTAAAGTTCAAAAGCAACTAACAATCTCAAATGTTCCAGTTTTCTACTTTCAATCTTAAATGTGGAAACACATTCAACAGATGAAGCATATAGTCACAATATATACACACAGTTATGTTTATACCACTGGTAAAACGCTGTTCTTAGAGAATTTCATCTATTGATAAATTCAATTTATATCTGATACATGTACTGTACTTGCCTTGTCCCCTATCGTGTACTGAGATTTTACAGGAGTTCCGGCTACGCCATCAACCATGTCTGGTGCGGAACATGTAACAGTTGTCTGTACTTGCACCATAGGACACAGTCCACAAGAGTTTCTACAACCCCTGTGAGCTTGACCATCAAGGTTTGTAAAACAATATGTCCCATCGGCCACTATACTGGCTGCACAGTCATCAAATAAGTCGTAACATTTTCCTGAAAATCGAAACGACAATAACAAAATTCGATCACATACAGTCGCGTTTCACATCAAAAGGAAAATAATCGTTCAAAACATTGAACCCTTCCTATATACAACTACATAATGGGAACTACTCTTGATACTGAACCCTGTGAATTCTGGTTGTAGATTTCTATTATAGGTGTATACAGTTACTTATTGTTTATTTGTTTATCGATTGTGGCTTAAATACTTATAAATAAGTGAGGGTCAGAATTACAGAACCAGAAAGTACGTGTAAAGTTCGTTAGACGGGAATATATTGCAGTTTTCTTGTTTTCTTCGGAATTTTCACCCTGGGTTCTCGACTACTTGCTGTTCGGATACCGACCTGATTCGTTGAAACTTGGAATAAATTGTTTCACAATCGCCCTAATTACATATCGTTTGACGTGGATAGAGGGCTCAAAAAGTATGAGTAGTGGTATTTGTGGGCAAAAAGACAGACTGAGGTAAGAAAATGGATTTTTTTTATCACTTTTACAAATTAAAATCGAGCTAATTGAGTAATAGCCGAGGATGATCTTTGATAAATGTAATTCCATTTTCATAGTTTCATAAATTGGATTAGCAAGAGGTTGAATAAAACATGACACTTGATTATCTTGTATCGGCATTTAGGAAAGTATACCCGAGAAAGATAAAACACTTGACGCTTCGAAGTTCCACCATATGAATGTCCACCGTGTGTATTCGCATAATATCATAATAATAATGCCTGCGTGAAGACATATTTCATATTATAACACAGTATCAATATAATTAATTGTAGGCTTACTTATTTTGCAGACATCACAATAGCCTCGTGCACATGTTTCAGCGTTTGTATAACACCAAGGGTCCGTACCAACACCCGTATTTCTGCAAAAGTTCTCGGAAAGATCATCGTCAAGTGACCTAAAATAAAATTAATATTATTTTAAAGAGGCGTTCCCTGTAACTTTGATCGTTTAAATCGATTCAGGCATATAATACATTAAATGAGAATCAGTATTACTTAAACTCCTCAAAATTTCAACAAAAAACTCCCACTAATTACCGAGAAAATAATGAAAGCATATTTCCGTTACGAGCCAAAATAGTCGTTGTTTCCCTTTGACCACATAATAATAAATCACTGGAAGCGATAAATTAGTAGTGGTGATTAAAATATATTTTTGACATTATAGAGACATATTTGCGCACACTTTCTTCTGACAAATTATGAAAATTGATAGTGTTTTGTACATTCAGCTCATTTAATGTGATAGTAGAGAAAAATATACTAGTTATAGGGAATGCTTATAACTAGCATATTTTGTGAATTACTGTACCAAACTACTATATATATTGGATTTTGGATATATTTTGGAATTACTGGAATACATTCAATATTAAAATAACATCATAATCTTATCATAAACAAAAACAAATATTTTCCGCCATATTTGAAGAATATTATTTAATGAATGTGTGTTTATGTTCGAATTTTATATTCAGGTTGTCAACGTTTCTGTTACCATTGTAACCATCTAGATTTTGAAGGTCTATTCACAGCATTTCCATATTCATAGCAACCATAATATTTGTCCAAATAAAAATAGTGTCTGTGCAATCCACCGTTTATTGTCATTGCTATACCTAACGATATGAGATAGCGTACTTAGTGAATAGTGTACTTACTCCGGTGAGAATCTACTGAATCTACAGTTGGATACTTCATTCCATGGTAGACACGGCTCTAGACCTTTTGTATAATCAACATTTCCCGAATAACTATCGTCTTTACTACCATTTCTGTAACACTGGTCTTCCTCTGTATGACGAAATATGAACAAATAGTTGTATACATATTTATACTACGATACTCTGCTTTGTAATATTAAATAAGGTAAGATATAAATTATAAATTGTTGTTCCTACTAGCTACAACCTAGTCGATGCGGGCTTACAGATGCTACTCGAGTTTGAAAAAACTATACATATATTTAATTTAATTTTATTGCAGATTAAAGAAATAAATTTATCTACGAAGCTTTGTAAATACCAACCCTAGGACAGGATAGTCAAATGTTATCATGTTGGAATAATCGGTACGTGAATACCAGCCCAGGACAGAGCAGCCATGTTTTATTATGTTGGGATAATCGAGAGGTGAACACCACCCTAGGACAGAGCAGTCATGTTTTATTATGTTGGAATGTTCGATACGTGCACACCACCCTAGGACAAAGTAGTCATGTTTTATTATGTTGGAATAATCGAAACATGAACACCAGCCCAGGACAGAGCAGTCATGTTTTATTATGTTGGAATAATCAATATGTGAACACCAGCCCATGACAGAGCAGTCATGTTTTATTATGTTGGAATAATCAATATGTGAACACCAGCCCATGACAGAGCAGTCATGTTTTATTATGTTGGAATAATCAATATGTGAACACCAGCCCCGGACAGAGCAGTCATGTTTTATTATGTTGGAATAATCGAAACATGAACACCAGCCCCGGACAGAGCAGTCATGTTTTATTATGTTCGGATAATCAATATGTGAACACCAGCCCATGACAGAGCAGTCATGTTTTATTATGTTGGAATAATCGATATGTGAACACCAGTCCATGACAGAGCAGTCATGTTTTATTATGTTGGAATAATCGAGAGGTGAACACCAGCCCCGGACAGAGCAGTCATGTTTTATTATGTTGCAATCATCGAGAGCGTAAGTTTACCTGTCATAATCTTCAAGACAGCTTCAAATCCGGTACTAGAAGTGCTTAAACCTGAGACCAAAGTGAATCGAGCGTAGTTTTCGCTGGAAACAATCGTCTTTTCGAAACCCGAACCGCAGAATGACGTCCCTAGGTGGCCAGGCATAGAAAATGCTATTTCTAATTGGTCGTCACTGCTGCATGCTAAGTCAAATGCATTAAAGTCGATTTGTATTTTCGAACCTTCAGGTGCCTATGAAAGAAAATGACAACAAAATGGCTATATAAACTAAGAATGTCAATATGCCACCGTAACGCTCACGTCAGTCTATTTAAATCGGACCTTAATGTCGGCTTCCGTTGTCGCTTTTTATCTATTTATAACAAGCCTGAACTTTAAAAATCACAATCGAGATAGAGTTTGCTAACAAATAACGACTGTTTTAAACCCTATCCCCTTGTTTTTCTCAATATGGGTACTTTTAAGAAATAAATCACCATAGCAACGACTGAAGTTATTTTAATATTTATAATCTATGAGAATAATTATACTTAAGATAAGGTATTACTATATCCAATGTAATAACTTAAAGATTAAATCAAAGGACATGACTTTTTGTTATTCAATATCCTTTTCCGAATCGCATTACGCAATGTCACAAAGCCCGGTTGTTCTGAAAAAACGGGGCATATACATTATTCCTTTTTTATAAGTCATTCTAAGATTTGAAATATTTCACTACAGACGTGTTGGGAGAAACGAGCCGGCCATGTTTTTAACGAATCATGACAAAATGCCAAGTTCATTTGAAGATCACAACAACCATATATTATGTAAATTATTTTGGAATCTGGCCAGCGAATTACTTCTTTAGATTTATTTTCAATCAATATTGAATTCAATTGTATAAAGTACAAAATGTAATAACATTACCAATATGTTGTACACAGCATTCTTGTTGGTACCTATGGTGGAAGGATAATTTGGTGATTGTAGTGTATATTCCGTCTGGGAAGAATCAAGTACTATGATCTCCGAATCCCCTGTCGAATTGCAATAAATACATGTAGTTAGAACACATACATAATAAAATAGTTAGTACAATCTGATTATTTTGCAGCATTTGGCGAACTTGTTCACATTTACCCGATGTTATTGCTCAATGAGGTCCCATTAGGAGAGGTAAACACACAATAGATTGAGGAAAACATTGAATAAAGCCCCGTAAGGTCTTTATGTGAAATGTGTGCCTGAAGATTATTATTAAACCATATTTATATAGCCCTTTTTTCATGTATACACACGTTCAAAAGTGCTGTACAATCACGACTAATACATGGTTAAAACAATACAAAATGTACTTAAAAATATTCGAGTATGGACACATTTATTAATCACATATAAAATATACCTACCACTCATTTATGCAAACCGGTAATGCTACTACCCAACCCAATATAGGCGGGACTCTACTAAACCCAGTATGCGGGGGCTCTATCTATTAGGTGTTTACACATCAGTGAACTTCAACAACTGTTTGTTAAATCCTGATAACTCAAAATCATGTGTGCATTAAAGAGACGTTCCCTATAACTTTGATCGTTTAAATCGATTAAGGAATAGTATTCATTAAATGAGATTCATTATTGCTTAAACTCCTTAAATCTTCAACAAAAAGCTCACACTAATTACCGAGAAAAGAATGAAAACATATTTCCCTAACGAGCCAAAATAGTCACGAGTTGTTTCCCTTTGACCGCATAGTAATAAATTGCTGGAAACGATACATTAGTATTGGTGATTTAAATTGTTTTGACATTAAAGAGACATATTTGCGCGCACTTTCTTCTGACAAATTATGATAGTTGATAGTGCTTTGTACATTTAGCTCATTCAATGTGATAGAAGAGAAAAATATGCTAGTTATAGGGAATGCCTCTTTAAATCGATCCCGTATTATTTGCGAAAATGAGCATCGTGACATTGTTAATACCAGTCACTATAACGTGAGTTTGAAAGAATAAACAATAGCTAAACTAAATTTGGGATAGAAGATGAGTTGCCTTTTTTAATATAAACTAAAGACATTGTTGACATACAGATAAGCACTGTTTATGTCAATCTACAGTTCGATTTCGAGCATTGAGCCGTGACTGCACTTCTAAAGTTTTATCCATTCGCCGATAAAGATTGGCGTGGAATTGACTATTCAGATATGTATAACACACATTAGTAAGTAGCAAATCTTTAAATCATGACTATTGAAATCAATTAATCACGGGTTACCCGCACAAATAGACTCGTCTAAAAGGTCATGGCTCAGGGATCAAAATTGAAATATACTAACAAGCTAGATCAAAATGTAATAATTATGTAGCTGTGCGAGGAACGTTTTCAGTATTGGTGTATAAACGTCACGTTAGCCAATCAGAATCCAGGAATTATTTCGGCATTATTGCTCAATGGAGACCCATTCATGAGAGGTTATTTTCAATTGAGGCCGTTTAAGGATGTTTTTGTTCAATATTGCCCATTTTGGAGAGGTTACTGCTCAATGGATTGCCATACATGAGAGGTTAATGTTCAATTGAGGTCCATTTAGGAGAACTTATTGCTCTTTAGTAGTGGTTATTGCTAATGGGGGATATCCATGAGAGGTTATTACTCAATGGCGACCCATTAACGTGAGGTCAATGCTTAATGACAACACACTTATGAAAGGTTATTGCTAATGGGGGATATCTATGAGAGGTTATTACTCAATGGCGACCCATTCACGTGAAGTCAATGCTTGATGACAACACACTTATGAAAGGTTATTGCAAGGTTATTGCTAATGGGGGATATCCATGAGAGGTTATTACTCAATGGCGACCCATTCACGTGAAGTCAATGCTCGATGACAACACACTTATGAAAGGTTATTGCAAGGTTATTGCTAATGGGGGATATCCATGAGAGGTTATTACTCAATGGCGACCCATTCACGTGAAGTCAATGCTCGATGACAACACACTTATGAAAGGTTATTGCTAATGGGGGATATCCATGAGAGGTTATTACTCAATGGCGACCCATTCACGTGAAGTCAATGCTTAATGACAACACACTTATGAAAGGTTATTGCAAGGTTATTGCTAATGGGGGATATCCATGAGAGGTTATTACTCAATGGCGACCCATTCACGTGAAGCCAATGCTTAATGACAACACACTTATGAAAGGTTATTGCTAAAGGGGGATATCCATGAGAGGTTATTACTCAATGGCGACCCATTCACGTGAAGTCAATGCTTGATGACAACACACTTATGAAAGGTTATTGCTAATGGGGGATATCCATGAGAGGTTATTACTCAATGGCGACCCATTCACGTGAAGCCAATGCTTAATGACAACACACTTATGAAAGGTTATTGCTAATGGGGGATATCCATGAGAGGTTATTACTCAATGGCGACCCATTCACGTGAGGTCAATGCTTGATGACAACACACTTATGAAAGGTTATTGCTAATGGGGGATATCCATGAGAGGTTATTACTCAATGGCGACCCATTCACGTGAAGTCAATGCTTAATGACAACACACTTATGAAAGGTTATTGCTAATGGGGGATATCCATGAGAGGTTATTACTCAATGGCGACCCATTCACGTGAAGTCAATGCTTGATGCCAACACACTTATGAAAGGTTATTGCTAAATGAAGGTCATTAAATGGAGGATGGTTCATTAGATATTTTTTGCTAAATGAGACCCATTTGGGAGAGGTTGGTCCTTAAGCGTTGGGGAGTCCATATTAGAGATTAAAGTAGGACCAATAAGGAGTTGGTGTAACTCGAGGTCAAATCTGAAAACTCGGTCATTTCCATTTGTCTCCGGTGTTTTGCATTGCATAAAAACTGAGGTGATCAGAATGACTCGATATATGGCTAATCAGGATTTGGTGTTACCCAAAGAACAGTCACTCATTTTTTGTTATTTCTTATGTGGCAGTTGGTTTTACTCAATGGGAAGATTAATGATGGATGATGTAAAGTAAGGCAAAGAACGTAACTATGTCTTTATTTTACTTACCACTGTCAATTGGAAGGTAGAAGCAGTAGTAAAGATTAAACAAGTGATCGTTGAATTTATACATATATGGTAGGCTTCCCTCATAGGCCGTGTAGGATCCAGCTGAATCAGATCTATACGTGAAATACTCGCTTCTTGCACTCATACCTGTAAATTACACGAGGATACTAGCATGCATATGAGCCTTTCTCCAGGAAAACCGGGCTTATTGACACCATTTAATTTATGAATTATGTAATGAGGCACAGAAAATGCTAACAAATGAGAAAAAACGTTATGTTCTTTGATTTAATTTTAAGCAATAAGATAACATAGTACTATGTGTAAGATTTGTTTTTTCTCACAAAAGATGTTAAAATAACATCTGTCGTTGCTTTGGTTACCCATTTTTGAAAAGTATCCATATTTGGAAAAACGAGGGGTTAGTGAATAAAACAGTAGCTTCTTTTCTCTTAATGAAAATATAAAGATGTATTATATGCTATATTAAAATTAGAACACTATTCTAAATAATGATACGATTTTAGAACCTTTATGTCAAGAATTCATATTTAATACTGGATTTCTGAAATATTTGCTAACGTAACGTCAATTGACGTTTGGATGACGTTTGCTACGCCACTCAAAAACTAGACGGAAGCGGTTAGCCCGGTTTTCTTGGATAGCAAATTATATTCTACAATCAATAAAAACAACAAATGATGCGCAAATAAAACTACAACTTTTTATTTCGATTTTGGCGGGTTAAATTGTATGCACACACAGATACAGCCTAGTTATGTGATTCTACTTATGCGGCCTTCTAACAAATCAAACCTAAAGCTGTTGGTTGATGTAAATTCAGGGATGTTTTTAGTAAAACAAACAGTAAGCACGACATTTTGATAATTACACAGTTCCAGATCACTGTACATTTTTGTGTAGAACACCAAACACCACAATAACCTTTAGTATCGTAGAGTGGGTCCCTTATCGGAAACAACATACGAACGAGTTTAAATACTAATTCAAGTAACATAATTTAATATATCTTTTAAACAAGGGAAACAATAAATCAAATACACATAGTTTCAGGGTGGAAGGTGGAAGGTGGAAAGTAGGTCACTTGACAGACAGGTAAGCACAAAGATCCATACCTTCAACTTGTTGACAGCTGCCCAATTGAAACAGTATGAAAGCATTTCTAGTGGGTAGTTGAATTGGATTTCCTGCCGCACCGTCATCTCGGCAACAGAACTCCCATCGTGTATCGTTTCCAAATTCTCCATCAGGTAATTCGCCGACTGTTAGATTTGTTATCGGTGGATCGGCATTGTCCATCTGTATATACCCGCTATCAAACCCTAAAATTTACATAAAATAATATTATACAAAAATGAGAACAAACAAAATGTATTATCCCAAATAGTATCAAAAGAATGATAGTAATTGCAAATCGACGGTGCCGAACCGAAACCCCGTTTCAATTTTGGCGCGAAAACTTTTTTTGCAGAATCCGCATCTGCTAGACGTCCCGCGCATTTCTGTCTTGTCGCCATCTAAGTAACGCGATTGGCTATTTAAATGGCGACAAGACAGAAATGCGCGGGACGTCTACCAGATGCGGATGCTGCAGAAACGTTTTCGCGACAAAATTGAGTTACGGGGTTTCGGTTCGGCACCGTCGAAATACACAATACATGTACTTTATAATGTCACTGTCTCAAAGTTATGTATAAAACATACCACGGTGAATTGCTGCGACGTGCGAAAATTGTCAGAAACAGTTGAACTGAAAATTGTCCCGCAATTGCGTGAATATATTAACACAAAGGACAAAAAGTGCCACGTATTTGCCCACATGTGCAACTTTATATAATCTATCTCTATTCAAATGGATCTTTATTGTGTTTGTCATGGCTACTGGAGTTACAGAATCACGGACCGACGGAAAAGCAAGCTGAAAACAGCTTTATACCCTCTTACAGATTGTATTTTTACAATATTCTATGTACAGGGGATATAAACATAAAACATTATAACACATCTTATTACTGCATTCGCTGTAAATTTCAACAAAATAAACCCACTGTATATTGATATAGCGAGATTTTTCTTAGTGCACAGTAATAAGTGCCTCCATGGTTGAGTTAACCAGCTCGCTCGCTAAAAAATGAGAAGGTCGTAAGAACAAAATCGATGTTTTGAGAAAACCAGAAAACTTTCATAAAAGTAGTCTTTACTATTGGTAAAACAAGCCGTTTCCACTTCAATTTGGTCAACATGATAAGTTCCGATTTTCATGAAAATAGGCTCATAAGAAGCACCATTTGATGATGATTTTAAATATACAACAATATTATAGGGTCGTTAGTCGTATTTACGACCTTCTCATTCAAAACCAGCGATCTATACATATCGCTAGCTTAGAACCAAAAGGTCGTAACTACAAAATCGATTTATTGAGAAAACAAGAGAAAACTGTCTGTAATTTACTCTTTACCTATGGGAAACACGTTTTTAAAACTTCATTTTGATCAACATGACAATTTCAGATTTTCATGAAAATAGGCTCATAAGAAGCGCCTTGTGAAGCAGATTTCAAATATGTACGAGTCTTCTAAGGTCGCAAGTAGTAGTTACGACCTTCTGGTTCTAAGCCATCGATATATCGTGAATATGACAACCTACCAGTAGGACAAGTGCCTCCTTTTCGGAATATACAATACGACCCCGCAGGCCATTCTCCGCCAGTATTGGTAGTATCGATTCGGGAACAATATTCGTGTTCAACATTCCACCATTGCCAGTCAGGTACGTGGTGGTACGAGTCAGATCCCCAAACATAGTTCACTGGTTTCTGGTAAGACCAACCGCGCTGGAAATTATCTGGACACCCATCCACGCTGTTAAAAATTGTAAAAGACCCCTCTGGCCATTCTAGCTGTTCCAACGATTGGTCTGAAAAAATAAGGAATACGTTGCTTTCCCTTTAATTATAAAACAAGGTCTTAATATACTGAGTGACATATTTCATATTGACCATCATGAAGGATATTATGCCAACCAAGCTGCTAGACAAGATAACCGACATGAAATGCACCATGAGATAATGTGCTTTTTGTTTCGTTATATCCACAGGTATAACTCTAACGCGGTATTGGGACCTGTGCCACTTAAAGTAAACAGGCAGATCAGGTACAACAACATATAAGGATATTGGAAAAGGGATTATCTTTTTCAATGTGTATAGCTTGGCTATTGTGACCTGAACCTGACCTTTATGCAAGAATATATTACAAGATTTTTGCTTTGTTTATATCAATTTCCGCAAGCAAATCGTGCAATATCGGTATTTCAGAGTTGTGTTTGTATTACATCTTTAGCGTCTTCGTGATACTCCCCGATTATTGAACATACACTCGGTGTTGTAAACGTAGACAATATATCGACTGTTAAATTATGCAAATCAATAGGTCAGGCTCATGTCAATGTGGCCAAGCTTTACCGTTTTTTTAATTTACTTGGCGAATAGAAGTGAGCAGGTAAAATACACTTCCGCTCTCCCTAAATCGATGTAATGGTCAGTGATTTCTGTTTATATTGACATTGCAGAATATCGCGTTAGACTTATAACTGTTTCATTGATAAAGACTAAAACAAAAACAAAACATAAAAACAAAAACAAAACATAAAAACAAAAAATGTAAAATTTATATTTTTCTATAAAGGTATATTTGTTCTAAGGCAGCCAGAGGTTCTATGTAACAAAACAAGAATTGACTATCGATATGTTCTTAAACTTAGAATTACAAGCATACATAGTATTTCTAAAACTACACGCATGACGAATTTTATTTCCATTCATTCAAGATACTAAGTGATACTATGAAATGTAGGTACTGTTTCGAAACCGATCACTGTGGTGCATTGAACATAAACCAAAACTGGCCGACCTCAAATGGTTTTTCATCATCAAAAGTTAAAGCAAAAGTTTAAGCAATGGGTTTTATAGTGTGAGGTTAAATTAAGGCTAACATTCATCGCATAACATTGTTTGTGTAAACCCACAGCCTTTTATAAATGATTGATATACGTGTCCATAAAGCCGTTTTTATGAAATAAAATGCACCACAGTGACCGGCTCATCAATTACTGTACAAAGTTACCTTGACAGAAGTTTTTTTTAAATAAGGGTTTTTTTCGTTATCAATGATACAGTAACCTGTATTTATATGGAGCAGTGAACCAATTTTAGCAGGCTGAGCATAGTTCTGTAGAAGGCACATCAATACTTCAACCAAGCAAATATAAACACTAACATTTTATTCTAAGGTTGCAAACAAAGATATACGAAGGGTTCGATAACAATAATATATATATCATATATTTCTACTATTGCATTGACGTTTATAAGGCTTACTTACCGTTGAGTAACGATGTTGCACAAAGCGTAGCTGGGTCTAATCCAATTGGACAAAAACAGGCACATTCACCCCCAATTACAGTTTGGTATCCTCCGTTAACACAATCAAGTGTTGATTCACAATAAAGATCTGTAAAGAGTCAATGACATAATTGCTACCACATGTCACCCTTGTTATGAAATGAATAGATTAATACAAACTTTAAAACAAAAATGATATGAAAACTAGGAACTATATATGATAAATGACGCATGCGCAGTAAACCGTTCCATGGCAGCATCCTTCATAGAGAAATGAGCATTGTTAGTTCCCTATCCTGGTGTTGCAAAACATTTTGCACAAATAAAAGCAGGCAACTGTATGATACTTATTATAGGATTAACCGAATATGTGTTGACGTTTACTGAATCACACCCAATCTGAAGGTCAAATTGAATAAAGCACCGAAGGTTCTTATGTTAAATGGCCCATCGGCTACGGGCGTCCCCAGTATAGCAAATCAGTATGGTCTTATTTGCTCGTGAATCGTACATACCAAAAAGGCAGTCATCCTCGTGACTTACTATTGAATTTGTCTTAAATTTCGTTTACAATTTTATTCAGAATAATATCGTTTTTCGCAATTAATATGGTTAAATAATAGTATTTTTGTTAGCCTTATTATATGTTGGGTTTTATATCTCATGCACTGCGTTGCACTGTTACAACACCAATAACTATACCACATGCGATAGCATCAAATGTTACCATGGTGTTTTGTTATAATATAAACTACTTCACTTCAGTGTAGTTATCAATTATAATTACCTCCTTTTATGGCTAATTATGCACAAAATTCAAAATACACAGTGTTTCATTCATTGCGGAGTGAGCATATAAGGCTCGCTTGAAGCATCCGTTTTTTGGGATGTGGATGGCTTGTACTATGTCTGACTCTTGCGTTTGTGGCTAGACGCTGCCACCGTAGCTGTGTGGCTTTGGTTTATGTCCTACTTTTAAATGAAGAAAAACTATGCGAACATGTGTTGTGTCTTTGATGTTACTCAGTATTCTCTGCAACTGATTAACGTGATTCGACAGTCGGTTAGTGGGGTATATCTAATGATAATTACAGAAACCTTTTAGCTTTTTTAACAGTTTTATCCGTCTTATCTCCCACGTAAAAGATTCAGTACGGACAAGTCCAATGATGCGGTTAACATATAGGCAGGGGTTATGTCTATTCGATAATGTAAAAATGAAACATATTTTCTCTATTCAGATATTTGAAATGATGCAAAGTTTTATTCTCAATAATGTATGCGAATACCATAGAGGATTCCTTATACAAAACAAAAGAGAAAGTCGTATTAAAGAGGCATTCCCTATAACTAGCATATTTTTCTCTACTATCACATTAAATGAGCTAAATGTACGAAGAACTATCAATTATCATAATTTGTCAAAAGAAAGTGTGCGCAAAATTCCAGCGATTTATTATTATGTGGTCAAAGGGAAACAACTTGTGACTATTTTGGCTCGTTACGGAAATATGTTTTCATTATTTTCTCGGTAATAAGTAGGAGCTTTTTGTTGCAATTTTGAGGAGTTTAAGCAATAATGATTCTCATTTAATGTATACTATTTCTGAATCGCTTTAAAATATCATAGTTATAGGGAACGCCTCTTTAAAGGCCATAATGGAACTAATGATTATATGTGTTATAGAACTTACCCAAGCAGTTATGGGACGCCATCGCCTCTTGGAAGAAATAGAAATATCTAGTATCACGAGTAACGAGAAAATCTCTCTCAGGATCCAGCGTAGTGAAAGTATCTTTATAGTTGACACTAAATCCCTGAAATCATAGGATGGGAACTGTCTCAAACAAACGGATTGTAAACTTCCATTAAAATGCTAATTACACCCTAACGTTACCTTGATGTGTTTATGTTTTCTTTAAACCTCGACAATTATTTTTTTCATAAAATTTGGCACACTCAAGAAACAATATTTGACATTAGTTTTGACAATTTTTCTTCTCAATCCAACTTGAGACTACCACACGACACGTCTTCTACAACTGACTGAATTCTCATATTGAAAGTCGCATTTTCCCCGCTACAATGTTCATCTGGTTGTATATTTATGCAGGTAACTGTCATTTCTTCCTAAAATAGTTTTGATTATCCACGTGTTCTAGTATTTCATTTGCTCGTATGTTTTAGTTAATCATAAGTAATATCCGCCAAAAGCTTGAAAACGAAAAAAAAGAGTTTTTTTATTGCGAATTCTGTTTACCGTAAGCAATACGATTGTGTTGAAGGAATACGATTCCTGCAAGTAACGAAAGTCGAGCTCAAGTTGAAATTTAAATTAACGGTGACCCAACTAAATGAATGCAATTCCGCTACTGCATACTGTCAACATTGGTTATTATATTATATTATACGTACACATCTTTTAATCGTTATAGTTTAGAAAAATGTAAAATAAAACGAATTGTGCTTCGTAGTTTGTATTGACCACAACGTCAGAAAAAGGGAACTTTGAGTAGATTTTGTCATTGTGAAGTCGAGTACTCATAGAAGAAAAAATCACACACAAAAATCACAAACAACCACAACGATTATATAAAGTTATATACTTACACCGTTCCAATAATGCATCACTGATGTCGGATCATAATACCCAAATAGTGAACTTGATTTCTTACTATTTCGATAGTATTGAGACCAGTAAGCTGTAAAATAAATAGACGACAAAGATTAACTGATGAGCATTGGTATGCTTTTCTCAGCATGATAGCTTCGACGAATATTTGTATACTTAAGTCAATGTCAAAACAGTACACACTGCATTTTGATGACATTTGCACGTCATTGGTATAACAGTAATTAAATAGCATAGTGGCTGCATAATGGAGCAGCAAAGTCCCATTTTAGCATTCAACCGACCACAAAATAGGCACAAAAAAGTAGCCAAATGACCAGGGCAAGTTAAAATGGCAAAGGGCTTGAGCGGCTTACATCATGTAACAACTACAAAGAGCCCTAGAAATTGGGTCACCTTTGTAAGCCTGGGGTGGTATTCACAAAGAAACTTAAGTGAAAACTTAGAATTTTCCCAAAATCTTACTATTTCCTTAAGTGTATCAGCTAAACAAGAAAATCAAGATTATCAAATTTTTACATTGCTATGAAGCATTATGTTAAGCGCTACGAAAATCACCAAGAAAAATTGAGTTATTTTTAGTTTCTTGCAAAATATGGACAGATCATTTGTTTAACTTAAGTCAAAATATTTAAGTTTTCACTTAAGATGCTTTGTGAATACCAGCCTTGTATTTGCTACTCGGGACAAGAGGCTGGGAAATCTATACTTACACGGATTTATGCCGTCCCACTCAATGCGTAAATAGTCATCCCTCAAAGGACTCTCTTGTTCATGAAGGAAACCAATAGCATGCCCAATTTCGTGAATACATGTACTCTGAAATGTCAGACATATAATATATAATAATTGGGAATTTTTTCAACAACAACACGTATTCTGTAGAATTATTATTATTATAGTAACGTTTCGGCCGAGGCCTTTTTTTTTTTTTTTTTTTTTTTTTTTTAGACATATAATATATAAAGTATTAAGTAAAGCCAATGCTATAATCGTAGTATATGTGATTTACGGAGCTATCGCTTTACTATTTTCTGGAAATTTGTCCTTGGACCCCACGACCGAGGGACATCCTTACATTTATACACAAGCTGTTACTCTGGCAAGTTCCATCACAATATTCCATTTTGAATAACTCCGAAACAAGTTTCATTGGTGACCCCCAACCGGTATATCGGAAATATCCAGAAATGGAAACAAAAATCTTTAACATGAGGAGAATGCAATTCACTTAACTGATTTAAAGCGTAATGGTGAATTTTTGAAACATTTAATCCAGTTTAACGTGCTTCGTTTTAATTGAAATATTGCACTTAATCAATTTAATATAGTATGTAAAATATGTGAAGGTTTCATTGTAATGAGTGCTTTAACTGTCGCAAAACATATCTCTAAAAGTATTGATCGACAATGTCAAATGCACAACATTAACAAATGAATGTAATTATCAGTTGGAATCTTTTTTGCAAACCAGTATTGCGTTCAACGAAGCATTACGTACCGGACCATATCATAACGTAACGTACCATATCATAACGTTACGTACCATTTCATAACGTTACGTACCGGTATCGCGTTGAACCGTAAGCATTGAGATTGTTAATTGTATATGTACTTCTATATTCAAACCAGGCAAGCTCAAACACGGTTGTCTGGGGTCCATAACTCCATTCCTTTTATGAATGCAAGTCGTTTAGTAAAACTCACTTACGAATTCACGTAAGGTGGATGTTATACGTAGATTTACACGACATTTTCGCAATGTTAGTAAAACAGTACCCTGTATGTTATATCTCAACGTACACTGACGTATAAAGTTTAAACCATGTATTTCTCTCCCAGTATACCTATAGCAGGGATTCTCTCTCTCTGCACTTTCATAAATATGAAAGTAGCAATTTGATTGGATGATGTAAAGTTCACATCGACATAACCCAATACGGAGTGTAGTCAGATCCAATATCAATGTTAAGTAGTGGAAATTATAATAGTCTGATTTACTTGAGATTATTCAAAATGAGACTTACACCACTGCAACATGATATGTCCTGTCCTTGCCAGCTTCTAATATTTCCAACATAAGACCAACATCTACAAAACAAAAAATATTCATTTAACCGTGCTGGTGATTTCATTCTAATGATTACCCCATAAAACTCTGCTGAAACGTGGCTGTCATGCAAAAATATCGAAATGTCCGCCATTGACTTTAATATCGATGCATATTCCTACCTTAACCACCAACATCCATGTTTAGGTCCATCCCCTTCATTATATAGCCACCGTACTAAATTACAATAAAGTGCTCTATAAGCACAATGTTGAACATCAGGCAAATATATCGAGTGTGAATTACCTGATTAAAGGACATGTTATGGTCCATTTTATTTTTTCTGACTGTTTTAACATTGCTTTATGTATGTTTCTCCACTAAATAGTAAAAATAGGAAACTACAAAAAATATTCTTTCTGTTACTGTATTATTATTGTACATGTCCTGTTGCAGTTTGGCTGTCCAGCTGTCTCATATCTTTCAATATAACATGACTTTTTGTATATTGTGTCATTTAGATGTGTGTTGTCCCTTGTTCAAGGCTTGTCACTTGGATCTTGCCCCGTGTAGTTTGACTGACTGAGGCGTCATACGGTCAGGGTTGGATTTTGGGTTTGTGTAAATTGCTCACCTGTTGTCTTCAAGTTGAATTCTGTTATAAATAGGTGTTTCTGTTGAGCAGTGCCCATGCCCACCTACCCTAAACTGAACTGTGCAGTGTCGGAGATTCTGAGTGGAATGCTTTTTAATTGGGTTACTGAGCTGTTGTGAGTGTTTTGGCATATATATTTTCGACCTACATGTAGCAAGATATACTATTAGGCTATAATTTTCCTCTCTTTTATTGTTGTAGTTTGCAGTTTGCCCCTTCTGCTGGGAGAGCAACTTTTTAAATTAGCTCACTATGCGGTTATGCTTTGTTTGATCGCTAGGTAACATCGTTGACATATTCTGGGGACATTATGCATCTAGAAGTATGTAATGTTATTTCCCGCCCCATTCCTACATTGCCCATTATTTTAAACTAGGTTAAGTCGTACTTGTGCCTCTTCAGGTCGCACAAACGTTAGGTCACTGTCCTTGGTGTTTTAAACTAGGTCACGAGGTGGTTGTGCCTCATGTGGTCGCCGGTTTGGCATGGGTTTGTGCGACTAAGTCGCCGTGCAGCGGGGCCTTGGGGAATTTGGTCGATTCTTGGCTGCGTTTCATTCGATCGCATGCAATAACCGCTATTCTGTAAAATTGGGTCATCCTGCATTGTTTTCGTCGGGAATTTGGATTTTTAATTTGGCTTATGTTTGGATATTGCTCAGTGAACTTGTTAGAACTATGTAATGTTATTTCCCACCCCATTCCTACCTTGCCGATTTTTTTCAACTAGGTCAACCGCTATTCTATAATTTCTTTGTGAAACTGGGTTATCCTGCATTATTTCGGCGGGGAGATTTTCGATTGTTTCTTTGGCTTATGTATTGGACATTGCTCAGGGTAGTTGTGTTCTTGTGTTTTTGATGTATGTGCTCGGCTTATTAAGTTAAGTTCTACCTTCCTCGTCTGATTTCCTCGTACCTTCTTTATTGCTTATTAATAAATAGAGTAGCGTGTCAAGTCGTTATTTATATCCTGACCCGGTGATTATAAACATTTCTCATATCATACTCAAACAGAATACTCAAATATTTCGTGTATACTTGTTTTACCCAGTACCTAAATACACTCCTTAAAACAAGTGCAGAGTATAAATCGATGGCTTAGAATTAGAAGGTCGTAAGTGCCTTTTAAGATTCATACATATTTAGAATAACCATTACAAGGCGCTTCTTATGAGCTCATTTTCATAAAAATCTGAACTTGTCATGTTTTCCAAATTGAAGTTGTAAAAATTTGTTTTGCCATAAGTAAAGAGTATATCGATTATATCTCAATATATCGATTTGGTTCTAAGCCATCGAAATATTCAAATCACTTGATTTGCTATCATTGTCATAGTTGGTCGTGGTAACATGAATAAATTAGTGCCTACCCGCCCCCGGAGGTGTATGTGAGTCTGTTGCTATGTGTAAGGTTGTACAATGCTGGTACTGAGCTGTTCCATTCCACAAACCGGAAGCCCGTGTAGTATTCATATGTCTTCATCGCAGTTTGAACGTCGTTAATGCTGGCTGCGGCTGGAAAATATGAACTAGTGTATACGGTACTGCGATGTTTAAACATCTGCTCAATTGAATACATCGCAATAACCTTAAAGAGGCGTTCCCTATAACTTTGATCGTTTAAATCGATTCAGGAATATCATACATTAAATGAGAAGCCTTATTGCTTAAACTCCTCAAAATTTCAACAAAAAGCTGCCTCTAATTACCGAGAAAATAATGAAAACATATTTCCGTAAAAAGCCAAAATAGTCCCAAGTTGTTTCCCTTCGACCACATAATAATAAATCGCTCGAAGCAATAAATTGTTATTGGTGATTAAAACATATTTTTGACATTATAGAGACATATTTGCGCACACTTTCTTCTGACAAATTATGATTGATAGTGCTTTGTACATTTAGCTCATTTAATGTGATAGTAGAGAAAAATATGCTAGTTACACGTATAGGGAATGCCTCTTTAATAGAACTCGTATGTAATGAGAACTTATGCAAGCGGTAACGAAATATAATTATACTAGGATGTAATATTAATGATCACAGCATGGTATTCTACGACTAATTCTTTAAGAATACATTTCTGCATATAAAATGCCCGTGTACATTGAGAAAGTCAGATGAAAAGTAGTATTTACCGAAACCAGTGTCGTATTCATAAGGAATAATACATTCGTCCCAAATACCCGCACCCTTGCTCAAGAATCGTTTTTTTCTGTCACCAGTGTTTTTGGATTCCGCTGCTGTTTGTGCGTCTTCTAGTGTCAAACCGTTCTCATTCTAAACAAGAAATAAACTTGTTATCTTCTAGTATGCATGTACTATAGGATTAAACTATCATTTGGGAAGTTCTACGAAGTTCGTCCGATCTGAAGTAAAGCCCCAAAGTTCGCGTTCAGATCGGGTGTTTACACTTCAGTGAACTTAAACGAATTGTCATTTCATCCTTATATTCCAAATCGTCTTTTAAATTTAATATCTGTTAATTTTATATCAACATGAACGTTGAAATCTATCCCACAATATTTAAAAAATGAGCTTTATTAATTTATGACGTCGTGTATATGACGTCATCAGTGCTCGTGATTATAAACAATGGAGAACGTACTACATATCAAACTCATACTCCGCACTTGAATTGTTGAGCACACACCCAGCAACCCACTGCGCCGAAGGCGGATCCGTTGGTGAAAGGCATGTCTTTTCCAGATCGAGTCTTTGGCAAAGCTAGGTTTCGCTCAAAAACGGCGATATTGACAAAAACGTCACCATTGACGTCATTGTAAATAATAATTATGACGTCTTGACTCGAGCACGACCCCCGCTCCAAGCTCACGACTGAAGGTCGCCCTCAGCTATTAAATGTCAAATTTTGATACGTGTCACAGCAAGTTCTGAATATTTGGGGGTATTTGTGGTCGATATTGTGTGAATTTGGGACTCATTCGGAAAATAAGGATGTCCCAATGTACATACACAATTGATAACTTCTAAAGGCAAAAAAATGATTGTCAGATTTTAAAATGAGGAGGATTAACGAAGTATGTTTGCTTTGTATTGAAAACCTATAAAATGTGGGTAAACTTTTCTAAGCAGCAAAACATGACAGCAATAGTCACCATTCTCAAATAAAAGCTCATTATTATTTGATATACACCATTAAACACGATACACGAGTTAGTAATAATAAATTACGCAATAAAAAAGTTGAAATGAACGTCTGAATGTCCAGTTTCAATGCCCTTATCGGTCGCGCAAACACATACTTCGCTTGCTCACCCCGTGTACCCGATACTATGTGTTAGCCAAGGTACTGCTGCTCTAGCCAGAGCGGAAAATGACGACGCTTGAGGGGTAATGTATTCTGTGCCTGTTTCAATTATTTCGTGCCCATACGAGTAAATCGATGAACATGTATGTATGCATGCAATTGTTCTTCCTCGACATGCCGTTGTATTTTTTCCGTCCAGAAACGTATATTATCACTTCTAGATATTTGGTGAGATTGCTGGTGTTTTAGTCGACTCTCGAGTCGTAACACCACAAACTCTGTGATTACCGGATGTAACATCAGGGCAAAGTCGTGAGCCGCAATATCGATTGTCGTAAATCAAACAACTTTCAAATAGTGAGACGTTGACTTTAAAGAGGCATTCCCTATAACTAGCATATTTTTCTCTACTATCGCATTAAATGGGCTAAATGTACCACGCACTATCAATTAACATAATTTGTCAAAAGAAAGTGTGCGCAAATATGTCTCTATAATGTCAAAAATATATTCAAATCACCTATAATAATGTATTATTATGTGATCAAAGGGAAACAACTCGTGACTATTTTGGCTGGAAATAAATTTTCATTTTTTCTCGGTAATTGGTGGGAGCTTTTCGTTGAAGATTTGAGGTGTTTAAGGAATAATGATTCTCATTTAATGTATAATATTTCTGAATCGATTTAAACGATCAAAGTTATAGGGAACGCCTCTTTAAATTAAAAATATAATTTTGAACTTACCATGAATGACTGTGCACGCTGCAGTGACTCTTGAATCTTTTTCTCGTTTCCTTCAATCAGAGCATCAATCAGGTGTTCATACGCCATTTGCCCTTCGTAGATTTCATGCTCATGTCCTTCATTGAAACCATCGTGTTCTGTTGTGTGTACCGCCTGAAACATGGGGTAAAGGTCAACGTTATGAAGATATAATGAGCCAGCCAGTTTGACTTGTGGGACATATTTCAAGAGAACAAATAAAGCTGAGAACTTTTAAATCACCATCACCAATAACTTAACATTAAAATATAGAGCATGACTATTTCTCATATTCATATAAGAAACTGTATCGACGGTGCCAAACCAAACCCCGTAACTCAATTTTGGCGCGAAAACTTTTTTTGCAGCATCCGCATCTGCTAGACGTCCCGTGCATTTCTGTCTTGTCGCCATTTAAATAGCCAATCGCATAACTTAGATGGCGACAAGACAGAAATGCTGCAAAAAAAGTTTTCGCGCCAAAATTAAGTTACGGTGTTTTGGTTTGGCACCGTCGATATATAATAACTATACCAATGTCAATAAGCTCGCACGGACAAAGGAATGTAATATCAACAGCGCCGAAACCAGCACTAGGCGTCAAAATATGCGTAAAGTTATTATGGCGCAATAATTATTATGCGCCGGATGTTCGAATTCCACCGTATTTTCAATTAAGTCCTTATCACAGTACGCAACTCATGAAAATATTTATGTATGTGATGAATCGGTGAAATGAAATTGGACTTTAAACCAAAATCAACAAATATCCTCGACGTCTTAAGATTAGCATATGTAATTATTTAAACCTCTCGGTCAAGGATAACCCATGAAAGTGCAAGCACTTATTTCCAATGGGGTCCTGTGTTTTTGCTGAAGGGACAGCAGGTGAAAGAGACAGTGGTGTGATACAAGGTATCCGGGCGCGATGCCCTAGAGACACCTTGGTTCTTTAACGTGACCGGTGTATAGCATCGATACACGTGAGACAACCTCTGGGTTGCTAACTAGTTAATCTCTAGCTAGGTGGGAAACACAGAAAAGCGTTTCAGATATGATCAAGTGCTCCGGCCGATCAGCAGGCAAGCGGGCTATCAGCTCGACCACCGCACCACAAAGCTTTTTCAAATAAATATGTTTACATTGAACGCTTCCCATCGTTCCTTTGAATTCTCGGATATTTTTCCATTCACCATTTCAATCGTGTGTACATAATGCTCACTTGGATCACCGATTCCAACTCCACGCTGAAAAATATAGCAAATAAACGCCAAAAATAAAGACAAACAAATCCCTGGCTTAGAATGAGAAGGTCGTAACTACAGTCAGGTGCCATATTAAAGTTCACAAAGTAAAAAATGCATGCAATATTGGACAGATTTTTTCACAACTGCATGACACAATAAATAGTAATCTTTATTTCATGCTTATCGGTGGTTTACGGCGTAATAACGGTGGATTAATCCCCGATAATTTCACAGTTCATAATTTCACGTAAACGGACAAATTTTTTCAAAACAAATTTCCCCGGCGCCAACAATAAAATAGTAAGCATATCCACTCGCTTTCTTAATCATTAACAAATAAAAGAACATTAAATGTACATAAATGTAAAACAAATGGACGAAATTGAAGCCATTGCAGAAGAACTATTTGATTGCAACTCGACGCGTGCATGGCGGGAAAACGACGTCACGCAAATTAAGCTATTTGAAGCATGAAATAAATAGAATATTAGTATTTTTCCGTGTATGATCGTTTGATAATTCACCTCGTGAGCAGCTAACTTATATTTTCACCCGTGGCTACGCCACTCGTGAAAATATTACATCAGCTGCTCACTCGGTGAATTATCAGCCGATCATACACGGAAAAAATACAAATATCCTCTATATTATACTAAAATTTGGTATCATATGATAGAATAGTCCAAGCATGATTTTATTTTGTTCAGAAAATAATTTATATTTATCAAATTTTGGTTACTAGGCAATTTAAGAACATCAATGAAAATTCTTCATTGATGGAATAAGCCTGGTTGTCATGATTACATACTTTTAGAATTGTGTTTGTAGATCTACATACAGAAATATAAAGAAGTAATTGACATTCTTAAAAATCAACTTCATTTGTTCTTAACTTGAATGTAAGTTTGTAAAATGTAAAGTCTTTAAATCTCTAAGTTGAATAACAAAAAATGTCCCATGTCCCAATGACTCCCATGTAAATTTTGTCATTTTCACGTTAAAAAATATCAAAACAAAATTCAAATGTTTGTTATTTTCGTACTAGAACTCTTCTTCATATAAGAACTGTTTAAAGGTAAAATCTACTGTTGTTAAAGTCAACATTAATTTAAATATTTCAGTTTGTCTATGTTTCCATGACAACATTGACAAATGGTCGATTCATCGACTTTTTGTGGTCTTCTAGAATCGCTTAGCAACCGAGAATGGACTGTGTAAATGAGTAAAGTGCATGACAGTTTTATCAGAAATTGATTATACTTCTAAATGATAGTGAACATAGTGTCAGTGTTCTTTTTTTACAATTGTTATATTCTTCTAACTGAAGAAATTCATCAAATTATTTTGTGATTTTTGGGCTTTGTGAACTTTAATTTGGCACAGGACTGTACTACTTACGACCTTTTAAGACTAATACATAATTAAAATCAGCATCACAAGGTGCTTTTTATGAGCCTATTTTCATGAAAGTCGAAAATTGTTATATTGACCAAAATAAAGTTTTAAAAACTTGTTTTCCATAGGTATAAAGAGTAAATTACAGACAGTTTTCTCTTGTTTTCTCAATATATCGATTTTGTAGTTACGACCTTCTCATTCTAAGCCAGCGAAATGATATACTCACACAAGATAGGTATAAAAACATATGGTTAGCTAACGCACATATGATAGAGTAGACGCTCGTATAAACGATATACATACACACATAAGGTATTTGCTTAGTTATTTATTTTGTCTTACAAGCTGCACGAACTCTTTTATAAAGACTACTTGTTGGCCGTAATAGTAATAATAAGTTAATAACTAAAAATGTGGATAAGAAGACACTGTGTCTTATTTAAAAACAAACAAATGAAGCAATGTATATGTCACACGTCATAACTACTCTTAATAAATGCACCAGTTGCAAAATGTACAGCTGTGAGAGGCCTTGTCAGATGTCTTACTCCGCCCACTTCAGAAAATGACGTCACAAGCGGAGGTTTACTGGGCGTGTAAAGCACACGCCTTAGCCAATCAAAATGCGGGGATTTGCTTAGTTTGGAATTATACACATATGCTATGCACATATTGTCGATTCAAAGATGTCTGTCAAAGCCGCCAGAGTGTTCCATTTCTAAAAAGCTAAATGCGATAAGTATAACCACTACGCTACAGGACCATTAGAGTTTTAATCATATAAGTGTATTTATGATGGTAGAATTTAATCATGAGAAACCTTTAAAGAGGCATTCCCTATAACTCACACATTTTCTCTACTATCACATTAAATAAGCTAAATGTATAAAGCACTATCAATTATCATAATTTGTCAGAAGAAGTGTGCGCAAGTATGTCTCTATAATGTCCAAAGTATATTCAAATCACCTATAATAATTTATCGCTTCCAGCGATTTATTATTATGTTTTAAAAGGGAAACAACTCGTGACTATTTTGACTCGTTACGGAAATATATTTTCATTTTTCTCGGTAATTTGTGGGAGCTTTTTGTTGAAGATTTGAGGAATTTAAGCAATAATGATTCTCGTTTAATGTATACTATTCCTAAAACGATTTAAACGATCAAAGTTATAGGGAGCGTCTCTTTAATAATCAACTTGGTTGAATGTTTGTTTACGCAGTTGTGACAAAGTTCTTTGAATCAACTATACATAAATCGCAGCAATACAGACGTTAGTTATAAGTACCTCTCCATGAGGAGAATCTCCGAGTTGTATGTCATTTTGAATTATTGGTGGTATTGATTGATATTTTCTTACAGGTGTTATTTAAAGACAATTATGGCAGAGTAGGGTATGGAACAGTAGAGTGAATAGTGGTTGAAAATCTGCGTTAAAGCAAAATTTACCTGGAGGTCATCTAATGTCGGTATCTCTGGGGGTATTCTGCCTGGTGGAGCTTTGGTTGGAGGAGCCGTAGGGGGTGGGTCGATTGTCGGCTTGGCGACAGTCTGTGTCGCTATAGATAGTAACGACAATGCTGCAAAAATCCTCATCTGAAGAAAATAAGAACATAATCAAAGTACTGATAGCATCGGAAGAAGAACAACCTCTGAGCGCGTCACTGCTTCATTTATTACACTGCAATTACGAACATTCTTGATAACGTTATTTGTTACGCTATATATTTTGGCGAACGTATAATTATTTCTTTTTCTATGGAGAATCACGTGACAATGAATCGATGGATGATTGGCTAATGCATAGACGGGCGTTCGTACACGAACTCTCAGGAAGAATTTTGAACGAATAACATGAACAAGTCTAACTAGTATTACGCAATAATTCGCAAGATATCTAGATAAAGGCTACTCTTTTTATAGCTTCGTTTCTGAGAATTGCTACCCTGAATTCTCCGATGTCTACCGTGATAAATCGTGGCTTGCCGGGTGTGATATAGACTAAAAGAAGCAACCCGAGTCCTTGTTATTAACGGTGAATCCTATATACGTCCACGCAACGGTATGGGTGGAATTTTAACCACGGATTTTCACGTGAAATTGAGATGCTTTCATGGTTATGGCAGGCAGATTCAAGGCTCCGTCACGGTTAAGGACGGCGAAGTTCATGCGAGTGTATGACTTCTCAAGCTCTACCAACACACATTTCTTATCTGGCTTCTTATTAATTGACATGACGTTATTGGAGATGATTGGCAGCAGATAGTGTGAACTGATGATGTTTGAACCCTTTCCTCTAGTTTATATACATGTATAATCTCCAGTGACTACCGGGTAACACCGGCGTGTCACCGGGACACAACCGTGGTATAACGGGGCAACACCGGCGATCACCGAGCCACCACAGACTGTTACTGGGACACCACCGGTATCGACTGGGACCAAACCAGACCTTTTCGGGGCGCTACCGTCATTCACCGTAATGACACCGTACTGAAACTGGGAATAACCGACGCAATTCCGGCCTCAACCTGGTTAGATCGAATATCCTTTCACATCGGATGTACACCGGGGTAACATCGGGAATGTGAGAATGCAATTGATTTTTTACGTCCCGGGTCATCCCAGCATTGTACTTATTACTGACATTGGCGTTTCTTTAACAAAAGGCTGTTAGACGCCAAAAACGTTGCACACGTGTGTCTCACCGTTTCACGTTACGTCAATACAAACGTTAGTACTATGATTCTGTTAATATAATATAATTATTAATAATATTATTGAATATCATTCAAGTGTTGTGATGGGATGTTATTCATGCCCACTATAATAATCTTGGAGCGGGTAAATAAGTAAATATATATACATATAATTATATACATGGAATGAGACACGCGTGGTCTGGGTAGTTCGGAAATGAAGTCTCAATCATCTAGCGTAAATCTAGGCATTTCTAATATACTTTCTTCGGCGACCAAACTATTGCTATTCGGTCAATGTTCATGTGATCCATTGAATGGACATTGTGTGCTATTTCTACATTTTCGTCTAATCAGTCGCCTTTTAAACGCATTATAATAAGACACGTGATGTTGGTTTTTTTTCATTTACCGTCGTGACAGTTTTTCCGTACCCCAGCGTAAAATGTACCGCAAAAACAAATGAAGGCAGCTGTATGATAATTAAGTGATGCCACAATAAATACAAGAATGTGTTTTTTTTTAATTCACCAGAAGAAGATGTGCCGAAACGTCGTGGAATAAAATACACTACATATACGCTCGAACAATTGAAGTTATTAACTGTTACGTACTGTGTCTTTTTATTAAAAGCGTAGAGCTATATCGGAAGATATTTTTTTTTAAAGTTTCAAAAACTGAAAAACAATTATGCTTTCATATCCATTAGATCATTTTTCGCTTCAGTTTTAACATAATTTCTTTCTGTGATTTATTGCACATGCAAACTGTCCATTTTCATACGAAAGTGTTCTAGAACACCTAATGAAACTATAAGAATCGTCTATTTGTCGACGATTGGATCAAAGTATACAGAACCCATCCAAAGTTTTAATTTGCAATTAAGGTAGTCTAGTATCATACTAAAAACGATGCAAGTAATTATTTTGACATTGAATGACTGTTGGAATATAGCTCTATACACTTTAAATATAATGGTAATTATTATTTTCAAGTCAATGCTAATCGTATAAATATTTGGAGAAATAATATTGAACAATATATAATAGTAGAACAAAATAAAAAGTAACACCACCACACCCTTAAAATTAAGTCATGTTTTTGCCTAAGTTTGCCAAAAAGTACGAGATATATTAGTCTCGCTTCCCGAAAAGATAATATTTTATCAATCAATTAGCTTTTTTTCCATTTTCAATATGTGTTTAATTTTCTATGCTTGATTGTGCAAAGGGAAATAGTCGTTCGCGAAACGTTATTTATATGCCCATTCAACCTTAAAACTGGTATATGCGCTAGAATGAACAATCGAATCCTTTACAAAAAGCTTAATTTTTAACGGCATAGGTTTGCTATAAAGAAATATATATATATCACATGACCTTCCTTGTATCCAGGTTAGTATAGTCACTACGTATAAAGTTATACGTACCACGTGTAGTAAAGGTTTTGCGTTTTTCCAATAAACCAATGCGTATTTTGCGTTTTTGGTGTCATGTAATATAAAGAATCTATCAATTGCTGTCAATTGATATATTTATATTAAACTCGTTCAGGAAATATTATTAAGCTCACCAAAGGCTCGCTTAATAAAATTTCCAAAACTCGTTTAATATAAATTTATATCAATTGACAGCTCGTGATAGATCCTCTATATACGTGTAACCAAAGTAACTTATTTCCAAGACATTCAACTAGGCAAAAACATTATATAATTATGTGTATAATACTTCAAAATTGCGTCAAAATTAAAACATGAATTGTATGTTTAAATAAAAATACTAATGATGCATGAAACGAGAACACAAAATATCATACCTTGCTTCCAGTGGGCGAATAATGCTTCCGCAGGACCGTTAGCCGGACATTTATATACCAAAGTCGGGTAGTCCAAAAGTGCAAACAAAATTAGACAGATCCTATCTCATATTGAATCTGTCCCCTTCATAATATCACTAGTAAAAGTTAATTATTTTCAGGCTTATCTTTAACATCGATACAACGCACAAATTGGAATAAAAGTCGCAACATCGTTACTTATGAATATGGCATAGTAATCTGGTAATACAACATGTTAACTTTCGCCCGCGTTACAATTGAATACTATGACGTCACTACTGCACCTGCGCCATATGCGATATTGTATTGGTATATTCACCATCCTTTCATTTCAATGCTGTATCATAACATGATTTAATCAGATAAATTATATATATTAATAATAAATATTATAAGCATTGCCCGCGGGGAAACATAACTGCCTCATGATAACTGGATATCTAAAGGCGTCTGTCGTACGGTATTTAATGTATGGAAGTACATAATTTCCACAACTAAAATGAACTATCATATTTCATGAAAAGTTTCGCAAAAAAGCTTAGGACTCATAAAAATACGAAGACAGAATAATAATATTATGGTTAAGTTACCAATTTTCTAGGGCTCTTTTCAGCTGTTAGGCCGCTCAAGCACGTACCCTTTGACAGTTTAACTCCCCTGGTCATTGGGCTACCTATAGAAACCTTCACTCGCGTCTCCCGCGTGGCAGCCAACATCGATCTGCGGCGCCCAGGAATAGACACTTCCCTCGAAGGTACCATTTTACACCGTGGTGGAGTGGAGCATGTGGGTCTTGCTCAGAGGAAGTATCCAGTGGTCCAGAGGGGGGTCGAACCCGGGACCTCTCGATCCCGAAGCGCGCGCCCTACCTCGGGCACCGCTCCCCACGAATCTATGCATGTTAGTCCATGTTAGTGCTCTAAACTGCCACCACATATAGTCCCCGGTAACTAAATCTTTCATTACATTGCAGAATAATTCCGGCGTAATTTAACAAATATGGTTGCGTCCATGTGTTAAACAAGATGGCGGTTGAACATTAGCTTATATAGGGAATTTTAGAATATCCCCCAAAAGTGTGTGTTATGCATGTGTCATTTCGATGAGATTTTGTATATGAATGGGAAAATGTATGTTCTTTTCAATTAAACGTGTTTCAGTAAAATGACACAACTGATATGTACAAAAAAGACGCAAAGTGAATTAAGAAAATTTCTGTACCAGCGTGTATATAGCGCATATAAATCGCACCTGATATTAAATGCCCAGTTAGCTCAGTTGGTAAAGCGTCAAACCGGTAACATTGATGTTGGAGGTTCGATAACAGTATTGTCATTATTTTTTAATTATTTTTCATATGTAACGTAATTCGCTATTAGAAAATATACTTGAATAAGGAACATAATGAGAAAATAAAGTTTTTGTATTACACAAATTCAGCAAAATTAAAAAAGGAAAACAATAACTGGCCATCGAACCAGGGATCCCTTGATTACAAGTCAGTGGGTCTATCGATTATGCTAACTTGGACACTTGGAAACTTATAAATTAATGGACTATTAAAACCCTGCTACAAAAATCGTTTAATCATTTTATAAACGTTATTTTTTAGATATTAGTGCTACTGTAGCGAATAAACTTCTATCATTACAAAGACCGTTATTTTTTCCAATACTATACAAAGTCACATCAAAATGACACATACACATACACTTTTAGGGGGATATTCTAAAATTGCCTATATAAACATATCCGCCATTTTGATTTGACCACTGGAGTTATCGATTATTGGTTGCTGCCTGACCTAAACCACTGATTTAGGACAGGGAACCAGACTACCACCACATAAAGGTATTACTTTCATGAAAAAAAATGGTGGTTTAATGAAACAAAGTATATATCGGTGGCTTAGAATGAAAAGGTCGTAACTGCTACTTAGGACCTTATAAGACCCATACATATATGAAAGCTGCTTCACCATCTGTTCTTGTTTTCTCAATATATCGATTTTATAGTTACGACCTTCTTATTCTAAGAGATAGATATTACGTGACTATGGAAGCATATAACTGCCATCACTATCAGTTTTCATGAAACGTTTCGCAAAACTAACAAAGGCTTTCATGTAAACAAATACAGGTTTAGTCAAAATAATTCATTTACATTTAAATACCGTTTAAGAGTTGATTAATGCGTCTTTTTCATGGCTTTTAAGTATTTGTATTATATCATTTGTGTTTAGTGTGAGATACGACGTTTTGACCTGGGCTCCACAAACCAATCAGAGTTACTATATTCCATCACATGACAGAATATCGGGTAACAATTGGCTCTCAGATACGATGTTTTGAGACAAGGCGGGAGACAGGTTTGTGAATATCTTGAAATCAAAAAGCCATTTTCCTCACAAATACGAGTTATGAAGTTCTGGCAGCCGACCGACGATCGGTACATAATACATGTATGTAAATAGCTCCAACTTTTGACGCGACGTCACTGTATTCAGACGATTAAGTATAGATCTACTCCTTGCTACAGGGAACAGCATTCGAACAAAGGCATACAAGTCATGTAGTTTTTGTCCACACTTCAGTTTTACATAAATGTTGTACTTAAACGGGTATACCATATTTCCAGCGTATTTTTACTCACTATCGCATTTAATGACATACTACTAAATGAACATAAAACATATCGTGTTAACATGTAAGAAGAACATGTGCCGAAAGATGTCTCCATATTGATCAAAATATACAGTGCCCACTAAAAATATGAATATTGAGAGTTTTCCCCCATTTACTTGCCTGTATAACACTACTTGCGGAACAGAGAAGCAAAAACGTTTTGGAAGACCAGGAATATATTTTTATGTAGTGTAAAGACAATACATTGATTGGTACCCTAGATGGAAAATATTAAGTTTCTTTGCCAACTTTGAACGACAACATGATCATATAATATGGCAAATTCAGCCCCTTGAACCCCATAGTTTATTTTTAAATCAGAAAATGTTCATCTTTCTATTTGTCACATTTTTTACTCCTTAATTAACTGCTTTTTCAGAAATTGTAAACATTGTTACCGTCTGACCAAAAGATGTGGAATAATTAAACCAATTATAATTCTGCATCCGTCAAAAAGTGTATCCATATTTTTGCGCTATTTCACTATAGATTACACTCTATTACCTTAAGAAATTGTGCTGTCCTTAGTTTTCGGAAAGCAAAATCAAACCAATTTGATAAACTCGCTAATAAACTTAAAGATTGCTCAAATTCTCCTGAAGACTGATGGAAGCTTCTCAAATCAGATATCACTTCTTCTGCCAACAAATCTATTCCTTCACTATAATCATATCGCTTCCAGTGATTTGGAGCAATCAAACCTTTTAGATCGATATTTCCATTAACAAACTATTCTGCATGATGACGATATAGAAGTACCGACACTTCAAGCTATTGAAGCAAATGCATGTCCGATCATAATAGTAATAACACCCTCTGAGGTATGTGACGTTTTGAAGTCTTTAAATGTTACTAAAGCCTCTTCATCTTGGAAGGAATCAAATGTAACTGCTATTCATAGAAAAGGCAAAGTCTCCCTTCCCAGCAACTACTGGCCAATCACATTACTAAATACAATACAAATGGTTTTGAACGCATTGTTTTAAACATGTGTTCAACCATCTAAAAGAGCATCAATTTCTTACTCATGTGCAATCAGGATTTGTTCCAGGTGACTCCATTGTTAATCAGCTTACCTATATTTATAACATGTTATGTAAAGCCCTGGATGATGGTCTTGAAGTCCGTTTAAACTTCGTTGATATCAGTAAGGCATTTGGCAAGGTTTGGCACAAAGGTTTGCTTGTAAAGTTTCAATCCGCGGGAATTACAGGGTCTCTGTTGCATTGGTTCTCTAATTATCTCTCAGGTAGACGCCAATGTGTTGTTGTCCCTGACGTATCTTCACAATGGTGCAAAACAAGAGCAGGTGTTACACAAGGTTCAATATTTGGACCGCTATTATTTCTTATTTTCATAAATGATATTGTGATTGATATTGAATCGTCTATTAACCTCTTTACTGATGACACAAGCCTGTACGTTGTTGTCAATGATCCTACAATTGCTGCCTCTCAACTTCAAAGCGACATTAATAAGATTTCTTCATGGGCTAAAAGGTGGCTTGCATCATTTAATCCTGCAAAATCTGAATCTTTACCATCATCTAAAAAATCATCCTGATCTACAAATGCTTTGACAAAACATTCCAAATGTCTCGGTCCATAAACATCCTAGAGTAAACATTTCAGAAGATGCCATTTGGTATGTACTTAATGATTCTGTTGTCGATAAAGCATCGAAAAAGGTAAATATTATGCGAAGATTAAAACTCTGGTTAGATGGTAGACCACTGGAAACTATCTATTTGTCCTTTATTTCATAGACCAAGTCTTGAGTACGCTGATGTCCTTTGGTGCAAAGCAGCAAAAGCTGACTATGCCAAACTTGATAAAGTACAAAACGAATGTGCCCGTACAGTCACCGGAACAACCAGATTGGTCTCATAAGAACGACTTCAACAAGAATGTGAATGGGAACACTTAGCATCTCTTGTCCATAGACAACAAAACACTCGGTAGCATCTTAGAAACGAGAATAACGTTCCTTAGATTAATTCTAGAACAACATTTTATTTTAACTCATTTTTACCTACCTTTATTAGTGCCAAAGGAAAAAAGGAAATATACAACCTCTCTCAGCCTTCAAGATACATTTGAATAGAGACATGTCCAAACCACCATCATACTATTTCGTGGGACCAAGAAGACTTCTAAGTCCTACACACTCGCTTGCGAACCAAATGCAGTTCACTAAATTATCATTTGTATCTATGTAATATCTCCCAGTCAGCACTCTTTGCATGTGGCCAAATTGAATACTATTACAATTTCTTCATCGAATGTCGACTTCTACAAGAACTTCGTGTCACCCTATCTAACCAATTAGAAAATTATAGAATAATAATAATAATAAAGACTTTATTTAACGAGGAAACTTATTTGACAATATACTAAATCAATCTTCCAGAGAATCCGTCTAGATCTTCTTCTGTGTGGTGATACAACCCTGTCCGATCAAGATAATAAATTCATATTTAATCAGGTTCGTGCCTATATAGGTGATTACAATAGATTCACACGATACATTTAATAATTGAGAAGCCCCCTTCTTCTTTACTTCTAATTCTACCCATCTCTCTCTTGACTTACATGTATACAGTATTCCTATCTTCGAGTATGATACGGTGTAAGAATTTCTTTAGCGTTCTATTTGCTCTGTACGTTTTTGATCTGGTTTATCATCTTTTCATCACTATTTTATTTACACCCAAATTTATGCAGCGTATACTTATAGCTAAATTGTTGATATTTTTTTTATTAAACTGAAAGTCAATCCAGGGAGAAGAATTTAAGAAGAACAAGTGTCTTTCGTTCTAAACCCCTTTTCCTTATGTTTGTGTTGTTTTGTACTGTAAACTGTATGCATACTGTAATATATTTGGAAAAATGAATACGTTTAAACTATTACCTTAAAGTTGTAGACCCAGTAGGTACTTTTCAAGCTCGAACATCACGGATTGTATTACGGTTCAAGTATAAACAATGGTATACAGTAAAATCAGTGAATTTCGATGTGATGCAATTTCGTGGTTTTGGTAAAAATGACCATTTCAATGGGACGATAATTCGTGGATTTTGATTTTGTATTTCAGGTAATAAATACAAGGGTCAAAATTAGTGTCAGAAGGGATTTGATTTCGAGTTTGAAGGTGAACCAAACATTCCACCAAATTTAATCCCCCACGAAAACTGATGATTTTACAGTATGCGTGCAATAACTTCACTGCAGGATAATATTATCCTGCACTGCATTTATTGCACGCATTCCTTGGAAAATTAAGTCCCATCCCTCGATTATCATTGGAATTAGCACCACCCCTTCAGTTAACATCACGTAGCCATAATATAATTGCAATTATCAATGTTGAATGTGTATCATTTATTGCAGTTTTTTATCGAGATTTGTGCAATGTTTATGCTTTAATGAGATCTACTCGTTGTTTCTATTGCATACAATGGATGGGTTTCAGTGCTTACATTGCATAGTTTCAACAGAAATGTCCGTATCGGCATTATTCCTTACACTGAAGTGCTCGGCCATTTCCGTTTGTCTCCGGTAAATACACAGACTGTTGCGTAGCATAACGTCCGAGGTAATCAGAATGACTGAAGTCCATATAGTCCAAAATTTGAAATTCAGTTGAACGCTTATACAACGTGCTTGCAGTGTACGATTTCTGTTCAATTGTCAGGTTATCATACGGAGACCGTACTAGCTCGCGTATGCTGCTCATTACGTGTTAATGATTGACAAAACAGGGCACGCGACGCATCCATGGACGGCAGATAGAACGTTGAAGTACGTTTGAAGCATGCAGACACGACGTTGAACATTTCGCGTATGAGAAACTGTCACTGTTTTCGGGACTTGGATTTTTAATTGTTTCTTCGGCTTATGTGTGTGGGCATTGCTCAGTGTAGTTGCTAGGAATATGTAATATTATTTCCCACCCATTCCTACCTTGCCCATTATTTTAAACTAGGTGAAGTCGTAGTTGTGCCTCTTAGGTTCGCATATAGTTAGGTCACTGTCCTTAGTGTTTTAAACTAGGTCACGCCCCGGGGTTGTTGTGCCTCATTTGGTCGCCGTTTTGGCATGTGTTTGTGTGGGCATTGCTCAGGGTAGTTGTGTTGCGGTGTTTCTGAGTTCTGTGCTCGGCTGGTTGGGTTGAGTGCTACCTTCCTTGTCGGATTTTTCATACCTCTTTCGGTCTGATTTCAGGCTACATACCCGTTACCGTATGCACGACACCAGTGTCTTCGACTCAGGGTGGCCACAGACGTTGGAAAACGGGGAAAGCGGGGAAATGACATCAAAAATCAGGGAATAATCAGGGAAATTTAAAAAACAAATGGAGAAATATTTTTTCCTTTAGCAGACAATTTTCATTTTGCACTTGGTGAAAAAGTATGAAATGTGCAATGTTGTGCTCGCAAAATAGTTTTAAATCTATACAAACATGTTCCTGTTGAAAGTTTATGTTATAATCACATAACTTTATTTGTCATATACCAATGTAACAGTTGCATATGCTCCAATGCCCATAATTGCGAACTCAAAAATCAATCATGGAAATAACCGTTCAGCCAGGGAATTATCACGGACTTTTATTATGCGACTTAAAAAGTAAAGACAAAGCTTTTTAGCAGCACATGTAATAGGTCTGTGAAGATGGCAGTTATCTGTTAGCTGTGAACTCAGAAGTTTAGTTCATTTGAGTAAACTTCTGACAGAAGTTAACTCAGAAGTGAACTCAGAATTGAAGTGAAATCGAGTAAACTTCTGACAGATGGGAACCCAGAAGTGAACTCATAAGTGAAGTTAATTCGAGTTAACTTCTGACAGAAGTGAACTAAGAAGTGAATTGAATTCTAGTTAACTTCTGACAGAAGTGAACCAAGAAGTTAACTCAAAAGTAAAGTCAAAAAATGTAAAATGCCACTTCACTTCTACCAGAAGTGAACCCAGAAGTTAACTCAGAAGTGAAGTAAAAAATGAAAAATGTCACTTCACTTCTACCAGAAGTGAACCCAGAAGTTAACTCAAAAGTAAAGTCAAAAAATGTAAAATGCCACTTCACTTCTACCAGAAGTGAACCCAGAAGTTAACTCAAAAGTAAAGTCAAAAAATGTAAAATGTCACTTCACTTCTGCCAGAAGTGAACCCAGAAGTTAACTCAGAAGTGAAGTAAAAAATGTAAATTTTCACTTCTGCCAGAAGTGAACTCAGAAGTGAAGTCAAAAAATGAAAATTTTCACTTCACTTCAGCTAGAAGTGAACTCAGGAGTGAACTCTGAATTGAAGTAAAAAATGATATATTTCACTTCACTTCTGAGAAGTGAAGTCAAAAATGTGAATTTTACTTCACTTCTGCCAGAAGTGAACTCAGAAGTGAACTTAGAAGTGAAGTCAAAAAATGAAATCACTTCTACCAGAAGTGAACCCAGAAGTGAACTCAGAAGTGAAGTCAAAAAATGAAAATTTTCACTTCACTTCTGCCAGAAGTGAACTCAGAAGTGAATACAGAATTGAAGTAAAAAAATGAAATCACTTCTACCTGAGTTCACTTCTTATAGAAGTGAAGTGAAAAAATTCATTTTTGACTTCACTTCTGAGTTAACTAATGGTAGAAGTGAAGTGAATTGTTTTATTTTTTGACTTCACGTTTGAGTTAACTTCTGCGTTCACTTCTAGTAGAAGTGAAGTGAAAATATTCATGTTTTGACTTCACTTCTGAGTTAACTTCTGGCTTCATTTCTGGTAGAAGTGAAGAGAAAATTTTCTTTTCTTCTAATAGAAGTGAAGTGAAATGTTCATTTTTTTACTTCACTTCTGAGTTAACTTCTGGGTTCACTTCTGGTAGAAGTGAAGTGACAATTTGTGTTTTGACTTCACTTCTGAGTTAACTTCTGAGTTCGAAGTGAAGTGAAATTTTTATTTGACTTCACTTTTGAGTTAATTTCTGCTTTCACTTCTGGCAAAAGTGAAGTGAACATTTTCATTTTACTTCACTTCTGAGTTCACTTCTGTGTTCACTTCTAGTAGAAGCGAAGTGAAATTTTTCATTTTGTTTACTTCACTTCTGAGTTCACTTCTAGATTCACTTCTGTCAGAAGTTAACTCGATTTTACTTCACTTCTGAGTTCACTTCCGAGTTCACTTCTGTCAGAAGTGAAGTTAAAAATTCAATTTTTACTTCACTTCCGAGTTCACATTTGGTGTTCACTTTTGTCAGAAGTTAACACGATTTCACTTCACTTCAGAGTTCACTTCTGGGTGCACTTCTGTCAGCTGTGAACTCGAATTCACTTCACTTCTGAGTTCACTTCTGTCAGAAGTTATCTCATTTTCACTTCACTTCTGAGTTCACTTCTGTCAGAAGTTATCTCATTTTCACTTCACTTCTGAGTTCACTTCTGAGTTCAGTTCTGTATTCACTTCTGTCTGAAGTGAACTCGAATTCACTTCACTTCTGCCAGAATGTACTTAACTTCTGATTTAACAGCTTACAGATAACTGCCAACTTCACAGACCTACATGCAATACGGTCTCGCAATGACGTGACAAAATCATGGAGAACTACCGCTGTATACTTCAGGCACAAATCAAGACACTGGGCACTAGGACCCGTGCTCCCTGTTGGCTGAGAGACTTTTTAGAGCGTTGATTTAAACAGTAAATAAATGTAAAAAAGTACATATAAAACATTCATTCATGTGAGTAATGTACAGGAAAGAAAGTAACACTTCATATTCCACCATCATTTTTAGAACACGACGTCCACAACGTGCAGGTGGTTACTTGTGCCAATGGTACCATTACCACTACAGGTAACTGTAACTGTACCATTGATAATCAAAAGAAAACGACGTTTTAAATAGTCTTTAACACAGTAACCACGTCCATGGTTTAAGCACGGTAACCATGTCCATGGTTCAAGCACGGTAACCAAGTCCATGGTTCAAGCACGGTAACCATGTCCATGGTTCAAGCACGGTAACCAAGTCCATGGTTCAAGCACGGTAACCATGTCCTTGGTTTAAGCACGGTAACCAAGTCCATGGTTTAAGCACGGTAACCATGTCCATGGTTCAAGCACGGTAACCATGTCCATGGTTCAAGCACGGTAACCAAGTCCATGGTTTAAGCACGGTAACCATGTCCATGGTTCAAGCACGGTAACCAAGTCCATGGTTCAAGAAAGGTACCCACATCAATGCTTCAAGAACGGAACCCACGTTCACTGGTTAAGCATGATAATCATGACCATAGTTCAACCATGGTAACCACGTCCATAGTTCAAGCACGGTAACAACATCCATTGTTCAAGCACGGTAACCACGTCCATAGTTCAAGCAGGTTTGTATGGACATCACTGCGAATTAATCAGGTTAGATCTTCTCGCTAGAAATTTTGATTTGCTAATAATGCACTATGTATGTCTACATTTTTTCTCGAATGTTCTGAAGGATCACCTTGCTTCGTTTGTGAGCTAAATGGAAGATATCCCAGCACTTGATTACTTGTTTTACATGTATTATAGATATACATAGCTTGTTCCGGCTTTAGTTGTGTTCTCCATTTATATGCTGTCACTGTAGAGTTCCTTCGTTGTGTACAATAACTACATGTGTCACGTGTAGATGATGTCTGTCTACGTATAAACGCTTGCATAGATTTTGTAAAGTTTATCCCTATAAATTTAGTGATCTCTTCCGCCACTTGTACTGGTCTTTCTGCCATGTCTTCATAATAGAGGACTTTAATTCTGTCCGGGTTGGTTTTAAGAAGAGCTTTAGTGTATATCAGATCTTCATTGACTGACTGACATAACTCCTGAACGTCTTTTTGATACTTTTTCTGTCCTACAAGATGTGTCTTAAGTCTGGAATTTAAAATTCCACGAGGGTCTCTTACTAAGTGAATAATCTTCATATTACGATAATGTGGGAGTAGTTTTATGATTTCACGCATTCGTATTCGGATGAACTTTAGAACTAGTAGAGGTGAAATATTGCATGAGGCAATGGAAGATTTGAGACAGGTGTCTATGGATCTCTTTGAATTGAAATAATGGCGTAATTGTGGGTGTATACGTTGTGCAGATTGGTGTAGTTTTACCCTGGCACTATTTCCACTGTAACAGTAATAGAAATTTTTCATAATTTTAGTATAATGCTTATGGAATACGTCGGTAAGACTGTCAATGCTCAATGACTCCAATTGGCACGTCATCCAGGCGTTCACTTCATCAAGTATAACATCTAATTCTTCAGATTCTTGGTAGTTTCTAAAAGGAAAGAAATGTCCCGTTTAATAATTATAATACATACACATATTAATAAAAATGTATTTAATAGTTACTAGGGTGTGTAAGCGGCTAATCAATGTGCTAGTTATTTGTCGCTGATAAATTCGCTGGCTTAAAATGAGAAGGTCGTAAGTACAAAATCAATATTTTGAAAAAAGAAAGAAAAAAAACAGTCAGAAATTTACTCTCTAATTATGGGAAAACAAGCTTTTACAACTTCATTTTGGTCAACATGACAATTTCCGATTTCATGAAAGTTGGCTTGTCAGAATAACCTGATGGTGCAGATTGCAAATTATGTATCAGTCTTATAAGGGCGTAAGTAGTATTTACGACCATCTCATTCGAAGCCAGCGATTTATCTAGCTGTCAATTAATGTGTACATGTTTACATTCTCATTTATATTGGTATCAAATGATCTAAGAGTATCCTATAAAAATGGGCTCACTTCGCGCCCTTATTCCATACACTAAAGCATTTAGTCCAAGAAAAGGAACAAAACTGTATTTGATCTATTCGAGTTTCACACTATTTCTCTACAGCTTTTTAGTTACTAGTTTTATAAGGCGGCTGATACATTCACCTAACCTGTTTTCTAGAACTGTATTCTAACCAGTAGTTACTCCATCACACCTCCAGTAAATTCTTCACATGTAGAGAAATCGACAATGGTGTCAAGCTGACATACAATGATATATATGACATGAGGAATCGAAATAGGATCGTCAAACTACATCTCTTATAACATTTTATACAACAGTTGCTGTGAAATGATAACGTGATGTTGATAACTGATACATTGTTTGGGTAAGTAAATATATAAATTATCAAAAGTCATTTTACAAAGTAATACAAGTACATTAATTTGCTTTCTTAAAATGAAAAGTACTTTCGAAGCTCAGTTTTGGCGTTACTTAAAACAGTTTTCAAAACCATGCAACCAAGTGATTAAATTAGCAGGCGCCACACCAAGTATATAGGTTCCTGAAAGTAAGATTTCCCATTTGGCTGGTCCTTCACAAATATCTTAATTTTTTATACTTTAAAGAGGCGTTCCCTAAAACTTTGATCGTTTAAATCGATTCAGAAATATTATACATTAAATGAGAATCATTATTGCTTAAACTCCTAGCTTAAATCTTCAACAAAAAGCTCCCACTAATTACCGAGAAAGAATGAAAACATATTTCCGTAACGAGCCAAATAAGTCACGAGTTGTTTCCCTTTGACCACATAATAATAAATCGCTGGAAGCGATAAATTAGTATTTGTGATTTAAATTGTTTTGACATTAAAGATGCTCATTTGCGCACACATTCTATTGACAAATTATGATAGTTGATAGAACTGAGTACATTTAGCTCATTTAATGTGATAGAAGAGAAAAAATATGCTAGTTATAGGTAATGCCTCTTTAAGACTTTGCCCTACCCTAACACTTTACCTATATATAGTGTGCATGCTATACCGAAGACAGAATGGTGATAGGATATATCGATGACTTAGAATTAAAAGGTCGTAAGCGCCACTTACGACCTTTAAGATTCATACATATTAAGAATAAGCATCATAAGGCGCTTCTTTTGAGCTTATTTTCATAAAAATCTGAACGAACTTGTCATGTTGACCAAAATGAATTTGTAAAAGTTTCTTTTACCATACGTGAGTAAAAGTCAGACAGTTTTTCCGTGTTTTCTGAAAATATCGATTTGGTAGTTACGACCTTCTTGTATTAAGCCATCGATATTATGACTATACCTTTGTTGGTTGTGTAAGTATTTTATACTCAATGTGGAGCTGTTTTTCTTCCTTGCTTCATTGAATGCATTAACCACACTCCTTATAGGTTCAAACGCGTAGAACGTGCCAGGATATTCCTGTAATAATGATGCCGTCAGAGTGGAACCTGTCCTCATATAGGCAACTATCAACACAATCTTACGATCACTCAGATTTGTCTGTTCACTGACTGGCACCGGCGGTCTGGAAGATTGCTCAACGTTGTTGGAATCTGGAATATTTTCTGTTGAATTGTCCGTTCTAGAAGTATTGTTTTGTTGTGTTTTTATCAGCGAATCTTCTGTTAACCTTGGTCTGAATGTCACTTGGTCTGAAAGTGGAGAAAACGACATATTGGCATACGAGAAGTAAATTCGAGTGAAGAAACTTTCACTGACCAGATGCGGGGATTATTAATTTTCCGGTCCGATTATCTTCTTCCGGCCCTGCTGTGTCGTGTATTAACCACTAAAATAACGAGTACGAAACTGGTCAAATTATCGAAAAAATACCAATGGACTAGTACTGTATTAATATTAAAAACAAGTGTTATATAACTATAATATGATAAAGAATCATATGCTTATTTTTCATTTGTAATACTGGTAACTGTATCACAAAAATGGAATACTAATTGCTTACTAAAAACAAAACAATAATACATTGTATCTTCTTAACTAAATACACTTTTCCATTGAGTGATCCGCTATACACAAATAGACGCGGTGCATTTGAACCCAGTTTACGAATATTTGTATAAATATAATTTGATGGTTATATAGAGGATCTATCACGAGTTGTCAATTGATCTAAATTAATATTAAACGAGTTTTGGAAATTTTATTAAGCGAGCCTCTGGCGAGCTTAATGATATTTCCCGAACGAGTTTAATATAAATATATCAATTGACAACGAGTGATAGATTCTTTATATCATATGACACAAAATACGCAAAATACGCGTTGATTTATTGGGAAAAACTCACCCGTTTATACTACACGTGGTACGTATAAAGTTATACGTACTCGCTATACTAACCTGGATACAAGGAAAGTCATGTGATAAAGTATGTACATACTTGAGGCCATTTTAATTTTCACATTTAGTGTGGAGTCCATGATGTAATACAATACACCAGCACATATCAGCATCAGCACTAAAATCTTGCCAAACTTCACACTGGAGCTTGTCATCATGCCTCAATCTCTGAAAATATAACAATATCCGATGATTCGGTAAGGCCAAACCAAATTGTTTTTTTTTTTGTATAGCGTCCATCCTAAGTTGGAAAACCTATCTAGCTATCCTGAGACAAAATAAAAACACACGAAAAAAAAACAGTCACAACGACTTCTATCCTCGTCATTATATGACTAACAAACATGGCTTTTAAGCATCGCCAATCATGATAACTTAAACTGAAAGAATGGAAAACTTGTTTGTGTGAACCCTATTGCTGTGTATGGGTTGGGGACATGATGGTGAACATGTATGATAGCAATATCCAATGGATTTTGAATCTATAAGAGATTACGTACTTCTTTTTTTTCTTTCCCAAGATGTTCAAACCTATTCGTATTATTAGTCTAGCGCTATTAAGGTCATCTTGACATATGGCCTACTGACCTCAAATGTGTTGGAGTCTACTGCTGATATACATCAACCTCTATTATATATATCGACGGTGCCGAACCAAAACCCCGTAACTCAATTTTGGCGCGAAAACTTTTTTTGCAGCATCCGCATCTACCCACGCATTTCTGTCTTGTCGCCATCTAAGTAACGCAATTGGCTATTTAAATGGCGACAAGACAGAAATGCGCGGGACGTCTAGCAGATGCGGATGCTGCAAAAAAAGTTTTCGCGCCAAAATTGAGTTACGGGGTTTTGCTTTGGAACCGTCGATATGTAAATTTAAAAATATTTCTTGTGTTGTGGAACAGAAAAAGTTGTGCATTGAAAGGTCATGGTGATTTTTACCTTGGAACCTAATGACCTTGCAATTGAGTTGGGCCGGCTGTTGATGATGAACAATCTCCATTTAAAAGTATTAGAATCACAGGTTCTGGAGTTATTGTTTTTAAACGACCGATCGACAAGCATGTGCTGTGCATAACAACGCATCTACACCTACGATTTACCAAACATAAAAAAAACTTAAATACTTATAAACGAATATGTTTAAATATAATAAGCCATGAACATTGTCATCACAGTTTTATATTTTTTTACATTTCAAGTTGGAAACAAAACTACATTGTATACGCACTATATGCACTGCTATGTACTGTGTTGGAATAACATTTAATGAGTGCATAATGCAGCACTTACAAGCTGATCAGATCGATTGATCTTACACATGTACCGATGATGTAACTATAATATAATATCTGCCTTTAAAATAAGCCCCTGTATCTACCATGTATGTAAGTGTATTTATACACCATCAATAAATATAGGACTTTACCTTGACAAGAACACCAACAAATTACTCCTGAACTATTCTTATATTAAACACATATCTCAAGAATATTCTTGTATTAACTACTCGTTGATACCTTATCAAAGCGAGCGTTTGACTGTATATCTTCTATTGGTACACAGTAGTCCATCCCTTTAATACTATAAAGTTTTCAAATATACAATGCACTCTTGGTTTCACCTATCTAACAGACTGTGTGATACTAGTATAAGGTTACGATTTTATCAGTTATGCCAGAATTTATAACATCTGGGAGGTACATAATATTATAGATTTTATGTGGGGTTGTTGGGATATGACGAGAATTCACGTGAGAAGTGACATTCTAATTTCACAGAAACAGATCTTTATAAAAATAATTGGCTTAAGTTAAGGGACGGTCATACCCTCGTCGTCAGGTAGAGACAGTGTCGAGTATCTTAGGTACGGTCTACCCTCGTCAGGTAGAGACAGTGTCTGACATCATAGGTATGGTTATATCCTCGTCAGTTAGAGACAGTGTCTGACATCATAGATACGCTCATTCCCTCGTCGGTTAGAGAGTGTCTGACATCATAGATAGGCTCATTCCCTCGTCGGTTAGAGAGTGTCTGACATCATAGATAGGCTCATTCCCTCGTCGGGTAGAGACGGTGTCTGACATCATAGGTACGGTTATACCCTCGTCGGTTAGAGACAGTGTCGGACATCATAGGTACGGTCATACCCTCGTCGGATAGAGACAGTGTCGGACATCATAGATACGCTCATTCTCTCGTCGGTTAGAGACAGTGTCGGACATCATAGGTACGGTCATACCCTCGTCGGTTGGAGACAGTGTCGGACATCATATATACGGCTATATCCTCGTCGGTTAGAGACAGTGTCTGACATCATATGTACGGCTATATCCTCGTCGGTTAGAGACAGTGTCTGACATCATAGGTATGGTTATATCCTCGTCGGTTAGAGACAGTGTTTGACATCATATAATACGGCTATATCTCGTCGGTTAGAGACAGTGTCTGACATCATAGGTATGGTTATATCCTCGTCGGTTAGAGACAGTGTTTGACATCATATAATACGGCTATATCTCGTCGGTTAGAGACAGTGTCTGACATCATAGGTACGGTTATATCCTCGTCGGTTAGAGACAGTGTCGGACATCATAGGTATGGTTATATCCTCGTCGGTTAGAGACAGTGTTTGACATCTTATATACGGCTATATCCTCGTCGGTTAGAGACAGTGTCTGACATCATAGGTACGGTTATATATATCCTCGTCGGTTAGAGACAGTGTCGGACATCATAGATACGGTTATATCCTCTTCTGTTAGAGACAGTGTCTGACATCATAGATACGGTTATATCCTCGTCGGTTAGAGACAGTGTCTGACATCATAGATACGGTTATATCCTCGTCGGTTAGAGACAGTGTCTGACATCATAGATACGGTTATATCCTCGTCGGTTAGAGACAGTGTCTGACATCATAGATACGGTTATATCCTCGTCGGTTAGAGACAGTGTCTGACATCATAGGTATGGTTATATCCTCGTCTGTTAGAGACAGTGTCGGACATCATAGGTACGGTTATATATATCCTCGTCGGTTAGAGACAATGTCTGACATCATAGATACGGTTATATCCTCGTCGGTTAGAGACAGTGTCGGACACCATAGATACGGTCTACCCTCGTCGGGTAGATACATTGTCTGACATCATAGATACGGTCATTCCCTCGTCGGGTAGAGAGTGTCTGACATCGAGTGGAGAAGGTATCATTATTTTGCTTATGGAAAAAACTGTTTGTTACTTTCAGAATAAAAACAAGCTGAACATTTAGACCAGCTGGCATACGCCTATATTATACGTGTTGATATAATGAATTGTTAAACATGGCGTTAAGCCAATGAAAAGCTTCACACAGTTGGTTATTTGTGTAAGATAATACATCATTGCTACAATGATATATATAGCTTGACTTTTTTTACCTGAGCCTGACCTCCATGCCAGAATATATTACAAGGTTCTTGCGTTGAATATATCATCAATTTCCACAAGCAAATCGTGCAGTATCGGTATTTCAGACTTGTGTTTGTATTACAAGTCGAGCGTCTTCGTGATACTCCCCGAATATGAAAACATACAATCGGTGTTATAAACGTAGATAATATATCGACTGTTAAATTATGCTAATCATTAGGTCAGGCTCATGTCAATGTGGGCAAGCTATAACACAATGCTAGCTGGTATATCCATAAATAGAATCACATAGTTGCGTGTTTCCACACTGTATCCGTCTTATCCATAGTACGTCCAATACTTCTGTGAACTACCAGGAAATCGTGCATTGTATATAATTATGAATTTTGTAACATGCATCGTACCTGCAGAGATATTGAACCCGCTAAACATGAAATCATCTAGCATTCTAGTACAAGATAGTTATACTTACTCATCAAATTCCATCACTACATATTAAAACACTACGTGCTGGAACCGTGTTCTACACCATGTTTTTATATGAATACATCTATAAGTAGTACTAAGTAGTTACAATTTATTTATTTAACACATACATGTACTAGTATATGATTATATGGTATATTGTTGATTACACGGCACACGCGCACATAATACACTATGTTAATCCAAGCTAATAACACTCACTGATGCTCTCTGTGTGATGCTGCACTCTGCATGATCGTAGACTGGCAATAAGAATACTTATTAACATGCCACAAGCATACATGAGTAATCTCTATGTACAACGAGAAAATACTTATTATGCACCAGTCAGTTGTATCCACACCCCCGGATGGGCTGCATACTTACTTTCATGTTGTAAAAAGCCCGGGCCTCCACAACCCTACCGGGAACAGCTGGTGATAAAATCGCCGCTATTCCCCCCTGACAACTAAATATTGTCACCGTGGTAATGGTTCGGAGAAAAAATGTCCAACATTTCACCGGCCGTGCAGGGGAAACTGGGAGGTAAAACACGGCCATTTTCCCTTCTATCCCCCGAGGATCCCCGGGGTGGGTGCGTCGATGCAACTGAGTGACCAGTGCATTAAAATCAATATACAAAACATGTCTTAATATATACATGTAGGTAGTTTTATTTTTCAAAGAATTTTCAACAATACGATTCAGCTACAAGTATGCCCATTTGCCAACATGAAACAAAGTTGAAATGGATCACCAGAACCATCCTTTGTTCCGAACGTTGACGTCACGTTATCACGTCATTAACCTTCTATTATAGCATAAAACGGAGATTTTGTCCGTACGTAAACGGGCCGAGACATATGGAAAGCCTTGGGTGTCTTATACGTACAAAATGAACTTTGTTGTGCCCAAATAGCAATATATTAAGCCACTTTGTCAATATATGAAGTCAATATATCAATATATTAAGTGAGAATGTCATTATATTATTGCCGATATGACCTTATATTGAGCCAATCTGTCATTATACGATGTGCATTTATGAATATATTAAGTGAAACAGTCGTTATATCGATTCAACAAGACAATATATCATGCCGATGTGACCTTATATTGAGTCAATCTGTCATTATACGATGTGCATTTCTGAATACATTAAGTGAAACAGTCGTTATATCGATTCAACAAGACAATATATCATGCCGATGTGACCTTATATTGAGTCAATCTGCCATTATACGATGTGCATTTATGAATATATTAAGTGAATATATTCAGTTAATATATTCAGAAATGCACATCGTATAATGACAGATTGATTCAATATAAGGTCACATCGGCATGATATATTGTCTTGTTGAATCGATATAAGGACTGTTTCACTCAATATATTCATAAATGCACATCGTATAATGACAGATTGACTCAATATAAGGTCACATCGGCATGGTTTATTGTCTTGTTGAATCGATAAAATGACTGTTTCACTTAATATATTCATAAATGCACATCGTATAATGACAGATTGACTCAATATAAGGTCACATCGGCATGATATATTGTCTTGTTGAATCGATATAACGACTGTTTCACTTAATATATTCATAAATGCACATCGTATAATGACATATTGACTCAATATAAGGTCACATCGGCGTGATATATTGTCTTGTTGAATCGATATAAGGACTGTTTCACTCAATATATTCATAAATGCACATCGTATAATGACAGATTGAGTCAATATAAGGTCACATCGGCATGATATACTAGTATTGTCTTGTTGAATCAATACAAGGACTGTTTCACTTAATATATTCATAAATGCACATATAATGACAGATTGACTCAATATATGGTCACATCGGCATGATATATTGTCTTGTTGAATCGATATGACGACTGTTTCACTTAATATATTCATAAATGCACTTCGTATAATGACAGATTGACTCAATATAAGGTCACATCGGCATCATATAATGACGTTCTCACTGAATATACTGATATATTGACTTAATATATTGACAACGTGGCTTAATATATTGCTATTTGGACACAACAACGTTCATTTTGTACGTATAAGACAGTCAAGGCTTTCCATAGAGACACATGCGTAAATATAAGGAGTCACCATGTTCAGGCGCTGTTGGTGTCCGGTTTTATGAATGCTCATCTTAGGTCCTTGTCGACGAAATGTAACGAGTTACAGCGTCGTACGAACTGTAATTCACATTGTAATTGAAATACTTATCATTTTACTATCAGATTTAAAAAAATAATCAGAAACAAACCCTAAATATCCATTGATCACTTTCGGTTTACCGTAAACAGAGTCCGGTACACATATGCTTCCTGACCTTAATCAAACATGGCAATTTAGCCACACATTAGTGTTCATGATGTAGTATGGCTTGGTCAAATTGACATGAGCCTGACCTTTTGATTAGCATAATGTAACAGTCGATGAATTGCCTACTTTTACAAGATCGATTGTATGTGTTAATAACCGGGGAGTATCACGGAGACGCTCGAGGTGTAATACAAACACAAAGCTGAAATACCGATATTGCACGATTCGCTTGCGGAAATTGATATATTCAAAGCAAGAACCTTGTAATATATTCTTGCATAAAGGGTCAGGTACTAGTCAAAATAGTTATAGTTATACACATTCAGCAAGAGTAACGAATTCCCTATGATCTACTACTGAATAGCCTGACTACAAGCAGCAAATAACAAACTAGCCATACACTAATAGCTACAGCCACTTCAACTGTAAGTGAGGTCATAGTACTCACATCCTGTTCAGTGTACATGTATACTCACTGTACTTATTATATAGCACAACCAACACATTGTACACGTTCAAAAGATAGTGACAATTATTAATAAACACTGAGATACTTTAAAAACGCAACACTTAATATGAATTAAGGCGCTGCTTATTTTGCGAATTTTTATCTTTTAAGAACTGCTATCAAGATAGTATACTAAGCTCAGTGACGGTTTGTTTTTTATTATTTTTTATTTATATTTTTTCCAAACACTGATACTACCACCGGTGACGTAGGGCTGTTGCCATGCTATTCATGACTAAATGTAAATAATATACTTATGTTCACTTAACCGCATTTCTAATTGACCACCCTAAAAAATATTATTCCACCTGTTATATCATATCAATAAATATTAGGCTGTGTTATTTGTTCATTCCATGCACTAATCTTTCGATTTCCAGAAAGAAATGGCGTATCCATGTACAAAACCATCCATGCGTAACGGTTGGTGCGAAATTGCTTTTTTGCCCGTTTGCCTCGTGCACAGCTTGGAATAGAATCGTAATTGGTATGAATTTGTTCCCTATTGATTTGTTTTTCTTAAAAACACTACAATTTGTGAGGATGAGTCATGTGGAACGCGCTTATGACGTCAGATGTATGCATACATTGAACGAATTTCTGCTTGGCCACATGTTTTTAAAAATTAGTTTTCAAAAATGCTTTCAGAACCATACAAATAATCGAAACCCCGAAACTGTTCAATTTCATTGATAGAAAATATGTTTCTCACAGTATTTCGAGTAAACACCACGTTATTATAAATATCTCATTTTTCAAAATGACGTTTTGACGTACATGTCTGGATTTTGGTGCTGGTACTCGTCATTCTGATAGCTTCAGCACAACACACATTACTCATTCTCGCCAGTATTAATGCTATTCAATAAGGCCAATCGACAGAGAATACACCTTGGCTTATTTCAAAAATCAAACATGTCGGGTACGTGAATCACGTGCACGTAAGCAATTTTGCACTAACTGTTCCGCAAGGATGGTTTTGGACATGCATGCATAATTTATTTCTTGAAATCAATGAATCATTGTCGTGGCACTGATACGTGGACTTACTTAACTTTGACACGTCTAAGCGATCATGGATCTTCCCCTGGCATAGCAGATATAGAGGATCACTCACGAGTTGCCAATATATGAATATAAACTATAACGTTATATCAATTGACAACGACTAAGAAATTCTTTATATTACACGACATTTAATACGCAAAACACCCACGTTCTATAGGGAAAAACACATCATGGAGTATAACGTTATACGTCACATGTGTAGTATAAGATATAAGATACAAGAAAAGTCGTGCGATATGCAGTGTATATGTCTAGTGCCTACACACTATCGTTAGAACTTATCGATGGCTTAGAATGAGAAGGTCGTAAGTGCCACTTACGACCTTATAAGACAAATGCATATTTTAAATCTACATCATAAGGCACTTCTAATGAGCCTATTTTCATGAAAATCAGCAATTGTCATCTTGACCAAAATTAAGTTTGAAAAGCTTGCTTTACCATAAGTAAAGAGTAATTATCAGACAGTTTTCTTGTTTTCTCAAAATATTGATTTTGTAGTTACGAACTTCTCATTCTAAGCCAACGATATGTGTAGTGTATATTAGTCTGTATCACGAAATGATGAAAGAATTAACAACAGTCTGCTAAAGTCGTCGGAGAGAAATACAAGCTGTCATTCCGGCCTACTTTTATTAAGGGAAAATTATCGGCGCTGTCGTTTATTACTAAGAGTCGTGACGTAACGCACGGTATTGAGTACGTTTGTGTAACGTCATGTTACGTCAGCATAACTTACTCTGCGTAATACTAACCTTATGATCTAATCATTAATGTTTAATTCTGCAAATGTTTACAATATCGAGAACTACAATACATTTATCTGTCAAAATCATCGTTCTTTAATTAAGAAAATTGGGTTTCTTTCGTTATCAATTTCTCCCGCTTGTTCAATTTAACGCTTATTCACTAGTATCACTCGTTGTCTATCTGACAAGTATTTTCCTCACTTACGCATTCAATACCTAACACACTTATCTATGTACTGTTTTATGAAAAAAAACACCACATTGTTCGTTCTATAATATACGGATCATAATGCATTGCACGTCTATGCATAATACCGCTCAAAATAATTATTTTCGATGTAGTTCGTCCACTATAAAACTTGCGTTACGCATAAAACGTCAAAAACGTCGCAAAATTGCGCCGTAGGACAATCTTCCTCCACACATTAATTTAAGTCTGTCGGGCTTATTTTAAGAGCAATCTTCTAGAATTTTTAAAAGTAAAAATTTCACTCTGATAATATTTTTAATTTTATTTTAATTGTACGTACTATGACTTATGATTAAATTATTAAGTTTCGTAAATGGTCTATGTCGCAACGCATCGCTAAAACGCGCGAGTAGGACAATTTTCCTCCACACATTTCATTCTAATCATCTCGATAAATATTGGCTAGAATGCATTGGGATTTAATTATTGATGATAAAACAAAAATAATATTTTTAAAACGAAATCATAATTATTTTATTTATAAAAATGAAAAAATAATTGCGTAATAATCATGCGTCTTCGGTAATTTTTAGGCAATTTTTTGCAAATTTGCACTTTTTTTAACTTTATTTAACTTTTTTATTTTTTGTACCCGTGATTTTTCACGATGATATGTTAAAAAACGTAACTTCTGGTGCCACTCGGTGAAGTATCCCACAAAATTAATGACATTTTGAATAAAATAGCTGTTATTTTATGCCGACGGGCAATACTTTGTGTTACAAATTGCACATAGATTTTTGTATATCTGTCGGACATTTTCTCCAATGCTACAGCTACATGTTATTCTACATGAACTCAAATTAAAATGACAATGTAGACAATTTTATAACGAATATTTTTGTATATGATATGTAATGCATCGAGTGAAATAGAAAGTAGTATCAACTACTGCTTTATAGCGAGTGTACGAAATTACGGACGTACTCAATTGCGTGCGTTACGTCACATACACTCAGAAAGTCTCTGTTGATACAAAGTATCGTGCTGTACCTAATTAAGTATTGTCTATTAACGTGGTTCCAGCAGAGACGCCTATATATCCTCATCTACGTCTACTTCTTACACTAAGTCATTCCATAACTATCAACCGATTACTTTAATTGGGATTTTTGTCATATTTGGCAAGCTTATGACTACTTTGGTGATGGTAAACTGAATCATTAAGAGCTGTTCGTTGCAAATGTGGAAGCGGGGAAATAGAACAGCGTGTTAAGGAGAGACAAAGTTTTTAACGTTCAATGAACATAATTAAAACTTTCGTGTAGTCATTATTATATACTCGAGTACATGACCGACGAAAAACTCGAAAATACTGACACTGAACCGACAAGAAGTCCTAACAACGGAACGACGAAAAGTCCTGACACCAGAACTGACACGGGACCGATTAGAAGTTTGTTTTAAAGAAGGATACATGTACTTTTTGTAAAAATAAGTATTTTAGAGTTAATAAAAGTACAATGTACTTGTGTTTTCTCAAATCATGTCCGGAAATAAATGAAATCTTACGTTTTCTGTTGGACAAGTCTTTCGCGTCCATCACTTAACTATCACCTTAGAACTATGAAATCCCTTACCTCAAATTCTCCTGTATGCTGCACATATATAACATGACTAATCCATTACTTTAGAACTATGAACTATTTTACCACAAATCCTCGTGTAGGCTATACATATAACATGACTAATCCATTACTTTAGAACTATGAACTATTTTACCACAAATCCTCCTGTAGACTATACATATATAACCCGTCTTAACCATCACTTAAGAACTATGAAATGCCATACCACAAATCCTCATGTATGCTGTACATATAACATGACTAATCCATTACTTTAGAACTATGAACTATTTTACCACAAATCCTCCTGTAGACTATACATATATAACCCGTCTTAACCATCACTTAAGAACTATGAAATGCCATACCACAAATCCTCCTGTATATTGTACATATAGAACTTGACCTAACCATCACTTTAGAACTATGAACTATTTTACCACAAATCCTCGTGTAGGCTATACATATAACATGACTAATCCATTACTTTAGAACTATGAACTATTTTACAACAAATCCTCCTGTAGGCTATACATATATAACCCGTCTTAACCATCACTTTAGAACTATGAAATGCCATACCACAAATCCTCCTGTATATTGTACATATAGAACTTGACCTAACCATCATTTTAGAACTATGAAATATTTTACCACAAATTCTCCTGTATGCTTTTCATATATAACATGACTTAACCATCACTTTAGAACTATGAACTATTTTACCGCAAATCCTCATGCTTGCTATACATAATATAACATGACTTTACCATCACTTTAGAACTATGAACTATTTTACCGCAAATCCTCATGCTTGCTATACATAATATAACATGACTTAACCATCACTTTAGAACTATGAACTATTTTACCACAAATCCTCGTGTAGGCTATACATATAACATGACTTAACCATCACTTTAGAACTATGAACTATTTTACCACAAATCCTCATGCTTGCTATACATAATATAACATGACTTAACCATCACTTTAGAACTATGAACTATTTTACCACAAATCCTCGTCTAGGCTATACATATAACATGACTTAACCATCACTTTAGAACTATGAACTATTTTACCACAAATCCTCATGCTTGCTATACATAATATAACATGGCTTAACTATCACTTTAGAACTATGAAATATTTTGCCACAAATCCTCATGTATGATGTACATATATAACATTACTTAACCGTCATCTTAGAACTAAGAAATCTCTTATGTATGCTATATATATATATATAACATGACTTAACCATCACTTTAGAACTATGAAATATTTTACCACAAATCCTCCTGTATGCTATACACATATAACAAGACTTAACCATCACTTTAGAAGTAAGAAAAATCTTACCACAAATCCTCCTGAAGGCTTATTTTACATAAATCCTACAATAAGTTGTAGTTAATGTCATGAAACCAAATAATGTGGACCGTTTTCGCTACTTGTGTATTGATTCTGAATAATTAGGGTAATTAACTGTACTGACTAAACAAATTCGATTTCTTTATATGTATTGGCAGACTGAATCAAAGCGTCGTAACCTATGAATATTTGATGATACCTTCTGGTGAGATAGTCTTGGAAAACAACCCCGGACAAACACCGTTGTGCAAATATTATGTCGATGGTGCAAAATGTTGTTTAAATATATTTCTTTTGTGCTAATTAAGTCTTTATAGACGTGCACGTGTTAGAACAAAGGGTGTTGAATTAACGGTTGCATATACGCAACATTCACACATACAGTGGCATATCACACACTTTCAAATATAGTTATTGTATCTTTTTCTATTCGTTGGGATTTATTTTAGTTGAATTCGTGGATAAATTGAATACGGGCATGTACCTGCATGTGATTGTTTTCCATTATACCCGACCGAGCTGCTCATGCATCACTCAATGCAAATTGATCCCGGATGTAACTCATGGGTCGATGTCAAAGGTCAAGAAATTGATCCCGAGATCCTCGAGTAACCAGTGCGTTTAGTATTCTCTCACTTGTTTCGTTAGGCCACAGCTTTTTTATTTTTTGGTTTACGAAATATTTTGGAAAGATGAATCCAGTGATATGAAACCTTTAACAATTATTGATTATTCAAAGGCATAGATAACTATTTCCGTACTAATGTTTGTATTGTTATAAACTTAGTTATAAACAGTAGTTAATGAACATGTCATACCAATTCAGCTTGACTTTATGCAGGGAATAATAAATTTAAAAAAAGTTAAGTTACCAATTTTCTAGGGCTCTTTTCAGCTATTAGGCCGCTCAAGCACCCTTTGATATTTCGATCTGCGGTGCCAAGGAATAGACACTGCCCTCACAGGTACAATTTTAAACCATTTGTCTTGCTGAGAGAATTTAACCAGTGGTCCAGAGAAGGATCGAACCCGGGACATCTCGATCCCGAAGCGCGCGCAGTACCTCTAGGCCACCGCTCCCCGCTAAAATAGGGACAATCATGTTTCTCAATTATTTAGTTTCATTGGTATAATATCTGTCCCACAGGGATGATTTTTATGTTATAGCAAAGGTTTATCATATGTCCATGTCCATACATTGATAGAGACCCTAACGACAAATTACTCTGAAGCACAGTCATTGCGGTAACAGCACCGTTCATTTCTGTTCCAGCCCCTTAATTGTTGTTGCAATAGAGCTTGGCACTGTTTTACTAACAATGAGTAAATGTCACGAACATTTACGCATAGATATCTACCTTACACAACTTCGTAAGTGAGTTTTACTAAACTATCGCAAGTACTTGCATATATTTACGTAGTGTGGTTCCCTGTCCTAAATCTTACAGTGATTTAGGTCAGGTAGCAACCAATTAATCGATAACTCCAGCGGTCAAATCTAAATGGGGAATAACCGTTAGTTAATACAGGCAATTTTAGAATAATGTTAGCTGACTAGTGTCTAGCCTCAACTATTTCGCCTACTCTCATCATATCGATGGCCTTAGAATGAGTAGGTCGTAACTACTACTTACGACCTTATAAGACTCATACATATTTGAAATCTGCTTCACAAGGAACTTCTTATGAGCCTATTTTCATGAAAAATCTGAAATTGTCATGTTGACCAAAATGAAGTTTTAAAAACATGTTTTCCTATATGTAAAGAGTAAATTACAGACAGTTTTCTCTTGTTTTCTCAATATATCGATTTTGTAGTTACGACCTTTTCATTCTACGCCAGCGATATGTTAAGATGTCCTCGAATGAATGTAAAACACTAACTGCATACGTGTTCTTGTAATTCACTCACAATGAATCAAATTCACTTAGAATGAATCACATTCCTTTGCCTTGGGTCCTGTTTTACTTTCTATATCATTGAACACTGGCATTTCACATCAGAGAGCTAATCAATGAAGTTTATTGAATGCATACAGGAACTTCATACTCTGATTCTAAGGAAATATCAGTTTCTATTCAAACTTTAGCCATTGAATAAGTAAATAGTAACTGAATACATCGATATATAATAAGCTATATTCACTGCGTATAAACGACTGTATGTATATACCGGATGTTGTCGTTGGATTTCGATTGTTGAAGAAAAAAAAACGCTATAATGTTGGTAGAAAAACTCGAAATACTTAGCATATACACAAAGCAAAATTGTAACTTGTACATATTTATTATCACGATTAACTTTGCTTTCGTTCGCATTTACTCGATTCCGTAATGTTTGCTCATATTATTTAAAATCATTGAAAATCGTTTGACTTTGTAGGAGAAAAATGTACATTGGCCACTTATAAACATTATTTACATCGTGATTCTATACGCTTCAGTTCATTAATTTTACATATTATAGTAGATATAACATTAATACATAATTTGTACGTTTCAAAAAATCTGCAAATTGTGTTTTTATCGAGATAGAGGCTAAAAGTGACACGGCTATGTTATTCCATCACTGTATGTTTATTGAAATTTAGTGATAATTGATTTGTATGTTTATTGCAATCAATGTGTATTCATTATTGCAATTTAAATGCAGTGATTTGACTTTGTTTCTTCGGTGTATTTCGTATTTTTTTTAATTAAAAGATTGAAATGCCATTTTGAGACACTTATTCAAGCATTCAATTAGTACCAATGTACCATTCTGAAAATAGATGGCTACACGTTCTCGGTGGTCTCGCTTTTCACGTGCATACTCGGTCAGTTCTTATTTTGGTAGTACGAAACAGCACATTTTAGGATATAGCAAGTTGACTTCAGACGAAGGTTCATTTGAAATTACATATATCTTAATTTATTTGTAATATCTTCATATGTACAACGGAATTTAGTACCCATACCTGTTTGCCTTCGATTAGTAGTAGTAGTCTAGTGGTATGCTATATTCTGTGTTTGAGTACTTGAAATGTTGGATTTAGCAACGTATCCAAAAATTTACAATAAAGGCCTGGTTACGAATGAATGCATACGTCTTTTGGGACATTAAGGTGGGAATAAATGTTTGGAAAGTGTGAAGGGAGTACCGTATGAAACAGTCGACACACATTGCACCCTTTTTACCTGGTCGAAGAGACTGCGCGCATTGCACGTTTCGCACACACAATCCTGACAATCCTAAGTGCTTACAACTTAATTACATCGTATTTTCCCCATGCATTTGTCATGCCATACAATAGATACTGTATTTGCAAGTGTTGCTGAGGTACTTTATATTCTAATGTTGCGCACACACAGTTAGTTTTGATGTATAAGTCGAGGATGTACGCTTTGCCACGTGTACATCATGCCCATACATTTCCCGCATACCACTTGGTAACAATGAAGGTGTGCATCTCGAGAAAAATGTATGAAAGACGTAACTACACAGGACATCTTGACTTATAGGTCAAAATGTATACATCAAAACTTACTGTGTGTACGCACCTTAAGTTGGCAGTAGAAGACATAGGCGTCGCGCGTACGGTACATAATCAGTGGCACGAAAGCAGATCGAAAGCTGCGTTAAGTTGCGTACACACAGTAAGTTTTTATGTACACATCTAGACCTATAAGTCAAGATGTACTGTGTAGTTAGGTGTAGTACACCTTTACCATACATTTTCTCGAGATATACACCTTCATTATTATCAAGCCGTATGAGGGTACCGATGGGCATGATGCACACTTGGCAAAGTGTACATCCCCAACTTATACACTAAAACTTACTGTGTGTACACAACTTTAGTTTCTCATATACAAAAATGCAACGTCGTGTCTGTCATGTTTTAAATGTACTTCGACGGCAGTTATATTCAGGTGTATACTTGTAAGTACTTGATGTCACAAACAGAAGAAACGTAAGTAAAAGGCTATTCATATGGATTTTCAAATTACGGTCTTCGTGGAATACAGTGTTATCGATAATGCAGGTACCGAAGTTTACTGTTGAAAACGAGCAATATAAGCACAGAAATTTGTCCGTTATATCTGAAAGAAACAAAAGTAAAGCATTGTACTTTGTACAAATCACGATAAAAAGGGCAATAAATGATACAAATCCAACTTAGATAATTGCAATAAACATACATAAACGATGCAATAAAGGATACAGTGATGGCAGCGCACAGTCAGCTCTTTTTGGGCTCAATCTCGATAAAAACACAATTTGAAGAAATTTTGAAACGTACAAATTATGCATGAATGTTATTTCTACAATAATATGTAAAATTAATGAACTGAAGCGTATAGAATCACGATGTAAATGATGTTTAAAAGTGGCCGATGTACATTTTTCTCCAACAAAGTCAAACGATTTTCAATGATTTTAAATAATATGAGCAAACATTACGGAATCGAGTATATGCGAACGAAGGCAAAGTTAATCGTGATAATAAGTATGTACAAGTTACAATTTTGCTTTGTGTATATGCTAAGTATTTCGAGTTTTTCTACCAACATAATAGCGTTTTTTTCTTCAACAATCGAAATCCAACGACAACATCCGGTATATACATACAGTCGTTTATACGCTGTGATATTAGCGTCCAATATACATGTACTACAACGGTCAATCTTTTGGGGGGGGGGGGATTATGTATGCTTTATTTGGTAGAAGTGCACCAATCAATGTTAGCCAGACGATTCCGGTTGAAAGCGGGTACAATACACCGGTACGGTATAACAAGGGCAGGGTACGGACGGTATGGCTAAAAATCGAGGAGTAAAACGGGTTGGTACGGGTTATTACGGGTTCGTACGGGTTGTTACGGATTGTTACGGAGTAATACGGGACAATCACGGTTTGCTACGGAGAGAAACGTTTTTGAGAGAACTACACATGTATTTAGAAAGATATGAAATCGATGAGTTGACACGAATAAGAACATACTTTGTATAAGGTGGAGTCATACTCTGTATTATTTGGTTCATTTAAATTCTTTCATTTGGTCATATTGGTTACAAATATAAACTCAAATCCCGCCAGGATAAACTAAGGATAGTTATACTGAGTGTTCAACCAATCAAGTCGCTACATTATCCACATATACTTGTGTCCACGTATGTGGAACGGTAACAGAAATATGACTTACTGACACTTTAAACTCGATTTTCTCAAAATATTATGATAGGTAGATAGAGCAACGTTCCACTCAAACGACGACATGCGCTTAATTAACCTTTACGGATTTGTTACGATTTCACAAAAAGCAGAAAATATCCAAACATGTTAGCTTAAACATTCTTTGACGAACCATTCACTTTATTTCGATTATAACTTACTATATCTCATAATTTTCCGTTTTGATGAGTCCTGTTCAGGAACACAATCATGGTACGGACTGGGTGAGCACTGTGTTACATAGGGTATGTTCATAAATGTGTTACCACAATTCATGAGCATATTCCTTCAGTTTTCAATTATTTGTACAAAGAGAACCACATGTGCAAGATTTCAGTTTACCATTCAGGCTATTATCCAATAACATTCTTACCATTCAGGCTATTATCCAATAACATTCTGGCTGTTATTCTTATATTTCCCCTACAATTCAGGTCAGTATCCATTAACTACTGTGCATGTTTACATTATTGTTGTTGATCGTTAATTGGTCTAAAAGTAAACTTATCTTTAAGTCAAAAGCGAAGTTTATAGTCCAGTCATTGAAGCGAAACAATATGGCCAACCTCAAACAAATTGCAAAACAGAGTTTCTTTGCATTTTCATCATCTACAGACTATTATCAACTTCAGACAAAACGTCAAATATGCGAGTTCAGTGGGGAAAATACAAAAAAATCGACATGTTTAAGGTCTCTTTTGGTAGCAATTTCAGCATTTTCCTTATTTCATACTACATGGGGAATTTTAAGTTCTAATAATTCCCATGTAAGTCGATAAATATTTACTAATTGCACCTTAAAGCTTATATTTTCTGAAAGATACAACCTTCTTCTATCGAATACAAATATTGATTTTATCATCAGACAATTTACTTTTCATATATATGCCAGTCTACGTGTTGGTATACTACCCATTCAAATGTCGACAAAATGACTCAAAATAGTACTTGGAAGGGGAAACAAAAGTTTTACTCATTTCTTTAATATTAAACCAATTTGTTTAAAATTTACACATATCATGTGTTGTATACATGTATGTCTAATGGAAAAAGGATATTTGTGTTTGGACAGTATACAATAATGTCAATATACAAAATATACACGAATTGATCGATTCGGGAGAAATAGTGATTGTTCTCTTTGTCTGTTCGTCCACAATTGCATTTGTATTCACAATTTTGACTTTACGATTATGAAACTTGGTCAGAGTGATCATCTGAACAAAATTTACGCCAAGGTAGAAAATGGATGATTAAGGATAAAAAATTAGGTCACTAGGTCAAATTGTAGCGAAACCTTGTGTAGTCGCTAGAGGTCATAATGTAGACCTTATATTTATGAAACTTGGTCACAATAATAATATCAACAAAATCTAGGTCAAAGTTATAAATTGGGTCATCCGGGGTCAAAAAGTAGGTCGCTAGTTAAAATCAAAGGAAAACGTTGTGTAGATACAAAATTCACAATTTTTGTCTAATATTTATGCAACTTGGTCACAATGCTCATCTCAAAACATCTAAGACAAGTATGTTATTGAATAATTTGGGTCAAAATTAGCTCAATAGGTGAAAATAATTGATGCGACTTTTTGACGCATGAAGGTTTCTCTATTTTTTGACCCAGTGACCTAGTTTTAACTCATGATAAGTAAATATTGAATTTGACCTATATTTTGTCTTCATTATCCATGTGACATGGTTTTATAAAGATTAGGTAAAAAGGGCGCCTTCTAAAGATTTGTTCTATAATTTGGCCTAGTGACCTAGTTTTTAACTCAGGTTAATCCAATTTCATTCATGACCTTGAGTTTTGTAAGGTGATCATTGTGACTAAACTTCACAAGTGTAAGGTCGAAATTGCGACCCCTGGTGACTATATCTTGTTTTTTCTTTATTTTGACCTAGTGACCTAGATTTTGGCTCCGGTTAACTCAAGCTTTTATTTTACCTAGATTAGCTTTCGATGATCATTGCTGCCAAGTTTCATAAAAATCAAACCAAAATTGCGACCTCTAAGCACGATGTAAAAATAAGTTACTGGTACAAGTCTAGATTTATTTACATCAAAAGTGACAAATATCGCGAAAACATGTGACAATTCAATATATTTGTAAATATCTCAAAAAGTCCCACGAATATTCAATTAGGACATTTTGTACATTGCTAAGGATAGCTTTACGCACCATATAAACACAAAACTGTTTGTTTTGCAATTAGTTTGAGGTTAAAAGTTAAAATGACTGGACTTTTATACAATATCCAATATAATTATAGCCAATATTGAATGCCAGTTGGTTTTATATAAACCTGGTGAGCATTTTAAATGACGTTTTTCGTTCCCGACATCCCATAATAAAGACGGAGACGCGGACTTATATTGCTAACAATGTTAGATCTGTGATTGAGAGTCCGAGTGTCACTTGCTGGAATCTGTTCTCCCTCAATTTATGTAATTACAAGGTTTTCTTATTGAATTCTCTCAAAAGGCAGACGAGAAAACGGAAACGGAGAATAGAACTGGCATATTCTAAAACGAGCATTTCTTTCTTTGTTAATTGATCGATATTCAAATACTATCTTTAAGAAGCTGTAACGTTTTAGCATATTCAGTCACTGAACCACCGGTCGCTCGGATAAAACAGTAGTTGGCTATGGAATATAAGGAATGTTGTGAGATAAGATTAAATATGAGATATTTCATTAAAGAGATATTTTATTTTCTATTGCCCATGACTACAAGGGTGTCGGTTTGGTTCAAAACAGGAAATGATTTGAGCGGTTACTGGCGCCGCTCGACGTTGAGTCATTGTCCATTGTCCTCACCATGGCTCTACTCAGTGCGCCCAGGATAATGTGATGTTTATAAACATTGACCCGTTTAGCCTATATACTGTATAGCTTGACCAGATTAAACTGGCACTCATCAAAGTCCGTAAAGCTCGTCCGGCTGTGCTCGGTTGTATTTGATTTGTATGTTAATTTACTATATACCGTTATCTCCCGACTTTTACGAATTATGCAAGGAGTCCCAGTTTAATCTGGTAGGACTATAGTAAATCGGTGCATTCTGTACTAAAATAACACTGATAAATCAAGCAGAGTCATCGATATCCGTGGTTCATTCCACTTTTTCCCGCTTTTTACAATATCCTGGACGCTCTATAATATATAGCTTGGCTATTTTGACACGAGCCTGACCTTTTGATTTGCATAATTTAACAGTCGATATATTGCCTACAATACAACACCGATTGCATGTTTTCGTAATCGGGGAGTATCACGAAGACGCTTGAGATGTAATAGAAACACAAATTTGAAATACCGATATCGCACGATTTGCTTGCGGAAATTGATATACATGTATTCAGGACAAGAACCTTGTAATATATTCTTGCATAAAGATCAGGTCCAGGTCAAAATAGCCACGCTAGACTTGATATGATCATTGTGAACAGCAAATGTTGACTCTAAATGTAATATTGCCATTGTTTGCGAACCATCAAGAGTTACAATGGAAGTGTTGACATGTCTCAGTACGTTTGCTTTAATGACATTTATTATTTTGATTAGCAATAATGGTAAATATAAATGCTAGTATTATGATCTGAACGTTAATGGCTAACTCTGCAATAGTTACAATGTCGAAAACGACGATACATTTATCGGTCAATAACATTGCTTTTTAATAAATCAAAGCGCTGGTAGCGCTACCAAAAACAGGGTTTTATGGCTTCCAATATGTAGGATAAAAAGTATCTACAATATACAGCGTACCTACCCTTTATATTTTGTACATAAATTATTTTAACCATCAGTCTTAAAGGAGAACTGTTCTATTACAATGTATAGAGCAACAGATTTTACACATACACCAAGAAAATAATCCTTCGCATACTGGTAAATGTGAAGATATTACTTCAGCTGCTCACTCGGTGATTTACAAGCCGAGCATACACTGTAAAATACAGATATCCTCTATTTAAACCCATAAAATATTTTGCGTGACTAACGCAGTAAAATATATAGTTAACGTTGTTGCAGCGTGGGATAGTGTATAAATGCCGAAAAAAACGTTACCAAATTAACGGACGGTAAAACATGATTGTGTAGTTTCACCAATAGCGACTTTAATCGTGATGTAAGTTGTAATAAGAATAATCTATGTATTCGTAAAACATAGTTTTGTGATTAAAACGTCTACACAACGTGTTTTATCATGGAAATTGAGCTTAGTCCCTTTAAGGGCTAAAAATTGTGTCAGTTATTTTATTCTTTTGTAACCCTCATTCTGAACTATAGTTGAGAGGTATAGTGATGTACCGAATCCAAAGAGATCGAACAAGTTCATTTAAAGTATTGTAAAAGAGTACTTTGTGTTAAATTATCGATGAGTACATTGTAATTGTGCTGTCTACCGTGAATTGAGCCGTAGTGCGCTGTTTATTACATGTTTTTCGCAAGTGCTGAATATTGACTATGTTGTATAGTTATGGTTATGGATACTACTGGGAATTTCAAACAAGTATAAAAGACCTGTGTCGGTATTTAAACAAAGGGTAATAGATTGATTTATCCAAAACTGGAACTCCGACGTATACAGCAAAATACTACATTGTTTGTGTATAAATATTTGAAACATGTATTCAGTAAATATCAAACCTTGCAAATAAGTCATGTAGAATGTTTGACACAATTTCGTCTGTTAGCACATTGCTTACGATTAGAAGCCAATTAGATACGGAAGAGCCGTATTGAGAGAAATGAAAGGGTATGCAGAATGTGTTATAATGGGAACTTGGAGGAGGAGTTCCATTTCATCATTACTTTTAGTAAATGCCAAACGCTGCGAACGCGTTGCATAAACAAATATTGCTGGCAATAAACCCAGTATGTCTAAATTAGTAGTAGTCCATTTGTATACCTCTTATAATGATACTCACTTAAAAAATATAAATAATTATCTTGAATGTGTCTTGAAAGTACGTAGCAACATGTTTTCTTATTAATTACCATTGTAAGTACACAAACGTTAAAAAACTGCCTAATACTACCCATAGGTGGCAGTATCAGTGTTTGGAAAAGAAATCAAAGTACTGAAAGTACTGACAGGCTGGCGAACTGCAAAGGGACACTAGCTTTTTAAGTAATATAACATCAAGTGGTTTTCTAAGTCGAAAGAGAGGTAAGTACTGGACTTAACAAAAAATAAAAAAATAAAAAAATAAAAAAATTGGCGCCGCCGTGATTCGATCGCTGGACCTTAGCATCAGAAAAATTACTAAGCGAGTTGCTTATCCACTCGGCCACGATCTCGTTAGTGAATATTGACCTAAATAATTTAACATAATAAAATCATTGATGCGCGCTCTATATCGCGTTTCGTAACGCCAGGATCTAGTTTATATAAGATCTCTGGTAACGCGTAGTAATACTTATCAACGCATTTAAGCACATATTCTTTTAATTTCATACAATTTCCTTCCATTACAAGAAGAAACTAATATATTACAATCGAACAGATATATGAAACAAGGAAAGTTGAATGTTCTTATCTTGCAAAACTGATTAACGAGGAGGAACTATTTGCATTGGGTGTATAGATTCTGTGTTTTCAGTTTCGGGAGTAAATTCATCATAGTGGATTTCATTTTTTAGGATTGTAATAGTCTGGCGCAAATCGCCAGCCTAAAAATCCGTCACTGAGCTAATACACTATGTGGACCGTATATACATGTACTAGTATATCGATTGTCTATCTAACTATGTACACTATCAAGGTATAAAGCGTAGTATATGTCTATGTCCAAAGATTGTGGAACATCGCATAGGTAACCAGTGCATAAATCAAATGACCTTGAGCGAAGTTAAATAACGAAAGTAACACTGTTTTGCTGTTTCGCAGTTATAAGATACAATTGAACGAGATTTTCGGTAAGAATGAATATCTTATAGTTTATTTGAATGACTTGTATAGCGATTTTTCTTCAGCGCCCGTATTTTATGTTGAAACAACGAGATGCAATGTTCCACAATCTTTGGCATATAGACATATAGTACGCTTTATACCTTGATAGTATATTAGCTCGGTACAGAATTTTTTAAATATTTTTTTATTATTTTTTTAATCGTTTGCGGACAAAACACTGATACTGCCACCTGTGATACTACCCTTTACTTACGGAAATCAGTCTTTTCAACTTGAGTTTAGACAATCGTACATGTTTTCATGATAATAGGCTCGTGAGAAGCGCTGTGTGGTCCAGATTTCAAATAATCACGAGTCTTATAAGGTCGTGACTTGCTCTTATTCTAAGCGAGCGATAGAATATAAATGATTACATAAATATAATTTATTCTCCAATCATGGACCCTTTCAGGCATAATCACTATAATAGCATCGTACAATTATTAAAATCCATGACAAAGATATCGTCAGCACGCTGGTTAATGTTTAGTTCATACAAACTATATAGCATACATATTATAGTCAAACAACTATAAAAAAAGAAATACATTTAATATAATTGCATACATATAGAAAGTCTATCTACATGTATGTAACATGAATATGAAGCCATACACACTACAATACGTATTTCCACATATAGCATGACACAACACAATAATATTACCTTATTATTTGGTATTTTAGCACTGTACATATAACCTTTAATGTATCCTTCGCTAGTTTACCAATACTTTCCAACCAGCATCGACTCGACTAACTGCCCACACCAAGTACATATACGTGGTGATATTAAAGTTACCTTGGCAACTCTTGTAAAATCATGATATTGTCATGTTCATTGGAATATCCTTGATCAATGACTTCATATACACTATCTATAGATCACATTCTAGACGTACAATCCCCTCTACTCCAATATCAAGTATCACTACATGTATTAGACGATTGAAGACTGCGAATCTACATGAATTGATATCATAGTAAGTGTTATGAGTACACTAACACAGTACATATCGATGGCTTAGAATGAGAAGGTCGTAAGTACCACTTACGACCTTTTAAGAATAATGCTTATTTGAAATCTACAATTTAAGGCGCTTCTTATGAGCCTATTTTCATGAAAATCGAAACTTGTCATGTTGACCGATCTGAAGTTGAAAAAGCTTGTTTTACCATAGGTAAAGAGTAAATTACAGACAGTTTTCTCTTGTTTTCTCAATATATCGATTTTGTAGTTACGACCTTCTCATTCTAAGCCAGCGATATGTGCAAATAATACATGTAAAATTGTTTCTAGCTAGATAAATGACAATATAGAACCGTCAGTATATTACGTTGAAGACAAAAGCCTTATTATGTTTAAAAATCTTAAAACTTGTAAATATTCAAGTTTTATGTCTGGTTTAGATGTATTGTTAGCCATAGTACATGCTTGCCGATCGGTCGGTCGACATGCCGAATTGTTTTCTAACAATAACACCTGAACTGGTGGACCTAGGTTTCCGGTCCGTCGACATGCCGAGTTGTTTTCTAACAATAACTCCTGAACTGGTGGAACTAGGTTTCCGGTCGGTCGACAACATGCCGAATTGTTTTCTAACAATAACTCCTGAACTGGTGGAAATAGGTGTCCGGTCGGTCGACATGGCGAATTTTTTTCTAACAATAACTCCTGAACTGGTGGAACTAGGTGTCCGGTCGGTCGACATGGCGAATTGTTTTCTAACAATAACTCCTGAACTGGTGGAAATAGGTGTCCGGTCGGTCGACATGGCGAATTGTTTTCTAACAATAACTCCTGAACTGGTGGAAATAGGTGTCCGGTCGGTCGACATGGCGAATTGTTTTCTAACAATAACTCCTGAACTGGTGGAAATAGGTGTCCGGTCGGTCGACATGCCGAATTGTTTTCTAACAATAACTCCTGAACTAGTGGAACTAGGATTCTATAATTTTAAGTGGATGTTACTCATCCTGTACAGACGACCCGAATCAATTTCAAGGATCAAAGGTAAAAATCCCCCTGACGTTTGAATGCACAACAATCTCTGGTCCACAACGTAACAAATATAGGTTCCTAGATCGTGAAACATTACAGAGATGTTACTGATCATCACCTGTAGAAGCCTACAAATTTTGAGGTCAATAGGTCATGGGTCAAGGTCGTGGTAACCTTAATTACACTAGACTATTTACTGGCTCGAGACGTTATGTTTCACAAAACTCTTATACCAGTACTTTTTGCTATCGGAATTATTCCAGTTTTGTGTTTTCTTGTTGTATATATAATGCCCCTTATTTTGCTGTATAACTTTGTGAAATGCAGTACCATTGAATGGGGAAATCAGAAAGGGGCGGTACATGTAGTACTTAACCTAACCAGCCGAGCATAGAAATCAGAAACACAACAATACAACTGCACTGAGCACTGCCCACACAAAATATAAGCCAAAGAAACAGTTAACGTCCCCGCCGAAAACAATGCAGGACGACCCAATTTCACAAAGAAATTTTAGAAAATCAGTTATTGCAAAGTTTGAGAAGCATAAGAAGCTTTCTATCGTCAATCTCTAATTCAATTTAACTTGTCCCTCTACCTCATTTCCGATTCAATCTTTTGGAGTAGGATGCGTGATACCAGTCTAAATTCAATTTGTGACATGTTTATAGTTACATACACAAAGTCAGGATTTAAATGTCGTTGAAATTCACTGTGGTATAACGTACACCGGATATTGCTAGCAATATGAGTAAAATTATAAATTTTCGCGACATTCTAGTGTTGACAAGGGTAAGTTCAGAGACGATTTTTAGTCTTTCTGCGTGTATTTCATATAAATTTTATACAAACGCTTCTCGTACATAAATTTTCCTAGTCCGTGCAACCGGTAAATTGCCAGGAATTTCTTAAAATTGTGATTAAAAGATAAAACTCGTATCGTTACTCACGCAAAAAGTAAGCTCGATCTGTCAAAATAAGATGCTTTTGTTTATATTCTTCGTTAAAATAGACAACTTGAATCGAGCGAATTGTCATTCCTGTTACAAAGATTGTATTGTAAATGTAGTATTCGAAACTAATCGCAAATAGCGGTGCATTGTGAGAATAAATACAGGTGTTAGTGTACAGAATATTTCTATATAGTTGCTCACTGGTGTACGGAGTATTGCTGTATCGTGTACAGAGTATTGCTTTTAAGTGCAGTGACTATTTGTCACACAACTTGAATAAATGTAAGGTATAATCAGTGTTTGTTTGGTAAAAATAACTTGTTATTGTATAGATCTGTACCTATTAGGTTTGGATTGTATGTACTACATGAAACAATTAATGTAAAAAGCTAATCCTTTCTCCAAGAACCCTATCCCCTGAATTTTACATGTTGTGATATTAGAAATGTACACCAATTCTACAGGGTTTAGAATGTGGTCTGTACTATTTCATAAGAACAATCGTTTCTTTAAACGACTCAGCAAAATAAGTTGTCTAACCTCTGCTGGGAAGAAAATGCAAGATCCCCTTGAGATAATGTCTGTAGTCAGGCAAACATGCTTTGTCACCCACATATCAATATTTTCTGTTAGTGCTTCTGTGACAACATAATACAAAATACCATTCAAACCTTAAACGTTCTTTTCTATTAACTTGTTAAGTTGGTGTTTAGATTTTAACATTTTAACCATGACATTAAGATTTCTCACGTTAAAGTAGATGTATTATTGGAATTGTTTTAGGAGTCACCCTTCTTAAGGAAATGGTAGAATTTCCATTTGTAATTAAATATACCCGGTACAACACATTGTCACATTAAAATATCCAAAACCTTGATTGCTTTGTCATTATCTGGTCCATGATTATACAACCATTTCATGCTTAAGTTAAGTCCATGCATTTGCTTCAAATGGTTAGAATGTTGTGTTTTACTGAAACTTTTATATCAGATTGATAAGCCTTAAAGATAGCAGATTTTTTTTCTTAAATAGTATTAGTGATGTCCGTATTTGCCATTTGATCGTAAGCATGACTCTCAACGAATTATATAAATCCAAGATAAATATCACTTTGCTCTAGTCATAAGAACACTTAATGTATGAAAATCAGCATTCTATTTTGTTCATTGCATTCATCTGCCTGACAGATTGAAATATGTTAATATGATCATAACAATATTCTTATTATATCATTCAGCTAATAAGACATAACCTTATGGACGAACAGACGTAATAATACGATTAAACTGTCTAATTACATTCTTTATTTGCTCATGTTAATAAGCAATATTCCGTACAGTAACGTCGAGCTAATGTGCAATACTCTGTACACTAAACAGCAATACTCTGTACACCTGCTTGAATCTATTTTGATGTGTATCTTCGTTGTTTTTCAATCAAAGTTTAGGAAATTTGGTCACAACACTTTTGGGTTCAATATAAACAAAATGGCCTGTTACATTTTGGTAATACAGTCATTCCAGAAGCGTGTACAGTACTGCTGTCAATATTTGCGAGTGAGTATCGGCATAATACTGGACCATTTGAACCTTCCGATAAATTTCTGATATACTATAGTGTGCTATAAAGTTACAAAATTGCCCGAAGAAGTTAAAACTCAATTCAGATACGCATAAGTAGTCAATAATTTGGAAAATATCGTATTTAAACTTACCCTGGTATCCTCAAAATTAATAATATTACTCACTTTACTAGCAATATCCGGTGTACTTTATACCGCAGTGAAATTCTTGCATTTGTTTGATACAAAATCGATGGGTCCGTTCAAGAAGGATCACATCAGAGTCACGCGAATTCCACGTTTCGCATCCGTGTAATGGTATAACAGCAGATTGAAATAATGACCGTAGCACCAATGGGTTCAAACATTTTGCTTGTAATCCATTTTTGACAATATTTATATCATATAATGCTAAAACAACAATTTAAATATATATTAAAGAGTTGGGTGAGTACCGCTTAAGCAACCCCGTGCAATACGATACTGTTTGTACTATGTACATAATATTATATTCTGACATACTATGTTACTTGTAACATGTTTGTAATTGTTTGTAATTATTACTTGTAAGTATATTATATATGATTCATGGGCCAATGGCCTAAAATCTTGAAAATAAACTGTATATACGACCCTCGTAATTTCACACTTATCTCGCGAATTTGAGTCTTCGTTGACAGAAATACCCCACAGCAGGTGATACCAAGGTGATTCTGTGATTCAACTTCCTGTGTTATTTCATTTCCTATGTAAAATACTCTTCGAATGATTTGTTTGCATCATAAAAGTATTCTTATTTGGTTTACCATTCAGTCAAGGACAGTAGATACAGCATATCTATCTCCATGATTCAGTTTAGATTGGGGAGTGTATGTTGCTAGTGGCGTGGCCATATTACGGTTAGGGGTGTACTGTTTACTGTACTATCCAGGAGTTTATAGAATGACAATCAATGTATTCTAATTATATTTATTAAAACCATTAAGAACGAGCTAAACATAAAAGAGACTGAGCGCATGCAGCATAGAGTGTTTAAACATGACAAGGGAAGCAACTCTTACATTGCTTGTATGATAGAGTATCATATTACAAGGAGTATAGCCTATTATCCAGGGTCGTAATCGAGTGGTTTTAGTTCTCAAGAGTACAGTTTGGGAGGCAGTCTTCACTGGATAAGTTAAACCGTTATGATAGATGTTAGTTTCACTTTAGTCTTAGAGAACCAAGCGAAAACAAAAGAGATGAGGCGTATATTACAACTTATAATTTTAAAAGTAAAGTAGCCCCTGACAATACGTTTACTCTTTTATTTCAATATTTATGTTATATCATGAACAGTCCAGTATTATCGTCTTCACCGACACGGCTAAAGGCCTATGTTATTATACCGTATTCGGCGAGCGTCTAAGGGAGAGCACTGCAATGGAGATGAGTGCGTTCCGTAATTTCCGTCCGTGGTTTTAAACAGTCCTGTCCAGTCTTTCGGTTTTGATTAGTTAGATAAATGGCAGAAACGGAGAAAGACCAGGTAATATAACATTTAAAACCGATAACTTTCTTAAGCTGATGTGTAGTGTTTTGTTATAAGAAGTTTATTCACTGCAATATGCACAATTCAACAAATTATACGTATTTTTGATCTCAAATAAACAAATTTCGGATACATGTTTTCGGATGGCTGTATTTTTGATAACATTTATATTAGGTAACCGTCTCTTGTATAAGCCAACCGAAGTTCTCTCCCGTACAGTATAGTTTTTGGGATATAACGTCATGACTTTACACATTTATATAGGTATTTTGGTTTTAATTAGAATATTTGTAAACATGAATTACCCAAAACATCATATACTTGATTCTCATGGACTCGATCCTTCTCATGGACTCGAGCCCTAATTGTTTTGGTCAAATATACACTCGTGTAGATATGGTTCTTCTCCAAAACATGTTAAAATCTGCTAGAAGTCTTATTTCTGTCACAACAGCAAAACAAATGCGAATGAAAACAACGTGCAATCATTCTGTGATCACTAATAGCAACCAACCATGAACGTCAATTTTGGTAAGCATTAACACCTAAGCTCGTTACTATGGGTTTCTGTTGTTGACTTTTTATTTGTCAACAGGCTCGTTCACATTGATTAAAGTCGGTGAATATCATCTTAGATGATTTAACTTTATGTCACAACTGTGTTTGTGAAGAGTTTTCAGTCTTCGGGTTAAATACAGGCTGACCAATCAGAGGGCTCGGGTCGATGAGAAAGTTTCGGAATGGCGTTGGCTCTTGACTGGTACTTGCTCTATAGCAAATATTTTCCAACAAAAACTTTTTAATGGCAAAATGATTTTGTTTCCATAAAGTTAAGTAATTTTTCAGTCAATAAAAACAAACTTGGTTAAAGAGTAAAGTGTAGGAAGTGTGCTTGCAAGGTTTTTTGCTCTTAGGGGCTCGACTCCACGAGAAAGCAGTTTAATCTTACTGCAACCACAGGAACCTGATATTTTCATATAAATAGCATAAAAACACTATCCAATACCCGTCACTGACACTGACAAACACTCATAAAGATAATAGCAGGAACGGAATGGAAAAGAGCCCTTTGACCTCCGCTAGGATAGTAGTCAAACAATCTCGACTATGCGCTTTACTGATCAGTTTTAGAGTTTCATGAATTCTGTCTTTTACGCCAAATTAGAGCCATTTTCAGCATTGAACATGTAAAATATAATAAAAATAAACGAATGGCACAGAATACCTGTTAATATTGGTCCTTATAATCAATAAATCGATCAATAAATCAGCACGTGTAATCAGGGATGGGAAATTGCCGGCATTTATGAGTAAAGTCCACGCCACTGGCATTTACTGGCATTTTCCGGAATTAACCGGCATTTACTGGCATTTATTGGCATTTTCCAAAATATACTTTTTTAAGTTAAAACAAACTTCAATTATGATTTGACCTACTTATAAATATTTATTTGTTCATAAATTGATCTCTGTAATTCGAAATTCAAAAATATGTTCTGGACTGTATATTAAATTGTCAAATATTTCAACAGAGTGCACCATAATTGACTGATGACAATACACTCCATTGTTAAGGTTTGTATCATAAAAGGTGACACTTTGTAAACAACCTATTGTCTATTGATGTAGAATGACCCCTTATTATGTAGCAATATTAAAGTATGGTGCATGACTTTTAACACCTTTACACAACGAACAAGTCATTTTCTATACATGGACTCATCTTGTATTGCAAGTGGTCATGATTAAACAGTGAGTTTACATTTAATAAATTTGAAAATTAAAAGTACTGTAGTCAATATTTAAGTTGATGTAACAAAAGTATGCCATACAAGAGTTTTTCATTTTGAGTGGTGCTACTGATATATAAGAATTAATAACTGTTCAACGTATAACACAATGTAATTGGGAAAACGCAATTAGTTTTGAAAGTTTAATGATTTGATTACAAACTTACTTTTGTATAATATTATTCTTATTAATTATGGCCAGAGAAATACAGCTCAATGATATATAGGATTACATGTCATGTATACTACAGCACCTGAGTTTTCCATACATATACTGGTAGATTATTTTGGTAACAGAGACTGAAATAATAAAAACCTCCCGAATCCGAAATCCTCTCTAATCCGAACATTTTGGCCAGTCCGGAGGGAGTTCGGATTAGGGAGTTTCTACTGTACTTGTATATCATGCATCACATCAAAGCAGAAACTGTATAATACCACTGTTATGCAAGTGTAAATATTTATCAGTAACTTAATGATTTATTCCAGTGTCACTTTCATCAAAATAAATAGATATTTTTTTTATTTTGTGTGTTTTTTACATTATTTTATTCATAAATGCCAGTATTTGCCACTTTTGCGATTTTGGGGGTATTTGCCATGCCGGTATTTACCGGCATTTACCACTGGAATTTACCGGCCGGACAATACTTGTCCCAACCCTGCGTGTAATTTCCGAAAATCCAATGTAAACATAACTGTGAGTATCCGGTACGCGTATACCGCCCGTATAGATGAGCGCAACACGTGTGTAATTCATATGCTAACGTTGTGCGAATCGCTAAGCGAGCAGTAAAATTCATTTAACTTATCGTATTCTGTTCATAAGTCATTAACTATCAGTTTACAAGAAAAATCAGCTCGATTTGTCAACAAATCTTCGTTAACTTTTCGTTTTTAGTTTTACCCGAGCGAGCTCAGTGTAATTGGTTTCACGCGTACCAGTGTACATCACTGTGAAAACCAAATAGTGCCGAAGATCTCCCAGCATCCTCCATTGTTCTAGAAACTCATTCCATCGAGTATTCTGATTGGTCGATAGGGGAATGCGATTTGCATATCAACAACAATTAGCTGTGTAGTGGAATTTAAAAGTGCGACATTGTCGTGTTAAAATTGTCGGACAAACGAACCGCTGAGTGTTTCATGGATGTTTTTGGTGCAGATAACAAGAAAAAGGGATGATCTTCGTGGACATGCTATATATTTAATGGTATTAACAACTTTTCATTCATCTTTTCAAGTTGCGCCAAAAATTTGATCGCAACCCCACCCCCCCCCCCCCCCATATATATGACACTTTAGTGCACATCTGCACTGGAGATAAAGGTCAGAAATTAAAAAATCTCCCAGCAGATTGCCCCACATCTACTAGGATAGAAGCTCCGTTCCAACAATGTGACACCTAGAAAACCGGTATGGCATATAGACAATTCAGTGTTTTTTTTCACTTTTGGGGAATTTGTTTTTTATGTTACTCCTCCAATCGATAGATTGGCAGGCATTTGGTGATTCTTCTGTCTGTTTGTACGAGGTTAACCCAACTCACCGTTTCTTTTGCATCAATATGGCTGGATACAAATATTTCATACTTTGGTATTCAACACACCTAGCCACTACACCTGTAAGTTTGTGCACCTAAAATTTCAAATGGGCACCTTTGCACAAAAACAATTTAATTGGAACCATCTTTATTATCAACAACATAATTATCTATCTTTAACCAAAATCAAAACATTGAATGTCAATCTGCTAAAAATGGCAAAATCAGTCTCAATTCTACATGCAGTCTTCAATCGTGAAATTAACATTGTGACCTGAGAGTTTGCGCACATAAATTGATGATGTCATCCACAGCACACGTGAAATATGTTGCCAATAAAATGTTGCATAGAATAAAGTTTGATCTATTGTCAGTATGGCAGCAGCTTTTCCAATCGTAAATATATCGCATAGATCTATTGAAAAAATAAGAAAAAAGTAAAGTTGCCTGTTGTCCTGACCGGAAGCAGTGAATGTGTAAACAGTAAAATCGGTGCTCGAACAAAATTTGCCACAAACGTAACAAACACTGTTTTTTGCTCTCCTGTCACATAGTGACAAGGTGAGCCATTCTGATCACTCTTCTTCCGTCGTCCATCCGTGTTCACTCTAGAGGCAACTGTTGTGATCCAATCTTCATGAAACTTAGTCAGAATGTTGTTCGCTATAAAATCTAGACAAAGTTCGAAACTGTGTCTTGTGGGGTCAAAAACTAGGTCACTAGGTCAAATCTTAGAAAAACCTTGTGTTCACTATGGAGGTCACCATATGATCCAATCATCATGAAACTTGGTCAGAATGTTTTTGTCTTTAAAATATAGGCCATGTTTAAAACTGGGTCATGTTGGGTCAAAATCTTGGTCACTAGGTCCAATCTTTAAAAAAAACATTGTGTTCACTCCAGAGGTCACTATTATGATCCAATTTTCATGAAACTTTATCAGAATGTTTTTCTTCATGAAATCTAGGTCAAGTTTGAAACTAAGTCATGTAGGTTCAAAAACTAGGTCACCTTATCAAATATTAGAAAACCTTGTGTTCCACTCCAGAGGTCGTCGGTTTGATCCAATCATCAATTGATCAGAATGTTGTTCTCCATGAATTCTAGGCCAAGTTCGAAACTGGGTCATGTGGGGTCAAAACTAGGTCACTAGGTCAAATCTTAGGAAAAACCTTGTGCTCACTCTAGAGACCTGGTCACCCCAGTTTTGATCCAATCATCATGAAATATGGTCAGAATGTAAGTTGTACTGATAACTAGACCAATGTGCAATAGGTGAGTAGCCAATGGCCCTTTGGGCCCTCTTGTTAAAATATGTTTTGCATTAAACGGCTGGCTGAATGTCTGTCAATGATTTAAAATGAATTGGGACACAAAAATGAGAGTTTTAGCAGAGTAATCTACGTTTTACAGAAATGCACAAACTTGCAAGTGTGCACGAACTTATAGGAATAGAGGCTACCACCAGGCCTTCACCTTGATCAGTTGATCTACTTTTGAACTGATTAAAGGCCCATATTCTTGGTTAACCCTTTCTCACCATTTCTTCTTGCATCAATATAGCTTGCTACAAGGCTTTCATACTTGCATGGATGTGTTGCATTGGAACAATCTCAACACATCAATATCACCTGACCTCCTTTTGACCTTCACCTTGACTTACTTTTGGACTAATTCTTATTAAAGGCCCATATTCTTGGTTTTAAAACCCAAACTCACCATTTCTTCTTACATCAATATAGCTTGCTAAAAAGCTTTCATACTTGCATGGATGCTGTAACAATCTCCACACATCTACATCACCTGGTCTCATTTACCTTCTCCTTGACGTACTTTTGAACTTTACTTAATGAAGGGGCCATATTATTGGTTATAAATAACAATCTAGCTGCTTCTTCTAACATCAATACGGCTTGCTACAAAGCTTTCATACATGCACGGATGCTGATTGGAACAATATCCTCACACTTATATCCCCTTACCTCAGTTGACCTTCACCTTTACCTACTTTTGGACTTATAATGATTTAAGGGCTATAATTTTAGTTAACACAAACTCGCTGTTTCTTCTTACATCAATATGGCTTGTTACAAAGCTTTCTTACATGCATGGATGTTATATCGGAACAATCGCCACACACCTATATCACCTGACCTCATTTTGGCCTTCACCTTGATCTACTAAGATTTAGGAAAATGTAAATTTCTTTGATGCTTCTTATGTTTCGACTGTTGCATTTAATGTTAATAATTAAATAGATAAAAATATGGACGAGGCTTCCACCGGGCATAAGCTTCTATTGAACGCAGGCATTTTATTCTCCAATAATGTGATCAATTTGTCATTGATGAGAATGACAAACATGCTTGAATAACTTATATGGACATCCCTTGTGCATGTGCAAGATCGGCCAATGTCCTCTGGTTTGTTGGGGAAAGAGGAGGAAAGAGACTTACCTTGTCCTCTACGCACTCTTCAGTGTATAAGGCTTCCTCAGGATTAAAGAGAACTGGGATACTATCAACCTGGATGCAATATAACTGCATATTTTCATAACATGTGATATTTATTTTATCAGTTTGAAGATGAAGACATCGAAGAAGACGTTCAACCAGAGAAAAAGAAGAAAATATTTTCCAAAGAATGTGAGATTTATATTTTTATTTATTCATTCTTATCAAAACTTCTGTTGCATGACTATTGATTTTGAATGTTCTGTTAATAGTGTATGCTAAATGGTCCACCGTACATGCATAGCCACTTGAATCTCATACCGTGTATTATACATGTATAGCGGCTAGAATACTTCTCGTCGTTATATATATAGAGCTTTAATTTAATTTTCATTTTTGTCACAATTTTTTTCCTCTTCGATGGGGGATATGGTCGTGTATGACTGCTTCTTGTTGACAAGTGTAATTTCCATCTTTGGTTTTACAATGAAATATTATGCTTGTTAGTTTCGATAAAAATACAAAAGTAGACAACGAGATTCGGATTCGAATACAAAACGAAATAAAGATGCAAATCTAACTGAAGGAAATGCCAAGCATTTCACCTCTAAGCCACCACAGACGCATGTGTTTGTGTAAAAATGAAGTCTTATTAATTAATATTACTCTGTTCTGATTGAAACACACTTTTGCTATAAATTTGCATGTTTGTAAATACTACATTATCGTTGCGCGACTACTAGTAAATGTTCGATTTGTGAAGGATGTCTAATAATCTGTGTGAATTTTGAACTGGATTGTTTTCATAAACGTCGAAGTCTGACGTCCCCACAAAATGGTATTCTTCACTTAAACCTTGCAGTTCCCACAGTTGAGTCTATTGCGCAGATATACTTTTGGTTTTGATTTTGTTGATTTCCAATTTGGGTTAAACAGGGCTCCCACGGTCAGGGAAAGGTCAGGGAATTTTTAAATTAGTCAGGGAAATTTGGGAATTCAGCAAAAGTCAGGGAAAAGTCAGGGAATTTTCATTTAAGATGTCGGTAAGTGTATCAAAAACTGAAAAATCCTCGCTCTCTATGCTCGCTCGGGACAACTTTAAATAATGATTACTTTAAGACAATCATAGGCTCAAAACTGCTACCTGAAATGTTTTGCTTCCATATTAAGCAAATATAACCTCCTTTTCACTGTTTCTATTGCGCTATTTTGCTCTAACAAAAAAAAAACAGAGCGCTCGAAAAAGACAGGGAAAACAGCTGTCTTGTCAGGGAAAAGTCAGGGAATTTTGTTTTAGAATATGTGTGGGAACCCTGTTAAAGCTACTTACATAAAACAATAGTGTTGTCTTATGTTGTTCACATGTATAATATATTTTTCAGTGCGCTGTATGATGTATGGATTCGGAGATGATCAGAACCCGTACACAGAATCTGTGGATTTGATTGAAGATCTGGTTATAGAATATATCTGTGAAATGGTAACTCTTACCTACATATAAGATGCTCTGTTAGTCCTCCCTAATGTTCTCAGACACAACTGAACCTAACAATGACTTCAGATTTAAATTGGGAGTTGTTTCCCTCGATATCACGTATATGAACAAACTTGTTATATTAAATAAAAATGGCGCCCAACGCAAATATCTCACCATACACCCTCAGAACGTCCCACAAAAGTTCTGGTACTCCTCTGGAATTCGAGGATGCATTCTTCAATTGAGGAGTGTGTGTAGCCGAGTCTATAGGATTTCATAACTAATAGGGCAGAAACGTGTGTAGGTGGCCCGCTAGCTCAGTCGGTAGAGCATTCGCCCTGTAAGCGAAGTGTCCCGAGTTCGAGCCTGGTCTGTGTTTTTTACATCTTTCTCTGTAATTACAACACCTACAAGTATTAAATTTTGCACGAATAAATGAAATATATCTACCTAATACACACTGAAATTTCAGCAACATCAGAAATTAGTTTAAAAAGTTTTTTTCATAAGTTCTATGTAACATATTTGTAGTTTTGTATGAAATATCAAGTTAGAAGACTTGATACTTGCACCAGCCAATTTGACAGTCACGTGATACGCCTAACAGTATATTTACGTATTTGCAACCTACTTGCTATAACACACGCAAGGCCCGTCTGTGAATCTGACGTGATACATGTTATTGTTGTTCATTCATTGCAAGAGTCACTCCTAAATCATACAGGCCTTCTAAGTCTCCTCTGCATTACAGCAATGTCAATCCCGTCGATCACGGATTGTAACGGTTAAATAATTGATAGTAAATCATCAAAGGAATACCAGATTAGCTCCCTGCGTTAAACTGTCGATACGTATGCAATTTTAATATATAATAAAGAATAAAAAAAATTTAATAAGTGACTAAAAATTATGTAATTCAGAATGGGAGTAGGTAGGAAGTTTTTGTAGTTCTGTGTAATTTTTTACCAAAATCTGACAAATATATTTTCAGAAATGTTAGAAAAACATGGTTTTGTTTCATCAGTTTTACATAAATTAATATAGGGAAAACATAAAGAAATCTTCTTGTCTAAAGCTTCCATGACTAGAGTTTTGATATGAAGCACCAACTAGTCTTACTTAGAAGGTGTAAATGATTTCTTACGTCATCATATGTGTATTTAGACAGGTGAGTGACCTCATTTGTTAAGTGAAATAAAACAAAAAATAGCACATGCTAGGTTTAAATCAACTCGAAGGATAACACGAAACACCTAATTCAAGACGCATTGTACAACTGAGGTTCAATAGACTATATACTAGTAGATAACACAAATTCAATAATGGGTTGACCATGCTTGAATCATAATTCATACACTTTATTTTTCAGACTAAGAAAGCTATTGAAGTAGGTCGAGCAGGAAGGATATCAGTGGAGGACATTATATTTCTCATCAGAAAAGATCCAAAGAAATATTCTAGAGTAAAAGAATTATTGACAATGAGTGAAGAACTGAGAAAAGCTAGAAAAGCTTTTGATGAAATAAAATATGCTACCACAAAATGAATGACATGAATGAAAATAAATCTTTGATTTCAGTCAATGAAGTGGTGTTAAGATAGTCATACACATTTATAATTATGTGTATGTTAAAGAGGCATTCCCTATAACTAGCATATTTTTCTCTACTGTCACATTAATTGAGCTAAATGTACAAAGCACTATCAATTATCATAATTTGTTAGAAGAAAGTGTGCGCAAATATGTCTCTATAATGTCAAAGTATATTAAAATCACCACTAATAATTTGTTGCTTCCAGCGATTTATTATAATGTGGTCAAAGGGAACAATGGTCAAAGGGAAACAACTCGTGACTGTTTTGGTTCGTTACGGAAATATATTTTCATTTGTTCTCGGTAATTTTTGCAAACTTTTTGTTGAAGATTGAGGAGTTTCTTCAATAATGATTCTCATTTAATGTATAATATTCATGAATCGATTTAAACGATCAAAGTTATAGGGAGCGCCTCTTTAAGGAGCAGCTGCAAGTGTCATTACAACAGTCATCATTTTTATTTCAACAATTAATTGACCAGTACCCAGTTGTTAAACAATGGACCAGATGCCAATTGTTTAACAATTTATCAGAAGTATATTGTCTATTGACATGTATGTATTTTCATATTAAACAACATGCAAACATTTATATATATATGTATATATATTAGTACTGTATCTATAAGAATTGCAGTACAGTCTACCCTTGTTTGGCGTTAATTGTATAATACAAAAAGTTTAATATGCTATGATTTCTACCAAGACAAGAATGTGATTTCTTACAGCAGGCTAGGCTAGTACAATTTAACGAACTAAAACAAAGCACACTTTGCTTTGATATAAAAGGAAACAAAGTGCAATACAGGAGTGTGGTTAACAGGCGATACAGAATGAATAGCATGTTTTGCTACCTTGCAAAAATGGTAGAATGTCTCTGATGCATCTTGGCGTGTGTTTATTATATCCCCCAGATACACAATATATGGGGGACTATATTGGAGTCATGCTCGAGTTCGACCGGTCGTTTTATTTGGTCGATTACTTGCTTTGTTTGTTGGTTGGTACGTATGTAATTTTTTCGTGCTTTTTCTCGGCAACCCTTGGTCTGGTTTCATTGAAGTACGAAGTCTTGTTATGCATATTGTTGACACAAGTCGGTAGGCTAAATTTTAAGGGAGTTATTGCCCTTTATTTTAACACTTATAAATTTTGTCTTTAATAAAACTTCTTTTAGACTTTCGTTGTCTGAAAGGAAACAAAATTAAGATATACGTAGTTATTTTTTGACATACATGCATATCAATTTTATTTTGGAAATTTATAATGAATCCAGTTTGAATTAAAGCACAGGCTGATTTCACCACAGGGGATTGACACATAATTTTTTTTGGTTCAATATAGCCTTATATCAGTATATATAGTAAAGGGACACATCGACTGTGTGTAAGTGGTCTTTTATTTCAACGCAGTACACACACTTCAACAAATAATTCGTGGAAAACCTTTCGCAGTTCGATAGAAGGATGATTTATCTGCAAGTAGCACAAATCCGTTAGACTCTAGGGTCTAAAATGAGTCAGAAATACACAAAAATGTCACAAAATTACGCCACTTTTGTAAAAATGTCTGTTGGTCCGGCCACTAGAATACAACAACAACAGACCCATCCATGCCGTTATTACATTAATTTCACAGTGTCAACACAAAATTCTTACATCAAACGTTATCCTAAGAACATAGTTGTCCGTAACATCCAGAAACTCCGTAGTATTTTGCGTATAACCGGCACAATTCGATAAAGTTGTGTCAAAATTTCATAAAAAGCAGAAGCCTACAACCATGACACTATAATACGGAGTTGAATAATTAACACAATCTCATTGGCTGTCAAGTTTACGTGAAATTCCGCGAGATTGTTAGGAGAGCCTCGGTCTTCATCGCTGTATCGAAAACTGACAGCATGGCGCGCTTGGCGTAGCCTATGAATTCGGATCAACTTTCCGCTTTTCACATGGTAAATTGTGGCCACAACGTCACAATTGGTGATATTACCAAGATATGACAGACATCCTGAATATGGATTTGGAATAATATTTTCAGATTTCAATTACCCGCTTGTCAATGTTTTGGTTTGAAATGGAAGGTCAAGGTCATTTTCACTTATTTCTTATTTCAGTGAAATAAAATAAATTTCCACTTTAATTGGAGTTTATAATTAAGTAATTGTTGACATTGTTATGTACATGTATGTTTAATATATTTTTAAAAAAGTTTTTTACTTACCAGTGTACTCAGAGTAATTAATTTTCGACCAATCACAAAGCAGCTTTGAAGTCAGTGCATTCCCGATCAAAATGGTCGAAGCCGAGTATATCGCTGGGATACCGTGGAATATTTCTTGAAATTGTGCCGGTTATACGCAAAATACTACGGAGTTTCTGGATGTTACGGACAACTATGTTCTTAGGATAACGTTTGATGTAAGAATTTTGTGTTGACACTGTGAAATTAATGTAATAACGGCATGGATGGGTCTGTTGTTGTTGTATTCTAGTGGCCGGACCAACAGACATTTTTACAAAAGTGGCGTAATTTTGTGACATTTTTGTGTATTTCTGACTCATTTTAGACCCTAGAGTCTAACGGATTTGTGCTACTTGCAGATAAATCATCCTTCTATCGAACTGCGAAAGGTTTTCCACGAATTATTTGTTGAAGTTTGTGTACTGCGTTGAAATAAAAGACCACTTACACACAGTCGATGTGTCCCTTTACTATATATACTGATATAAGGCTATATTGAACCAAAAAAAATTATGTGTCAATCCCCTGTGGATTTCACATCTTGGCAATTTAAGGGCCATAATCCAATAAAGAATGTGCAATCAATGTCGGCAGTCAAAGGAACATGCACCAAATGTGTCTAATATGAAATTATAGACATAAACAAATTCTCTGGAGAAGATCCATTCTTGATTCTTATCTGAATCAAGAATGGATTTATCCATAGTTGCAACAAAATTCGGAGGAATGTTGTTTAAACCCATTAATGGAAAACTGAAACTTGGAAAATGAAAATATTGGCATTATTCAACAAAGTTGGCAGTATTCAGCATACCATATTGCTCCCGAGGGGTGTGTAAGCAAAGAGCGTTTTAGTGTAAACATCACAACATCCTTTTTGTGTAAACATCACAACATCCTTTTTGTGTAAGCATCACAACATCCTTTTTTGTGTAAACATCACAACATCCTTTTTTGTAAGCGTCACAACATTGAACAAGGCACAGTATGTGTGGATATACGTGAACATGTAGATCTATACTTCATGAACTACAAAGTCATCAATTTAAAAAAACAACTTTATTTTGGTCTACATAAATAAGAAATGCGATAATGTCAGTCCACACATATCTAACTTGCAGTAAAATGTATAATCTAGTTAATCATAACATTTCTTTTAAAGGAAATAGAAATGTGCAACCAGACTTGGGACCGGCTTGAATCCAGGATTCTTCCAGACTCGGTCAAATCAAACGCACGTATGTTTGCTGACGACACCATTTTAAACCTCACCATCGAATCTAACTCAGACAGTTTATCCCTTCAGCAAGATCTTGCCAGTCTAGAGGACTGGGGAAAACGTGGTTCTTGGATTTTAACTCAAATACAAGATACTCCGTATTTCTAGAAAGACAAATCCCATTATCTTCCTTACAAACTCCACGGTACAGAACTGAAAACTTATAAAGAAGCAAAACACTTTGGTGTTACCCTTTCAAATGATTTAAACCACAGGTAACAGTATCGTTGAAAACGTAAAAAAAAACGAAAAACATTTTTTAAAGTTATATTTTTCTTTTAAGGTCCATTTGCACAGAAATTCACGAGACGGTCCAAGAGGTGCACTTTGTCACGAGCCGGTCCAAAAGGTGCACTTTGTTGTTGACATTCTGGTTAATTTAGAACAAATATACCTTTATAGAAAAATATAAATCTTCAAATAAACAATGATTATTTTTAAAAAAAAAGGGTTTTTTACGTTTTCAACGCAACAGTAACCTGTGATTTAAACTGGTCAAAACATATCGCCTCAAAAGCAACATCTTTATACGATCCATGTAAGGAAATAATAAAACAAACAATAAACAGTAAAAATCGCAGCTTACAATACTTATGTACGACCACCATAGGAATACTGCTCCAGTATCTGGCATCCATGGCAAAAATCCTAGAAGGGGCATTCCCTATAACTACGAGGGTCAGTCAAGAAAAACTGAGAGTTGTTAATTTTAGTCTTCCAAATGTATTTAAAATTATATTTTCTACCAATAATCGTCAACTTTTATCCATTGCGGATATTCTGATGAATTCCGTGATCGGATATAGACTTATATATTAAGTTGCCTAGCAACCAAAGAACATCACTAAAGGGTATGCGTTCGCGCGAGCGACTGGGAGACTGATTTTGTTGCCAATTCGAACGTTTATTTCAACTTTATTTAGCGTAATTTAGTACAACTAACATGTGTATCTTATAGAATCGTATATACCAAATAATAATGGACGTTCGTTACAGAATGGTCACTAATACTTTATTGTTTAGTTGCCTAGCAACACTTTTACCCGTATTTTAAAACAATTCTCCGCATGTGTTCTTTGCGTTGCCATGGTATTCTAAAACTAATCACTGATTTCACAATTTCTACTCAGGAGGATTATGAATGTATCTAATAGAGTTCAGTGACCGTAATAGGAATAGAAAATATAACTTCGCTTTTGTAAAAACATCATGCGTTCTTTTGGGTGGGGTAAAATTGTGGTCTCAATACCAACAAATGAAGTGACAATTAATAGTTCCATCAAATATATTTTCTATATTTGAGGAACAAATCAACCATAATTAACTATATCTGATAGATTAATGTATAACAAAATAAAACATAAGTTTGAAAATGTTCAATATAACTTTATGTTTCCATAGCAACGCACAATTGCATATTTTCTTCTATCACATTAAATGAGCTAAATGTACAAACTCACTACAAAGCACTATCAATTATCATAATTTGTTAGAAGAAAGGGTGCGCAAATATGTCTCTATAATGTCAAAAAATTTAAATCACCGATAATAATTTATCGCTTCCAGCGATTTATTATTATGTGGTCAAAGGGAAACAACTCTAGTTTGGCTCGTTTCGGAAATATGTTTTTTCTTTCTTTTCTCGGTAATTAGTGGGAGCTTTTTGTTGAAAATTTGAGGAGTTTAAGCAATAATGATTCTCATTTAATGTATAATATTCCTGAATCGATTTAAACAATCAAAATTATAGGGAACGCCTCTTTAACAAATAAACCTGAAAAAGTCCAAAGGTCAACCAGCGGCCAGGTATGTCATGAATGACTACAACTATTCAAATAGTGTTACCCAGGTACTACAAACTTTCGATTTGAATACCCTTTAACACCGAAGGTCAATTAATTCTCTAATAACATTCTAAAAAATAAGGGCCCAATTTATACATCTCATTCTAACCAGAAACCTAAATTATCTTATCCCTCACTTTCACGCCCAATACTTCGCTAACTCTTCCCCCGGTCTATTCGATTATGTAACTCTCTCCCAACTTTCGACAAATCCAGCTCCAGCCTCGGTGTCTTCAGTAACCGGTTGGTGGCTGCCAAAGTGCCAAACTGTAACTGACCATTCTGTTTTCAACTTTTACATACTTTACTTATCTTTTACACATTTTAACTACTGTTACATATTTATCTCTGTAATAACTGTTTTCTCTGACAGCGCGGCAACCGACGGTTGTGTTCGATGTAGATTTAGAAAAGTGTGCCCCCCCCCCCCCAAAGTTTTGCGTTTCTGTTGTCCCTGAGTCAGTTAATGCTTGGAAGTATTTGGAATAACGTTAATGATCCGTACAATTTAGCTCATAGGTTATCAATTTGAATTTTTAAGAACTTATACTAGTCAATATTCTATAAGAGTTACATGAACATAATTTATACTGGTACATATATACCTTTTACAAGGAATGTAAATATTTACTTGCAATGGTAACGGCTATATATATTTATAAACACTACACTATGCTCTATGTGTTACAATATATATAGACTAGTATACCGAATGAAACAAAGACTGGTATTTCTAAAAGTTTATCTTTATTTTATAGACTCAGTATTGTGGTATCTTGATAAAAAAAAAATAAAAAAAGTTAAGTTACCAATTTTCTAGGGCTCTTTTCAGCTGTTAGGCCGCTCAAGCACCCTTTGACATTCTAACTCCCCTGGTCATTGGGCTACATAAGGAAACCTACACTCGTGTCTCCCTGGGGAGACTATTTCTCTCCTGTGGTGTGGCAGCCAACATCGATCTGCGGCGCCCAGGCATAGACACTGCCCTCACAGGTACCATTTTACACCATGGTGGAGTGGAGCATGTGGGTCTTGCTCAGAGATTTTAACCAGTGGTCCAGGGGGGGATCGAACCCGGGACCTCTCGATCCCGAAGCGCGCGTCCTACCTCTAGGCCATCGCTCCCCATATACATATTGATACATATTGACGTCTTGGTCATGATGTAGTATTGTTATGTTATAGGTGATCATACCTACTCGACTACCATAAACACGCTTAGTTTCGCGAATACATAATTTTGTGGGTATAAGGGGCTGATCAATAAATAAATCGGACAAATGCCCTAGTTTGTTTATTCGTCATTGCTCGCAATATGTCTCGTATAATTGCTATGATTCTTCACCCAAATTTAACTTTCCTTCAAAATTTAAAGATTTTTAATTTATTTAAAGCTAATTTACTAAAAAGCATTATCTGACTAAAGTTTCAGCAATATTAATCACGTAACGTTGGTATAGCTTGTCGAATTTGACACAAATCTGACCTTTTGATTAGCATACTTTTACAGTCGATTTCTTGTCTGTATTTATAACGTCGGTTGTGGGTCTGTTTTCATAGTCGGAGAGTATCAGGAAGACGCACGAGATGTATAGCTTGGCTAATTTGAAACGAGCCTGACCTATTGATTAGAATAATTTAACAGGAGATATATCGTCTACGTTTACAACACCGATTGTATGTTTTCCATAATCGGGGAGTATCACGGAGACGCACGAGATGTAATACAAACACAAATTTAAAATACTGATATTGCACGATTTGCTTGCGGAAATTGATATATTCAAAGCAAGAACATTGTAATATATTATTCATGCATAAAGGTCAAGGTCGTGTCAAATTCGCCAAGATATAAATATTTCAAAGTGCGTTTGCAGTAACTATTTGTTCAATCCTCTTACTTATAGTATTTGATATCCATGAGACCCAATCGTAATCACATTTACAAACATTGACCACAAATGAGATTCATTAAACTGCATCTATATATTTAGGTTAAGGTATATATCGCTGGCTTAGATTAAAAAGGTCGTAACTACTACTTACGGCCTTAACAGAGTCATACATATTCAAAATAAGCATCACAAGGCGCTTCTTATATGCCCAATTTTATAAAAATCGGAACTTGTCATGCTTACCAAAACGAAGTTTAAACTGCTTGTTTCACCTTGTGTATTCAGTAATTTTCGGACAGTATTTTCTCGTTTACTCAAAGTAACGATTTTGTAGTTACGACCTTCTCATTCTAAGCCAGCGATATTGAGGTTAAGGTAAATATTACTGCACGGTTTTATAACTTGCGGATCAGCCCTCGTAAAAATATCGCGTATTACTTTAAACGCTCAAGGTTTTTTCTTTAGTTAAGTACATTTAAGGTATACGACAGTGTATAGTTTGTGTTAGTGTATAAAAAGTCAAAGACGAAATTTAATATCACAAACGTGTTCATACTTTTATTGATTTTTCACGGATTTATTATATTTCGACGCATTGGATTTATATGCTTTTATACTATAAAATCTCGGTAAGTGTCCGACATATAAATTAACCGACTGAAATTATATGTAACTTAGTTTGTTTAACATTTTACTTTTATCTTGTAAGTATGTTCTTTATTAAAACGGTTCAATTGAACAAACATTCTTCGACAGTACTTTAAAGTAGAACAGCTTAGCTTACTTAAAAGTTATATTTTGTTATTTACTCCACAATGCAAATTACAAAAAAAAATAGCTTAAACAATGGCTATGTTATTTTGACAACAACGCGATTAATGTCAAATACATTTCGCAATAAGTAATAAGGGTTGTATACAGTTACGAACGCGGACACTATCTAGAGTCGCGAATATATAATTGGTTAAGCCTTCCGGCTTTAATTGTCTGATAGATTAGTGCGATTAGTGCCACCCCATTCATAGTACAATATATCCTAGAGCTGTCTACTATAGTTAGAAATCTATTCTTTGTTTAAACTTCGTGTAAAAAATGCTAAGTACAGAATGTCGCCGAACCAAACGGCTAATAGTATGTACTGTGTAGACCGATAGATTATTTATTGCCCTCCATATTTGTTGTGCTAGTATTTCACAACATGACACATGACTATAGAAAACCAAACACTTTAACACATTATGTTCTATACAGATCTTTCAAAATTAAACGATAATCGTTTGTCAACATCGAATCGTCTGTCAGGTAAATTATGTTTATTTAGGTATACCCGAGTTAACGTTACTTTACATTGAATCATAGTATACTTTAACCTATAGTTCCCGCTATTCCTTCGAATGTGATATAGCCTAATTAAATAGTTCCCTCATTAGTATTACTTCTTTAGTCGACTTTTGTATTAAACACTGGTTTCATGAAGGATTCCAATACAATTCATTATGCATCACATAAGTATCATGCTTATTTAGAGAGCAATTAACAGATATAAATGTTAAATGTGTGTTGTGTTACTTATTGCGCTATTGTACAGTCCTCCCAAAGTCAAATGATAACGGTTTGTTAACATTAGCTCGTCCGTCAGGTAAACTATGTTTATCTAGATGTAACTGGGTATTCATGTCCAATGGTTACCGGTTAACCCCGCTATTCTTTCGAATGGGATGCTGCACTCATTTAATAAATAGAATCGGCAATATTCATGAATATTTGTGACATCATTCTTTACTTTTATACCATGTATATATTCATTGACAATATTCCATATTTAATCACTACACAGGCCGTGTATATAGCTTGGCTATTTTGACTTGAGTCTGACCTTTATGCAAGAATATATTATAAGGTTCTTGCATTGAATATATCAATTTCCGCGAGCGAATCGTGCAATATCGGCATTTGAGATTTGTGTTTGTACATGTATTACATCTCGAGCGTCTTCGTGATACTCCCCGATTATGAAAACATACAAACGGTCTAGTAAACGTAGGCAATATATTATGCTAATCGAAAGGTCAGGCTCGTGTCAATGTGGCCAAGCTATAGCATGACTGGATTAGCTGGCTTATTGTAAAGTAAATCAAGTGTTGACTTTTCTTTATGTGCCCAGTGGGGAGTTCATATACGAGTACTGAGTAGGTATATTTCACATATAACATGTCAGATGGTTTATTTGGTTTTACGGGGTGTCTATTGACCGTTGAATTACCCATTGCTTCAAATTCACCTTATTATTGAGGTAGTGAAACACTTATAGTATTGTTTATGATAATTGTCTCATATGCTTGTCCTTGCCGGAAACAACGAGTACTCCAGGTCCAAAATAATGAACATCCTTTTCAATGTTGATGACATTATAATTCGCTGGCTTAGAATAAGAAGGTCGTAACTACAAACTCAATATTTTGATAAAACAAGAAAAACAGTCTGACAATCATTCTTCTAGCTCTTTCAACTTCAGTTTGATTAACATGACAAGTTACCATTTTCCGGAAAATATGGCATGCTCATAAGAAACGCCTAATGGTTTAGATTTTAAAGATGCATTCGTCTTCTAAGGTCGTAAGTGGCACATACGACTTTCTCACTCTAAGCCAGCGAATTATACATGTATGTCATGAGATGATAACACAGTTCTAGTATGTCCTTGCTTCCTTTGTCTGCAATGTATAACACCATACACAGGGCCTCGATTTTAAAGTTTAACTCAAAATATCGCTTAGCAGGTCACCTTAGTAGTTTAGCGAAACTGTAATAAAAACACGTCTAACGTAGCAATGCAAAGCCAAGTGACGCATTAAATCAAAGAGACTGGTGGTATTTATAAGCACATTGCACGATTTATGCTCCAGTCAGTTGCATCCACGGCCCTCTCACCCCGGTTGATGGGTCGGGAAATTTACTTTTGGGTTGTAGCCCTCCACAACCCTGCCGGGGACAGCTGATGGTAAAATCACCGGTATTTATCCCTGGTCCCGGACTACTAAATAGTGTCCCTAGTGTATAGGTTCGGAGAAAAAATCCAACATTTGTCCGGCAGCGCTGGGAAGATAGAAGGTAAAAACACGGCCGTTTCCCCGGCCGTCACCGCCCATCCGGGGGGGGGGGGGGCGTCGATGCAACTGCCAGGTGCATTACTCGCGGACATTTACATAGTCAACCGAAGAAACTAGCAATATAATCATGCTACTCACTGTATGACTTATCGGATTACTATAAAATTCAACTTGTATCATTCATTGCTATTGAAAGCACATGTAAAATCTGATCACTGTACTCCTTATTTCGGTACTCAACAATTCAACGTGTACTCATTATTGCAATTGCCAGAAATCGGCTCGTTTATACACAGTGTTACTTTGTGAATACAAGTACCACTCCAGGATCCGGCCAAATTCTCCGTTACGCTATCAAGTAAAAATCTTCGATAGCCTAGTAGTTTAGCGTTCGCTTCGATTGCGAGATGTCCCGAGTTCAATCCCAGGTCACGTCATACCAAAGACAAAATAAAAATGATACCAGAAATTCCATTGCTTGACGCTCAGAATATAAGGGAAACTGGCTTTTCTTCTCTCATACCCTCATGGCGATGGATAACATCAGCAGTCGAGCGTTATTAACATAAGTTGGAAAAACTTGTTTCACAATCGACCTTAAATAATTTAGTACACAAAAAGTAAAATCACTTATTGGAACAACTTATGCAATGACAGTAGCCGGGTGATTTAGTGAATATACAATACCGTATATACCACCAAGGTTTTATAAAGATATCAATTATTTAACGACTTCACAATATTGTAAACATAGGGATTTAAGTCAATACCATTCAAGTGGCCCTATACATTATGCCCATGGATTATAATTGTAAAATCATTCATTTCGTGGGCATGTAATATTTGGTAAACGCTGATACCACGCGAGGTCGTAAACTCGTGTATTTCAGAAATGACGAGACAATTCAATTGCTTGACTGTCGATCAATCATGGGAACTTTGATATGGTGGTGACCAATAAAATATACATGTAAACATGAACATATATGTACATCTCACTCATCATATCGATGGCTTAGAATTAGAAGGTCGTTACTACCAAATCGATATTTTGAGAAAACAATAAAACTGTCTGACATTTACTCTTTACTTATGGTAAAACGAACTTTTACAACTTCATTTTGGTCAACATGACAAGTTCAGATTTTTATGAAAATGGGCTCATAAGAAGCGCCTTGTGATGCTTATTCTAAATATGTATGAATCTTAAAGGTTGTAAGTGGCACTTACGACCTTCTAATTCTAAGCCATCGATATACATACATGAACTCATATAAATAATATTTCCATCACACTCATCCATATCCATACGAGGGCGTATCCAGCATTAACCGGACTGGTGCTATATTTTTGCCACAAATGACAGAACGCAACTAGCCATGGTGCCAAGTGAGTCAAAACAACGTCGCGCAATTTTCAAATCTCGTTACCAATTCGTTACCAATTCGGATATTTACCTACTGCTACTGTTATGTGTGAAATATTAATAAGCCTTGTCAGAGTTCACTTTGCATCAGATATGTATGTGGGTTAAAGAACGTGGTAAGCCAGTGGAAGAAGCCACATGACGATGGCGAATGACTTTATAGGTTCAACATTAATCGAGTCGATCGGAGATGCTGTGAACTACTGATGTTAAACGGCAGAGAAACATGTTATCTGCTAGGTATGAAGTACGAAACTGCACACACAATATTCGACTGAAAAACGCCATATTTGGCATGAAGACATGTTTATTACGTCATAATCAATTAAATCATAAATATGCTAAGTGTTTCGGGGTCAAGAAAGACTGTGTAAGATAGTGGAAATTGCGAAGTGCTAACATTTTGCATACGATGTCACACGACGTCACGATACGATAGCCCCGGTCCGCCACCCCTATTGTGCAGTTTTATGTATATTATCATTTTTTAGCAAATCACTTGAAATTATCAGGAAATGTCAAGAAGACGTGGTGTAATATTTCATTTGTTGTGTTTTATGTTTAGCTTTAAATTGTATTTACAACCAAATGACCTCCATTGATATCGCATGATTCACCTTTTTGTCTAGTCCTTCGAAATTCGGGTCATTATTATTGTTTTGTCTAGCCCGTCGAAATTCGCGATTCGGGTCATTATTATTTTTTATTATGTATATAAAGTTTGCGTTGCGTTTATTTCAGTGACTGGCCATCACAACAGCTAGGTAGTGATATATACGGCAATGTGTGACAACCATGAATGGATCGTGACGGACAGACATATACATACATCAGGTAAAAATGTGTTCTTATCATCACTTGTAACTGTTGTAATAATAATAATAAAAAAATATTAATGACTTTATTTTACGAGGTTAACACATTTGCATATAAACACAATCTTCCATGCGTACCTCAACACAGATAATACAGTAAAACTTCGTTAAGACGAGCATTGATATTACGAGCACTCGGCTTATTTCGAGCAAATTTCAAATTGCTGTCGAATTAGCTTAATATATGTTGTATCATTATATAACACCGCTATGTCGAGCTCACGGTTTATTTCGAGCATTATACGTGTCCCGATCACAAACAGTTTGTAACATGAAAGTTCCAAGCATATTAAATTAAACAAATGAATTAAAGTTAAACAAACATAATTATTAACGTTGATGAGTTATGGAAATATTGTATAAATGCATCACTGAATTATTTAAAACATACAATTGTACAAATACATAATTACATGTATATACAAGCTCAATGTATGAAATGTAATCTTGACATGATTCTAAAACATGTGTAGTAACAATTATCTATTGATAGTCCCATTCTCGAAACTTCCATGTTATTAACATACTTCTCAGTAAAACGGAGTTACTAAAGGTAGGGATCAAATGCACGAACATTACGTACATGTTTATGCGTACTTGCCTTGTGAGCGTAATGTACAACATGGCCATTTAGTAAAGCACCAGTCCTAGTTACGAATGACATGCGGATACATTTTAAAATGAATCCTAAAGAATTTGAAGGATGTTTCGTTTAGAACCCACACGACAAAATTAACCTAGTTTACACTACTTTTTTTTAAATTACAATCGACACAAATGTCGACATAATTAAATTGAAAACCATGTTTTTTTAAAATGAATTTCCTTAATGAATTTTCAAACATAACCCCAATATTTGAAGGCAGTAATTTGCTGCAGCCCACTTACAGTTTGCAGATCCAGTTAGTTTAGAACATTTGTTTTATTTGTTTGTCAAGAAATTGGTTCAATTGTCAATTACGCACTATCTCTAAATAATTTCAAGTTAAATAAAGGGTCTAAATTAGGCATTGTATGCGAAACTTGAAAAATTTACGATTTGTGGGGCAAAACTCCGGTGGCCATGACTACTATTGCATTGTCAATTCATACAACAAATAGTGCATAGCCTACCTAACTTATATACAAACGACTAGTTTTTTTTCAAATAAAAAAGTTAAAACACTTTAAAAATTCTCAACATTTTCTTGGAATATAACAACGTCGTACTTTGCAATAGCATCGACATAATGCATAGTCTATCATATTCTATGTTCCGTAACCCTTTCTACTAGACAATATTCGTGCATTAGTTTGTGTTATGCTCAAAATGGTATCGTTCTGAGCTATATGGCTACTATTGTATATTTTATTCATAGATAATTTGTGTGACAGGTTATTTATTTTCAAAACTCCTCTGTGTTAAACTTGTGTTCTAAGATAAAATAGTTTACTAAATTCTTCCCATGTTAAACACTATTTGGATTTCTAGATCTGAGCCCTTTGGTAAACAAGGGGTATAACAAATACAAGTCGTTATTCATTTTATCGTAGCAGTTATTTCCCTTGAATTGAAACAAACTGATACTTCACAAGCCTAAAATGGTTATACAGTATTTTTTAAAGTGTTATGTTAACTAGTACAAGTACACTAATATTTATTGGCTTGGAATGGTAACTTTCTTGTTCAATTGAAGTAATCCGATGTTATTAAACAACTATAACTATCTAAGCTACTCTGGTCAGGAAGCTATTTACCAAAACATGTAAAGATACATGTATGTTAAGATAGTTATGATAACTGTGAAATATTACTGAATTGTCTTTATCCGTATTATTTCCAGTTGCACGTGTAGTACAATGTGTATGCATATTTGTGCATGTCGCGAGACTGCTAGAATCGCTATTTAAAACTGTTATTTTAGCCTATCATTACCACTGACATATTTGTGGATAACAGCGTTTACTTCAGCTTCAATGTAGATACTCGTCAAAATCATGAAATATATAATTAATAACGAGGTCTAATACTGTGCACGTGCGTAGTGCTCGTTAAAATCTCATAAAAATGTATCTCTTTGCGGTTAATTCATTATATAATCTTTCTGAAATGAGAGTGCATATCGATTTTAGGCTTTTGAAGAGCTCTCATGAGAATTTGTTGTGTTTTGATTACACCGAGGCTATGCAAAGTTGTTGATTGTAAGATATACTTGAGCGGAAGTCTGTCATTCAAGTTTATTTGTGTATTTCGGATCCTTGCATCGATATAATAATCGATGAACATTATTTTGTTTTGTGATTATGTTAGTTTTTATCTGAACATAAAGTTTTGCAACTTTCGGAAGTTTACCTTGTGACGTGATATTTACACGATCGTGAAAGTTACACTGTGTCTGTGGTAGTCGGTCCGAAGTGTCACCGATACAAGAACGGATATCGAGGGCAATAACTTCACTAAGCTTGTTTTTGGATTGTTATAATATAATTGACTATATCATTATCACGTTATGAATACTGCTGTGACCTGTCATTCATTTACAGTACTCTGAAAATTGAAATTAAGTGGCAAACATTTTGTAATTTAAATCTGGACACATATAATATTCAGCCTATTCATAGCCAGTGAATCTAATTAATTAAAATACAACATTTAGTTAACTAACCTGTTTTGCCCATTCTACCCGTGGTTCAGGTATGAAAATGTACTCTCGTTGTTGTTGTAAGGTAACTTCCTCCGTTCATATCGGCTTGTGTTAATTGCATTTGGCAATATCATAATTAAAATTTATATGAGTATCCTATTACAATTAGGAAAATATACGTAGTCAGGAAAAATATGAGACATTAAACTCAACCGATGGCTGATGGAGAAAATTATCCATTAATGGAGGAAAGAGCAGAATACAGGGATACAACTGCTCAATTCTTGCGCTCCTTCTCTATCCTCAGTGATGACTCGGACTTCGATGAATTAGAGGAACCTGACACTCCCGGTGATGAACTTGATGGTTGTTCCTACAATGATGTCAGGCACACAACCACATCGGGGGTCAGTGTCGAGTGTGGAAAGCCGCTGGATAATTCAGGTACTGTCAATCATTTCTTAATTATTGCAGTTTTTGTTAAGGTTTCTCGGAATATTTTTTTCTTCTTCATTTTGCATTATTGGAGTCATCATGATTACTTTGGTTTGCCTTATAACAGGTTTTACAGGTTCCTCAAAAATTATTTCCATACAAATTTTTTTTCGACCTACCTACCCACCTTAGGCTTAAAAATCTTGGGGCGTGTTAGGGCAAACAGACAATATTTTAAGGATGGCCCAATATGTTAAGTAAAATGATACTTATTATTCTAGATAATTATGAAATAGGGATTTGAAACAGTGGTCCTGTCAGATCGGACAGTTAAGGTCAGTATAAGTTAAGTTAATAAGTATCAATTGTATCATATGACAACCTATCTGTATCATGATTCAATCAGTTAATAATGACTCATTCAATTTTAAATTACATGTATTGAGTACATGTAATTGTTTAACATAGCAATTGATTATTGACAAACAATTCTTGTATTTATCTATTTCAGAGAGTAAAATTATACCATTCTCCAGCATTCACAAACCTGCAAAGGGTTTCACACATGTACGCCCTAATTGTTGGTTAAATGGACACGATATCATCGCCAGAATAACTGAAGTTAAAAGAGAAGACCATCCCCATATGACCAGGAAGGCATTTAACCCAAACCTGTAAGTCCGTACAATTGACTACGCACTGATAGATCTATGTTTTTAGCTCACCTGTCACATAGTGAAAAGTTGAGCTTTTGTTATCACTCTTTGTCCTTTGTCCGTCCATTCGTCCGTCGATCAACAATTTGTTGTGTGCATTCTATAGAGGAAACAGTTTTGATTCAATCTTCTTGAAACTTGGTCAAAAGAATTTTGTTCTCCATGAAATCTAGGTCAAGTTCTAAACTGCGTCATGTGGGGTCAAAATGAGGTCAAATCTTTGAAAAACCTTGTGTTCACTCCAGATGTCGCCGTTTTGATCCCATCTTCATGAATATTTATCATAATGCTGTTCTCATTAAAATCTAGGCCAAGTTCAAACTTGGTTAATGTGGGGTCAAAAACTAGGTCATTAGGTCAAATCTTGAACAACTTGTGTTCACTCCAGAGGTCATGGTTTTGATCCAATTTTCTCGAAACTTGGTCAGAATGTTGTTCTCCATACAATCTGAGCCAAATTTGAAATTGGGTCATGTTGGGTTAAAAACTAGGTCACTTAGTCAAATCTCAGAAAAACATTGTGTTCACTCCAGAGGTCACCGTTTTGATCCAATTTTCATGATTCTTGGTCAGAATGTCGTTCTACATGAAATATAGGGGGAGTTCAAAACTGGGTCATGTGGGGTATAAAACTAGGTCACTAGGTCAAATCTTAGAACAACATTGTGTTCACTCCCTAGGTCACCGTTTTGACCCAATCATCATGAATCTTGGTCAGAATGTTGTTCTTCATAAAATCTAGACCTTGTTCAAAACTGGGTCATGTTGGGTCATACTATGTCACTTGGTTAAATCCTAGGGAAACATTGTGTCCATTCAAGAGGTCAAAGTTTTGATCCAACCTTCATGAAACTTTGTCAGAATGTTGTATTTCATGAATCATTTTCGAAACAGGGTCATGTGGGGGTTAAAAACTAGGTCACTAGGTCAAATTTTAGAAAATGCTAGTGTTCATTTTCAAAGGTCACAGTTTTTATCCAAACGTCATGAATCTTGGTCAGGATGTTGTTCTACATGAAATCTGAATAATGTCCTTGCAGTGTTTAATCTAGCTCACAATGACAGGGGGTAATTTTGGAAAAATAGGGGCCCCTGAAATATTAACAAAACATTCCTAATAAACATAAAAGTATTTCTGTTTTGAAAAGCCCCTCAAATGTTAAGCTACATTTAGCCTCAATGATTTTAACTATCAAATTCACAAAATTATGTCATTAGTTTTGTCAAATCTGTCGAATGAATGGCAATATCTTTGAGTCCAAGAGGATGAATGTGTCAATAATGCTTCAATGACTGGAAGCTGACATCATTACCATAGCAATGGAAAGGTACTTGAAGAGTTACTGAATGAACTACAAAGGACTAAAAAGTAACGAAAAGATAATGTAGCAAAAAGACTCAGTATTTTCAGAGTGTGCCCACGAGGCCAATGACAATATCTCAAGTGCGCCATTTCAATTTTTAGAGGTTCAATGGCACAGCCTAGATTGAACACTGTTAACTTGCATGGATTTTGTATATGAACACTTTCCTCACACCAATTTCACTTGATCTCATTTTGACCTTCACAATAACCCCATTTTGGACTTACACTTACTAAAATGCCAATTTCTTGGATAATCTAAACAGACTGTTTTATATAATGTTTTGTGGACAAGATTTTCAGTGGATTTAACACATTCTTGTTTTTTTACCTGATTCCTATCTCACATGCTTCTGAGTGATGTATAATGAACACTTCAACTGCAGCCAACTCTTGTTATCTCAAAATTTGTTGGACTGTGAAAAATAATTTGACATACTGTAAAATCATTACTTTTCGTGGGGGATTTAATTTCGTGGATTTCATGGTTCACCTCAACCACTAACTTTAATCCCAACGAACATTAATTTTGACACTTGTTTTATTACCTGAAATGCAAAATCCACAAATTTAAGTCCCAACGAAATTGTCTTTTTAACCAAAACCACGAAACGAAATTAAATGATTTTACAATATTGAAAATTTGAGATAGGTCAATTTACAACAAAGTACAGCAGCTGTTACACATGAATTCATTATTTCTAATTATTTTTATTTTTTGCCGAAGTATTGATATGAAATATATTTGTAGCAACAGGAAGTAGACAATGATTCTCCTGTCAAGTGGTTTACTGTCTGATTTGTAAAACTCCATGTTATGTCTCCTCCAAATTAATTTCAGATCTTTATCAAAATATTTATCTCTAATATATGGATAATTTCTGTCATTTAAATCATAAACTGTTAAACATTGTACTACCAGTTTTCAATCTAGCTTACCTTGACAGGGAGGGGGCATTTGGGCCCATAGATCATGCAACAGGGGGCCATTTTGGAAAAAAGGGGCCCTTGAAATATTCACAAAACATTCTTTGCAACATTTATAAGGTTTGATAATTATAACGCAGGGTCGGTATTTATAAAGCATCTGAAGTGAATTTTCTTAATATGTCAAATTTTCCTTAAGTGTTTCAGCTAGACAGGAAAACTAATATTAACAATGTTTTAGATAGTTTAGAAGCATGATGTAAAGAGCTACATTAATCATATAGAAAGCACAGGCTATTTTTGGCTTCCTGTGAAATTTGGGCAGCTCAATATTTTAACTTAAGTCAAAATATTTAAACTTTCACTTAATATGCTTTATAAATACTGGCCCAGTTCTACTAGTTTTGAAAATCCCTCAAATTCTAAGCTTCATGTAGCCTAAATCAGATTTTAACTATCGATAGAATTCAAAATCACAAAAAAATATTATTCCATTAGTTTTGTTAAATCTGTCGACTGACTGGCAATGAGGATGAAATATAAATATGTTAGAATTGTCAATATTTTGGTGGACCAGGTCGTGATTGAGTGATTAGTGAAAAGGAAACTTCGGTGCTAAAAAAAAGTATTCAGCCAAATTACTGGCATCATTTGACATCCATGGGAGTTGCTTATGTTCTTTTTGCAATATCACCTGTTTTGGTGTAATTAGGTCAAAGGTCAAGGCCACCAAGACTATTTTATTCAAAATGTGACATTGCTAAAAAAAATGAAAACACTTCGGCCTAGGTAAATCTTCAAAGTTCATGTGTGCATGCATCTCATTAAGACCTACCACCTCCACCTGTTCTGTGGTCACTAGGTCAAAGTTCAAGGTCACCAAGACTGTTTAATTCAATATGTGACCTTGCTCATAAAATGAAAACAATAAACAATGCTTTTACTAAGCAATATGGGTAATTGTATTAATATATTGTATAAATGTTTGTTTTTGTTTTCAGGTACACTATAGAAGTTATTCATGGCGACTATCAATGGACAGTTAAAAGGAGATATAAACATTTTGACAGTTTGCATAAAGCACTGAGGTTGTTTCGAGCTCGATATTCCTTTCCTGTACCAACCAAACAGTATGTTTACTTGTTTATTTTCTGATTACTGTAAACCATTTAATATCAATGGGATAAAATTTTGTGGTTTTGGTAAAAAATACCATTTCGATGGGACTTTAATGCGTGGATTTTGCATTTCAGGTAATAAATACAAGGTTCAAAATTATTGTTCCAGGGGATTTGTTTTCGTGGTTGTCGGTGTCCGATGACAGTGCTTAGTGTGGGGGGGCATCCGTGTCCTGAGGACACATTTCTAAGTTCAATGTTTATTCAGTTGACATAGTTAATTTTCTTACATTTTGGATTGCTATGGTTTTGTATTCTTGTTTATGTTTGAAGTTGGAAAAAGCTGTGTTTATTAGTCCCCTACCGGTTTTCAAATTAGTCTGCTACCAGTTTTCAAAGGGAGAGGACTATAGATTTGCTGTCAGTCAGACAAAAATTGTGGTTGCCATGGCTACAGAAACATTGAAAACCAGAACACCAGTAAGGTTGGGGACTTCTGTATTGCCTGCAATTCCTAATTACTTGTTATATTATTGTTGATGAAATCAGTGTTTTCTATTTTGTTTTGAACATATAGGGAAAAGTTGTCCTTTGGGAAAAATGGAGAAAAATAATTTAGATTATATTGTCTACTTCTTAGTATGATATTGAGTAATTTTAACTTCAAAAGTTGTATTATAATTTTTGTTACTGAAAATATTCAACAACATTGTAAGGGAGAATACACAATATAAGGAACATGTGTTCTTGTTTAGAAGTCTATCTGGCAGCACAGGCTGAATAAGAAATTATATCACAAACTTCCGTTTACATTTCCCAATTTTTTTTCATCCATTCAATATACAGTTGACACCCGTTGTGTCGACATCGCTTGTATCGACACTCCGGTTTAGTCGACATACTTTAAAATCCCCGATTTTGGTCACTCTATGTTCTATATTAAAACTGATGTTTGACTCGACATGCCCATGTCGACACTCCGGTTATATCGACACGACTTTTCTGGCCGAAATGATATTTTCGCACCTTATTGTCATTGTTTGTGTCGACATCAAGTCAAAGTGATTGAAATAGAAAAGTTGTTAATTGACCATGAAAATATTTCTGTCTCGATCCATTGTTTGTTAAACAATTAAATTGTTCACACTGAAATTGAATGGTGTTAAATCGAAGTTTGAAAACAACTTGATACCCGAGTGAGTCTCAGCGCATAATTTAAATAATTATTTAATCAACAGTTTTGTGTTTTAAATGATATCTGTCACAGCGCAAATTTGACAAATTTTTGCCGTTACACCATGCAAACAAAAATGAGTGATTAAAGTTGTCTATAAAATAATCATGAATCGTCAATTCAATCTTATTGTCATTATGACTACCAAAAAAACACACAAAGTAAAAAATACGACTAGTTAATATTACAACACCACTATAACAGCGAAACGAAAGCTTAATGTCGAATCATAATACACGTACATACAATGCTTATACACACACTTGTATATAAGGTAGGAAAACTTGTCAGTATTGTTGGATCCGGATGTGTCGACCTCAGGATATGTCGACACAACTTTGACGGTCCCAAAAATGTCGACATAACGAGTGTCGACTGTAGTATATATATTTGACAGGTTTGCAATGCCCGGGTGTGATTCGTATATCACATCAAACTATACGCTATTGACCAAAGCCTGTACCATTCACTGCTAGTCTGTACTAAATTCAAATGAAACTGTCACATTAGAACAAATCTGAAGTATATCGCTGTAGATTGCTGTTTTTAGCAAACATCCTTACTGCAATTAGCGTTGAAGAATATCAAAACGATGTGACGATGGGGTCCAACCCGGACTGGCTCATCGTCGAAAGTAACTGATATTTAAATACGATTCTGTTCCTTTTCTCTTATGAATGGTTGAAAATTGGGAATGTTAAACGCTGTTTTTAGCTCACCTATCACATAGTGACTAGGTGAGCTTTTGTGATCACTCTGTGTCCGTCATCCGTCTGTCAGTCAACAATTTCAAGGTCATGAGGCCCTAAAAGGGGTTTAAAATGCAAATTTCAAAAGTCTTCTTGTCTTAAACTACGAGGCCCTGGACTGGGCTTTCATATTTGGTATGTAGCATCAACTAGTGGTCCTCTCTCATGACAATTCAAATTTTGCCCCTTGGCTCAGAATTGGCCAGCCAGCGGGGTATCAGTTTTACATAGACTTGTATAGGGAAACTTATAAAAATCTTCTTGATGTGTAAAACTACAATGCCTAGAACTTTGATATTTATATGTAGCAACAACTAGTGGCCCTCTATACAAAGATTGTTTAAATCATGCCCTTGGGGTGAAAATTGGCCCCGCCAGGGGTTTGTCAGTTTTACATAGACTTATATAGGGAACATGGGAAAATCTTCTTGTCTTAGACTACAATACCTTGAGCTTTGATATTTGGTATGTAGCATCATCTATTCCTACTTCTTAGAAGGTGTAAATGTTTTCTTAGGTCACAATTTATAAGTGTATATTGACAGGTGTGCGACCTATGGGCCTTTGGGCCCTCTTGTTTTGTGATATACTTTCTTAGCCTGTGCTGGCAGCAAGACAACTTGAAACATGTTTAAATGCTTCCTTTATAGACATCGTGAAAGGAGAATTAGTATGAAGGAAGAACGGAAGGAGAGAAGAATAAAAAAGAAACAAGCTAAAAAAATCTCCAGATTTCCAAAAAAGCCAGAAATGCTTGTACGAGAAGATGCATTGGAGAAAAGACGGGTAAGGTGACATGCCTAATCCCTAGTGTCATTCCACCTTCCTTTTATTATGTCTCTCCATATACCGTCTCAAAATGTAGTGTTGTCTGTCTGTCCCAAAATGTAGTGTTGTCTGTCTGAGTAAACCAAGTAAGCCAAAGAAACAACGTATTTGTATAAAGAAGTGAGGCAGGGGTGCAGAAATTCACAATTTTTTCAATTGCCCATGGGCAAGTTGGACTAAAAAATCTGCTTGCCCGAAGACTCAATCTACTTGCCCAGGAAAACACAAAAAGCATCAAAATTATAGTTTCGATGATTTATTTAATATGTCAAGCATGACAAAAGGTCAAAATAGCCAAGCTATAAATGTGTATATATGTATATCGATGTCTTAGAATGAGAAGGATGTAACTACTACTTACCACCTTATAAGACTCATACACTTACGGACTTTGAAAACGCACCACTTTTCAGGGGTCAGTATTTTTTGTATGAACTATTTAGGATTATTTTATACCAATGGAATAATGTTACTGGGTTAGAACGTTGTCGGTAAAGTATATTTTAATTTATTTTTACTAACCGAATTGCTAATAGTGACCACGTGTCCAAATCCCATTTTTAGCGTGTGAGTCTCGTGCGAATGACAATATCCGACCTGTGTAAATGACGATGTGTAAACGATTCATTAGCATACCAAAAAAACAACACATTTTAAGTTTTCAAAACCAAAGGTTACATTTAATGTCAATCTCAAACTGATGTGCCTGGAGATAAAAACATGTTACAAACCGGAAGTAGCCACCGCGTGGTTTTTGCACGATTAAGTTGTCGTGATACAATAAATATTCGTCCACAATAGCGTTTTATGCCAACTGAAACCACCGTTTATCTTCAAATAGGGATTAAAGGCATAAAAAGCCACCGAATTCGGATCAATTAATGCGCATGCTCCGCCATAAAAAGGACTTCCGGTCAACAAACGTGCCTGTCAAAAGAATGCTTGGTGTCGATAGATATGCTAAATCATCAAATAAAAATATCAAACACGTTTATTTATGAAATATAACATTTTCACTTAGTACCCTGCCAATTTTATTTTCATCTAACATTGAACACGTGCTTCAACATGCAGTCACTTCCTTCTTGTATTACTATTTCCGGATGACACGGGTGTTAACCTTGGACAGTATGAATATAACCATGCGTATAAATAACGAATAACAGTCAATTTTCTTGAAGAAAGCAATATCTGCGTGATGGAATGTCCCAGATTTGGATTCCACCGAAAATATTTGACATGTTCTTTCACACCTGAGTCCATGGATAAGTTCAATGACCCGATCTGCCCACACGATTGTCCGAACCTGTGTTGGTGAATAGAGGAACATTCTCCAGAAGCGAATTGACATTGTAATGAGTACCCGCTGTTGTGAACGCACCAAAACATAACTTTACACGCACTTTCCACAAATGTGAATTTGGTTTTGAGACTTAAGCACGTGGATGTCACGTGACTAAGTAACATTGTTAACTGTCGTTTTGAAAGTTTGACAGATGTTAAAACATAAATTGAGCTATCTATAGACAAAATTTTAATACAATTAAACAATGTTTACTATTAAATTTCGTGGTTTGAATAAGTGGTGCGTTTTCAAAGTCCGTAAGTGTACATATTTAAAATCTGCTTCATGAGGAGCTTCTTATGAGCCTATGACAAGTTTTAAAAACGTGTTTGCCCATAGGTAAAGAGTAATTACAGACAGACACAGTACTGTGTACCTAATACTAGCCTAAGATCATTTTCTGTCATATTTAAGGGATTCGCTGTTGTGTTTAGGTAAACTAGTGACTTAATATTATTTTCTCATGATAATTCTACACTTGCACATGGGTAAAAAAGCCCAAGTCGGGCAAATGGGACACTGGGATGGTATTCACAAAGCATTTTAAGTGAAACCTTAAATATTTTTACTTAAGTTAAAATATTAAGCTGAACATATTTGCCAAGAAACAAAGAAAACCCAATATTTTCTATATGATTACTGTAGCACTTTACCTTATTCTTCTTAACAATGGAAATAATTGTTATTCTTGATTTCCCTGTTTAGCTGATACACAACAGGAAAATATGAGATTTTGAGAAAATTCTAAGCTTTCACTTATTATATAAGATGCTTTGTGAATACCGCTCCTGGAATTGCACACCCCTGTGAAGATAGTGTATGAGTGTGGAGAGGACTTGAGGAGTGTGCAACATGTGACAGAAATACAAGATTAAACATATGTTGTTGTACATAGAGCATTGATTTCTCTATATCGTATATAGGATGTCATTCAGTAGGTAACAATTGTATATTGATGAAATGACACACAGATGTTATACAACACTATAGAGATTATGTGTACCATATTGAAACCTCTCTCAGATAATCCTCACCTACCGTTATATAGCTTGGCCACATTGACACGAGCCTGACCTTTTGATAAGCATAATTTAACAGTCAATATATTGTTTACGTTAATAACGTTAATAACACCGATTGTATATTTCCATAATCGGGAAGTATCACGAAGACGTTATACAAACACAAATATGAGATAACGATAGAGCACGATTTGCACGATTGGCACTTGAATTCGTGGATTTTGCATTTCAGTTAATAAAACAAGTGTCAAAATTAAAGTTTGTTGGGCTTAAAGTTCGTGGTTGAGGTGAACCACGAAATCCACGAAATTTAATCCCCCACGAAAATTAATGATTTTACAGTATTCATAGCAAGAACCTTGTAATATATTCTTGCATAAAGGTCAGGCTCAGGTCAAAATAGCCAAGCTATAAATGTATATGGTATATATATATATTCACCAGTATTAACACTAATATCAAACATTCTCATACAAGATAATTAACTTCTCTCCTTCTCATTGTGATCAATATACCAGTAAACTATCAAGTTAATTCTTAGCTGTCTTTTCAAAGAAAAAAACAAGCTGTTATTGTCAGCACACAGTTGTCAGTGTTACAACATTGCTCCAAAATATCCAAAGATATCCAATTAACCCCTGGAATACTTTAAAATCATTAATTTTCGTAGGGGTTAAACTTCGTGGATTTCGTGGTTCTCCTCAACCACAAACTTTAATCCCAACAAACATTGATTTTGACCCTTGTTTTATTACCTAAAATGCAAACTGCAGGAATTCAAGTCCCAACGAAATTGTCTTTTTTACCAAAACCATGAAATTTCGTCCCAACGAAATTAAATGATTTTACAGTAATTGTTCATCATGAGAAGGACAGTCCCTTACCACTAGAAAGTTAATTTGTATTTTTAGTCTTATTACTTTGTTAATGTCTGTCTGTTGGTTGGTAGACCAAATTGTATTATTTCCATAAATCCAGAAAGCTTAACTATACAATCCCCAAACTCTACTTGGATAAATAGGCCAAATGGTTGCAAGCAAAAGTTCAAGAATGTTTGATGCCGTTGTAACAGGCCAAATTTCCCCCTGTCCAGACGCAATGCTTAGATGCTATGTAGTTTAATAGTAATTTCTGAACCTACAGTTTTAACTAAACAAGTAAAAAATGTGATAGAAATAAAGATTGAAATGTTCAGAATTAAGATAACCATGGGGTCTTTTTATGACCAGTCATCTTTTAAGCCAGGCAAAGAAACTTAATGTTTAAAATCTAAGGTACCAATAAATGTATAGTATTTACAAAAAAGAGCCCTGGTCTTCAAAAATATTATTGCTTCCCTGTTCCGCAAATACAGTGTAGTGTTATATAGGCAAATGGTTGGGGAAATAATCTCTGTATACTTATTTTTTGTGGGCAGTGTAAATAGTAACGAGTGTATTAAAAACAGTTCTTTCACCCATAATTGTAATATTCATAATTATGATTATATTTTCAGTTGCATCTAGAGCAGTATTTACAGAGTATTCTAGAATCCAAGTGGTACAGGAACCATTCAGAAGTGGTAAGTATGAGCAATTTATGCGTATATACTGTAAAATCATTTAATTTCAATGGGACAAGATTTTGTGGTTTTTGGTATAAAAGATCACTTCGCTGGTACCTTAATTTGTAGATTTTGCATGTAAGGCAGTACTTTGTAAAACCAGGTGCAAAATTAGTGTTTGATGTGATTTGATTTTGTGGTCTAAGGTGAACAACGAAATGTACGAAATTTAATCCCCCACAAAAATTAATGAATTTATAGTATGTAACTAACTGTTGTACTGGATGAGGATGAGACTTGTTAGTGCTACATTGCATGGCCATGTGGGTCACAGTCTTCAGAAGAATCAATGTGGCTGTTACACCAATTCATTGATTTTTCTTGGTTAGTTTTACAGCCTTTTAAAGGCACTTTCCCCTGGCAAAATAACCTCCATTTTCCCCAAAAATCATCATTTTTTCCCCAAAAAGTAAGTATGCTTTCCCCCATGGTTCCTGTCTTATAAAAGCAACATATTGGCATGGCTGTTTTTTAAGTCAAAATAGTAGATTTTTAAACTAACCAAGGTATTTGCTACATCAGTTGAGTACAATCAGTAGAAAAAGCCAAATGTGAATGAATTAAGACTCAAAAACAATATTTTTAATAATTCCCAATTTCGCGATTTTTCTCGCTAAATTTTCCCATCTTTAAAGGAGCAGACTGTGTTAAAAAAAACACTGCAGCTTTATGTATGATCAAACCTATATTGTTGGTACAAATGTGTGGTGCATTTACATCATTTAAATTAGTATAAGCAATAGGGCTGTAACGGTATACCGCGGTATACGAAATACCGCGGACTTCAGTCCCACACGGTTCACGATACAAGACTTCTATATTTCGGTACGGTTCGGTATTAGGTTTTTTATGAGCAAAATAATATTCAGACAATGACAACGCCTGACAACCTTCTGATTATGTATAATTACCATGTATCACTCAATTAAATTTTATTAAGTAATGCTTCATATTGTCTTAATTCACTTACACTAGTTGGTAGGCACATAATAATTGCTGTTATAGAAGATCAAATTCATTATCACTTAAAAATTGAAGTATATAAGCTGCTGTTAGAGAATATTGTATCATACCGAAATATACCGAACCGTTAGAAAAATTAACGATACGTATCATATCGTGAGGTGAGCGTACCGTTACACCCCTAATAAGCAACAAACTTTTACATACAAAGACATAAAACTGCAAGGAAGCAGGTGACACGAAAGCTTAGAAAGGCTACTTTAGAGACATCAGTCGATTTTACAAATGTCCTCGCCGAACATTTGTATCATTCATTTGCCTGAAAATAAAGTATAAAACTTCAAACGTTTCACAAAATAAGGGTTACTACAAGGGTCAGTCAAAAGTAACAGTTTAATGAGAGTTGCTTATTAAAACCTGTAAAAGCTGTTTGGAGTTGTATTTTCTAATTGGATAATGAAGATACTGATTGTTCTTTATTGAACTACAACTGTAATTCATGGACATGACATACTCAGTCTGTTTACATGTAAATGAACATAAGTTATTATACCCCACTCTGATACAAAGTTTATGGATCTATTTTGGTGTAATGCCAAGGGTTGACACTAACTAGTTTTGGTCACTGGTCCGCCAGAAAAAAAGCGTTAAAATTTTAAAGAAAACAGCTACTGGTCCTTCATGAATTTGACTGGTCCTTTAAGATTTTCACTGGCCCGGGGACCAGTGTTTGTGTCGAGCACTGAATGCTTGATGTTGGTCTGATGGGTGCGTGGGTAGGTTTTCCATGCTACTTCTTGGTAATCAGTTGTCAGATTTCAATGTGATTTTGCATGCCTCATCAGTACCAAGCCAAGTTTGCACATTAATTGATAATTCTTGTTCTATTCAAATTTACCTATAATCAAGCACAAAGTATAATTATTGATGTAATTCTGTTTCTATTTCAGTTGAAGTTCCTTGAAGTTTGTGAATTGTCATTTGTGAATAGACTTGGTCAGAAATGGAAAGAGGGCGATGTTAATAAATGTTCTGGTGGACGAAGAATCTCTATAGGATGTTGTGGATGTCTCAAGAAATATCATGTTGCTGGTCGCTGGAGTAAACGGTACGATTGTGAGAAACTATAATATGTGTAATCCAGACTAAATATAATTAATTGTCAGTGTCATGCATCACCATGTGTACCCAGATATTTTTTGTTTAGCTGGGTTAGAGTATGAAGGGTCATGTGCTAGGATATGGAGGGTCATGGGTTAGAGTTTGGAGAGGCATGTGTTAGAGTATGGTGGAGGGTCATGGGTAAGAGTTTGGAGGGTCATGTGTTAGAGTATGGTGGAGGGTCATGGGTTAGAGTTTGGAGGGCATGTGTTAGAGTATGGAGATTCATGGGTTAGAGTACAGAGGGTCATGGGTAAGATTATGAAGGGTCATGTGTTAGTGTATGGAGTGTCATGTGTTAGAGTATGGTGGAGGGTCATGGGTTAGAGTATGGAGGGTCATGTGTTAGAGTATGGTAGAGGGTCATGTGTTAGAGTATGGTGGAGGGTCATGGGTTAGAGTATGGAGGGTCATGTGTTAGAATATGGTGGAGGGTCATGTGTTAGAGTATGGTGGAGGGTCATGGGTTAGAGTTTGGAGGGCATGTGTTAGAGTATGGAGAGTCATGGGTTAGAGTATGGAGGGTCATGGGTTAGAGTATAGAGGGTCATGGGTTAGAGTATGGTGGAGGGTCATGGGTTAGAGTTTGGAGGGTCATGTGTTAGAGTATGGTGGAGGGTCATGGGTTAGAGAATGGAGGGTCTTGTGTTAGAGTATGGTGGGTCATGTGTTTGAATTTTGAGTATCATTGGTTTGAGTTTGTTGGATTAGTGGTTATGGTGTGGAGGGTCTGGTAAGGTTTAATATATTCCCGAACTTTCTTATTTTCTCTTAGGTATCCATTTTCATTTGTAAGATTTAGAGGAATATACAGTTGAGACAATTCTGCTACATAATGCCAACAATCAATATACAAAGTAACACAAGCTGATTATTTCTCAATGATGATGATATTTTACAACACTATAGTCTCAGCCTTAATTATTTATAGACTATGAATATTACTGCAGTTCCATTCCCCTGTTTGCATAATGTACCCCATGGGAGTGATACTGTATGTGAATGCATTACCATCTTCTAAGTCATCAAAAGAAATTATGCGACTTAGTGATGGAAATATTCCAGGCATAATTCTATAGAATCACTCGATGGTATTGTGTGATGTGATTATATTGTTTCTGTCATTCCTGAAGTCTTACTGGAGTGAGGAATATTTATATGAGCCGTTCTCCAGGAAAACCGGGCTTAGTGACAAATTACGAAAATCATGATAAAATATTGTTAGAAAGGCATGACTCTTATTAACAGTTTCTGAAAATTTTAACTAATTATTACATACTTTAACAAAGTTATAGACTTTTGACACTTAACACTCCCGCCAAGTTTTTGAGTTACGTTTGCAAACGTCATTCGAACATTGTTTGACGTAACATTAACAGTCATATCATAACTCATAAGTTTTTGATAAATTATTGACGAAGGTTTTCAAAATTTTGTCACCTTTTAAAATAATATTCTTATTTCAATAAAATAGGACCAAATTTGAGTATGTTTTAAAAGCGAAAAGTAGCTGCCACTATATCCCTGTTTTCTCAATACGGGTAATCTTCATAAATCAGTCCTCATAGCAACGACGTAAGTTATTTTACCATAATTTATGACAAAATATAAATCTTAATTTCTTAATATCATTACATGATTACTATTATAATGTCACTAAGCCGGGTTTTCCTGGAGAATGGCTCATATTAATGATTACTATACATGATATCTCAGACAGTAACCATTTAGCATACTGATATATCTCCATTGGGGGGACAAGATCACCTACCTATCCACTAGCTGTGTTTTTAGTGTTACCGTAAAATCATTAATTTTTCGTGGGAGATTAATTTTCGTGGATTTCGTGGTTTATCTTCTACCACGGAATTTAAGCCCTCAAACAATAATTTTGACCCTTGAATTTATTACCTGAAATGCAAAACCCACGAATTAACGTCCCATCGAAATGGTCTTTTTTGCCAAAACCACAAAATTTCCTCCCATCGAAATTAAATTACTTTACAGTATATTGTATAGATTATTGTGTAACTGTCTGTTAGTCAGCTCTTGTGATGGCGCTGTTGATGAACTTAGTTTGTAAATCTTGTGTATGGGTTAAAAATGTTGAAGTTTTACTCAGACTTGTGGTACTCTCGTTTACCTCATGTTGAATTCTTGTTTCCAGAGTTATGCCCGCTTGGTGGTGCTCTTGTTTACCTCATGCTGAATTCTTGTTTCCAGAGTTATGCCCGCTTGGTGGTGCTCTTGTTTACCTCATGTTGAATTCTTGTTTCCAGAGTTACGCCCTCTAGGTGGTGCTCTTGTTTCCAGAGTTTCACCCACTAAATGGTACTCTTGTTTACCTCATGTTGAATCCTTGTTTCCAGAGTTACGCCCTCTAGGTGGTGCTGTTGTTTACCTCATGTTGAATCCTTGTGTCCAGAGCAAGCCTGCTAGGTGGTGCTCTTGTTTCCAGAGTTACGCCTGCTAGGTGGTGCTCTTGTTTCCAGAGTTACGCCTGCTAGGTGGTGCTCTTGTTTCCAGAGTTACGCCTGCTAGGTGGTGCTCTTGTTTCCAGAGTTACGCCTGCTTGGTGGTGCTCTTGTTTCCAAAGTTATGCCCTCTATGTGGTGCTCTTGTTTACCTCATGTCGAATCCTTGTTTCCAGAGTTACGCCCGCTAAGTGGTGCTCTTGTAAGTTTTTAACCGGAGGGGACTATGGGTTTGTCCTCTGTTCGTCAGGCCATCAAGAAATCTGAATGCTATCATCACTTTTTAGCTCACGTGTCACCAGACTTGAGGTTCATTACTTGAGTGTATAAGCTGTAGAACTCTCAGTGTAAAAGTTGTTAAACTGGTTGCACATTCCACTTGTATAAGTCTGAAATGTTTGAGGGTAGGGACTTATGTCTGTTACAGATGGTTGGTAGTAAAGGATACATTTATTATCTTCTGTCTGCTACAGATGGTTGGTAGTCAATGATACATTTATTGCCTTATGTCTGTTACAGAAGGTTGGTAGTCAAGGATACATTAAATTCCTTATGTCTGTTTTATTGAAGGCTGGTAGTCAATGATACATTTATTGTCTTATGTCTTCTACAGATGGTTGGTAGTCGACGATACATTTATTGCCTTATGTCTGTTACAGAAGGTTGGTAGTCAAGGATACATTAAATTCCTTATGTCTGTTTTATTGAAGGCTGGTAGTCAATGATACATTTATTGTCTTATGTCTTCTACAGATGGTTGGTAGTCGACGATACATTTATTGCCTTATGTCTGTTACAGATGGTTGGTAGTCAAGGATACATTTATTACCTTATGTCTGTTACAGAGGGTTGGTAGTCAAGGATATATTTATTGTATTATGTCTGTTTACAGATGGTTGGTAGTCAAGGATACATTTATTGTCTTATGTCTGTTACAAATAGTTGTTGTACATTAAATTCCTTATGTCTGTTTTATTGAAGGCTGGTAGTCAATGATACATTTATTGTCTTATGTCTTCTACAGATGGTTGGTAGTCAATGATACATTAAATTCCTTATGTCTGTTACAGAAGGCTGGTAGTCAATGATACATTAAATTCCTTATGTCTGTTTTATTGAAGGCTGGTAGTCAACGATACATTTATTGTCTTATGTCTGTTACAGAAGGTTGGTAGTCAATGATACATTAAATTCCTTATGTCTGTTTTATTGAAGGCTGGTAGTCAACGATACATTTATTGTCTTATGTCTGTTACAGAAGGTTGGTAGTCAATGATACATTAAATTCCTTATGTCTGTTTTATTGAAGGCTGGTAGTCAACGATACATTTATTGCCTTATGTCTGTTACAGAAGGTTGGTAGTCAACGATACATTTATTGCCTTATGTCTGTTACAGATGGTTGGTAGTCAATGATACATTTATTGCCTTATGTCTGTTACAGAAGGCTGGTAGTCAATGATACATTTATTGTCTTATGTCTTCTACAGATGGTTGGTAGTCAATGATACATTAAATTCCTTATGTCTGTTTTATTGAAGGCTGGTAGTCAATGATACATTAAATTCCTTATGTCTGTTACAGAAGGCTGGTAGTCAATGATACATTTATTGTCTTATGTCTGCTACAGATGGTTGGTAGTCAACGATACATTTATTGCCTTATGTCTGTTACAGATGGTCGGTAGTCAAGGATACATTTATTGCCTTATGTCTGTTACAGAAGGTTGGTAGTGAAGGATACATTTATTACCTTATGTCTGTTACAGATGGTTGGTAGTCAAATGACATTTATTGTCTGTTACAGAGGGTTGGTAGTCAAGGATACATTTATTGCATTATGTCTGTTACAGATGGTTGGTAGTCAAGGATACATTTATTGCTTATTTATTTCCTTATGTCTGTTACAGATGGTTGGTAGTGAAGGATACATTTATTGCATATATTCGACCATCAGATGGTGTAGTGTGTGACCTGATGTTGATGGACTCTGCATTTAAAGTAGAATCTGGTATGACCGCCACTGGTGCCCCACACGGACTGCTTGTTCGCAACCAAACAAGGTAAATTTTACAATGAGGTCGGGAGGTCAAATCAAAGACAATTTCAGCCTAATTTTTCTGTGAAAGTGGGTCTCAGTGATCACTTCATCAAAATCTAGGCCAAGTTGAATATTAAGTAAGTAACGCCTTTATTTAACGAGGCTGACACATTCAGTTCCTGATTTACCATGTGGGCCTCAAACTAAAATATTGAGTTTTATGTGGTCAAAAACTAAATTATAAGACCAACTCATTGATAAAGTTAGAGTGATCACTCAAGTTGTCAATTTATTAGCCAAACATTTGTGCAACTTGGTCACATTGGTCATAAACACTTAGGTACAACTTAAATTTAGTTTGAATATGGGTCATCTAAGTCTTTGTCAGAAATTGAATATGATTATTTTGGTATAATAAAGTCAGATCACTAAGTACTATGCACATGCCTATGTAATTATATCATAAAAAAAACAGTGTTTAACATCCCTAAATTGTCACTGATTCATTAGATAAAAATACAGGTTTGAAATTTCCCATGTCTGCCCCTACATGAATATACCATTTAATGCATAAATGGGCCAAAAATGGTTTTGGTCGGGACTTAAATTATGTCTCTTCAAAACAAAACAACCAAAATATATACCTTTAGTCGGGTTTAAGTTATAAATAAGGTACTTTCATCAATGAGCCATTCCGGGTTGGAAGCCATTGTCACGTTGCTTTGATATTGACAATGGAACCCAAGCCAAAACGTTGCAAACCTGTCAAATATATTACTTTATTGGATGGATAAAAAATTGGGGAAGTAAAAACTGTAGTTTGTGATACAAATTCTTAGACCTGTGTAATCTGACAGGTTAGCTCAACACAGGGGCCCTTGAGCCCTCCCATAATGACACATGCTATAGTGAGTGCCTTACTCTTGTGATATGGACTCAATTGCAAATTAGTATTTCTATGTAAAGTTTTACAGTTTATTATACCCCCGCAAACAAAGTTTGAAGGGGGTATACTGGAGTCACCATGTTGGTCTGTCGGTATGTTAGCATTGTGTCCGCTCTGTAACTTTGTCATTTCTTACTGGATTTTAAAATTGCTTGGTACATATGTTCATCACATCAAGACAGTGTGTCATGCGCAAGACCCAGGTCCCTTCCTCAAAGGTCAAGGTCACACTTACAGGTCAAAGGTTATATAGTCATGCAAATCGTGTCCGCTCTGTAACTTTGTCATTTCTTACTGGATTTTAAAATTGCTTGGTTCAAATGTTCACCACATCAAGACGGTGTGTCATGCGCAAGACCCAGGTCCCTATCTCAAAGGTCAAGGTCACACTTACAGGTCAAAGGTTATATAGTCATGCAAATCGTGTCCGCTCTGTAACTTTGTCATTTCTTACTGGATTTTAAAACTGCTTGGTACAAAGTCATGAAATTTCAAACAGTTGATGCATATGATGTGTAATAGTGTGTTACTTCATTATACCCCAATAGTGGTGTTTTTCAATCTGTATAGCAGCAGATTTCCATCAAATGTGTTGTTGAGACTATAATTTTAAATAATATTCCTGTGTCAAGGTGGTGCTGCGGGGGTATAATTCATCACTCCTGTGATAGCTCTAGTTTTGAAATACATTAGGCATTATGCCCATGAGTACACAAATATACATACAATTTGTACATGAACACATAATTACATAAATATTACCAGGGTTGGTATTCACAAAGCATCTTAAGTGAAAACTTAAACATTTTGACTTAAGTTAAAAAATTGAACGGCTCATATTTTGCGAGAAACTAAATGTAGCTCAAATTTTCTTGGTGATTATTGTAGCGCTTTATATAATTCTTCTAAAAAATGTAAAAAGGTAATAATCTTAGTTTTCTTGTTTAGCTAATACACTTATTATAAAGGAAATTGTAAGATTTTGAGGAAATTCTAAGTTTTCACTTAAGATGCTTTGTGAATACCAGCCCTGGTCAACAATCAATATATTGGTTATTTAAATAACAGTATAAACCCGTAGTATATCGTATACTGTAAAATCATTAATTTTCGTGGGGATTGAATTTCATGGATTCTGTGGTTTATCTTTTACCACGAAATTTAATCCTACCGAACAATAATTTGGACCTTTGTATTTATTTCCTGAAATGCAAAATCCACAAATTAATGTCCCATCGAAATGGTCTTTTTTTACCAAAACCATGAAATTTTGTCCCATCAAATTAAATGATTTTACAGCGTATTGTTCATATATTATATTATTCAGACATTTGCTGGCTAAATGTTGGACCAGTAGAAAGGCAGATGAATGGGAGGAGAGCATTCAGCAAGCTGCACAAACAACTGGCAAGGAGTTTATAGGAGAAAATCGACACAAATCATACGCTCCTGTCAGGGAAAACTCACATGCTAGATGGTACGATTCTAGGCATCTAGAGTACAGTTACTGTAAACCAACAAACTTAGTCTAATTTTGCATGATTTATGTTTGGGGATTGAAGAAATTTGCCAAAGTAAATAGTTACGAAAATGTTCAGAATGTGTAATATGTGAAACTTTCTCGTTTTTGAATTAAAATTTTTTTCTGTATGAAGCAGCATACATGTCATATTTTCCTGAAGCCTATGCAGGATATTGGTGATGGAAATGCAGGAGATTTTAATCTAATGCAGGAGATTTTGCTTGCTTGAGCCCTTGAATCTTTGTAAATATTATGATGATCACTCACCTCAGTGATTCGTGCTACACTTAACTTAACTTAGTGTATCATCCTAGTTTCTGCCATGAACTTTGTAGTCTTTCTCAAATCATCAGCATCTCCATAGAGCTTCTCTTGAAGAGCTATGTCTGAGGGCCACGTTGCAGATGATCACTAATTCTACATATATTTGCAGGTTTGTTGATGGTGCATCCTATTTTGAAGCTGTAGCTGAATCTCTTGAAAAAGCTAAAGAAGAAATATTTATTACTGATTGGTGGTAAGTACTGACTAACATAACAAGTTCTGTGTTGTCTAGTATAGAGAGGGAGCAGTGGGCTAGTATCATGATGACGCTCGAGATGTAATACAAACACAAATTTTAAATGCCGATATTGCACGATTTGCTTGCAGAAATTGATATTCAAAGCAAGAACCTTGTAATATATTCTTGCATAAAGGTCAGACTCAGGTCAAAATAGCCAAGCTATACTTAAATGTTTTGTTGCAAACATGTTTTGGCAAATATAAACATAAAACTAGTTGTCTCTCTGTAGTTACTATGTGTATACTGTGTTGTAGGTTGAGTCCCGAGATATATTTGAAGAGAAATGTCACAGACCGGGAGAAATGGAGACTGGATGAAGTATTGGCACGTAAAGCAGTAAGTTATATTATTTTTGTTATCAAGTATCACGTTTTATTATTTGCTTTCAATGGATTAGGGGGATTTTCAGTGAAAATAACATTTTGATAATTTCACAGTTCTGGTAGCTGTTTCCAGTACTGCACAGAAAAAGACAATGAATGAAGCTTAACATAAAGGCAGCTTATGGTATGAGAACTCAGTCTGTCAGTCTATGACGTCAGTCAGTTGTGGTTGCCATGGCAACAGAAACATAGACAACCTGAAATCCTGGCAGGGGGCTTCTGTATTGCATGCAATTCTAATTACATGTTTTTTAATGTGGTTTTATCATAGAGTGGGCATTAACATTTTCATGTAACTATTTCAGAATGAAGGAGTTAAGGTGTTTGTGATTCTATATAAGGAATTGGAGATAGCATTAACCATCAACAGTCATTATAGTAAACATAAGCTGATGGGCAAACATCCAAACATATCGGTATGTCAAGTTTATTACACCCAAACCTCCCAACATATCTGTATGTCAAGTTTATTACACCCAAACCTCCCAACATATCGGTATGTCAAGTTTATTACATCCAACCATCCCACATATCAGTATGTCAAGTTTATTACACCCAAACCTCCCAACATATCGGTATGTCAAGTTTATTACATCCAACCATCCCAACATATCAGTATGTCAAGTTTATTACACCCAAACCTCCCAACATATCGGTATATCAAGTTTATTACACCAAAAAATCCCAACATGTCGGCATGTCAAGTTTATTACACCCAAACCTCCCAACATTTCAGTATGTCAAGTTTGTTACACCCAAACCTCCCAATATATCGGTATGTGAAGTTTATTACACCCAAACTTCCTAACATATCGGTATGTCAAGTTTATTATACCCAAACCTCCCAACATATCGGTATGTTAAGTTTATTACACCTCCACCTCCATATTCAATACACCCCTGGAGACTGTCATAGAGACATTTCACTTGAATAATATCAGATATACTTTGTGGAACATTGATACACATAAATTGACAATGGTGCATGATCTTATTTAAAACCAATACTGGAAATCTGATACCAAAATGCGATGGAAATCTGATACCAAAATGCGATGGTAATCTGATACCAAAATGTTATGGAAATCTGATACCAAAATGCGATGGAAATCTGATACCAAAATGCGATGGTAATCTGATACCAAAATGTTATGGAAATCTGATACCAAAATGCGATGGTAATCTGATACCAAAATGTTATGGAAATCTGATACCAAAATGCGATGGTAATCTGATACCAAAATGCGATGGTAATCTGATACCAAAATGCGATGGAAATCTGATACCAAAATGCGATGGAAATCTGATACCAAAATGCGATGGAAATCTGATACCAAAATGCGATGGAAATCTGATACCAAAATGCGATGGAAATCTGATACCAAAATGAGATGGAAACAAGTAATAGAACACCAACCAACTATGTCTTGTCACTCTACTGTATTGACTAGTTTATGAACATGAACTAACAACATCAACCAGTGCCTACAAATGCTTACAAAGCATATGGCAGTATTCTAGTAGGCATATGCCCCAGTACGAAAACATCAAGAAGATGTCATTACTTCTTAATTATTCATAAACAGCAGCCCTCACATCAATAATCAACTGCTTATACTACATACAGTTGCAGCATACTTTTTCCGTCCATAATTCTTTCGAATTGAGAATCTAAATTACCAGTACCGACCCTCTCGCGTTTACTGTCAGTGTCATGTTTAACTTAATTAAGGCTCACATGTAAGACTGACTTTACCAACTATGTTGCCTCTTTAAATGAAGTATTTATTATTATTATTATTATTGATCTATGTTGTCCTAGAGGTTTTCTACTTCAAAACTACTGCTGATGCCACCCTGGTGTAAAATGGTACCCGCAAGGGCAGTGTCTATTCCTGGGCGCTACAGATAGATGTTAGCTGCCACACCCACAGGAGAGAAATAGTCTCCCCAGGGAGACACGAGTTTAGGTTTCCATATGTAGCCCACTGGCCAGGGGAGTTAAAATGTCAGAGGGTGCTTGAGTGGCCTAACAGCTGAAAAGCTGAAAAGAACACTAGAAAATTGTTAACTTACCTGTATGACAACAATAGCTGGTTCATTGTCAAAAGTGCTACAAGGCAGATAACCCTGCAATGCCCACCATTATATTACACATATTGTTGTATAACACATCATATTTCACAAAGTAATTTGTGCATCATATTGCACACAATTATATAAACACTCAACAGTATTATAGATATTATAACATTTTGCTTTTGCACAATAGAATGGTTTGTATAGTCCAGAGAAATTGACACGATCCTGACCTTTAATTAGCATATTGTTAACAGCTGATATATTTTCTATGTTTATAACCCCAGTTGCATGTTTTAATAAGCCGGTAGTATCTTGAAGTTTCTCACGGTGTATTACAAACACTTATCTAAAATACTGATATTGCACAATTTGCTTGTGGAAATTGATATATTCAAAGGTAGGAACAGTTCTACTGTAATGTATTCATTCATAAAGGTCAGGATCCAGTCAACTTCTCCAAGCTATATATGAAGTACTGTAAAAAAAAATATTTTTTTGTGGAGGGTTAAATTTCATGGATTTAGTGGTTAACCCTCTACCATGAAATTAAATGCCATCAAACAATAAGTTTGACCCTTGTATTTATTACTTGAAATGCAAAATCCACGAATTAAAGTCCCATCGAAATGGTCTTTGTTATTTAAACCACAAAATTTCGTCACAGTAATCCAAACCACAAAATTTCGTCCTGTCCAAGTTAAAGAGGCATTCCCTATTACTAGCATATATTTCTCTACTCTCACATTAAATGAGCTAAATGTACAAAGCACTATCAGTTATCATAATTTGTCACAAGAAAGTGTGTGCAAATATGTCTCTATAATGTCAAAAATATATTTTAATCACCAATTATAATAATTTATCGCTTCCAGCGATTTATTATTATGTGTTATCTCTGATAATTATAACTACGTATTTGCCTCACAAGACAGACTCCGCATTAAGCTTTTGAGAATGCCTGGGACAGTAGCTATCTATTAAATATTTAAAAATGGCATATTAACCCTCACCCGGTTGGGTGGGATTCGAACCCATGACCCCAACGGCGACAGCGCCTAGCACTGAAGTGACCGCGACCATACCGACTGCGCCACCGAAACAACTCCAAAACAAAGTTGCTCAAATGACGCTGATATGGTCGTTGTCACTACAGTACATGTATCAATTGCCAAATATATTATTATGTGGTCAAAGAGAAAGAACTTGTGACTATTTTGGCTCGTTACAGAATTATGTTTTCATTATTTTCTCGGTAATTAGTGGGAGCTTTTTGTTGAAATTTTGAGGAGTTTAAGCAATAATGATTCTCATATAATGTATAATATTCCTGAATCGATTTCAACGATCAAAGTTATAGGGAACGCCTCTTTAAATGATTTTAAAGAAGCTTACCGGGTAATGTGTTTGCAGGTTATCCGACATCCGGATCATGTTGCTGGTACAAACCGTGTATTACTATGGGCACATCATGAAAAACTGGTCTGTATTGACCAGAAAACAGCCTTCCTTGGTGGCCTCGATCTTTGTTATGGTAGATGGGATGATGATCAACACAGGTATGGGTACTTTAATCTTATATAATCATTGTTGTTCTGAAAGTTTGGCTCCGGCCAAAATTTTGTATCCTTTAGCCCACCTTAGTCTTTCCTCTTCGTAGTCGGATCCAGGGGGGGGGGACTCGGAGTACGCCCTTCCCCCGCCCCCCTAAAATAGCCAAAGTAAGGTTGTTTGTGTGTCTAAAATAGTCTCTTAATATGCGTTTGCCTTAAGAACTTGGTAAAAAAAGAATTGAATGTAAATTTTGTCGTGCCTAACTCAAAGGTCGATTTGAAGCTTCTCTTGACCATAACTTAGTCATGCATTAACCAATCTTGCTTAAAATTGGCATGAATATTAACTATTAACCAGAGTGTCATGAGCAACCCCTGGTTTCTCTCTCAAATTTCAAGGTCACAGTTGGAGATCGAAGGATTAGATGTAACTTGGCACATTTATGTCGAGCATTTTTTTCAATGTGCACTGAGGCTTGACATAATTTGCCAATGGGCACAGATTTCTAGTTTAGGACAAAAGCAATACTTTAAATGAGTTATAATAGATGATGTTTGGTCTCAGTTTCTTTAGTAATGGGGAATAAATAACTTCCACTCATTGTCTCTGGGATTATCATTTCTTGAACAAGTCACAAAGACAAATTATTAAGCTTATCAAAGGTTTATGTAATAAACTGTGTTTTCTAGACTTGTTTAAAAGTTGTTGATCTCCAAAGACTACTCATGACAAATCTTGTATTAATTTTGTTTTCACATTTAGGATGACAGACCTAGGATCTGTGATATTTGATCAAGAGAAACCAGATCCTAGAAGTATGGGTGATGCACCACCTAAACACAGTCATAAACCTAGTCACAGACCAACCAAAACCAACATTCCTCGTCCACCAAGTCCCATCTTAGAATCACCAGAAAATAACATGACGGATAGTGGAATTGATGAAATCAGTGTGAACAAACTTAAAGACAATGAGAAGGTGAATGTTGGTGCAGAGAATGAACGTACAATAGAGACAAAAATGTCCGCTTCTATTGGTGACAATACTCAAGAAGTCAACCATTCTAATAACAGACATTCTTTATGTTCAGAAAAAGATTATGGTTCTAGTGATATGTTAACGGACAATGATACTCTAGAGAACGTAGAAAGAGTAGGTATAAGAAATGTTGTGGCTGAGGTAGATGTACATGTTCATACAAATCATTGTGACAATGAAACAAATGATACAAGTTCTAAATTGTGCAATACTTACAAAGAAGAAAGCATTTGTGATGAATGTAAAGCTGAAGCTGGTGACAGTGATGCTGTGAATAAAGCTTCTATAAGTAGTACAGAACAAGCTGAGGATACACAGGTTAGGACTCGAGCTAATTCTGGCAATAAAACTGACGTTGTGGAAGCTGACGATATTGCATTTGCTGATGATGAGGGTGATGGGGTTAATCTTAAAGCTATTGAAGCACAGATTATAACATGTGAAGATGTAACAGAGTGTGGTGATAATGCACAGGATACTATTGGTGGTGCTCAAAATGACAGAACTGTCTCTGGTTCAGGGGATTTGACAAAAGTTAATGTTGATGAATTAAATGCCAGTGTGCCTAGTTCTGTAAAGAATAGTGTTCAGAATATGGATTGCAATAAAAACGAAACCAAGTCTTCAGTGAGGTTTAGAGAGGAAATACATGAGGAGCGTATTATCCCAGCACAGGCAATGCTCGAGGAGGGTACACCCAAACAGAAAAAAGATGCATCCAGTTGGAGGGAGACATGGGCTAGTCGTAAACTGAAGAGAACATTTAGATTGAAGGAGAAATATGAAGAGGAAGATCATACAGATGCTCGAGGTAAATACCCTGAAATAATAGACACTGCTAGACTTTTATATTGATTTGAATTGTTGACAGACTTGTTATTTGTGTTGATTATATTATTATGGTTTAAACAATATTTATTTCATAATATAATATACATAAATTTATTTATACAAATCAAGGATTGAGTAGAAAGCTAAGCTTGTTTAGAAACTCATTCCTTATGGATAGCAGTAATTGTTGGTAACTGTAGGAAATTATAAACAGAGGGGAGGATGAAGCTATGTTGATTATTTGTGTTGTAAACAGAGGGGAGGATGTAGCTATGTTGATTATTTGTGATGTAAACAGAGGGGAGGATGTAGCTATGTTGATCATTTGTGTGTTTTAGATAAAAGTGATAGCGATGACGAAAGTACAGGACATGGAAAGTTCCGCAGTAAATGGAGGATGGTTCTCAATATAAAGAAGCTTGAACATGCTGGAAAGAAGTCGGATGAGGAAGAACAAGAACCGTCTGATAGTCCTTTAGCCAAACATTTAACACTATCACCTCATCAATCTCTGTCTACAATCATTGTGAGTACTTGTCAATATTTATATTTCTCTCATATCAGGGGCACAGGTACAGTTGTTTCGGGTAATTCTGCGCATCGGGTAATTCTGCACACCTGAACTTTCTATTTCTTACAGGCTTTGTTGGGTGGTTTTCCTTCTGCCCTCCAGTGTTTTTGTAGATTTGTGTAATTGATGTAAAGTTTCATAATCAAATCAACAAAATTGGACAAGTATTTCTACGAAAAATTTACCAAAATGAGTGTCAACGGCGTTTTTCGTTAATTTGTCATACCACATGACACAAAAATTGAATAAAAGCACTTTTGTAATGGATGATGACTTTTCCTTTTTTGTCAACATTGTCTTAATAACTTATTTTTTCGATACTGTAATAAATTTCTTGTGAAACAAATCTTCGAAACAGACTATACAAAAAACAATTTCACCTCACAGAATTAGCCGAAAAAATTTACGTCATGAAAACAGGCAGTCATCTTGTTTTGTGACGACATTTGACCTAGTTTAGCGAAGGAACGATGTTTTGAATTGTTTACATTTGTCAATGAAGGTTGTTTCTATCCAAACATCACCATAATTTATTCTGAAAATAAAAAAATCTCAAATGTAGAAAGCCAATAACGGTTAGGTGCGCAGAATTACCCGACAGCACTGTAACTGAATTGTTGAAAATGAAAAAAAAAACACAGAAAAAAAACCTTTTTTTTTTCGTTTTCAATGATACCATTACCTGTGATCAGGGGTTCTACAAATCCAGATAAATCTGGAAATCTGGATTAGCGGCATCAGAAAAGACCTATCTTTTCCACACAAAATAAAAGTTATTTGATGAAAAATTATTCAAAGAATTATTCAAAGAATGAACTTGAAGTTATGGTCATTTGAAGTTCCTTAATTACTCACAATTATGACATGAAAACAATGTTTTAGACCTAATTAAAGAGGCTTTCCCTATAACTATGGTTGTTTAAATCGATTCAGGAATATTATACATTAAATGAGAATCATTATTGCTTAAACTCCTCAAAATTGCAACAAAAAGCTCCCACTAATTACCGAGAAAATAATGAAAACATATTTCCGTAACGAGCCAAAATAGTAAAAAGTTGTTTCCCTTTGACCACATAATAATAAATCGCTGGAAGCGATAAATTATTATTGGTGATTGAAATATATTTTTGACATTATAGAGACATATTTGCGCACACTTTCTTCTGATAAATTATGATAATTGATAGTGCTTTGTACATTTAGCTCGTTTAATGTGATAGTAGAAAAATATATGCTAGTTATAGGGAATGCCTCTTTAAGGTGTAAAGATGTTTGATAATGTCATCAGAAACAAACTGCAACTCGTTTTCAGGATTTGAAATTATTCCTCAGTAGAACCCCTGTCATCTAATCAGTTAAGGTTCCTTGATATTGAATGAAAGTAACCAATCAATAATTAAAAATAAATTTGAAAGTAACCAATCACTAATCAAATATAAATTGTCAGAAATGTTCTGTATGCAAATCAGTGAAATTTTTTTATTGATCACCACTATTTGAACTTTGTGAAGAATTATGGGTAATTAAAATACATTGAAATTACATTGTTAAGATTCCTAAAATTATGAAGAATATAAACACATGTTCAATTTTACAGAGGCTCTGTTGTCTTTGGAATTTTTTGTAAATCTAAGTCTTGAAATTTATTGTATATGATTACTTGTGTTAACTATCATAGCATAGTGGGTGGGATTCAATTCATGACTTTCCACTAAATTTGTTTCACTAATCTACCCTTTAGTAAACATACTGACGAAAGACCTTATAAAATGTGTTCATTGATCTTGAGTATGTTGGACTGTTTCAGCGTCGACCATTCCGAAACCAACGTCAAGATGATGATCTCTACTTTAATTTATATCCATGGAAACGACGTTTCTTTCGTCGTGGTGATGAACCGGGCCAAGTCCAAGTGAAATCTATAATGAAGAATTCTGTAGCAGATGATTATGAAGGCTTGGAGGGATCATCGAAGCTGTGGATTGGCAAAGATTATGTGAACTTTATACACAAAGATCCCATTGATGTACATAATCCATTTGAAGGTTTGTTTGAGTTACTGTGAAATCATAAATTTTCGCGGGGGGTCAAATTTTGTGGATGACGTGGTTAGTCTTCAACCACGAAATAAAATCCCCTCGAACAATAATTTTGACCCTCATATTTATTACCTGAAATGCAAAATCAACGAATTAACGTCCCATCAAAATGGTCTATTCCACCAAAACCATGAAATTTCGTCCCATCGAAATTAGATAATTTTACAGTATATCTCACCAAGTGCCAAGTTGAAGCCTTTTCTCTGATGATATGTCAATTCATACCCCTCTTCCACCATCAAGTATTTTCCAAAGCATAATTAAATAAATGTGGGGTGACAATCGAATGGCAGAACATTTGTGATGCTGTATAGCTGATTATTTCTACCGGGTGGAAAAAAACACACTAATTTTTGGGACAAAAACGTAAAATGTTACGCCCACAGAAATTACCAACTATACAGTATTTGACAAAATTTAGCAGTACAATGATCGCAATGTCATGAAGATGTTTGTATTATCTTGGCGTCATGGGTTGAATTATTACATGGATTGGTTTACATTACATCAAGCTAATCTAAATATTTATGTAACAGTTTGAGAGTGCCAGTTCTTCATTCTCTTTGAAACAGTTTTTAGCTACACTCCAGTAAAATCATTTAATTTTAGAGATGAAATTTCGTGGTTTGGATAAAAAAGACCATTTTGATGGGACGTTAATTTCTGGACTTTGTATGTGAATAGAAACAAGGGTCAAAGTTATTTTTTGATGGGATCCAATTTCAAAGTTAACTGATTTTACAATATTTGAATACAAGAGACTATAGCTGCAGTGATGGTCGCATTAGTGTAATGTTAATGTTAATCTTTGTTTGACATGATCTCTGTATAGCTTGGCTATTTTGACCTGAACCTGACCATTATGCAAGAATATATTACAAGGTTCTTGCTTTGAATATATCAATTTCCGCAAGCAAATGGTGCAATACTGGTATTTCAAATTTATGTTTCTATTACATCTCGAGTGTCTTTGTAATTCCATGATTATGAAAACATCCAATCGATGTTTTATCATACGTAATATATCGACTGTTAAATTATGCTAATCAGAAGGTCAGGCTCATTTCAAATTAGCCAAGCTATACTTCCAGTAGAATGGAGAAATATAAGAATTGTGGTGTATCTTCAGATTTCATTGAGAGAGATAAAACTCCTAGAATGCCTTGGCATGATATTGGTGCAGTGGTTTATGGGAAAGCAGCTCGTGATGTATCCAGGCATTTTATACAGAGATGGAACTTTTGTAAGGTATGTAACCACAGTAATTATTGGCTACTTATAGTTCTATCATAAATGCTGTATACATGTAATTTTATATATTCATTGTTTCAGTTCATGAATAATTGGATACTCTTGATTGTGAAGGTTTTTACAGAAATGGAATAGTATTATAAAATGGATTTTGTCTGAAAAAGTCAAGGAAAGTGTGTTTTGTCTGGAAAAATGACAGAAAATGAGGGGTTTTTTGTAAAAATTCAAGGAAAATGGGTTTTGTTTTGAAAGTCAAGAAAAATGGATTTTGTCTGGAAAAATCTTGGTATACAGTAAAACTTTGTTAAAGTGTATAGAGCTATATTTTAACAGTCATTCAATTGTAAAATAATTACTTGCATTGTTTTTAGTATGTACTAGACTACCTTAATTGCAAATTAAAACTTTGGATGTGTACCGTGTACTTTGATTCAATCGTCGAAAAAAAGACGATTTTTATAGTTTCATAGGGTGTTCTAGAACACTTTCGTATGAAAATAGACAGTTTGCATGTCCAATAAATCACTGAGAGACTTTCTGTTAAAACTGAAGCGAAAACTGATCTAATGGATATGAAAGTATAATTGTTTTTCAGTTTTTGAAACTATTTTTAAAAATATCTTCCGATATAGCTCTATACACTTAAAGCTTGCCTAATAATAACAATTGAGATTATAGATTGAACCATGCTGCCTATGCTGGTAGATGCACAGTTAAAAGAATTTGCAATGGGCTGTTGGAGTCTAGGCTACTGTAACTAAAAAATTTAAAATACTTGCTCTAAATGTTAAGTAAAAATGAAACATTGTGATGTAATGCAGCTGATTAAAGACCCTGCTTAGGAATAAAATCAGCACTGAGTGGCCTATTGTAATGAAAAATAGAAAATTAGTATCTGACATCTTGCGGTGTCCATCTTCGAATTTCCTGTTAGTGTCTTAAAAAATCTAAAAATATGTTCCATTCATTTATTTCAGACTGAGAAATTTAAAACTAACAAACAGTTTCCAATACTGCTGCCAAAGTCATATGCTAAATGTGACGTCTCTCCTGCTATCAAGGAAATCACATATGCATGCAACACACAGGTAGGTCAATTTTTAACTCCATAGCCTTACAGACAAAATCAGAAATGATTTAGTACACAGTTTATTTGTGGCTATACAATGAGCTGCTTTCCTAATTGGTCACTTGTCAAACCCCAAATACTTATAACTTGCATGATATTTTTATTCCTTCGAATTGATAGGTCGGGAGACATTTAGTGATTCACCTGTCCTTGTCTGTCCGTCCGTTTGTATGTCACAACTTTTGTCCGAAGCATATCTTAGTTAACTATTTAAGATGTCGATTTTCTGTTGTTTTCAATAAATCCCATTCAATTATACTTGCTTTAGGATATTTAAACCTTAAATGGCTGTTGGCTAGCTACAGTAGATGACCCCTATTGATTTTGAGGTCAGTAGGTCAAAGGTCCAGGTGGCTGTGTGACCTTTACCATTTCTGACTATTGAGCTACCATTGGGTCATACAGTCATGTATTACAAAGATCAATGCGTTTGTGTTGTAGATTCTACGGAGTATGTGTGGTTGGTCAGGTGGAATAAGTCAGGTTGAGAAATCTATACATGAAGCTTACATCGACAGTATCCAACGTGCCAAGCATTATATTTATATTGAGGTATGTATCACTATGTAGTATCCAACAGTCAGCCCCCTAAGCTCACTCACTTCTCATCTCCGGGTTGTGGGTTCCAGTCCCAGGGCTGACGAACTTAATTTACTACTTAGTCTAGTCTTTCAGATGAGACTTTAATTCTAGGTCCAATGTATGATGCTTTTCATCTGACACACAAAGAACCAGGGATGCTTCTCAAATAGGGGCATCTTCTGTATCATGCACTGACCCCCAAAAACTAAAATTACTCAACTCTTCTGGGGGCCTCGACAATATGGATTATCTGGTGGTGAAGATAAATAAAAGCATTTATACCTACGGTCCAGTCAGGGTAAGAATAAGGATAGTGACCCAGTGGTCCAGTCCACTATTGTGGTAGTGACCCAGTGGTCCAGTCCACTATTGTGGTAGTGACCCAGTGGTCCAGTCCACTATTGTGGTAGTGACCAAGTGGTCCAGTGGACCAGTCCACTATTGTGGTAGTGACCCAGTGGTCCAGTCCACTATTGTGGTAGTGACCCAGTGGTCCAGTCCACTATTGTGGTAGTGACCCAGTGGTCCAGTCCACTATTGTGGTAGTGACCCACTGGGCCAGTCCACTATTGTGGTAGTGACCCACTGGGCCAGTCCAATATTGTGGTAGTGACCCACTGGCCCAGTACAATATTGTGGTGGTCCAGTCTACTATTGTGGTAGTGACCCAGTGGTCCAGTCCACTATTGTGGTAATGACCCAGTGGTCCAGTCCACTATTGTGGTAGTGACCCACTGGCCCAGTCCAATATTGTGGTAGTGACCCACTGGCCCAGTCCAATATTGTGGTAGTGACCCAGTGGTCCAGTCCAATATTGTGGTAGTGACCCAATGGTCCAGTCCACTATTGTGGTAGTGACCCACTGGCCCAGCCAAATATTGTGGTAGTGACCCACTGGCCCAGTCCACTATTGTGGTAGTGACCCAGTGGTCCAGTCCAACATTGTGGTAGTGACCCACTGGCCCAGCCAAATATTGTGGTAGTGACCCACTGGCCCAGTCCAATATTGTGGTGGTCCAGTCTACTATTGTGGTGTAAAATCAATTATAAAAACTTAGACAATGTAATGTGTGAGTAGGTAGTTAAACAGAATTTGTAACATTTAAAACTAACAGATTACAAAATGTGTTAATAGTTTATGTTAAATGATTTGATTGTTTTGTAGAATCAGTTCTTCATCAGTCAAGTAGGGGATCAAACACCAAGTAATCAAGTTAGGAATGGTATAGCTGAAGCACTGGTTGAAAGAATAGAGAGAGCATATAAGTAAGACAGTTCTTTACTTAGAAATATGAAATATTTACTATTAAAGGTTTCATAACCGAGCTAGTAATCTTACTGTAAAATCATTTTATTTCATGGGGACGAAATTTCATGGTTTTGGTAAAAATGACCATTTCGATGGGGCGTTAAGTCACAGATTTTGCATCTCAGGTAATAAATACAAGCGTCTAAATTATTTTTTAAAGTGATTTGATTTTGTGGTTGAATATTCTTGGTTAACCCATACTCCCTGTTTCTTCTAGCATCAATATGCAAAGGGTAAAGGAGACATTTAGTCATGTTTCTATTGTGAACATTTAGCACTGTGTTATTGTAGAGAGTCATTTAGTCATGTAAAGGAGACATTGAGTCATGTTTCTATTGTGAACATTTAGCACTGTGTTATTGTAGAGAGTCATTTAGTCATGTAAAGGAGACTTTGAGTCATGTATGGTAGACAATGAGTCAAGTAAGGAAGACATTTAGTCATGTAAAGGAGACATTTAGTCATGTAAAGGAGACATTTAGTCATGTAAATTAGACATTTAGTCATGTAAATTAGACATTTAGTCATGTAAAGGAGACATTTAGTCATGTAAATTAGACATTTAGTCATGTAAATTAGACATTTAGTCATGTAAAGGAGACATTTAGTCATGTAAATTAGACATTTAGTCATGTAAATTAGACATTTAGTCATGTAAAGGAGACATTTAGTCATGTAAAGGAGACATTTAGTCATGTAAAGGAGACATTTAGTCATGTAAATTAGACATTTAGTCATGTAAAGGAGACATTTAGTCATGTAAAGGAGACATTTAGTCATGTAAAGGAGACATTTAGTCATGTAAAGGAGACATTTAGTCATGTAAATTAGACATTTAGTCATGTAAAGGAGACATTTAGTCATGTAAATTAGACATTTAGTCTTGTTACCATTGTGAACATTTATCATTGTGTTATTTTAGGGCAAAGGAGACATTCCGAGTGTATGTTGTGTTACCATTGTTACCAGCCTTTGAAGGGGAGATTGGTGCTAATGGTGGGTATGCTATACAAGCTGTGTTACACTGGAACTATAAATCAATATCCAAAGGAGAAAATTCTGTATGGGCTCAACTACAGAAAAAAGGTAAACAACTTTCTTACATTGATCATAATAGTAATCTAAGAAGATCCTTATTAGGCCCCTACCGGTTTTCAACCTGAGGGGACTATAGTTTTGCTCTCAGTCGGTCAGTCCAGATGGGATACATATTGAACCCATCATATGACAATTGTTCAATAAAAAAATGACCAGGGTAGAGAATTGAACCAGGATCGCGAGAGTGGCAATCAAACTTACCTTCCTCTAGGCCACGTCGCTCATCATATTACTGATGTTTATCTTTATATATTATACAGGGGTAAATAGTCCCGTATGTCGTAACGTTTTATCTTAAATATTTTTTTCAAGCTCAAGACTTATATATTTGGATAGAAGAGAGTCTGGGGATTTCATAAAACCATTTCTTGATTGTTGGCAACTTCGCGTTTTTTTAATATTTACCGTTGTTTCTGGTGTTTTTGTCAAAAATCGCGACCCAACGTTATTGATAAATCGTCATTTTGGGAATGGAAAATCATTAGAAATCAAACATACACCTATGTACTTTTATAGTCAGTTACTTAAACTGCACGAAAAAGTTAAAGAGGTATCTGTGATTTTTTTCTATTATTCAATACAGGCCTGTATTTTACGTTACCAGCCATTTTCTACGCATTTGACCATCAATCAGTTAGTGCTAACAAAACATGCATTATGAATTCCGGTCAATTTTCATATATTTTGATAAATTATTATATTTTAAACATATAAAACGTTTTTTGGGTGGATATATTCATGTAAATGGTATTGATAGGGTACTTTAATACTGCATACATAATGCTAAAATTGGTTATAAACGGACAAAACACACACATCAACTATACATGTATACTGTCTGAAAAGATTTGCAAGACACCTGTACTCTTTTATTTAGTTGCTATTTGTTTTGTGTAAAAACTTTTGTCTTTTGCAGTAAAATTCATTCCGTATGTCTTCATTATGTTGTAATTTACGTTACATAAGCGTATCCATTGATGACAACTTTATTGTGTTGCATACTCATTTTAATATAGTACACACATTTATTTAAAAAGGGATATGTGTTTGATATTTCAACAAACTACAATAAATATTTATCCAATTTTCTAAAGTTACATTCTTGTAGAGCGTATAAGAAACACCTTTCATAATAAGAAAACGTCACACATTCTCACAATTTGAGTCGAAATTGTATAATCGAAAAAAAAGCTGACATTCAGATTCATCATTAACGTCCATAGGGCATGAAGTCGATCCCCTATGTGAACATGTTTCAATTATTGACACATCATAAAGCCTACCATTTTTATGCCGTTTTTAACCTCTGTTTTCACCAGTGTGATTTACGTTACGATAGAATGTGTATCATACTTCTTAACATAACGGACACAGGAAAGAAGTTCAATAATTGGGGTTTTTACATAATAAACTACATATCTTCATACATATTAACTCTGCCAAAAGATAAACTTGTCAATATATGCTAGTACTCACGATACCAGTATGTATATTATTACATGCACGTTTGTTTACACTCTATTTTACATACATATATCTCATATTATATGTGAATTTGAAGTACAAAAGTACAAATATAACTATTCAATGTTATATTCACTAATCTGACTTGGAACCAAATGCACTACTTGATAATATAGAAAAGTATAAGCCATAACCTGGCTAAAAATAAATACGCAGTACATGATTTGTACTGAAATTTTCATCACGTAACTGACTACAAAATAAACTAATATATATGTATCGATACAATAGTACAATGCTACAAGTTGTGTTAATGAGCAAGGCTTACCTGAACCTAATTTTGGGTAAAAACGAACTAAATAAATACAATCAACGTATATATTGTTTCTAGCGACATATTTAGGAGTAGTATGAAATATGGTCATGTGGAATTCTTATTTACTGTATGGAAAAACTTGCATAAACACTAAACTGGTACCAAACAGGTACACATTAAATATCTATGAAATGTCTAAACACGATTTCTCTTTAATACATCTTTGAGAGCGGTGGATAGTTGGATACATGCTTCGGTATCAAGATGTTTCACATGATATACTCCACCAAAGTGTATATTGGTACCTGCTACGACAGTGTATGTTCCTGGCCGTCGCAGTTGGCTTCACCACCCATAGGAGACAAAAGTCTCCACAGGGAGACACGAATGCAGCCGTTCTGTAACATGTAAGGTCTATTTTACGTGACACTGTTTTGTGGATGTGATAGCTATGTCTACATATTACTTCAATCAACTAAACTAGGTCGTTTACAAATATTTCCTAATGATAATAGCACATATTGTACAACAAAATATGCACAAGTCATTAATAATTCTTCTATTTCATGTCTGAACTATACCGAGTAATTCATGTTGTATTCTTACGTGGCGTCTACAAATCGCTTATCTATTACGGAATATATAAATGTTAATAAATAGAGTATGAACCATATTAGAATTATGGAATTATTATTGTTTATTCCTGATTTCATTAATGACATAATCTGAATTATACTGTATGAAAAATTACATCTTCTGATAGCGACAATAGATAAAAAAACATGCTACAAAGACTACAAAACGTTTTACGTGACTATCTCTCTCTCTATATATACAGTTAAATGACTTTTTTATTTTTGTTAAAATAGTGTTAACAACGATATAAAAGGAAATACATCTAATGCTGTGCCATTTTGACGGATTTGGATTCTACAATTAATATGTATACAAAAATACTGCATAATAGGCATGTGGTTGAAATTTTATGGTATATATACCATGTATATTTTATTATTTGCTCGTCAACAGGCATGATCAATCGTTGACATATGGAGCATACTTTATTTTTATTCTTGACAGAAATTGATAAATTGTCAATCATTGAGATAATTATTATGTGGCATACTTTATATTCATTCCTGAAATACATTGGTTTTTATGCAGATAATGGATGTCTATGGCTTTGTCAGTACGATCTCATTCGTCACGTAAAATACAATTTATTGTCACGTAAATTTTAAGTGAAATACTTAATTGTATTTGGATTTCTTTATTGACCTATTTTTGCTTTTTTTATTGGGGATTTACATCACAATTTTAGAATATAATACGTTTCAATAACTAGTATGTGTATAGTTGACATGTTAAACAAGCAATATTAAAACATTTGATGTTGCGAGAGTAAAAAAAGTTTAAACTTATCGGTCCGTGCAGTTACATAAACTGTAACAAATTACTGCATTTAGCGATTTTGGTGAGAGGTAATGCTATCTGTATCATTTTTTATAGATACTACTTGGTGACCTTTCATTACTTGGAAAATTAGTGTATATCATGACTGCAATTCCGTGCATAATGACCGTATAATTTTCGTAACGTAGAATACAAAATTATACCAGAGTTGTTTGCAGCAATATAACAACTATTTATTGTCATGTGTGCAATGGTTATTGTCGTACATGCTCATTTAATTGTATTATACAATATTTCCTTTCATTTGATATAAGAAGATACGAAAACTTCACATGTTTAAAGACCAATATGTATTTTAAAACAGATGCATGCTTTCAAAACTTCCATATGACTGAACAGGACTCACATCGAAGCAGTAAAGAAAAAAAAACATGACATGTTACTGGAGATATTTCAGAAATAATATAATATAATGATACAACTAAGCACAGGAGTTTTGTTTGTTTGATAAAGGTTTAACGTTTGTTAATTGTTGTTAAAAGGTTTAAAGACTTTGTATTTTACGTTACCGTAAAAACATATTCTATCTTAAGGCTCTAGACAATGCTTACCATTTTAAGCAGTAAGATGAGGGTTATTTTCAGCAGTTCAACTGTTGCCATTTTAATAACCTCTGGACATTAGGCTACCTAAGGAAACATGCGTTCGAGTCTCCCTGGTGACACTTATATCTTTCCTGAGGATGAGGCAGTGAATATCGATCTACTGCGCCCAAAAATACGTAGACTTACCTAGCAAGTACCAATTTTTACATTGGTAAAGTAGAAAATGCGGGACCCCTGGATCCCAAAGCGTGCATCCTACATCTAGACCGCCGCTCTCAAAGACGTCTTATAGGGAAATCGTGGTTAGACATTCCATATACATTTAATTTGTTTTGTTCTAGTTTTTGCATTATTCTTGTTTGTTGCTAATGTAGTATTATTCCTGATCCCATTTCATTATACTCGAAAACATCGCAAAAGCAACGTATGCATTAATTTGATTTTTGGCACACTTTTACCATTTTATTTTACTTTTATTATGAGGCCGGAATTGTCTCTTAAGCACAACTTGTTTCATTCTATTCATTATCGATAGATAAGTTTATTTTGTATATTACGTGACGAAAACTTCGGTAAAATCATGTACCGGCATTTTATATTTAGCTGGTTTTGTTTTAAAAATCTGCCATATCATCAAGTAGTGCCATTTGTGCTGGCTTTGATTGGTGAATAAAACATTGAATATCCGCACGCTTTTGCACTACTAATTCAAATATGATATAAGATATATTTATGTAAAATAGAGTGTTAACAAAAGCGCATTTAATGAAATACATACCGGTTTCATAAGTATATTGGCAATTTAATGTTTTCACAGAGTTAGTGTAAGAAGATATGTAGTATTTTTGATAACAAAAGTATTGAACTTCTTCCTTATGTCCTTAATGTTAATTAATAAATATGGTACATATACTATTGTAACGTAAATTACTCTGGTGAAAACAGTGATTAAAAACGGCATAGAAAATGCGTAGGATTTATGATGTGCCAATAATTGAAATATGTTCACATAGGGATCGACTTTCATGCCCTACGAAAGTATGGACGTTTATAAAGAATTTAAATGCCAACTTTTTTCTATTCTTCCATATTGACTCAAATTTTGAGAATGTGTGACATTCTCTTATTATGGGTGGCGTCTCTGAGACAATCTACAAGAATTAAATTAAGAAAAGTGAGTACATATCGATTGTAGTTTGTTGAACTATCACACACATATCTCTTTTTAAATAAAAGTGTGTACAATCAAATGATCATGCAACACGATACAGTTGTCATGTATGGATACGCTTGTGTAACGTAAATTACAACATAATGAAGACATACGGAATGAATTTTACTGCAAAAGGCAAAAGTTTTTACACAAAACAAATAGCAACTAAATAAAAGAGTACAGGTGTCTTGCAAATCTTTTCAGACAGTATACATGTATAGTTGATGTGTGCGTTTTGTCCGTTTATAACCAATTTTAGCATTATGTATGCAGTATTAAAGTACCCTATCAATACCATTTACATGAATATATCCACCCAAAAAAACGTTTTATATGTTTAAAATATAATAATTTATCAAAATATATGAAAATTGATGGGAATTCATAATGCATGTTTTGTTAGCACTAACTGATTGATGGTAAAATGCATAGAAAATGGCTGGTAACGTAAAATACAGGCCTGTATTGAATAATAGAAAAAAATCACAGATACCTCTTTAACTGTTTCGTGCAGTTTAAGTAACTGACTATAAAAGTACATAGGTGTATGTTTGATTTCTAATGATTATCCATCCTAAAAATGACGATTTCTCAATAACGTTGGATCGCGATTTTTGACAAAAACACCAGAAACAACAGTAAATATTAAAAAAACGCGAAGTTGCCAACAATCAAGAAATGGTTTTATGAAATCCCCAGACTCTCTTCTATCCAAATATATAAGTCTTGAGCTTGAAAAAAATATTTAAGATAAAACGTTACGGCATCTCGGTCCATAAAAGTTTTCCGTCTAAATACTGATTTCGGTATTTTCAGAAAAATACTGCACTATGTACTTTATATGAAAATCATCTAATTCAGTATATCAGAGCTACAGATAAGCTTTTGGGTTAATTGGGTAATTACCCCCTGTTTTTTTTCTGATTGGGTTTTTTGTGATTTCAATTGGGTACCAATAAAATTTTTACCCCCTCAAGTTCAAATCAATTGGGTAATTTTACCCCCCAAAGTTCAAATCAATTGGGTAATATTTACAAATACAAATGTATTGTATTGTTTAGACATAGACCTTTACGTTTCTCATATACCTCACATGCACGGGAATGTTCTGATCCTGCACAATGTCTGGTGAGAGCCGATATCTGGAAGTTTTGACATCCTTCGTTGGCCCACACACTATGCAATTTCATCTCAGTGCAAATGTTACATTTCATAATTACCGAAGGAACTCACCATGAATAACTTGCAACCAGGGAAACTTTGCCATCCAATCGTGTATTTTAATTGAACTAACAGACGAAAAGTTGTGTGTTTTGGTTTTGACGAATAAACCGTCAACAATTTCGGCCAACATACTCTCAACAGTTAACTGTGGTTGTATTGTCGACGTGTGGATGACATCATCCAATATTTTTTACACAAAGACTCGCCATCAATGGCCCCACTGAAGAAACTATGTAATGTGACTGTTTGTTTTGGTTTTTTTTCGGCCGCGACTCGCCATGATTGAAACGAAACCGGAAAGTACAAAAAACGGGGTTTACACATTACTAATCACGGACTGTTTTAATATTTTCTATTTAGCGAAATGAACGGAATGGTAAACATAAGCTTTATTGGCAAGGTACTACACGAAGCGTTCCGAATTGAACTTATCAACCAGTCTACAGAACCGGATATTGCGTGAATATGTAAACACTAGATTTTGTTAACGTTTTTTACGCTCATGTTTTATAAGTTTTACGATCTTTACGCTCATGTTTTATAAGTTTTTACGTTTTTCGTTTTTTATTTGCGTTTTTGTACGACTCATTTAAAAACAATTGTGTTTTTCTGGAAATTAATTGCGTAATTACGCAAATACGCAGCTTATCTGTAGCTCTGGTATATTGACAAGCACTTTTCAGTATTTTGAAAGTTTTGAACTTTTTCCCATGTACATAGAGATAGCCAATGACAAAATGTTGCAATTTCATGATTCAACCATATATAGGTTATTATGCAATTGAATGCAATCAAAGTCATCGGTTTTAGACATAACAATCAATATAAAAAATCAATGTATACTTTGATTGTTTTAGTGATACAGTAGTCGGAACGTCCGAGTTGTCAAAATTTGCGTGTATCGTGCGTGTATCGTGCGTGTAACGTGCGTATCGTATGCGTGCGTGCATCGTGTGATTTTAGTTACGTGCATCGTCTATCGTATCGTATCGCCCATCGTGCCTACCGTGTATATCGTGTATATCGTGTACAACGTGTATAACGTGTGAAACGTGTATGGTACAGTATAAGCATACGAAACACGATAGCGAGAGATTAATCGTGCATCGTATCGTGTGAATCGTCCATGTACAGTATAAAAACACAACACACTTTTTTCCGACATGAAGGAGTACATGTCGGGGGTTCTATAAAAAATCCAAATTACCGAAAGGTATGGGACGATACGAGGACCTTTTAAACTAATGCCAAATCAAATCAAATCATTCATCAGTTTAGTATTGTATCGGTGACAATAACTTCCGGGACGCAACGGAAGTATGTCCGAAACTGACATCCGAAATTATGTACACCGTCATGAAAAGAATTGTTTGCACATCGATAATTCATAATTTATGTAATGAAAATGTCTTAAATGTTGTTTTTTTGCCGACCAACTATCCCCATGTATTTGAAATGCCGACTTATTATGAATGGATGTACATACTGTACGTGTAATTATGCTAGTAGTTATCCGCTAATATTGAAAAGCAGAATCCAACTTTTTTCATGATCTAATTCTGGTTTATGAATCGAACATTTAAATGGGAATATTGTTGTGTAGATGTGTTATGCATAAATGATACATTATAATAATTTATAATATCAAAGTTTATATCATTTCTAATCACTGCATGTAACTGCAGTATTTATATATACTTTTTATTTCAACATGGATATTGGGGTACTTAAATCATATATTTTTTTGCCTAAGTTGATCAATAAAATGAACTAAGGCATCACCTAAATGGGGAATTAGTACTCACTTGAACCCATAATTAATGGTACTCAACCAGTTGTCTCACATTTGTGCCATATGAATTATCAATTAAGAGAATTTCGCGACACATGAAGCGACGTGGGACAATCATTCAATACAAGAAGCGAGGCACAATTTTCAAACACAAGATCTCGCTCTAACGCAGTATCAAAAACCATGAGATTTCGCAGTAGAATATCGTGCCTCGCCTCCTGTGTCGCGAGATTCTCAAATGTCGCTTCGTGTCTCGGGCTGAAATATTGTGCCTCGCTTCGCATGTCGCGCGATTCTCATGCCTCACCTTCCAAGGTCGAGCCACAAGATGCGAAGCGAGTCAAGAAGCGACAATTAGGTGACGCACGAAATTATATAGACTGATTGTCGCAGTTGCACGACACATGGTATGCTAAAACGGAGCGTACGGAGGCAACCAGTTTCTGTGACCCCGGAAGACCAGGTATGTAGTTGTAGGTTAGGCTGACAGTAGTCGAACTAGACCGTCGTCAGGCCCCTATCTGGCGATGCACGATAATTCATGTGGCACTAACCGGATTCTGTACATTTTACCATTTGGATGAGTAGTATATACATGTTGCAATGTCACTAGGCTATGTTTTTGTCAATAAATCCCTAATAAATATTACATATTAATGACAATTAGCTATAAATTAAATAACATTACATGATTAGACTTCACAATAGTCGTCAGACAAATCCGACAATTTTGATCTCTTTCAGGTGCATTTGGTTTCCGTCCGGACTGCCTGTCCGATGACTCTTAACCGTCACGGTTCGCTTTTATTCCTTTGTACATGACCGCATGTCTTTTGTAAGGCATGTCTTGATTGGTCAATTATAAATTTGTAAGCCAGTCGCAAAGTAGGAAAACAATCTAATTAGCTCCTCGCTCTTGTACTCTTTTTCTGAAGAGTCTCCTTATAATTCCCCGAGGAAAAAAATGCATAAAAATGCGGATGGCCTTCAAACAACAAGTCTAAAACTGATTTCACAATGAAAGTACTTCGAAACAAAGAAAGACTCAAAGCCATATTTTACCAAGTTAATGCCGCCTATTCCTCTCACTTATTTGTTGCATACCTATAACTGGCATTCGAAAAGTGAATATATTAAAATGAAATGAATGTGTTAAGACTGTATTCACCGTATATTCATTTCGCATTTGATACATGTTCACCGCACACATCTGACATATTTGTCAGCGGGCATATTTTTCTGTATAAAAAGAGTACTTAGGGTAGCTAGACTTCTCAATAGCTGTTGGATGAATCCGACAATTCCAGTATCTGTCCGCCTTTTAGCGAAACAAAAATCAGTCTGACAGATTTCCTTCCGGTTCGACAGTTTCTCCAAGTCTGTCAGACCGTAAGCGACTATCGGTAAGTCTGGTAGCAAAAAAAAAACTCGGACACTTTCACCAAGTGACCTATATTTTGATCCAGTATGACCTAATTTATTGAAATTAACCTAGATTGTAATGAAATCATTCATTCTGGAGAATTTTCATCAAGATAAGACCAATTTTTTTATCTCTACTGTCCACACAAGAAATTTCTAGGATTTGACCTATATATTAAGTGACACAATTTTTTACCCCAGATTGAACTAGATTTTGTAGAGATTATCCATCTGATTAAAGTGACCTAGTGACTACACAACGTGACAATGTCACAAGTAAAGTTTTGACCAACTGACCCAAGCGGATAGAGTAAATAATCGACATGAGTAGACATGGCGATGTAATCGTGGCGATTTATTGTCACTCATTTCCGCAAGTAAGCCTGATAATAATGAGAGTGAAATTATTTCACTACAGGCTATGCGGCTGGGTAAACATTCGAGCAACACAGAGATGCAAGTGCAATTTTATTTTGACCCTGATGATGATCGCAGAAATGTGTGATTTTAGGGAAAGGCTGAAACATTGCGGAGCTGCGCAGTAGTCCGATATTGAGCGCTATGCTTAGAAACAGCTTGCTTAAAATAAGCGCTACAATATATCGGACAAAATGGAACATATATATTATTTCGGTGAGCGCTCGTGACTAGCAGACTGTTACGTAGCGCTGAATTTTTTAAGTTCTTGCTGAAAGGCGCCTGTTTCATACGAAAGCACTTTGACGCGCTTGCCAAGCAGTGCAGATAAATGGTATGCTCTCTGGTTGCATGTTGTTTTATATATACATGGTAAAGCACAACCAAAAAGCAATTGATAACGCGTTGGTTTAATATGGAAAGGGCTCCAGTAGCTATGCATTAATGTACTGTATTAAAATTATTACTTGTCAGAAATTATACAAACTACCCAAGGGACATGATTCACTGAGCTTAGCGCTGGCCCTTCGGTAAGCTTCTCCAACTAAGTAATACAATGCATTAATGACGCACCAGTAAGTTGCATCCAAAACCCCACCCCTGTGAATGGGCAGCGATTTAATAGCCAGGGGAAATAGTTGCGTTTTGATTTTTGCCTTCAAGTTTAGGAGCCTTCCTCCGCAATGCCGGTAAAATCGTGGGAATTTTTTCTGCGAACCAATACCACGGGGACAATATTTAGTTGCCAGGGACCAAGGAATTACCAGAGAGTTTATGGTAATTTTATCATTAGCTGTTCCACTTGGCCGGCCCATGGAACAGGCAGGGGGTTGTTTCGACAACACAAAAGTAAAAATCTAGCCCATCCCCAGTTGTTGATGGGGGTCGTGGGTGCATAATCTCATAAACAAGGCTATTACAAGAGCAATTGAATCACTGACAAAAAAGTCAAAGTGTAAAAAGTGTTCAGGGTCATTTTTGGCTAACAAATGGAATCGAGAATGACAGGATACTTACATAAGATTTTTGTCCTCGGGGTGCATTGTATAACAACTTTAATTCCTCGTTTATAGTAACGAGTACTTAAATAAGTTGAAAAACCTTAAAATAAATCGAAAATCCATCTTTCTGTTTTTTCATAAAAGTCTGGATCAACAAACGCTTGAAAGATACCGATGATCAATAACGCCAACGGTTACTTCCCTTTTCCTTCCTGCAGACACGCCTAATCAAGGCCTATACTTCTAGTGAGTAAAACTAGTCGGTTAAAGGCCAGGCTTTAATAATAATGGTCCAAATAAGCGGCATTCGGCCACCCTGTCACAATATTTGACAAATTCTGATAAATATCGGCTAAACGCTCAGTCGCAAGTACGTTACTCGACTTATTTAATGCAACAGTATTTAGTCGGACTCCACGTCTTGACGACGATACAACAACATTGTTAGTCGTATTAATTACTGCTTCGATTACACACAATTTTGAGTCTGAGTGGACGAAATTTTAAGGTGAATTTTCTTACACTCGGAATCTTCTTGCGAATCGTACATATCGTGTATCTAACGCACGTTCCGTATCTCTATCGTGTATGTATCGTGTATGTATACCGTGTATTACGTACGGATCGTGTATCATATCGTATCGCCCATCGTGCAGACCGTGTATACCGTGTATAACGTACGGATCGTGTATCCTATCGTATCGCCCATCGTGTATTTTTGTAACGGGAACCGTGCGTGTATCGTCCGTATATCGTGCGTGCATCGTTCGTCCATCGTGCGCTTCGTGTGACAACTCGGACGTTCCGACTACTGTATGTGGTACTGTTTTTTAATTCACAACTGAACCTAACCATGGAAGACAGTAAACTCTAGTTTGTGCTATGCAATTTCTATTTGTGCCATATATTGCTATAACCAACTATTTAGATGTCTGATACAAAGTCACCGTTTCAAGCAGTTTCTGCGGGTATAAAAAGTCACTGTGTCAAGCAGTTTCTGTGGGTATAAATCACATTCAGTGATATTTCTTGTTCGTAATATTTAATGGTTTTATAACTATCTAATGTTTCTTTTGAAAAGTGGATGATCCAAAGAAGTATATACTTTTCTGTGGCCTCAGATCTCATGCTGAACTGGCAGGAAAACTGGTGAGTTTGTTTATTCAATTTTAAGATGTGTACCTTGGTAGGTCTTGATGGACAATGTGTCAGTAACATTTTGGGACTTAGTGTGAAAAACATTGGTTTTCATGTGCATTTTTCATAATTTGAAAATTCATGGTTCACTGCTTGCAATGGGCAAATTACATTAATCGAATAATTGGATATTGCTGCTATACTACTCGCATGAAGACACGCAAAACATGAATATGATATCATGTATAATAAAAAAGATACATGCATAGCATGTTTGTTTATAACTTGGCCACATTGACATGAGCCTGACCTACTGATTACCATAATTTAACAGTCGATATATTGTCAACGTTTACAACACGGATTGTATGTTTACATAGTCGGAGAGTATCACGAGTATCACGATGACGCTCGAGATATAATTCAAATACAAATCTTAAATGCCGATATTGCATGATTTTCTTGCGGAAATTGATATATGCAAAGCAAGAACCTTGTTATATATTCTTGCATAAAGGTCAGGCTCAGATCAAAATAGCCAAGCTATACTTATAACATTTATCAAGTGTATTATCATGTAAGCATTATTTATAATATTATACATATTTCAGGTGACGGAGCTGGTTTATATTCACAGTAAACTGATGATTGTTGATGATGATACAGTCATCATTGGTTCAGCTAATATCAACGATCGTAGTATGGTCGGTACACGTGACAGTGAAATGGCCGTGGTAGTCGAAGACACGGAGAAATTCCGTGTCACGATGGACGGTACTGAACATATGGCTGGGAGGTTTGCTTCCTCGTTGAGACGTACCCTCTTCCGTGAACATCTGGGTATAAAGGAGTATGATTTTGAGATAGATCTCAGTGACCCAGTTTGTGATGAGTTTTACAAACATGTTTGGCTCCATCGTGCTTCTCTTAATACAACTATTTACCACAAAGTAAGTTTTTTAAAGTACATAAGATTTCAATACTGCAGTACACAAATAATCACAAATCGACCTCGCCTAGCTAGCCACCCACATAAGAGTCAGACATAGAAAAAACCTTCAAATTTCACCCTGAAATTCATTATGACATTGTGACAAGATGAGGTTTTGTGATCACTCTTTATTTGTGATCACTCTTTATTTGTGATCACTCTTCAAACATTTGTTTGTGAGCACCTGTGTAAGCAATCACAGATGTAAAAATTTGAAACTGTAGCAAGTACATATGATAAAGACACATAACTATACTCATATGATTCTTTTGATATGGACCATTTTCAAACTTGAGTAGTATTTCTGATATGTGAGGTTTGAGTTTGCTAATGTGATCGCCTCCCCCTTTGTCAGTCGTGTGATGTGCATTGTCAACAATTGGACTGTTAACACTCTCAAGGTCACACTTTTCACTTAATCCTTTTGAATCTTGGTAACAATTTTTGTCTCTATAAAATCTAGACCATGTTTGAAACTGGGTCACCTGGGGCCCAAAACAAGGTCACTAAGTCAAAAACAAGGCTACTAGGTCACATCAAAGAAAAACTTTTTACACTCTAGAGGTCACATTTTTTACTTCATCTTTATGAAATGTAGTCATTATCTGTGTCAATTTACAATATTAGATCTCATGGTCATATCCAGAAAAACTTACGTATTAGGGTTAAATATTTTGGTCATATAAGAAAAAAAATTACTGATTCTGCCTAAACTGCATGTCTTCAGGTGAGCGCTTTAGGGCCTATAGCACTTTAGTTCATATATCAGAAACCCTTGAAATTACGTCCCCCACAAAATGTTCTTTTCACCGAAACCAAGAAATTTCTTCCCATTGAAATTAAATGATTTGACAGCAATTATTGCTTAGGCTTCATCAAAATAGTTTATATTTTTGTGGTATATTTTCAGGTGTTCAAATGCATTCCAGATGATCGTTTAAAAACATTCCAGGAAGTTACAGACACTTCCACATCAAAATCATTGTCCGAGACGGACATACCAGCAGCCAAACTAGAGTTAGAAAAAGTGAAAGGTCGCATTGTATTTATGCCGCTATACTTCTTAGAATATGAAGAATCAATAATGGCGAGCGGAGCAAGCAAGGAATCTGTCATGCCTATGAAATTGTGGTTATAATAATGTTCTCATATAATCATTTTGGTGTCTACTGTTTGAACTGAATGTCCCAGTTTATCATAACCATTTATTGTCTATGAATATAACATAGTCTTAAGTTTATTAACTTTTTTCTAGATTGTTTATTACTATTTTGCAGTTAATGTATTCTAACTATGTATTCTAAAAATTATTTGAGAATACCATGAAATTATTAATATTTTATTTTATTAGTATTTTTGGACTATATATTGTTGCTACTTTAATAATTCCTACTTACTCTTCTGGTATTAATTGTTTACATAGTGTATAATTGTGAGATATTCTTCATTGTATTTTATATGTTATCAATGTTTTTGTATACCAAGTTCCATGAGTGTTGTATAGCTTGGCGATTTTCTCACGAACCTGACCTTTTGATTAGCATAATTTAACAGTAGATATATTGTCTGTATTTATAACCTCGGTTTTATGTTTTCATAGTCGAGGAGTATATATATATCACAAAGACGCTCATGATATTATACATGCACAATTTCGAAATACCAATATTGCATAATTTGCTTGCAGAAATTTATATATTCAAAGCAAGAACCACTGTTAAATAAGAACTGAATTTTGATTATCTTGGTAAGTTATAATTAATCACATCTTTTAGTGAATATGTATGTATGAATATGTATGTTTTTAGGCCTCGCATATACATTAATTTCATTCCTTATATTTACATGTTTATACTTTGTATGTTTCATGTATTGATTGTAATAAAGATATGTTATGTTTTGTTAAACACATGTGTAAAGGTCGGTGAAAAATACAATGAAATTTTAAAAAGCAAAAGTTTTTGTCCCGAAATTTAATGTAGCTGGCGAAACTGGACTTGCGATTTCTTTGTGATTTCCTTGATTATTCCCCATGTTTGGACTTGTTTATAACTTACGTTTTGGTAATTTTTAATGTAAAAATTGAAGGTCTCATTAACTATTATAAATAATAGATTAACCTTATCTTAATATTTGTTAAAGGTGATGACCCTGTTTTATAAAAAAAAGACATGATTTTCCTTGTATTTATGTTACTAAGTCATTGCCCCTGTCTGCCTAAAATATTTGGTTTTAATTAATTGTTTTAATTCAAATTTTTCTATATTTGTAAGAGGTATTGACTTGTTATTTGTGTGACAATTTGGCACTTGTTTTACTCTCAGATTTGCGCCTCCAATTTCTCTGTCTATCGGAGGTATAAGCTTGAATCTCAAGATAAGTTTTATTGTCCCCCACCCAGGTGAGGGGGATATGGTAATGGTAGACATCATTCCATGGTCATTCAGTCTGTCTGTCCGAGCTGCTGTGTGTAACGTTTACATTATTAAATGGATTTTGACGAAACTTTCACAGAATAACAACTATGCATTGTATATTGTCAAGATTTTATTTCCATTTATGTCTGAGTTATGGCCCATTGTTAATTTTCTTCACTTCGGTGGGGGATATGGCTGCCTTTGACTACTTCTTGTTATGAAGAGCAAGGGTACATGTACTATGAAGTGCAAGAAAACGCATCTAGCACCTGTTGGATGTGCTCTTGTGAAAGTTTAAACATGTTTATGGTATAATAATAATAACATCTTGTTTTAGTATCTAGTATATCTATGTTTTGTTATGTTGGTATTGTTATAATAGAAGTATATTGTATTAGTATATTGAACAGATTACTAAAATATATAAATTATGTAGTTCTTCTTTTGTTTCTCATATTACCTGTTGAAAACCTATGTTACTATTGTTAGTTGATTATGTTTATCTGATTAGAGATTGGTGTATATTGTTTAACTTTGGGTTAGAGACATTTGTTTAACTTTGGGTTAGAGACATTAACTGGTTCAGTAAACAACTGCATGACTGTATCCTTGGATTGTAAGATTGTGACACATTCATATGTGCCAGATCTCCTGCATCATGCTGGAGTCTCCTGCATTTGAGACTCTTCTACTGCATGATTTTAGGCAAATTGATCAAATCTCACACATTTCTTGGAATACTGGAACCTTGACACTTTTTGTTTGTTAAGTCATATCAAATATTAAGTTATATAGTTTAGAGTATATGGAAATATATAACATTGGAGAAAAGGGTTCACCTAGTGATACTGGTCTGTTAGATTTGTATAGTATGTTTATGAACAAATAAAACAGCATTTGTATTGTCTTATATTTTAATACTATTTATGATATAAAATTCTATTTTTGTTGGCATGCATTCAGTCCCTACGTTGGATAATATCAGGCCTTGATAAATCTGTGTACTTGCTAATATTTTGATCTTATGTATTTTGTATTATTGGTATTTACTTAGTTAATATTGTAAGTATATAGTTGTTATTTAGTTTATGTTTTCACACAATACTTTCAATATCTACTTAAATATATATAAGTTCAATATCTTATTCTACAAATCTTGAATCTACTTATTGTTTTGTTTAAATGTATATAGTGTTTAGTTCAATGATAAGAATGTATTATCAAATTCATGGAAACTGTAAAATCATTAAATTTCAATGGGACGACATTTTATGGTTTTGGTAAAAAAGACCATTTCGATGGGATGTTGATTTGTGAATATTGCATTTCAGGTAATAAATACTATGGCTAAACTAAGTGTTGGATAGGATTTGATTTCATGGTTAATGGCGAAACCCGAAATCCATTAAATTTAATCCCCAACGAAAATTAATGATTTTACAGTATTATATCTAAATTGATGGTCTCTATGTCTCAATGGTTTGGATGTTAGATAATATTCTTGTTATTTTGCTCCTGAATAGCTGCATTGTTCATCTACTGTAAACTCACTAATAACGAAGGGGATTTAAGATTGTGGATTTTGTTGATGATCTCAACCACGATATTAAATACCTACAAATATTAATCATTTCTATAGTATATGACTTAGTCGATAAGATATCCTTGAATTGTGTTCCCCACGAAATGGTGTTTTTCACAAAAACCTTAAAATTTTGTTCCATTGAAATTGAACGATTTTACAGTATCAGATTAGTGAGAGATTCAGTTTGTGGAAGGTTGTCTAGTTTCAGGCTTTAACTTATAGTTAGTAATTGAATATTAATTGAATCAGTCAGTGAGTATATGTTTAGTGCCTTGTCGGTCCTGCATAATATTGTAAAAGTGATTGTTTTCCCAAGTGCTTTATTTCATGGTCTCTCTGTTCATTATTTTGATGGCTTAGAATTAGAAGGTCGTAAGTTCACGACCTTTTAAGATTCATACATATTTAGAATAAGCATCACAAGGCGCTTCTTATGAGCCCATTTTCATAAAAATCTGAACTTGTCATGTTGACCAAAATGAAGTTGTAAAAGTTTGTTTTACCATATGTAAAGAGTAAATGTCAGACAGTTTTTCCGTGTTTTCTCAAAAGATAGATTTGGTAGTTACGACCTTCTAATGCTAAGCTATCGATTTATTCCTAGCAAGTTCATAATTATTTGGAAATTGTTGGGAACTTCAATAAATTTGGCAATTGAATATTAACTTTGCGAATTCAATTACTTTTACAGCAATAGTATAGTATAGTTTTATTTAGCTCAGAGTGTACAGTGTTCATCAACAACACTGCCATATTACTGGTGATTTATGAAATTGAAACGTGTCATGTTGACCAAAATGAAGTCCAAAAAGGTTTTCCGTAAGTAAAGAGTAGTTTTCAGACAGTTTTTTCTTGTTTTCTCAAAATATTGATTTTGTACTTACGACCATCTCATTCTAAGCCAGCGGTATAGTGATGAATTCTTGTGTTATACTGCTCAGAGAGTGAACACTGCTGGGATTATTTTCTGCTCTCACAATGATGCCAAAATATATTTATATTAGATGATAGATTTATTTTATTATAAGTCTCACTATGTGTAGAATATGTGTGAGAAAAATGCTCTTGTGTTGACAGTATATTTATAACTCTGCTTTTAGTTATCGCTTTAGTTATCGCTAAGCCGAGGATAATTTGTTATTCGTCCTTACAAAACTGTTCTATAACCTATGTAAGAAGACACTTTTGAAAAACAAATTTGAAGTATTGAACTCAATATGATATAGATATGTGAATGTTTGATTCTTTAATGTTTCTGAAGTATGAGGCGTGTTCAGAAAGTTTGTGGACTGGTCATTTTAACATCAACTGTTATAAGTCAAAGTTGATATTATTTGATTTAGAAAGCAAATTTAATTTTCAACAATACTATATTAAAACAAAATTACTTTTTATCTTAAACGTTAACAGAATCTGCATTTTGCATGCTCAGAACATATTGATTATATGTTGTTGAAAATTTGAAAGTAATGCCATTAATATATTTTGTGAGATAAGCCAAGAACATAAGTAACTTGAACACCCCTTGTATGTCAATTGTAGATTTCGCTGGCTTAGAATGAGAAGGTCGTAAGGGGCACTTACGACCTTAAAAGACTAATATATATTTGAAACCTACACCATAAAGCACTTCTTATGAGCCTATTGTCATGAAAATCAGAACTTGTTTCGTTGACCAAACTGAAGTTCAAAAAGCTTGTTTTATCATAAGTAAAGAGTGATTGTCAGACAGTTTTTCTTTTCTTTCTCAAAATATCAATTTTGTAGTTATGACCTTGTCATTCTAAGCCAGCGATTTATATTTGTCTAGATTAATTCTCTTGCCAGCTTACTTTGTGAAGTTACAATGCAAAGTCCAAAAACATAGATGGAAAAAGTGCTCAAAATAAATGCTAGTGAATATAAAGCTTGCAAATTTAAATTCCAACACTGTGTTCACTGAATAAGCACCCGGTAGAGAGATATGTTTCATTACTAGTACTTTTGGCCCGGTGATTATAAACATTTCTCATTCTCATACTCGAACTCAGATCTCCATGCTCAAACTTGAAAAACGGCTTTTTTTTAGAATTTTGCATCAAAACCAACACCAACTTGTAGCAAATGATCTAATTAAGAAAAAGAACCCCTATTTCATATGTTTTCATTCAGTAATAAAAAAGTTACAGCAGTTTTTGTAACTAAGAAATACTCCAATTGGAGTACGGAGTATGAGTTGGAGCATGGAGTACGTACTCCAATGTTTATAATCACCGGGCCAGATCATTCTGACTAACTATGATTTATTTTTGCTCAAAAAACCACATTTCCATTAATTGCTCAAACTTGTGATTAATATACATATCAATGTTCTCTGATTATATTTATTGTATAATTATATGTGTGAATGGACCTAAATAGTATGTGTTTATTTTTGTATAATTCTCGATAAACTTCTTGTTTTTTGTAAAGATTAAAGTCATATATGTAACAGGGGAAGAAATTGTGCAACCAGACCGAGGCTTGAACCTGGGACCTTTCGCTTACAGGGCGAATGCTCTACCGACTGAGCTAGCCAGCTGCTTACACAAGTTTCTCCCCTTTAGTTTATAGGTACAAAACATGACATATAATTAACCTACTCATGATGTACAAGTGGAAGAATTTATAACTATGCAATTTTCAATACCTAATAAGTTGTTAATTTCTATTTAGTTGCTTGCTTTGCAAGGTCACAATTTGAGGTCAAAGGCAAAAAAAAACACCAATAAAATGGAAAACATGTTTTGGAAAATTTATGATTTTTGTTTTTAGAAAAAAAAAAGACAAGAATGCAGGGATTTGCCAACTTTGGAAGTATGTGGTTATAAATACTGAAATACTGGAATATGTATAAGTGTAACTGCACAGTTATAAGTATATCCAAATGTATATGGAAAACTTATTGCTTGGTTATGGGAACATATGGCAGTAATATATATTATAATACATTCTATGTACTAGTCCTTTACATTCTATGTACTCGTCCTTATTTTCATGCTTGCATAATGTGTTATATAACATGTATAATATCTATATTTGGGGTTATTGGCTTAAAGGTTAAAAAAATTGTCAAAATAGATCATATTCAGTTATGCTTTCTTTGACTTATTACCTCTCTATTATTGGATTTTGGAAACTTGGCCGGTATGAATGAGATAAGACAATGTACGGGTCTTAATTAGCTCACCTGATACATAGTGACAAGGTGAGCTTTTGTGATAGCTCTTTGTCCGTCCATCGTCATTCCATCAACATTTTATTCAAATGACTTCTTCTCTTAAACATTTTGGTATACAGCTACTGTAGTTAATCAAGTCACTTTCGGCAAAATCGGCCTGCTGACGGGTTACCTGATAAACTTTGAGATATTACATCAAGTATTCATGTGACTTGCTATATCAGTCAACTGACCACGTTATCTGAAGCACTTCTTCTTTAAGCGGAGTCAACGGATGAAACTCTGTACCCAATGGTGAGGTTTTCTATATAAAATAAGCTGGGGTTACCAAAAACTATTCTACAACTTACGTGTACATGACGTTATCAAGATGTCCGATGTTGTTGTTTTTTGTGACGTCAGTGAACAAATGTGAAGTTATGCACAGATTAATGAAAAGGTAACTAAATAGTTTGAAGTTGCATTCCCTTATTGAAGCATACCTAGTGACAGGATAAATAGAAAAATAGGTTAGTGTTGTGGAGTGAGTAAAGTTTATCCGGCTTGACTTCAGAAATCATCGGATTCTCCTACGGCTCACCCGATAAATTCCTCCACCTTGCCTGATAAACTTAATCATCCACGGCACTAACCTATTACATTCTATATACAGCTACCGTGCAATTATGTTAGTTTGGACATGTAAAAATTTGAGCGTGTAGAAGACTGTTTATATTTTGAATGTTAGATCCAGGGCTACAGATAAGCTTTCATGGTCAAGTGAGTGATCACTCATTACTTTCAAAAGTTATTGAGTTCCAGAAAAATAATTGAGTACACTACATCCGGGGAATCAAAATAATTTTATACATTGGTGACTGAGATTGTATTTTTTCGGATACGCAATGACTACTATTTTAATTGAGTTAATATTTTGTTGTTGCACTGACAATATTGATTAAATTGAGTTTCCAGACTTTTTAATTGAGTTTTGTTACACATTGTATTAATTTTAATTGCGTTATAATTAGGCCAATTGTAATTGAGTGATTACGCAAGTACGCTGCTTATCTGTAGCCCTTGGGTGGTATTCACAAAGCATCTTAAGTAAAAACTTAAATATTTTGACTTTATTTTGACTTAAGTTCAAATATTGAGCGGAATATTTTTCCAAAGAAACAAAAGAATAACCCATGTTTTCTATGTAATTTATGTAGCTCTTTAAAAAATGCTTCTAAACAATGTGTATAATTGTAAATCTTGATTTTCCTGTTAAGCTGATACACTTAAGAAAAATTTGAGATTTCACTTAAGATGCTTTGTGAATACCACCCCTGCTGTAAGTGATATATCGAGGGGTGCCAGCAAGACTGTAGTAAGTCCTTCTTTAATTATATGTAGTTACTACAGTCTTGCGGGCACCCCTCGATGTGCAAATTGTTGGATGGTGAATCTTCTTTCTATACCTACTTCCATGTTCTTATTATGAAGTTTGATAATGTTACAGGGTTAAAATAAACATATGATTCAACTCATACATTCGTGCTTGTTGTATGCTCCAGCGGTAGATAGCATGTACAGGGTGTTTCATAATATCTGTCCCCATTACAAATAAATGTCATGAGTACATGCATGATGTCAACGGATATCTTCATACATCAATGGAAAGCTAACATTTAAAAGTTTATTCAGTATTGACATTTTTCAGAAATCTCAATTCCAATGTTGCTTTGATAGTAAAATTGTCATATATTATGTACTGAATAAAGCTTTGAAATGTTGGCTTTCCATTGGTATTTCAAGATATCAGATGAGCTCAGGCATGTACGCATGGCATTTATTTATAATGGGGACAGATATTATGAAACACCCTGTACATTAGTTTTAATTCAACTTTTTGAAGAAAAAAGTCTAGCTACTGTCATGACTGAATCGTCTGCACACATGTGTGTTGGTAAAGTTTTTTTTGTCAGTCATTTTCTCAATGGTCTACAAAGCCTATCCAAGGTAACCTCAATATAGTTGAGATAATCCATTACAAGGGAGTCAATATTGACAAGGCTGGTAACCCTTTGACCTATGTCAGAAGCTTACTAAAAAAAACCTCATAATCCGATGCGTCATCAGTCGAGTGACGAGTCCTCAGCCGAGTGATGAGTCCACGGCCAAGGTAAATACAGATGACCGGTAAGTAGTTTGGTTATATTTCTTACCAGCACTTATCAATTTCAATATTTCTTTTGACCTAGCGATTTGTGAACGACCACAAAGGTTTAAAGGAACTATTCACGCAGCCTCGCATGCAATCATTGGGGAATAAAACTGATAGCGCCTGTTTATACATGACACGCAGAACAAAATGCTCAATTCTAACATGCATTGTCCGAAATCAAACAGTTAGTGCTAGTATTGAACTATTTAACCCTACAGATCTACAGAAAATTCATCCATGAACATTTCTGTAAAGTCACAACTCTGTCCGTGCTCTTAAACCAATGATTTGCCCTTTCAAAGAGACCCTGGTATGCGCCAAAATGATGGGATGTTCACTGCCAAGGAGATTTTGTGATGATTACGTTCAGGACGAAAATTACGGACGACTTTTACGTCTGAGGAAATACTGAATAAAAAAATACCATTTTTCGCAGTTTCCGGTAAAGCATGGAATCTTCACAAGTGTACATTCCAATGAACATATATTCACCAGAAAATGTTCGATAGGATTGTCTTACACTTATATAACTGAAGCTTTCTACTGTGGTGTTTTCATGCAATCCTTGTCCAATAATAGCATAAAAAGTCATATTGGTATCATGAATCAATTGATGAAGGTACTTGTAGCTAAATTTATTTCAATTCCTGATAATTTGTAAATTTGAATTATCTCCCTTTTTAACGAAAAATTCATTTTCATCCTATGTAAATTAGCATTTATCACATTAATCACAAACATGATACCAATTCAGCTTGATATGATTGTGTACCTATGTGGAAACATTATTTTATCAAACCAACATCAAGAAGTTCATTATAAAGTTTTAAGACATGACTAGAGTTTACTTTAATTATCCCATTCATATTGAAGACATTTGTAATGTTGTAATTAATTGACTTAAAACACAAATAACACATACTATAACTTGTAAGAAATTTAATAACTTGGAAACTAAATAACCTATATACAAATATAATATTTCAACCTGAAACAAGAAAAATAGTTCATAAAAATCCTATTTTTTTACAAAGTTCAAGTGAGACTTTTTACATAATGTACAAATCACATATCAATAAATATTTACAGTTAAACTGGAAAAACAAACAATTAATAAACACAAGAAATAAATATATAGATTTGCACACTGTTGATCAATAAAATACATTATTTTTACAAAGTTCGAGTGACACTAAAGCTTTGAGGCATGACTAGTAATAACTTTGTATTCTATCTCTAAAGGGGTCATTACCGAGAGTTCATTGAAGATCTATACTTAACATTATTTACATAATTATGTACACACCACATATTTATGTATCATAAACTCTTCATCAGCAAACACTTCACTACACTACACCTGATTACAAAATTTGATCAGATTAGTTCCTAACGGCGGGGTTGAACAAAATACTACAGGTGTGCTTCAAAAGTCCAGTGGCTGTGAGTTCTCTGGGACATCTGAGGTCAACATTTACAGTCAGAATTATGCCCTATAAGCGTAAAACCATACACATAGCTTGCTTTAAACTAAAACACGAAAAGTTAAGGAATTAATCGACTCCTGATCTAACTACGGAAGATGAAGACAATCTCGGTACCGCGCCCACAAAGCGAAAGTTTTCCCCAGGATATTTTTGTACAGGTTACAATGGTACCTTCAGAGCTGTAGATATGTTACCATCCTCACATTACGCGCAGCCACCTGGGCTTCGTTCGATAGGAGTTTGATGACCTAAGGTAAACTGATGTAGGGCTGCCCCCGGTCCGTCCATTCAAGCGTTGATGACAACCTGAAATATGGTAATAATAAACACTGATTACAAAACATGAACAAAATTAATATAAGAAACAAATTTAAGGTAATAATGAACACTGATTACAAAACATGAACAAAATGAATATAAGAAACAAGGTTATAATAAACACTGATTACAAAACATGAAAAAAATGAATATAAAAAACAAGGTAATAATAAACACTGATTACAAAACATGAAAAAAATGAATATAAGAAACAAGGTTATAATGAACACTGATTACAAAACATGAAAAAAAATGAATATAAGAAACAAGGTAAAAATAAACACTGATTAAAAAACATGAAAAAATGAATATAAGAAACAAGGTAAAAAAAACACTGATTAAAAAACATGAAACAATGAATATAAGAAACAAGGTTATAATGAACACTGATTACAAAACATGAAAAAAAATAATATAAGAAACAGGGTATGATGAAATCGGACAGGGAAGGCAACACTTAACCTTACTAGCCGAGCCGGGAAAATACAGGATGATGTCTCTATGGTATAGTCATCTTCATCACTAACTTATATACTGGGTTATGTACCTTCATGGATTCATACACCAGTGATTAGCCAAGATTCCAGACAAGTGTTTCCGGCTTATGGAAAAAATGCACTGGTTATAAAGTCTGCAACTGATGTCTATGACAGGAAAGATATATTTTATTTATATCACACAACTTTCCTTGTATCCAGGTTAGTATAGCCAGTATGTATATAGCATTCTCATGAATCATTGTATAGTCAAGTCCCCTAGATTTATTACGGATGAAAAACATGCTGGTTGAACGAGAATGGTATATAGAGGATCTGCAACTGATGTCTATGACAGGAAAGATAAAATTATATTTATATCACATGACTTTCCTCGTATCCAGGTTAGTCTATAGCGAGTATGTATAGTCTTATACGTAACATGTGTGGTATAAAGTTAAAATACATGGGTGGGTTTTTCCAATAAGTCAATGGGTATTTTTGACTTTTATTGTCATATGATATGAAGAATCTATTACTCTGTGGCAAGACCCTTGGTCTGAAAATATATAATGTGTTGGACAGTAGCTAAACTTGTAAGTGGATAAAGGGAGGCAATTCTGTTTGAAAAATATATTATTTTTTTCTGGATTGTCCACCTTCCCGTACAGGTGTAATCCTATATTTGTATTATTTTTGTAAATTTTCGTGCGCTAAATGTAAATATCAACACATAAATTGTGCATTTTATTCAAACAAATGAGTTAACTACAAATTGTTTGCAGTTCTATACAGTCAGGGATTATTATGAGCACAGTACGGTAGAAAAATAGCATAGAATTCTAGATCTAGATCTAATTCACAATAAGTGGGTTCGTAAGAGCTCACTCACATGAATTACGCTTACGAACACACCAATGGTGCAACAGACAATATCGGTAGATCTAGCCTTTTAAAGAAGTTTATTTTTTATTTATGTTTCTTTCTGTTCTGTTCCTGTTCCATTTTGTTTGTAAGTTGTTTGGACTGGAACATTCGGGAACACAGTGCAGAACAGTTTTATTTTGTTCGTAATTACAGTAACATAGTTCCGTGTGTTCCAGAACAGACGCTACGAACACACCCAAGTAGACGGCTTTTACACAGGGGTGAGTAACTCATGCACGTGACGTCATTTCAAAATGGCGGACGATTCACCTTCGGCTCTTCTTCGACCGGATGGTAAATAAGGCGTTTCCTTTCAATTAGATCCCTTAATACTCACATGATTTGATGCATCTATTAACAGATGATTAATCCGCCAGATAAATGTATGAATGATACAGGTGTTCGGTCGAACAAGGCCGCACTAAGCCTGCAAACAGGGGCAATTGCTACTGTTGTTTTTTGACACAATTTTGTATGATTTTATTTATCATCTTTTTTATCTGTATAGTACTGTACGTCAAAGACTCCAATACTGGCTTTAACTTGGGTTGTGCATGTATTAATAATCTAATCAGATTTAAGTAGTTGAGTCTTGAAGCTTGCGGCACTTTTTCGCATTGAACTTCATTCCCCAGTCATTAACCCATTTTTGTAACTCATCAAGATCTTGCTGTAGTAGCTCATGGTCTTTGAATCAGTTGAAGACACGGTACAAGAGATAGTTGTTAGCAGAGAGTCGGATAGAGGACTTGACTCTTTCTGGGAGGTCGTTGATGTGGCACAGGAACAGCAAGGGTCCGATCACTGTGCCTTGGGGTTAGTCAAACAATCTCGACTTAGTGAGTAGCTTCTACCTTGGGGTACACCAAACAGACTGGAACTTGGCGTGACTTAGCGCCTTCTACAACAACACACATCTCTCGTTGGGTGAGGAAGTTGGAGATCCAAAGTAACAAGGGGTCCCTGATTCCGAAGTGCTCGAGCTTCAGAAGAAGTCGTTGATGAGGTACAGTGTCGAACGCCTTGCTGAAATCCCGGATGATGCACTTGTATTAAGCCAGAATCAAAGTAGCCGAGAAGATCTTGTGCTGTGACGACAAACTGGGATTCGCATGAGTAGCCTGATCTGGATCCATGGTTTAGTGAAGTTTTAGGACATTGTTGTTATCTAGGTGGTTGAGCATGTGGCGACAGATGATGTGATCTAGTAATTGCGAGATCACGCAGGTAAGGGATACTGGGCTGTAGTTCTCTGGAGTGTAACGATCTCCTTTTTTGTAGACGGGGACCACGTTAGCGTTCCTCCAGTCATTTGGGAATTGATCACTATGTGTCTACAGAGTGTTTGATGATGGCAGCTATGGCAAAATGCGGCTTCCTCAGCTGTCGCTTGGAGTACATTGTAGTTCGTCAGGTCCAGCTGCCGTGTTTATCTTGATGTTTTTCAAAAGTTTGTGACTCCTTTATATAACGGAGATTCAAACCTACAACCCGAGATAGAAAGGCTCTTGCTCTACCGACTGAGCTAAGTGGGCTGACTATTTTGTTCTGTTTTTGTCTTTCTATTGATTTATATATCTGTTGTGTTTATGGAATCCGTTCAGGTACGGATGGCCCGGTCGGTTTGGGATTTAGTTCTTCAGAAAATTCCCATACGGTTGATTTTGTGAAGTGTGAGCACAATCTTCTCTGTTCTGACAGCTTGAGGTAAAGACATTGTTTTAGGGTTCTTCGATTCTTGGACTGTTTGCTTGGTTTGTTTATTGCTTGTTCGTATAATTAGATTAGACTATTGAGACTGTACGATTTATTGACCCCGCAACAGGGTCACAAATTTCTCATAGTTTCTCAAAACCAAAATGAAACTCTGACGTTAAAGAACCAAGGTATCTCTTAAGAAAGAGCTAGGGCATCGTGCCCGGATACCTTGTATCACACCACTGTCTCTTCCACCTGCTGTCCCTTCAACAAAAACACAGGACCCCATTGGAAATAAGTGCTTGCACTTTCATGGGTTATCCTTGACCGAGAGTTTTAAATAATTACATACAAAGAACCAACAGAACAACCTGACAAGATTGGCAGACAGATAAGATATTTAGTATTAATACAGTTGTATTGTATTCTCTCTTATGGAGGCAAGTGGAGTCTGTGGCAGTCCAAATTATTGTTGTCTTTTTATTTAAACATAAATAGATATAATCATTTATTATTTCACACCTCTTATAAATTTAGTCCAGGCCTGAAGTAAGTGTTTTAATTTCTTTGAAACTATTACAACTGTACAGCTAATTACCTGGGGTTTTTGTTGGAAAAATTAAATATTAGTGCTGTGAACTGACTGATCTAGTATAAATTACCATATGAATTATGATGCATTTTCTTTTGAATGATTTCAAACATTATATATTAAATAAAATAAAACTCAAGTAATTTGTATTGCATGCCGCTTTTCATGTTTTGACAAGTTCATTAGGCCACACCAAATTAATGTTTGGTTCTACAGATTTTTTTTGGGACAAAATAGGGGTGATGAGTGAAATATAAATTTAAAGATTTATTTTTGAAAAAATTTTAATCGAGAGAGCGCGAAGGAGCAAAATAAATTTTTTAAGTTTAATTTTTGAAAGCAAGTGAAGAAGCAAAAAATGTCATATTCATTTCTGATACAACCAATTTTAGGAAATAGTGACTAATTACTGTAGCTTTAATAACATTTCTGATACAACCAATTTTAGGAAATAGTGACTAATTACTGTAGCTTTAATAAGAAATGAAGCCTTATATTAAATGATTGTTATACATTTCTTGTTATGTTGTGTATGATTTATTTGACCAGAGTGCAGGTGTTCAAGGTAATTGTGAGCAGACATACATTTATTGATCACAAATGCACTGAGTGACTGGTTAAAGATTCAAATCAATTGAGAATCAAGTTAGTCAATGATCACCGGGTACAGTTTTGTTGTCGTAATGATACATCATGCTCAGACAGCTGTTAACTTATCACTGTTACCTAGCACTGTTAGTAGCGCACCAAGGCATAATGCTTTGTAAGTCACCGTCATAGGACCTAGCTCCACATCAAGTACACTTCCCTTGGGGATATACGAGGTCACCTATGGTAAAATTATTAAAGTTATGACGGTTTTTGCGAACTGCAGCATATAATGTTACATAAGCTGTGATGTATCCAGTTGTAATAGCTGGAGTTTTAGCAAGTGACTGAAAAGTAGAACATTTGGTGCAATAATTAGAGCAAAATATGTTTTATCCAATTTTTCGAACTTTTTGACGAAATCAGGACCTTCTCTATGTACAGTATTTAAAATCCCTGATAAAACTATGTAAGATAAAGTAGAACACTTATTAATTAACAGGTGTGCTTCGTGTCCATGAGCGCACAACTGTTAATATCACATTAATATCATGGGTACCACAGACATACGAAACGTCATTGTCGGGAAAATTGGTGACAATTCATGATTTCGTCGGTAGTACGGGGTACACTAGTAATATTAATAAATACAAACATAACTATATACACTTGTTGGTGCTTTCCGCTATTGCGAAACTTCCCTTTTTACTAGGTGTATACACTTAATATTAAATAAATGCTTGACAATGTTTTTGTAAAGTGCAGAACATTCACAGAAATCTAGATGTATGCCCTTGAGTGATCATGCTATAAAAAGTTACATGATTTTTTGTGCAACAATTTACACTGTTAAAATTAATTGAGTAACTTGACATCCTCAGCAGAGCGCGCTTTCCAAAATTATAAACAAGTTGGCTTTACTTCTAGTAATTTGTAAATATTGATGCGAGCGGTAAAATTATAAAAATAAATTGTAAGAAAAAAATCACATGCACGTAGTTTTACCAGGTACGGGTGCAAGAAATTAAAATTTAAATATTTTTCATTTGGAGAAAATCAGGAACGGCAATCCCGACAAACGCATAATCAATTTGTAGTGGCTCACTCTAAAAACATGATGTTGCTGTGAAGCTTTCCAAAATTGTCTGCACTGGTCTATAGTCCATACCAGGTGTTGTTATTAGATTACTATTGTTTGATGTATTCAATATAGACATTTATTTCTGTGTTGCCATATGAAGAGAGCTGATTTTGTGCAATAACTTGTCAACGTGAACAGTTTAGGTCACATTGTCACATAATACCACTACTGGAAAAAATGATTTAATAGGGTGTTATAAATACCGGTATTTGTCAATGAAACATGTGTCCATCAGGCCAACATTCTCCTCATGTTTTAGGTTTTTATAGTAGGTTGTGAGTGAGGTATACTGTCAGCTTGTCTGTCTGTCGGTCTGTAGGTAGACGGATTCTTGTGGATGCAACTTCTTGAGCATTTTTTGTCGGATTTGCTTCTAACTTTCACTCATCAACAACCTTGACATGTAAATGTGCTTGAAGGAATGATTTTTTGCCAGAATTATGGCCCTTTGCCGAATGGTGACAGTTATAGTTGGGCAAGTTTCTATTTAAAAGTATAAGTCAGGATGGACTTACCCAGACATCATGAAATTAGCCAGAAAAGTACCGGACATCTGGTCCGGCACTCTTGGAAATAGCACAAGACCAGAAAAAACTGCACCAGACCGAAAAATGATCTTTTTCGCAAACCATTTCTAAGCATTTATCATTATGCTATTGTATCTTGGGCACTTAAGTTGATTTTGTTTTATTATGTTGAAAACAAAGACAAATATTCTTAATCTTCAAATGCTATAATTTTTTCGTATGTCCGCCCTGTATACCTTAGTTAATAATAATAATGACTTTATTATTAGTTGGGAAACAGAAAGATATTGTGATAGAACTTGCTGTATAATTTCTATTAATAGTTTATGTAAAGGGCACTGCCTCTGATGGAAAGTGGGGTAGCTTCAAGGTCATGGTCACAGCTTCTTAAATTAGGAAATCTGTTTCAGATCCTGATAAAAAACTTTAATAAGAAATGAGATATTGCTGTATATGCAGCCTGTGTAAACACACTTATTTAATTTTCCCCTAAAATTCACATGAAATCAAGTTTTGTTTCTCCAATTGCAAAAATTATGAGGTATGTAACCGTATGTTTCCCTAAACTTAAAGAAAGGAGTCAAAAACCCTTCTCCTACCTTAGAAAAAAACAGCTCTGCTCCTTCAAAGTCTAGTGGTGTTACTAATAAGTATATTAATATGTGTTACTGTGATCATTTTTCTAAGATGATGAATTAGATAGTGAAGTTTAAGGTAAAGCTTGGCTAATTTGACACGAGTCTGACCTTTTAATTAGCATAATTTAACAGTCGATTTATTGCCTATGTTTACAACACCGATTGTATATTTTCATAATCGGGGAGTATCACGAAGACGCTCGAGCTGTAATACAAACACAAATCTGAAATACCGATATTGCATGATTTGCTTGCGGAAATTGATATATTCAAAGCAAGAACCTTGTAATATAGTCTTGCATAAAGGTCAGGCTCAGGTCAAAATAACCAAGCTATATAATATAGTAAGATACATATTTGTGGTATTTACAACTTTGGTAGTTAATTGTTAAAAATACATGATGCTGTCATGAATAGAAGGTTTCATGCTTGGGTGTCTACATGGCCTAGATACCATGTAATACTATACAATCCCACACTGGCTGGAGGATAGTTTTGTTGATCATTGCATTCTTTGTAAGAAAGAAGTGATCTAACATGACAACTTATACAGAAAGGATTGTGTATTGGACTTTTAAATGACAGGTGTTGTGTTTTAAAGTTATACTACTGTTATTCTTGATAAAAAAAATTACAGTCAAGAAAATTTATTTAAACGAGAAAAATGTTTAGAAAATTAACTACTGCTATTGTACAAATGTTTTCTTGAGGGTATAGTTTACAAGACAATATCATACAAAAATTATTGGAAATTTAACATAAAATAATTTATGACCTGGGGGTCAAAAAAGATTTTATTGTTTTGCAAATATGTTCAATAGAAATAGAACTGTTATGTACGATTGTTTTATTGAGTTATATCTGAAAGAATAATACTTTTTCAATGGTTAGAAATCATTGGTTATTGTGTTTTACAAAACAATGATGGTCACTTTGAACAGTAATATGACTTTGAGCTTAAGTTTGTTAATGTTATGTTCATTTAGTACTAATCTTATTTATTTACTACAGTCATGGATGGATCTTACTGTGGATCATTATGTTTGTAATATTTTGATTAGCATTTGAATGATTCGGCTTGTGAATTATTTCCCTAGAGAAAGTTTACTTGGGTAGTTTCGCTTTCTCAGCTTGAGCATCGAACATATATCGCAGAAATCGGTCAAAGAATAAGATACTTACGTTTGTATTCAACTTTTTGTTGGTAGTTTTTTACATGAGAATCGGTTAAAGAATGAGATACTTGTGGTTGTATTGAATTTTTTGTTGATAGTTTTATACTTGCTGACTTAGCCTACCACAGGCTTTGTGACTGGAAGTATAATTGTCTGAATGCAGGAACAACCAGGACTCGACGCTAACACTGGTCCCCTGGTCCGAGGCCATTGAAAAACAAGAAGGACCAGTGAAATCTTTAAGGACCAGTAACTGTTTTATTTACAAATTTTACGTTTCTTTGCTGGGGAGACCAGTGACCAATAATAGTATTAAGCCCTGACAACCCTGTTCTTCCAGCGCTATCAGTGCTTTGATTACTGTTGATACCTGAGCAATACCACTGTAATAATGATCAATGCTAGTACAGTAGTACCTTGTATATTATATAAGCTTATGTAGTAGAATTCTTGCACAATCATGAGTGTGTACTAGTGTGTATGCATGTTTTAAGCGTACAGCCTGTCAGAAACTTGGTAAATACCCAACTTCAGATACTTTCAAAAATATCATAAATTCTTCACAAGTTGCCTGGAATGCTGTAACATAGAATGGATGTGTTATTGTATTGGAGCTATGTGTGATGTTGTGGAATTATATGTGTGTGGTGTAAGACTATTGATGATGTAGTGTATATAATGATGGAGTTAAAAGGCAAGTACATGTATGCATGATGCTGTAGATTGATGTATTACATACAGATACTGTAAAGTCATTTAATTACGATTGGTCAAAATTTCTATTGGTCGAAATTTCGTGGTTTTGGTAAAAAGGTAATAAATGCAAGGGTTAACATTACTGTATGATGGAATTTGATTTCATGGTTAATGGTGAATTCAATCCGGGAATCTTTTCAAAGAAATTAATGACAACTTGAATGTGGCAACCCTTAATTAAGGCATACGATGTGCTAGTTAAGGTTGATGGCTGACAAGTTGGTCGATAGAAAATCAACTATTTACCTGAAAATCACCCGTCCCAAGTAACGGTTTTTCCAGTTCTAAAAATAGACGGTGTACCCAGTGAACATTGATGATTCAATTATTATTGTATATGTGTTAAGTGAAATATTAATGATCTTAAAACTGACATGTCATGTGAGTGACACTGGCCCCTCAGGGGCCTAAATTATAAATATATATTGCAATTCAATCTCGTATTTATGAATGAACGAATTCGTAAGGGATTGTTTTGAAATCACTACACTATTTGAGAGTCTGATTTAAAAGATACTGTATGACAATTAGCGTACTACTTCACCTGTGTAGGCATAGTAAATTTCCCAATTTTTCCATTGTGTCTATGCGTTTAGAATCACTGCGCTTGTAAGTTCAATTTATTCATATCATTAACATTTACTATGTTTTTTTAAAATTTAGCAACCTTGTTCAAAGTTTATTCCAGCATAGTTAACTTTGACGAGAAATTTTATTTTTTGCGCATAAACCGCATACATATGGATCTACTTTGTCTCCTATTGAGTTTGGGCTACTTTCACTAAGATCCCTATAGAAAAAATCACTGGGAATCCCACTGGGATGAGGGTGGGATCCCACTGGGATCCCGCCTCTCATCCCACCGGAAAAATTGGTCGGGATCCCGCCTTTAATCCCAGTGGGATCCCACTGGGATGAGAGGCAGGATCCCACCAGGAAAATTGGTCAGGATCCCGGTGGGCAGCAGTGTTGATTTTTTACCCTCAAAATCTTGTGCAATTTAACAAAACACGGTTAGTTCTTTGGTATTTCTTACCTTGTCACATGGTCAGATACCATGTTAGAACAATTAAAGGCAAGAACTCACCAGTTGCTGATAATGTTTAAGCTACAGATGAATCAGCTTGTTTCAAATAATGTCAGGTAATATTTGATTTCTTATAGGAAAGCTTAATTAATATTTTGTTGTAATTATGAATTTTTTATTATGTCAAACTAATTCATAAATCTTTCTATTTTTATAATAATAATGATATATTACTTTGCTAACATTTATTTTAAAAGTGTTTTTTGGGACTTTAAAAAAATATATATAATTTTTGTTAAAGGGAGATAATATAAAAGTGTGAGACAATAACATGGTTGACCATAGTCGACCATGGTCAAATGGTCAACCACGGTTGAAAACACTGACCATGTTAGACCATGGTCAAGCTTCAGTTTGTCTTTTCTCACCATGGTCAAACGGTTTATAAAACATTTTTCTAGCTCAAACTCTAAAAAAAAAATGCAAGTTGGCTAAAAGGAAAAAACAACAGTCAACAAAAATAAGTTCAGTCTAAAATACTATTCAGGTGGGATCCCACCGGGAAATGTACTTGGAAATCCCGGTAGGTTATTACCGGGATCCCACTAGGATGAATTTCCATCCCACTGGGATGAATTTCCATCCCACTGAAATGACAACATCCCACCCGGATTAAGTCATCCCACTGGGATCCCAGTTCAATTTTCTGTGGGGATGTCAAGGAAAGTGATTTTTAATACCGAAACAAAAAAAAATCGTAGACTTGTCCTTTATGTTGTCATAGAAAAATGCAAGGTACATGGCAGGGCTTTCACTAGGCTCTAAAAATGAAGAGTCAAAATGACTCCTGACTCAATTTCACAAATTTGCTAGAAAAATCTTGAGCTCAAATTTTCAAGAGTCAAATCAGACACTTTAGTCAAATTCAAGAATCAAAATGCAGTTTCAAGAGTCAAATGAACGCCCTGTATGGACATTATATATTGAACGCCCCTGTATGTCACCTGTATGATAATAATGGAAACTTCCAGTTACCTGAGTCGGCTCAATAAATGATGCTGTGCAGCTTTCCATATATGTAAATAGATGGCATATATATTGATTTTCTCATCCTATGAAAACAGAAATTAATGATGTAATGCCTTCAAAACGAGAGCTGTATCTCTAGAAGGCTAAAATGGCTGATGGTACTTATAAAGGTGTATTACACAAAGTTGTTATATTAATATAATTGATGTTTAAGGAATGATAGGATGTATGAAAATGTGGGCTGGAATCTGATAGTGTGTATATTAAGTATTTATAGGATACTAGTAGTGTATGAACAGATGGACTCGAGATAATTCTGATTGGTGAGTGTCCAATGATGCCATCACCTTAATTACACACTCAACTATGTATCTGACTTACTGTTTGTATGTGATCTAGTTACATGTAGTAACAGTAGCACTGCTGGGATATAAGCTTTCAGTGATATTATTGTTTGGAAAACATCTATTTACCTATCAGTGAGTCATGACTAATGATGTCGCGTGTGAAATGGTGGGATTCTGATGTTGACAGCTCTACAGAATTCACAACATCAAGTAATTCAATGCTTGGTGATGGAGATAAACCATGTAGGTGTATACCAGTAGTTATAAATTATACAGGGGTATTTTTCAGTCTTAATACTGATTTCAGTATTTTTAACCAGGTTTTCATAAAGTGAAACCTGGTTTATAATTATTAGAATGCTGAAGACGGCAGGCAGGGAGGTAAAATATGGTACAAAGTCATTAATTAATCGACATACTAGGGCTGTTCGATATGTATTGTCTTTGCACATGAATCTCGAGCTTTTTCTACCCGGACTGTTTTTTAACCCACTGGTGAATAAGGCCGAAAAACGAGCCTATATTAAGGGTCGTGCTATGTAGAATGTAATACAAATGTTATTAATAACGAAACTGTGGATGTGTATGGGGATGGTTCATAATTAATTTTGCATATAGAACAGTTTTTGAATAGAAAAACATGTTTTGTTGAGGGTAGGAACAGCCTTAAAAATGACCCAAAATGTGGTGGAAAGGCGAATCTAGCCAAGAGAATATTGGCTGTATGGAAGGCTATGTGTGCCATTTTTATAAGAGGACTGGCAATACAAGTTTTAGTGCCTAAGGGTAAAAGGATGAACGACAAGTCCTACCGTGACAAAGTTTTGAAAAAAAAATTGAAGGCTACTTTCCTTAAGAAAAGCTGCAAAACAAGTTGTACACAATTCATAAATCTGTTTTATGAAATACTTTTTGCCATAATGCGGCTAGTGTTACAGACTTTTTAGCTCACCTGTCGCATAGTGAAAAGGTGAGCTTTTGTGGTCACCCTTCGTCCGTCGTCCGTCTGCAACAATTTGTTAGTGTACACTCAAGAGGCAACAGTTTGATCCAAATTTCATGAAACTTAGTCAAAATATGGGGTCAAAAACTAGGTCACTAGGTCAAATCATAGAAAAACCTTGTGTACACTCTAGATGTCACCAATTTGATCCAATTTCAACGAAACTTAGTCAGGACATTGTTCTCCATGAAATCTAGGCCAAGTTTGAAACTGGGTCATGTGGGGTTAAAAACTAGGTCACAAGGTCAAATCTTACAAAAATTTTGTGTTCACTCCAGATGTCACCGTTTTGATCAAATCTTCATGAAACTTGGTCAGAATGTTGATCTCCATTAAATATAGGCCATGTTTGAAACTGGGTCATGTGGGGTCAAACACGAGATCAAATCATAGAAAAACATTGTGTTCACTCCAGCAGTTATCGTCTTAATTCAATCTTCATGAAACTTGGTCAGAATGTTGTTCTCCATACAAACTAAGCCAAGTTCAAAATTGGGTCATGTGGGGTCAAAAACTTGGTCACTAGGTCAAATCATAGAAAAATATTTTGTTCACCCCAGAAGTTACTGTTTTGATCCAACCGCCACGAAACTAGGTCAAAATGTTCTCCGTGAATCTAGTCCAAGTTTTATAATTGGTCATGTGGTGTCAAAAACTAGGTCACTAGGTAAAATCTTAGAAAAACATTGTGTTCAATCTAGAGGTCACAGTTTTGTTCCAATATTCATGAATCATGGTCAGAATGATACTCTCCATTAAATCTAGGACAAGTTCAACTACGGTTGGTCATGCCAGATTAAAAACTAGGTCACTTGGCCAAAACTTACAAAAGCCTTATGATTACTATAAAGGTCATAGGTCACTTAGTCAGAATGTTACCCTCCATAAAATCTCAATGATTTGTGAAACTGGATCATGTCTGGTAAAAAACTAGCCAACTAGGTCAAATCGTTCAAAAACCTTGTGTTCATTCTAAGGGTCTACAGTTTTGATCCAATTTTCATGCAACTTAATCAGTATACAATTCTACGTAAAATCTAGGCTAGGTTCGAACCTTGAGTCAAGATCTAGGTCAAATCTAAGGGAAAACCTTCAGCTCACTCTAGAGAACCCTGCTTTGATCCAATCTTCATGAAATATGGTCAGAATGTAAGTTGTACTGATACCTAGACCAATGTGTGACAGGCGAGCGACCTAGGGTCCTTCGGGCCCTCTTGTTGAAGACAGGAGGTGTGGTAATGTTACGAAATCCTTTGAATTTGTCATTGTCAGTTTTTATGCCCCCGTATCGATAGATCGGGAGGCATATAGTAATGCACCTGTCCGTCCGTCCGTCCGTCCGCCCTGGTTAACCCAAATTGACCGTTTCTTCTAGCATTAATATGGCTAGCTACAAAGCTTTCAAACTTGCATGGATGTTGTATATGAACACTCTCCACGCGCCTGTATCACCTGACTCCATTTTGACCTTCACCTTGACCTAATTTTGGACTTAGACTTATTGAAAGGCCAAATTCTTGGTTAACCCAAATTGACCGTTTCTTCTAGCATTAATATGGCTTGCTACAAAGCTTTCATACTTGCATGGATGTTGTATATGACCACTCTCCACACACCTGTATCACCTGACTCCATTTTGACCTTCACCTTGACCTAATTTTGGACTTAGACTTATCTCCCCTTTAGTATTTTCACAATAAAATTTTGTCTGGAGCGTATCTTCAAAACTAATTAACATATTGACTTGAAATATGATATATAAATAGATGGCAACTTGGAGAAGTGCATTGACAAAGAACCATAACTCTGTCTGTCTTAAATTTTGAATTATCTCCCCTTTCGTGTTTTTATAGTCAAATTTTGCTCTGAGTATATCTTCAAAACTATTTAACATATTGACTTGAAACTTGGAATATAAAAAGATGGCAACTTGGAGAAGTGCAATGACCAAGCAATATAACTCTGTCTGCCTTAAACTTTTAATTATCTCCCCTTTAGTATTTTCAGAATAAAATTTTGACCGGAGTGTATCTTCAAAACTGTTTAAGATATTGCCTTAAAACTTGATATATAAATAGATGGTAGCTTGTAGAAGTGCATGGACCAAGAACCATAACTCTGTCTGTCTTACATTTTGAATTATCTCCCCTTCAGCATTTTCATGATAATTGTTTGTCTGGAGCGTATCTTCAAAAGTATTTAAAATATTGACTTGAAACTTGGTATATGAATTGGTGGCAACTTGGAGAAGTGCAGTGACAAAGAACCATAACACCTGTATCACCAGATCACACATGAAGTCAATCAAGGCACTGCTTTCAAATGTGGCATATTCCTTTACCATCATAAGTCCCTTATAGTTCAAAGCCATGTAACACTATGAAACATTTTAACTGAATAATGTAGTTATTTAAACCTCTCGGTAAAGGATAACCCATGAAAGTGCAAGCACTTATTTCCAATGGGGTCCTGTGTTTTTTGCTGAAGGGACAGCAGGTGGAAGAGATAGTGGTGTGATACAAGGTATCCGGGCGAGATGCCCTAGCTCTTTCCGAAGAGACACCTTGGTTCTTTAACGTGCCCGGTGTATAGCACCGATTCACGCGAGACTACCTCTGGGTTGCTAACCAGTTCATCTCTAGTTAGGTGGGAAACACAGAAAAGCGTTTCAGAAATGATCAAGTGCCCCGGCCGAGGATCGAACCCGGGACCTCTCGATCAGCAGTCAAGCAGGCTATCCGCTCGACCACCGTACCACCTTCATAATGGCCCCTGATTGACTTACAGCTTTTTATGGACATGGCTTCCATGGGGGCATAAGCGTTTATTGAACGCAGTCTTGTTCGTACTTTATTGAATTAAATTTGTTTTAAATTGCTGAAGTCACCATTTACTTTTTTCATACTTATGCATTTTACAATATGAAATTTGGTTGGATGGATTCTCAACTTCATGTTGACCAACTATGTCATGTTGACCAACTATGTATTATTTTCTTTGTGGAGGCTGTTTGTGTGAATTCAAGACACCCTGAATTCAAAATGATCCAGAAAACGTGAAAATTGTAATCGTTGAAATATACCCAGTAGCTACAATTGTCGAAAGCTGCACTACGAAGCGTTTAATTGTGTGTGGCTACTGCATTATTTACATGGATACACATTGCCTAATGCCAATGTTGAGGTAATCATCCCCTAACAAACACATATTTGACAATAAGCATGGTCCATTAGTTGATTAACACACACTCCAATGTGAAATGCTACTGTCACTTGTGTCTGCTTTATTTGCTTTGATGGTATATTGTGCAGACTTATGGTCTCATTAACGATTCTGTTATATTCTTACTTATTTATAAGCCTGCTCAGACATTAGTCCAAACAGATAACCATGACTTAACATCATGATAGCAATGCTGTAATGTTTTACATGTAATCTAATGTTGGTGTTTGTCAATGGTGTTTTATACTCATTTTTCAGCAATTCATCAGTCATGATTATACATATCATGAAGTTAATTATCTAATAGAACTTGAACAAACATTTCAGCAAGATACCAACAACTTCTCCATGACTATAATTATCCATGCAACAACATGTCCGAAACCGAACCTGATTCTACCAAACTGACAGTCTACTCTACATGTGCCTGTCTGAAACCCAACAAAAAGATCTAAAGACAAATTGCATATAACAAGACTATTTAAGACACTTTACTTTGGCGATTTTAGGGGGGGGGGGGGTGTACACCGCCCCCCCCCCCCCCCCCCCCCCTTTGGATCCACCTATGTAGTGTGACAAATCAGTATATTGTGATACTGATGATGGATGTCAACACCTTGTGACCCAAATGACTAGTTTTGAAAATTAATTGACCTTTATCTTTGTCATAATGTGTGTTTTGATGAATTCTTGGTTGAGTTTGAAGATTAATCAAGTCTGGTGAGCAATATTAGACCATCTTGGTCTTTTTGTTTTACAACGATAATTAATGATGTTTTAAGAGATTTTTGTCATATATTTGCAGGTTGCAAAGAAGGCAGCGAAGTAGGCTCTGATATGGCTACTTCCACAGAGTTAAGAATGGACATGGATAGTCCATCTTCAGAGTTAGATAAACTACATAGTGGTAATACGAGTGAAGCTGAATCAATGGATTCTGGAAGGTCAGGTAACTTTGACAAGTATGTAGTGAATGATGAAAGTGGAAGTAGAGTAGATAGTGTACTTTCTGGTGATCAAATAAGTGTCAATATAAGTGCTATGGATAAGGAAGAAAGTGAATCAGTTCATTTGGATGTTAGAGACTCGATGGAAAGGAAATTAAAATCTGAGAGACGTTTGACAGACAGTGTACTGTTAGAGAAAAGATCTAGTGATGGTGGTAGTAGTGGAAGGCTCAATGAAAGTTTTGCTGGAAGTCGTCCAAGTTCTGTGGCTAGCTCAACTAAGAGTGGTACACCAGGAAAGGATAAAGGTATGTTTATGTAATATATTATGGTCATGCTTCCTGTAATATTAGTATTTGCATTTTGATCCTTACATGCAGTGTGTTTTAAAGGCTTGATTTTTTTTCTTTGTTTTGCTGTGCTCTCACTTTTGGAGTAATGATGTGAATGCTTGCTGGTTTTGCTAGTTCACATCTTCTGTAGCATAGATTTTAACAAATAATGAAATATGAAAATACATGTGAATGTTTGAACTATTCATATAAACTGAATGTAGTTATTATTATTCTACATCCCATCTTTGATTAGAGGGTATAAATCCATATATTGCTTTGCTCATGTCGGTCTGTAGCTTCATCCAGAGGTCATCTTTCAAGATTGTTCAAAATTATGGCCCTTGGGTCAAAATTGGCTCCGTCCGACAAGGTCACCAGTTTTACATAGACAAATTCTGTAACAGTAATGTCTTATATAAATATCCAAGGTTGTAAGATTTTTGTCAGTAAGAAATTATCAGATGATAAAGATTAGATACAAGTGGGGCACATTTAGTATTTCTGTCGCTCTCTAAGTGTAGGTACTTTCTCCCTATTACTGACTTAACAAACCAAACCAATATATACCATTGAATTATTAATTGTCTCAACTGCATATTGTACTAATTACTAGTCTATAAGTATAATATTTTTCCTTTGTAGTTATAATTAAAAATCAGTATAATTATGTTATTCATTTATTATTTATCATTTATCATTTCCTTGCATATAGCATGATTGCAGTCTTTCTCATTTTCATACCATGTATACCTATTATGGTATTTACTCCAGGCGAGGATGCTAAAAAATTATACATGATATGGAGTGGCAGGGCAGGCAAGTATTGTCTCATCACATATACATATATTTTTATATACCAGAGTCTCACATGTGTTTGTATCTGTCTCTGTCTGGTACTCTGTAATGTTAGCTTTCACAGAAGGGTTCATACAGACATCTCGATGGCTTAGAATGAGAAGGTCGTATCTTCTACTTAAAGAGGCATTCCCTATAACTTCGATCGTTTTAATCAATTCAGGAATATTATACATTTAATGAGAATCATTATTGATTAAACTACTTAAATTTTCAACAAAAAGCTCCTACTTATTACCGAGAAAAAAATGAAAATATATTTCCGTAACTAGCCAAAATAGTCAGGAGTTGTTTCTCTTCGACCACATAATAATAAATCACTGGAAGAGATAAATTATTATTGATGATTTGTATATATTTTTGACATTATAGAGACATATTTGCGCACACATTCTTCTGACAAATAATTATTATTGGTAGTGATTTGTACATTTAGCTCACTTAATGTGATAGTAGAGAAAAATATGCTAGTTATAGGGAATGCCTCTTTAAGACCTTATAAGACTTGTACATATTTTGAAATTGTCATGTTGACCAAAAGTTTTAAAAATTTGTTTTCCAATACTAAGGTAAAGAGTAAATTACAGAAACTTTTCTCTTGTTTTCTCAAGATATTGATTTTGTAGTTACGACCTTCTCATTCTAAGCCAGCGATATATAGACAGCAATGTTTGCAATAATCCAGTGTTGGACGGTTAATGCGGGGAAATACCGTTCTGTCCAATACTCCCAAAGTGTCCAATACTGGGCAATACTGATCAATTGAATGACCTTTGATGTTACAATAATGATATCATCATAACATGCAATAATGTAAAGCTAGCTACAATTTGCTAAATTATATTTTACTTTATTTGGAATGTTTCTGAGTTTATCTGAATGCCTACTAGTACTTGTTGAATCATTGAATAATAATTCATATATACTGTAAACCAAGAAATTTTCACAGATACTAACTCTCGTGTTTTGCTGATCTTCAGCAAATTTGCAACTACAATAGTTTCTTACTTTACAGTAGTCATGTTGTCTAAATGTCTGCATGAACCCTTGGTAGTTAGAATAGAATCTTTGGTTGCTGAACACTTACTGTTTAACTATACTAGTTTACTACAGTCTGTCTAACATACCCTATGTTTAGAAAGACAACTCCTTAATCTACTCTTTTCTCATGAAATTATTTCGCTTTGCACCCTCAAACATAGAATAATCAAGCCCAAAATAAAATCTAGTGAAAATTGAAAAAAATTACGCTATTTGATTGATTAAATATATTATCTAGTCGGGTGGCCAGACTTTAGTACTGTTGTACATTGGACATTTTGTATGTGATCACAAATACTGTGCATCAATAGAACTAACTAATGCTGTGCTGTAAAATCATTTAATTTTGATGGGACAAAAAAATGTGGTTTTGGTAAAAAATACCATTTCAATGGGATGTTAATTAGTGGATTTTGCATTTCAGGTAATAAATACACTGGCCAAATTTAGTGTTCGGTGGGATTTGATTTTGTGGTTAAAGGTGAACCACGAAATCCACGAAATTTAATCCCCAATGAAAACTAATGATTTTACAGTATACATGTGAATTAACTATTTACTCCATACACCCTACACTATAGCCTGCTTCACAGCTTCTTACATCCTGCATTACATATCAGTTGGATGCCTCTAGGATAAAACCTTGTGCTTACCAAAGAGACCCCTGTTTTGATCCAATCTTCATGAAATGTGGTCAGAATATATGTCTTACTGATATTTAGATCAGGTTAGCGACCTAGGGCCCCATGTGCCCTCTTGTTTAGTGAGTTTGGAGGGTGACACTTCATTAACATGATATATTTTCAAGGAGGGGGACAATTTATTATTAACACAACAATTATCAAGGGAGATCACACTTGAGATTATTTTGTCCGAAAAAGCTTCACATGCAATCCAGATACATTTATCAATAATTGTGGCTATTCTCTTTTTGAAATAGTTCAGGATGTATGGAGGGTTTTAAGTAAATGTGTAATCAGCATGTATAGTTAGTTTGTACAGTAATTGTTTCCACCATACAGATATACTAGCTGACTGTTGTGCTAATATCACATGTATGACACCATGTTTTGTGTTAGATCTCACCATTAATGTTAGTTGTTACCCACCAGCTTGCTTTCACCTTATGATCTCTGCTTTCAGTAATATTATACATGGTGCTTGGCTTGCTTCATGCTGTCTTCTATAGTGTTGTTTATAGTTAGCTTTCCTGTCATAAATTGTATGATTTTATTAACCCTCCCCACCAAATATTCCATATGGGTGAGGCCCCAGAACATTTTAGGTTTTGGAGGATGGTGCAGATACAGGAGGTGTACTCGTTCCAGAGACATCCCTGGTTCTTTTACATGCCAGGTGTATAGCATCCATACATGGGGACCTATGTTTAAAGTCTCATCTGAAAGACTCTTAGTAAATTTAGTTGGTCAGCCATCGGGATGCAAGGTCACAACATGCTTGATCGCAGAGGAGAAAAGGTGATATCAAGTATAAGAAAGTGAAGTGCACGTGTATGGCTGTACTCCTGTCAGAAAAAATGTTACTCATTTTGCTATTAATTAAAATAATGGCCTTAAATCTGACATTCTAAAAAAACTTGTGATTGTCATTTAGTGCAAAATTTTATCGGTGTGAAAGGTATGTGTGACTTTTATACCTATAAATGTTCTATTCTATATATGGAGTTCACATTTAAATATTACACATTCAAGATGGTTTTGTGGCTTAAAAAATCGTAGTTTTGTTATTTAATGAATTACATTTGTAATTATTTGTTGCCAATAAAAATAACTTAGCAATAAATGGCAACAAGTTCTACTTAATGTGAAACATTGTGATCCGTAAGACAAATCAATACTTTACATTAATCATAACATTAAACCAAGATGTTGGCATTGATAAAAAGCAAACTGTTACTATATTAGGCCATACCCAATTGTTTCTTTGTTTACCGTCCAAGGATAGGTTTTGGCACCTTGCGAAAGAAAAACAACACAGTTTGTAACCTCTTATGTCTTCAAAATCCATTGAGATATTGCTTTATATCATAAATGTTTTTCACCATCATATCCCTGACCCCTACACAGCAGTTACTAAGATTTCAGGTAAACCAGTTTTCAGTTATCTCCTTAAGTAATTATGACTAGCAATGCTTGAAAGCTATATTTATTAGCCATATAATGATGAGCATAGTGGTCATATAACTTTTTTCTTGGGCTTTGTTTTTTGTCTCTAGGATATCTATAGATAGGTTTTCGAACTTAAGGTTGATGATAAACAAAAATACGATTTGGTATGGCCTTATGCCATACATATGTCACATTTTAATAGAAATGTTATTTCTTTAAAGGTGAGCTGCTACTATGTAATTGATTGTTGCTCAAAATTGAGTCATTTATTATTGAGTCTCTTGAATGTGAGTAGTTCCAAGTGTTAAAGATCAGATCATAAAATCTTGGTGACATGTTGACTAGTGCAATGATCAAGGTGAGATGATGTGATATTGAAGTATGTGAGGTATTGCATCACACATGTCTTGAGGAAATAAAGCAATATTTGACTCTTGTCACGTATCCCCTAGAATATATATAACTCTAACGCGGTATTGCAGGGACCTGTGCCTACTAAAGTAAACAGGTAAATCAGGTAAAACAACATATGGATATTGGAAAAGGGATTATCTTTGCAATGTGTACCATAATTTTAATTTACTTGGTGAATATAAGTGAGCAGTTAAGATTAACGTCTGCTCTTCCTCAATCGATGTAATGGACAGTGATTTCTGTTTATATTGACATTGCAGAATATCGCGTTTGAGTTATACCTGCTGAACTTACACTGAAATGGGTGTGCATGTCAATGTGTGCGTTAGTGTGTTAGTGTGTTAGTGTGCAAGTCTGTGCGTCCGTCTGTCCATCTGACTTTGTCCTACATTAACTTTGACATGCATTGACAAATTCTGCTCATATTTGTCATGAATGCTCACCTCCATGAGATTTAGGTGTGCCATATAAAAATTCAAGGTTCCTATCTCAAAGGGCATGTAACCCTTGTCCCCGTGCTTGAATGTCGCGAAAAATTAAATTGATATCTGTTCTCACAGTCACATTACTAGCAATATCTGGTGTGATTTTACAGTATTGATTATCATAATGAACAGGGAATGCAGTGAACCTCATAAAGTTGTTATATTTGGTCTTGTTTGAATATTTCTAAACAAAGACAATGATTCTGGTGAGATGTATGGTTGGTGAGTTTCTTCCAGTGTGACAACACTACTACTGAACACCAGCTGTTGGCTACTGGTGTTATACTGGTGTTTTGTTGTATTGTTGCAGGTATGGTTTACCTGTATGATTACTGCCAGTAATCTAGTAGAAAGCTAAATCTATTTTAAGACAGGTCTCATATAATGGAGGCACTTATAATGCTACAGCCAGTGTTATGGTTTGGAATATTATGTATACTATAGGAATATATTCTTGCAAAATATATTTGTGATAAAAAAGGCATTTTTGTGATAAAAAAGGCATTTTTTATTAAGTTGTGACATATAAATATTATAAATAAACTGCACAAAAGGGATTTAAAATATTTTAAAAACTTAATATGGTGTACAAGACATAACCTATGATATTTGTGTAGTATTACTGTACGGGCTTGTGGATGTGGACATTTATTGATGTTGTGTTACATTATAAGGTAATCAGAACTTTACTTCTATCTGACTTAGACTTAAAATTGATAATATTCCTAATCACTGCCATTTCTTAACAATAAGATTTAACCATATGACATTGTTTCTGATTATTGTGTGTTACCCACTGAACATGTGTACCTATTTATATTAAAATCGGTACATTTATAACAACATGAGAGCCAATAGAACATTTGGCAATATGAAGTGTAAGTCTCAGAATTTTAGACTTATAACGTTGGTGAATAAGGCCCCTGCTCTTGTATAAATGATGTAAACATGCAAAATGTTGTCATGATGTGCATTCATTGTTAAAAATTCATGATTTATACTGAAAATATGCCAAGCATGAATAGGGTGAATGAAACGGTAAATTAGAGGAAACTTTTTAATTGTTATCCATCCTCTGTTGTTCGTCAACAATTGATTGTTTGCACTTTAAATGCAACAGTTTTGATCCAATCTTCATGACTTGGTCACAATGTTGTTCTCCATAAAATCTAGGCCAAGTTCAAAACTGGGTCATGTGGGCCAAAACTAGAGTAACAAATTAGTTCAAATCTTTGAAAATCTTTCAGACAAAAATACAATCTGGAAACCAGGTAGGGGACTACTATTGTTCTGGTCATGTGGGGTCAAAGCTAGGTCACTAGGTCAAATCTTTGAAAAACATTGTGCTCACTCTTGAGGTCACAGTTTTGAACAAATCTTCACGAAAGGTCACAATGTTGTTCTCCGTGAAATGTAGGCAAAGTTTAAAACTGGGTCATTTTGGATCGAAATCTAGGTCACCTAAGGTCGAATGCTAAGGTTAAAAATATATACGCTATTTTATATACGACTCTCTCTTATTTATCATGCTGTTCTGATTTATTACACAAATCGTTTATAGGAACTAAACTACTGGTGACACTTTTTTCCATTTGCTAAACCTTCCCTGTGGCCATGAGTATGAAAACGGTGCAATATTTTTACGTACTGTGGTAAATTATTGTTGCAGATTTTTGGTCCTACTATTTCAAGTGGAAACTATCTGGTTTTCCATGCTGATTACCCAAAGAGCCTTCCTGACCCTTGTCCATCAGTACTTTCAGTACTTTGATTATGGTACAACACATTGAAAACGTGAGAAAAATCAATAAGAATCTGACATGATATTATATGATTCTATGATAAATAGTGTCTGATTGAGTATCAGTAGACTGGACAAAAGAAGAAGCTGAGCTTGTGTGTGATCTCAGGGAAAATCAATATAATTGGATGATTTTAGGACTGGTGTTGTTGGTATTGAAGCTTGATTGTTCTGATCATGTGTGAAGTCAGGTGGTGATTATTGCCAGCTGTACGGTTCTAGTTCTAGTTAATCAACATTGGATAGACAATGAGTAGCATTGGGTTATGAGATTTAGATGTTAGCTTAAGCTTTTGGAAAGAATATAAGCTTAAGCTTTTGGAAAGAATATTAGCTTAAGCTTTTGGAAAGAATATTAGTTAATGCTTTTGGAACAAATTTTAGCTTAAGCTTTTGCGAAGAATTTAAACTTAAGCTTTTGCAAAGAATATTAGTTTAAGCTTTCGGAAAGAATATTAGCTTATGGTTTCGGACAGAATATTAGCTTAAGCTTTCAGAAAGAATATTAGCTTATGCTTTTGAAAAGAATATTAGCTTATGCTTTTGGAAAGAATATTAGCTATGCTTTTGGAAAGAATACTATACTGCAACTAAAATGCTGCATTGGATCAGTGTTGAGTGATAGAAGACTTCAGTCACAGCTGATGTGCTATCAAGTTTGGCATATTAGAAACTAAGAACTTAGGTCCTGTGTTATCATGGTCAACTATGTATATAACCAGGGTCGGTTTTCCAGATAAGCATTGCCCACATTTAAGCACACTGTAACTACTTGGCGACTTGTCACTGTGAGTTCATGTACATTTGTATCAATAATCTACCAGAAAATTATTGACATCATTTATTAACCACTCTTTGCTAATGGACTTGTAGGGGTAATGGAACAGGGTGCGCTTGCACTCTGGCCGCCTTGATTAGTGTATTTCCAAAATCAACCGGGACATTGATGCTAAAAATAGATAAAAAAATGGTATTGATCACAGGAACAAACCCTGGTCTTTTAGTGCTATCAGCTCTATCAGATTTCTCATAAGTTGTACATTGTACATGAGTCAGAGTATAATGTTATTATATTAAAAAATCACTTACCCCTTCAAATATGGTTGCTATCATCATTCTGTACATATCCAATCCTTCATAAACACTATACCAATGTAAGCCATGTCTCTGTCCCTCCCTGACCATTTCTGTTGCTCATTTACTTAAGTATATTGCCCCGTCAGCAATATTGCCCAGTCAGCAAATATCGCAATATCTTCACAGAGGAGAAATCTTCTCAGAAAACAGCAAATCAATATATACATAACATTACCCCCTTTTTCACATATATTTCAACAATTTAGTGGATGTTAGCCTGGCATCATGCAATATTAACATGACTTTCAGCTTGATGCAACCCTCATTAACTATGCTTTTGCTGGAAAAGTTTTGTGTAGGAATATTCATATTCTATTATAATCCATGTGGTTGACTCAGATTTTCGATTTTTCCATTGTCTGGTTTGCAGATATAGAGAAATAGTTTGGTGCATACATAATATGTCCCATCATGCTAAGCTACTTCTGTCTGCACACAATTCATATGTACTAAGAAAATATTCTTATTAGCATACATATTTTGATTTTGAAACAGCAGATATATTTAAATACAGTAAAACCTTGTTATCTCGAGGACTAATAGGGGGACAAGCAAAATGATCGAAATAAACTGGGAGCTCGACATAGCCGTGTGATAATTAGTATTCAACATTTAAAGCACATTCGCAGGGACTTTGAAATTTACTCGAAATAAGCCGGGTGCTCGTAATATAGATGCTCGTCGTAACGAAATTTGACTGGAGGAGCAAAACAATTGATTTTTACATGTGCAATATGTGTTCGATTGATTGATGACTCAACATTTTGGTACATTCAGCACTTAGTTAGATGACATCAGATGGTAGATTCCTCAAAGAAATTCAATAACTTTCATATGCAATGATAGAAACGGTTTGTCTGCAGAAAGTTTGGCATTTCTGAGAGCTGAGAATAGAATAGAACATATATTGTGAGACGGGTTGCAGGCACACACTATAGTGTATTGGTTTATTTCCTATTGGAGCTGTATTGATTGGGTGATATTCATTTGGAAATACTTGGACATTACCGCTGTCTCCAGCTGGAAGGAAAATTTAGACACATTTGCGTAGATGTATTTTTGCTGAATCAATTGAAATACATCGTTGTTGTATAATTGAATGTGATGGTGGTGTAACAGCGTACTGGTGACATATACGGATATATTATTGATATTTTGGTAGAGGATTGTTCAGGAATGAACTGGAAACCTTGGCAGCTGTAATAGACTAGATTTGTTATTTACATCCATAATGATGGAATAATTACAATTGTAAACAATAGTGTTCGCTGTATAGTGATAAACTTAAAATATTTGTGTCAGTGCATTGTGTTCGGAAAAAGTGTTAGCTGCCATGATGTTTTTCAAACTGTTGCTAGGCTCCAGAAATAGCGAACCTGGCGTCTGATAGCAGTGAGAGTTCGGAAGTACGACAAGCAGGTGGAGGCCTGGTCTGGCACGTGTATTTATCTCGTGTCAAGATGGAGCAACATCATGTACGATTTGAGAAAGCTGTGAGTGAATGTGAAAGTGAAAGTAGCTGGTATAGCTATGTTAGTACAGGTAGGCAGCTTATTTACACATTGCTGGCTAAATTCTATGATACATTCTATTGTGTCTTATGAAGGGACCTTTGCCTTTATGGTTACAATGGATCAAAGGAAGGCCTTCGTCAGGTTGCTAGAGGTCGCAATTTTGGCATGGCTTTTTAGCCAGAGACCCCATAGGGGACACTTGGGTCAAAATTGTGATGGCGCCATGTTTGGTTACTAGAGATCACAAAATTGACATATCTTTAACTCAGCTTTTTGACGGCTGGGACCATGGGCATTACATTTTCTAGTTTGGTTATGTGTGGGCATTATGCTGTGTATTTATGTTATGTGATGTTTCTGTACTCAGTTGGTAAAGTTATTTTTTTTTCTTCCTTGCAGTTGTTCTATTCTCATATATTTTACTTCACTGTGGTCATGTAGTCATGCAACATTACTGACTGACTGACTGTAGGCTTATAATCTAACTTTCAGATCAATGTATCTGATGTCAGTACATGGTTAAAGTAGGGGGCACTGTGAGTGACGCCTTAAATATCCATCTTTACATTGTTTAATTGTGCAGCATTCATTAAGTCCAGACCGTTGTTTGTGGTCAGTTATTGAGAATGTTCGAGTGACTGTATGCACTGTGTAACTGCAGATATGGCCGTGTGGATAGGGCATCCAACTGTGGATGTGGCCGTGTGGTTTGGGCATCCAAACTGCAGATGTGGCCATGTGGTTAGGGCATCCAAATTGCAAATGTGGCTGTGTGGTTAGGGCATCCAAATTACAGACGTGGCCATGCGGTAAGGGCATCCAACTGCAGATGTGGCCATGTGGTTTGGGCATCCAGACTGCAGATGTTACAGTGTGGTTAGGGCATCCATACTGCAGATGTGGCTGTGTGGTTAGGGCATCCAAACTGCAGATGTGGCCGTGTGGTTAGGGCATCCAATCTGCAGATGTGGCCATGTGGTTAGGGCATCCAATCTGCAGATGTGGCCGTGTGGTTAGGGCATCCAATCTGCAGATGTGACCGTGTGGTTAGGGCATCCAATCTGCAGATGTGGCCGTGTGGTTAGGGCATCCAATCTGCAGATGTGGCCGTGTGGTTAGGGCATCCAATCTGCAGATGTGGCCGTGTGGTTAGGGCATCCAATCTGCAGATGTGACCGTGTGGTTAGGGCATCCAATCTGCAGATGTGGCCGTGTGGTTAGGGCATCCAATCTGCAGATGTGACCGTGTGGTTAGGGCATCCAGACTGCAGATGTGACCGTGTGGTTAGGGCATCCAAACTGCAGATGTGACCGTGTGGTTAGGGCATCCAATCTGCAGATGTGGCCGTGTGGTTAGGGCATCCAATCTGCAGATGTGGCCGTGTGGTTAGGGCATCCAATCTGCAGATGTGGCCGTGTGGTTAGGGCATCCAATCTGCAGATGTGGCCGTGTGGTTAGGGCATCCAAACTGCAGATGTGACCGTGTGGTTAGGGCATCCAATCTGCAGATGTGGCCGTGTGGTTAGGGCATCCAATCTGCAGATGTGGCCGTGTGGTTAGGGCATCCAATCTGCAGATGTGGTCGTGTGGTTAGGGCATCCAAACTACAGATGTGACCGTGTGGTTAGGTCATCCAAACTGCAGATGTGACCGTGTGGTAAGGGTATGCAAACTGCAGACATGGCCGTGTGGTTACGGCATCCACATTGGAAGCTGGAGATGCAAGGTTTGAATACTGGTGGAATGCTGTGTTAGAACTGATGTACTTGGTTGGTGAGCTGCCAACTTAAGTTGAGCATATTGACCTCAGCCCCTCTCTGGCAGTACTAGTGCCTGGCAATGAGATACAGTTTTGAGAGGTACTGTGCATGCACAAGTCAAATTTGATTGGCCTTTCCGTAATAGGGGTGATAATGTAATATAAATGAACAAAGTCTTTTAGTTTTTGACCATTATTATTGGTCACTCATTGACATACTTTGTTTCAAGGTTGCTAGTCAAAAGTCAACTCCATTGGTTGGCTAGAAGACACCCAAAGATGATACATTGGGTGGAAATGTGGTGTAATATAATGCTTAGTATTATGTCATTATTTAACAGGTCACAACCCACTAAATAAATTTGTTCTTTAACTCAATGTAGAGTTACAATAGTCAGTCCCAGGTTGATACATGTTAAAGTCTATGGCCAGGTGGCAGACATATATTATCAATGAAAAGAAGGGGCTACCAGCTTTAAGAAAATATAAAAAAACAGGTCGCACAGACTGACCAAATCCGGGTTTTACCCTACCCTACTTTCGCTTTGGTATTTTGGCCAAAATCTCAAAATTCAATACATCACATACATGTATACAAAGCCTGTAAACCCAATTAGATGATTCCAGTTCCACCTTGTCAAAGCATACTACCATTTAAACACAATCACAAGTTAATTTAGCGACTACTTGATAGTATCCTATTTTGGTTCGCGGAGGCATTTAGTGGTTTGTAACCTAACAGCCGTAAACTTGATATATTTTACCTAGGTGTTTAAATCAATCGATGTAAATCATATAATTTGAAGAGTGTGACGGAACTTTTGGAGGGTAGTGTATAATACGCACTGATGATTTTCAATAATTGCTATAATTAGCTGTGTAAACTGATAGATATAAATACATACATACAAACAATTGCTGGGTCATTTTGTGAGATGTCTGACCATTGCTATTTTAACAGCTGACAAACATAATGTCTACAGTGAGCAGTAAGTTAAAACATACCGTGTTATGTATTGGACTAATATTATAGAAGAAGGTTTCAATTTAATTTTTCAGTCAAAGTTGTATTATTCACGAAACACCCATAGTCATGCCAGATCTCCTGCATTTCTTGGAATTCTGGAACCTTGACATTTATGGTTTGCATGATAAAATGATAACAACTATTGGTTGAAATAGCTTCATGGAGCATGCATGGTTATGTCCTACAAGTAAAATAGGTGAAAACTGCATATTCAGTTTATTAAATTTAAAGTTTTAGCAAGAAAATTCTCCTGCATTTCATTGAAATCTTCTGCATTTCTATCACCAAACTCCTGCATAGGCTTCAGGAAAATATGGCATGTATGAACACCCCTTTTAATATGTGGTTGATGTTAAGGATTGGGAATAATACAGAATGGTAGGATTATGTTGAAGTTTGAGATATCCGGCAATTTTGCTAAACCATGTATTGAGTGTGCTGTGGAGAAAATTGTAATGTAGCTTAGCTAACTCTCACAAATATTGATTAATATGTAGGAAGCAATGAAAATGTCAGACAAATTACAACATTTACTCTTCTCTAGAAATAATATAATATGTATTATCTGAAATTATTCTTGAAAAACATAATGCTACTGTTTACGATTACTTAGATCTCATAAGCATCAAGTTCTCCTTCAGATATCCTGATTTTAATAATATATTTTCCGTGTGAAGTATAGCTTGGCTATTTTGACGTGAGTCTGACCTTTATGCAAGAATATATTACAAGGTTCTTGCGTTGAATATACCAATTTCCGCAAGCAAATCGTTCAATATCGGTATATCAGATTTGTGTTTGTATTACAAGTCGAGCGTCTTCGTGATACTCCTGATTATGAAAACATACACTCAGTGTTAAAAAGTATAGTTCAATTTTGAACCCTGAGCCATGAACTTTCAGACGAGTCTGTTTGGGCGGGTAACCCGTGATTTATTCAATAGTCATTATTTAAAGATATGCTACTAACTACTGTGTGTAATTTATCGATGTAAAGTTTATCGACGAATGGATTAAACTTTTAAAGTGCAGTCACGGCTCAATGCTCGAAATCGAACTATAGACAATAGTCACAATATATCAACTGTTAACTTATGCTTACCAATAGGTCTGGCTCATGTCAGTGTGGGCAAGCTATAATTAGGATACAGGTTTAGGCCAGTATTCCATGTCTTGCGACCAATTGTTCTGTATCCCTGGGTCTGCCGAATATGAAACTGGTTGAAAACTGCTGGGTCCCCAGGGCACCAGTCTTGAAAAGTACTTGGATTTGAGGCAGCTAAAAGGTCCAGGAAAAGTACTTAAAATTGGAAAATTAAGCCTAATTTTTTGGTAAATTGACATAGAATTAGTTTGCTTATATAAATAGATTCTGTAATGGTTCAGAATGTTTAACAATATGAAATTTAGGTTTAAGTTTGCATAGATCAGGCATAGATGGACAGAAAAAATACAATGTGAGGCCGCATGGTGGTCTGTAGTGCTTGTATTATAATCAATCATTTGTTAAGACAATAGTTGAGACACTTTTTTTACTGAAGAGTATGAATGTTAGATTGGAGGACACATATAAATCACTGCACTGTCTGTTTGTGTTTGTGTATGTAAAGGTAAGAAATTGATTTGTATACATGTGGTTGTTTCCTATAAAACCTAACATTTAATATAGATAGATATGATGTAAACATACTTGTTGCTGCTGTTGGATAGTTATATAGGTGTACTGCAGAATTCCATACAGTTGTTATATAGCATACATTCTGAGAGATGCTGGAATTTATGGAATGGAAAAATATGTAGAGTTATCAATCTATTGTGATCTTACTGTGTCTCTTAGTGCTACAGTGTTTTTGTAGAGTAACACATCTGTTGTGATCTTGCAATAACTCTTAGTGTTACAGTCAACTTAGGATATTTTTCCAATGACGTAGCCGTTTATGTGTACCCAAAAGATTACAACCATTGCAAGAACAGGTAGAGTTTAGTTTAGCATTAAAATAACACAAACCTATTTGTATAAGCCTTTATAATTGGTTTTACACCGTAATAATGGATTCTACCTCTGCGTCACTATCATCTTACCCTAACTGGACTTATAATACAGTGTTTATGTAGAATAACCAATCTGTTGTGATCTTACAATGTCTCTTAGTGTTACAGTGTTTATGTAGAGTAACCAATCTGTTGTAATCTTACAATGGCTCTTAGTGTTACAGTGTTTATGTAGAGTAACTAATCTGTTGTAATCTTACAATGTCTCTTAGTGTTACAGTGTTTATGTAGAGTAACCAGTCTGTTGTAATCTTACAATGGCTCTTAGTGTTACAGTGTTTATGTAGAGTAACTAATCTGTTGTAATCTAACAATGACTCTTAGTGTCACAGTGTTTATGTAGAGTAACCAATCTGTTGTAATCTTACAATGGCTCTTAGTGTTACAGTGTTTATGTAGAGTAACCAATCTGTTGTAATCTTACAATGTCTCTTAGTGTTACAGTGTTTATGTAGAGTAACCAATCTGTTGTGATCTTACAATGTCTCTTAGTGTTACAGTGTTTATGTAGGGTAACTGATCTGTTGTGATCTCACAATGTATAGTGCGTTAGCGACTAAGCTGGACCCCCATAAACCTTAAATATCTTAAAAAGTACAATGCCGATTAGAACAAAAATGGGTATGTCTTCGTAAAACACCCTTACCAACTCTGATAAAATAAAACGGAATTTTCGGTCCACAGAAAAGTGTACTTTGCATAGACGCCTAATGCAAAGTTTTGAGTCTAAAACAGGGTAAATACGTATGGGTATTGGAAGTGACCGGAACAGCAAAGGTCAACAATTTGGTTCAGTATAACTGTACATTTAGTCACACACCAGTGACTGTTGAAAATATATTATGAGGTCCTTGGACGAACGTTTATCTTAGTTTGTATAACTGAAGCAACTTCGTAGCAATATTTGCAAGAAAAACAATGTATTTCTTGTTTGTATAAATGATCCTTCCATTCAGAAGATGGGCCTCAACTATATAAACATTGGTGATCGGACAAATGTAAGTCAAAGTTATAAAATTATACCGTTATAGTTGTTACATAATACAATAGCATAATCTTAACTAGCTGATCGTAATAGCTTATTTTACTCCCTGTCTATTTGTTGATTACAGTACCAAAAATAATACATTAGACCCAATGGGAAAAACATTAATTAGACAGCAAAAAAATCTGACATTTAAACACAGAGTTGGTAAAGGTAATTAAGTTAACTCTGCCAAATTTCAATAAAATTGCCTAATTACTTTTTAAGATATTTAAGGTTTATGGGGGTCCAGCTTAGTCGCTAACGCACTATATCTTAGTGTTACAGTGTTTATGTAGAGTAACCAATCTGTTGTGATTTTACAATGCCTCTTTGTGTTACAGTGTTTATGTAGAGTAACTGATCTGTTGTGACCTTACAATGTCTCATAGTGTTACAGTGTTTATGTAGGGTAACCAATATGTTGTGATTTTACAATGCCTCTTAGTGTTGCAGTGTTTATTTAGAGTAACCAATCTGTTGTGATCTTACAATGGCTCTTAGTGTTACGGTGTTTATTTAGAGTAACCAATCTGCCGTGATCTTACAATGTCTCTTAGTGTTACAGTGTTTATGTAGAGTAACCAATATGTTGTGATCTTACAATGTCTCTTAGTGTTACAGTGTTTATGTAGAGTAACCAATCTGTTGTGACCTTACAATGTCTCTTAGTGTTACAGTGTTTTATGTAGATTAACCAATCTGTTGTGATCTTACAATGTCTCTTAGTGTTACAGTGTTTTATGTAGATTAACCAATCTGTTGTGACCTTACAATGTCTCTTAGTGTTACAGTGTTTTATGTAGATTAACCAATCTGTTGTGACCTTACAATGTCTCTTAGTGTTACAGTGTTTATGTAGAGTAACCAATCTGTTGTGACCTTACAATGTCTCTTAGTGTTACAGTGTTTTATGTAGATTAACCAATCTGTTGTGATCTTACAATGTCTCTTAGTGTTACAGTGTTTATGTAGGGTAACCAATCTGTTGTGATCTTACAATGTCTCTTAGTGTAACAGTGTTTATAAATGTAGAGTAACTGGCCAAATTGTCCTAAATAAACTGATTTACTAAATTGTTATTATATCCATTGCACACTAATAAATGAATAAGTGGTTAAAAAAATGAAAATCCCTGGCTTTTGATTGGACAAAGAAGTAGGATAAACTATAATTTACTTAGTTGACTGTCACCAAATACTATGCAATTACTTTGGACCTTAAATCAATACAGAGGTGGCATATATATAAATAATATATATATTGGTCACATTGTCAAGATGAATTGTGAGTAAATTGTGTTATAGTTGTGTGATATAGAATTGATGGCTAGATATAAAGATATATACGACTTTGATCAATTGTGTATTGGATTGTATTAGTTTATTAAATGTGAGTGCAAAAAGTGGATGGATATAAGAAATGACAATGTAAAATATTAAGCATTTTCTAACCTCATTTCAACAATGGGCACAGATGGTAAGGACAATTTCTTGCAATTTTACACAGGTTAAGATAATTTCATGGGCTGAAATTGAAGTTGTGGGCCCCAGAGTGTATTTGTATCAGAAAACAATTTGATTTTTCAAGTGTGCAATATAATTTTCTGCTGAAATCATTATACTACATTGAAATATTTATATATGACCATCTCGGCCTCAAATTAAGCCCAAATCCGGCCCACTGGCCCACGTCATTTACAATGCCAAGTTATAGAAAACATCTCTTTTGAAAATTATTTGGTGTGCACATGCAGTCATTGACCAAAATCTAAACTGGAAACAACAGGAAAAAGGAAAATGTGCAAATAAAACATTTGACAGTCAATTTCCTAAACATGTAATATCTTTGTCACAATCACATTTAAGCACCATCACAAGAACTCTTCTTAGAACCTGGACAGATAAAATTCAGTGATAGAGTTGACTACAAAACGTCAATATTAGTGCACAAAGCATTAAATGGACTGTGAAGTTTTGCATTTGGAGTGAGGTTGTGAAATTAACAAATATTGCGTTTTACTAGGCAAAATGATGTTGCCCCGCCTACCAGTTTCGAAGGTCGGCAAAAATGTTCTAAAAAATTATTGTTTCATTTATTGGAACAGTACTTTGTATGACTCACTGTAACATTTGTATTTGATAACACATGGAATATTTCCAGAAAATAACATGTACATGTATTAACAAAGTTATAGGCATCGTTATTATAATATTGATCGCATCCCTCATATACACAGTTTTGTTGTTTATTCCATGTATAAATTGACACTTGTAGTAGAATTTGAACAAACTTCTGTTCATATCATCAATACTGCACTATTGTTTTATTTGTGTACCCCGTTTATCTCGGGCAATTTACTTTTTGTGTCACTCCTCAAGGTTTTGACCTAGACCCAGCTTTGATGTAATAAAAAAATATTTTGGTGTTAACTTACACAATACTATGAAAAAACTGGCATTAGGAAACCTATAATGTATTTAATTTGTTCATGGGTATTTTGATATTTAGCCCAATTGCTTGATTCTATTACTTAAGCTTCAACATATGTCTGAATTCAGGTAAGGTAGATCAATAGAATTGCTTTTTTATCTACTGTGAAATCATTTAATTTCGATAGGACGAAATTTCCTGGGTTCGGTAAAAAAGACCAGTTTGATGGGATGTTGATTCATAGATTTGCATTTCAGGTAGTAAATACATAGGTCAAAATTATTGTTTGATAGGATTTGATTTCGTAGTTGAAGGTGGACCACGAAATTCACGAAATTTACCCCCCCCCCCATGAAAATTAATGATTTTACAGTATGTAAGAGGTGATGAGAGTACAGTACCTTCCATGTTATGTCATTATCTGAAGAGAAATAACTACTTGATAATACTCTACAGTCTACACTGTGGTACATTCTCAGCTGTTACCTGTAATTGCATCATTATTACCCCGCGGGTAGGCTCGGTAGGCTCGGTAGGCTCGGTAGGCTCGTTCACTGCCTAACTGTTGATACCACATGTTCAGCTCATTCACTGCCTAACTTAGATATCATACGGTGGGCTCATTCACTGCCGCTCATTCACTGCCTAACTGTTGATACCACATGGTGGATGTACCATGTGGGGTGTGCAATGTAACAGTTTTTATCCAATCTTCATGAAACTTGTCACAATGTTGTTCTCAGTGAAATCTAGTTCAAGTTCGAAACTGGGTCATATGGGGTCAAAAACTAGGTCAAATATTTAAAAAAAATTGTAGTCACTCTAAAGGTCACTCCATTGCGAAAAATTCATGATTGAAAATGTCGGAACATGTTTTAAACCAAACATGTTATTTGAACATGCATGTAACATGGCTAACAGTCTTGATTAGTAATGTTTGATGATAAAAACAGAGTAACACGGTCAATCACATTCTAACATGTTTCTGTTCTGACAGTTATTAAATTTAAAGATAAAGCCCCTTCCGCTGCATTTGAAAAAAGGCCTTCAGTTGTGAAAAATGTTGTTTAGTATTATAGAAAAATTGATAGTATTAGATGTTTAAAGTAATACATATTTTAAACAATTTACTGGGGATTTTGAACACATCAGTAACTTAAATTAAATTTTTTCAGATCCAGTTAGAAGAGAGAAGGAGCGTGAAAGAGAGGAACGAATCCGCAGTACCCAACAAAAGTTGGCAGAGGAACGTCAACGCAAGATTGATGAAATGCGCGAGCAGCAAAAAATGGCTCAAGAAAACCGAGAAAAACAGCTGGAGGCAAGGAGGAAGAAAATAGAAGACCTGAAAAGACGTGAAGAAGATAGAAGAAAACAAGTTGAAGAACGAAGACGTCTTCAAGAAGAAACTGACAAAGTAGGTCCAGAAATGTGTACTCATTTTTCATGCTAGTAGATATTACTTACTTCTTAAAATCCCCGATCCAAATTTCCTTCTACAGTGGAACTTGGTTACGAAATCCTGGGGACCCCGAAATACCTTTCGCTATATCCGATTTTCGCTATATCAGTACACAAAATTTTGTTATATGAGATTGGATGTAACGTATTTCGTTGTACAAATTTATATTACCATCATTATGTTTGTCTTTTAAAAGTACAACATGTAAAGCTTGCTTCAAAATGTTTGAAAAAAAACCATACATTGTGCTGAACAATGTCTTGTTATTATAAACTGATAAAATATTCGTTATGAATGAGTTTTATTCAATGTCTTACTTTGAATATATCAATCATTATTCTGTGGGAAAAAATAAAGTATCTGATCTGTTTTACCAGGTATGCTTATATACGTGGGATGATCAAAAAGTAATGAGATAAATGCTTTCATTTTAAAGTTTACATATTTTGAGCCATGAAATTGTGCGCTATGTCGCCGCACATCAAAACGTCGCCCTGTTTCGCCATATAATATGGAATAGCAATCAACTTATTTTTCCTTGAATTTGTATCAAATTAACTGGACAGTGATGATGACACTAAAACATAGAACCGCGAAATAAAGCGTTTTTTGTGTAGGTTTGTTCGTTTTTTAGTTGTCTTAAATGACTATTGAAACATTCAGCACATCACAATAGTGGCCGTTTTATTAAGTTAAATTCAAAAATGCTACAAGAATTTGCCTGCTTTGACTATCAGCACGAGAACTGATGCTAGATGTTGTTCTCTCCAACCTCTTGGTGATGGATATGCTGACAATGGCTAATATTCACAAGTTTGTCCTTGATTTGTTTGCTCCTTTAGTATTTATAGCTTGCTTGTCATTTACTTGTTTTTTTACTTGTTGCTAACTTGTTTTTTTTACATGATCGTATATTTGCAGGCAAAGAAGGAAGCCATTTTAAGTAAAGCAAAGGAAAGATTGACAAGATATGAACAGTGGAAGTCACATGGTCGTAAAGGTGGGCGTAGACACGTCCTTGGCTTTGGAAGCCGGACTCCGCGTGAAGTGTGCTTTACGCTAGATGCAAGACGATCTTCGTCTCAAAGCACGCTTAGACGCTCACCTAACAGCTCTGATTATGATTCATACTTTAACCGCCGTGCAGTGTCGGCTAGCAGTGTAGTACGCCGGCACTGCTGTATAGATATTAACAAACTCACACAGGGGACGGGTATGTTCTCTCTTTCTTTCAAATTCTTTCATCTGTACAACATGTCAATCTATCAGTTAATTTTACCTAAAGATTTTTAAATTATTCAACTGCTTTGCATCTGTATGTCGGTAGACCAAAATTTAATGGTTTTGGTTCAGGACCTCAAGAACGCTCTGTCATTGGATTTTCAAATTTCACATGGAGTTTGGTCTGCAACAGTAGATGGCCCCTATTGAATTTAAGGTCAGTAGGTTAAAGTTCAAGGTCACCTTTACCATTTTTTTGAGACCAAATTTGTTTTCGTCCAATAACTCAAGAACGCTTTGCCCTAGGATTGTCAAACTTTACAGGGTGGTAAGTTAGCAATAGTTGATGACCACTAATAATTTTGAGTTCAGTAGATCAAAGGTCAAGGTCACTGTGGCGAACCCCTCACATGGAGGTAGACATTTCATGCATCAAACTGCTAAAAGAACAGTACAATGCAGGACTAAATGTGAAAATAGAATGATAGGTTAAAATTAGTAAAATCAGTTTTCCAGAGACTGATTATGGTGAAACAGGATCAATGCAACTGACAACCACATTTAACGATGCTATGGTAGGAAGAATGACTACTGTATATGAGAGACTATTCCAGTGATATATGGTCCTAGGGAAGAAGGCAAACTTATAGTAGTCAGTTGTAGTGCTAATTAACTTATAAGCTATTAGGCTGCCATGGGGATATATATGTTTTATTACAAACATCTCTTGTTTTCAAAGAAATCTGCACAGGCTATTATTGCATGCTTTCAAGTTTGTTTATTGTTTTAAGTATACTTTCAGAGTACTTTAACTTCCTCTTAATATCTCTATTTCTATGTGTACATATAAGTATATATGTGTATTTTAAGTTTTTGTTGTAATTTATGCAAGGGTCTGGGAGCTTTGGACCTGTGTTTCCTTCTCATCAACCCCTTCTGTTAATCATATACCTAGGTCCTTTTTTTTAAAGAAAAATACAAAAAAGTTAGAATTTGCTGTATATAAATGTTGTTTTTGTGGCAGAATGATTTTTTTAAAGAAAAATGCAAAAAGTTAGAATTTTGCTATATATAAATGTTGTTTTTGTGATGGAATGATACGTTTCAATTAAGTAGGACTCCATAATGTTTGGCAAGCGCATATTTTTCCGCATGATTTTGATCCTTGATATTGTGTTGACATGTTGTTTGAAATTTTCTTTTACTTCTTTCTGTTGCAAATATTGATGGTGAGCGTCCATACCCAAGATTCTCAAATAAGTGCACTTATATTTTGTACGAATTCATCCTTTACTCCACACATCCCTCAATTGACAATCCTATCCAATCTCCATAATGAACTGGATAATTCAATATTATGATAAATATACTTAAAGTTCTTTCAAAGTCAAATATTAATAAAAACGGTTTGTAAACATTAACTATCGTCTGGCAGGTAAACTATGTTTATCTAGGTTTAACTGTGTGTACATGAGTTAGCGGTATTCACCGCTATTCTTTCACATTGGACAATTACTTATGGAATCGACTATAACCAGATATAAGTTGATACTATCAAAGAGCTGGCTCCTTACTCTACATAGCCTATATGAGAGTATACAAGGTACATGGAGTAAAGGTTTAATTATCAGAGATAAATCTTCATCGTCTTATAAATTCTAGTTGCATTCACAGGTAACTGTATCATTGATAAAGACAATTTAAAAAGAAAAATTATATTTTTCTATTTATTTTTTTTTCGTTTTTTTTTTCATTTTCAGTGATTTAGTTACCTGCGGTTGCATTCATCTCAAAAAGAAATTGCTATGAAAATGATTGGCATTATAATATTTTATATAGACAACTGCACTTATTTGGAGATCTAATGAGTTTGACTTTGCTAATATACCCCAAATTTCATCTTATGCATTAAACCAGACTTGTTTGTATATATTTCAATACGTTAGTAGCATAAACACTAGTAACAGTAATAGGTTACAGGTATTTTTAAGCTAGGCGTGTGTTGTGTAGTTTTTTACTAACAATGAATTACATATAACCATGTGTTATCTTAGCTTTCACTTACTCTACAAGGCTGCTATCACATATTTTACCTTTTAACTGCTTTATAGTTTCTACACTTTGATTGATCTCCTATATTTACTATGACATAATCACTAATAGTTTACCCTGCTTGTTAATACTAATGATCTCCCTTTGTTTTATTTCCTCTACATTGATTACTTTCCTTTGTTGTATCTCCTCTACATTGATTACTTCACTTTGTTGTATGGCCTCTACTCTGATTACTTCCCTTTGTTATATCTCCTCTACATTGATTACTTCCCTTTGTTGTATCTCCTTTACATTGATTACTTCCCTTTGTTGTATCTTCTACATTGATTACTCCCCTTTGTTACATCTCCTCTACATTGATTACTCCCCTTTGTTACATCTCCTACATTGATTACTTCCCTTTGTTGTATCTCCTCTACATTGATTACTTCCCTTTGCTGTATCTCCTCTACATTGATTACTTCCCTTTGTTGTATCTCCTCTACATTGATTACTTCCCTTTGTTGTATCTCCTTTACATTGATTACTTCCCTTTGTTGTATCTCCTTTACATTGATTACTTCCCTTTGTTGTATCTCCTCTACTCTGATTACTTCCCTTTGTTGTATCTCCTATACATTGATTACTTCCCTTTGTTGTATCTCCTTTACATTTATTACTTCCCTTTGTTACATCTCCTACATTGATTACTTCCCTTTGCTGTATCTCCTCTACATTGATTACTTCCCTTTGTTGTATCGCCTCTACTCTGATTACTTCCCTTTGTTATATCTCCTCTACATTGATTACTTCCCTTTGTTGTATCTCCTTTACATTGATTACTCCCCTTTGTTGTATCTTCTACATTGATTACTCCCCTTTGTTACATCTCCTCTACATTGCTTACTCCCCTTTGTTACATCTCCTACATTGATTACTTCCCTTTGTTGTATCTCCTCTTCATTGATTACTTCCCTTTGTTGTATCTCCTTTACATTGATTACTTCCCTTTGTTGTATCTCCTTTACATTGATTACTTCCCTTTGTTGTATCTCCTTTACATTGATTACTTCCCTTTGTTGTATCTCCTTTACATTGATTACTTCCCTTTGTTGTATCTCCTTTACATTGATAACTTCCCTTTGTTGTATCTCCTCTACTCTGATTACTTCCCTTTGTTGTATCTCCTTTACATTGATTACTTCCCTTTGTTTTATCTCCTTTACATTGATTACTTCCCTTTGTTACATCTCCTACATTGATTACTTCCCTTTGCTGTATCTCCTCTACATTGATTACTTCCCTTTGTTGTATCTCCTCTGCATTGATTACTTCCCTTTGTTGTATCTCCTCTACTCTGATTACTTCCCTTTGTTGTATCTCCTCTACTCTGATTACTTCCCTTTGTTGTATCTCCTATACATTGATTACTTCCCTTTGTTACATCTCCTACATTGATTACTTCCCTGTGTTGTATCTCCTCTACATTGATTACTTCCCTTTGTTGTATCTCCTCTACTCTGATTACTTCCCTTTGTTGTATCTCCTCTACATTGATTACTTCCCTTTGTTACATCTCCTACATTGATTACTTACCTTTGTTGTATCGCCTCTACATTGATTACTTCCCTTTGTTGTATCTCGTCTTTGTCCAAAATCCTTCTGTTCTGATGTCATGCACATTAGAGCTAGCATGGTGGTTGACAGACTAAATTGCTTTATAGATGTAACAGTAGGTTTTTAGTCCACTACCGGTTTTCAGTCAGTCTGTCCGTCAATAAATTCTGGTTCCTGCCATAACTGAAATAATTTTCATGATTGGTTTATGAAACTTGGTATTGTATAGGGACCAATAAGGAGATTATGCACATCTTGTTTTGATTTGGACAAAAATTATGGTTGCCATGGCAACAAACATATTGAAAACCAGAAAACCGGGTAGGGGACTTCTGTAGTGCTTGCAATTCCTAATTACCTTTTCTATTTGCTCTTCCTTCCTTATACGCAATTATTAATCAATCGCTAGATTATCACCCAAAATATTCTTTAAAATGTGGGGAGGGGGAAGTGTTACTTAAAGCTAGTGTTTGATGCTACTTACCTGTTTTCTTTCGGTAGTTACAGAGATGTCAATATTCCTGATTAATCCGGAATTTCAGATTTACACATTCAGAAAGAGCCATAATTCCTGACCAAAATAAAAGTTATTTGAAGAAAAATATCTTGAGAAATGGCGAAGTTATGGTCAATTTTGTCTTGAAAGAATTTCTTCATAAAAACTGAGTTGAATATGGAAACAATGTGGTTAAATGCCTCTTATTTGGAAAAATCGGTTGACCGCATAATATTATGATTTTCCTGATTTGAAATTTAACTTTGTTGACACCCCTGTAGTTATAAATGAAAGAAGTCATCACTCTATTGGTGACTACAGGCAAAGGGACGAGCAATAATAGATAATCCAGCGATTGACTTATTTTGCCTTTTTTATGAACAATTGATTTGTATGCTTTAGTATTAATGAAACAGATATATAAGATTCTTCATTTATTTAAAACTTTGTAACATCTGCACAGTATGTATAAGTAATTAAGAGTAATAACATTTCACACAAATAGATTGGAAATAATTTTGTATAATTATGCACAAATATGAAATTTGCATCTTGGATTTTTTCATTTTTTATGTCAATGTGGATTCAAAGTTTGATGTAATTGTTTATACACACTCATTGATATACTTGTTCTGGGGTTCAAAATTCTCAGTAAATTAAAAGATGAACTTGCATCTAATATGTTTTAAGTCCCACATTTGTCCACACTCATCTGTGATCAATTCTTATTAGCTCATTTTCATACTAAGACGGCTATTACAGTAGTTGCAGAATTATAAAGATGCATATTTTTGCATTGTTTTAGATCAATTAATGGTTCTGCAAAATTTTAAGCAGTTTCACTTCAGTTATCAAACCATGTCAGATTAACAGAGTAATTGTCTCAGTTCTACTTACAACACGTTAAGTGCCCATGTATTGCGGCCCTGTTCTTGTTGGGGAGATACAGTCCAGTTAGAATAAAAATACAGTGACGCAGTGGAACAATCCACTAGTACGGTGTAAAAACATATTTAAAGGCTTATGCCAACAGTTCAATACCACACAAAACTCTACCTATTTCAGCAATGGTTTTAGTCTTTTGGGTACACATAAACAATGACGTTACTGTCAATATATCCTAACTGGACTATATGTTGAGTAATATTTACATTAACAGAGAATCCACAGTGACACATTGTACTATTGTCATGCTGCATTATTGTTGCATTTGTGTATTTTGTATTAGTGCATGTTTGGGCATTTTGTTTTGAACACCTTGTATTTCTTGCCTACAGGTTATCCTGGGAGTTCCCCACCCTCAAAACTATTATCCATGTCCATGAGCGCCTTGTACTCCAAACGCAGCCCTGACTTTTCTTCAACTGGTACCCTAAACACAAAGGGTGCTAGCAACTTGAAATCAGGGGCCGAATCCATGATTGGTAAGGGATTTTTGCTTAAAATTAAGCTTACACTTCATTTGATTATTTGATTACTTTTAGATGGTATTTGAGCTAATACAATAGTTACTGATTTATTTATTAGCTATTTTTTACATTTTTGTAAATTTGGTTGAAATGCTTATTCAAAAGAAGTATTTAAATTTTATTTAGTTTGAAAATAAAACCATATACCAGGAATGTTGTCATTAGCTCAAAATTGCCTTATTATGATGCCTATCACCATAAAATGGTGGAAGGGCATATAGTGGAAAAGGTAAAATGAGAAAAGGCTTAGATATATACTTTATACATAGGTGTCTGATGACAATGCTTAGCGGAGAGCATCCGTGTCCTATGGACACATTTCTAGTAATTTTCATATGATATATTAGATTATTTTGAATTTAATGTCATGTTGCTTGAAGTCATAGTATTTAAAAGTAGATTGATATTGTATTTATAATTTTGACATGATTACCATATAACTCCACATTGTTGCTCCTTGGTATTTTACAAATGTCTCTATAGCAGCGTATTTTCTTGCTATTTTGGGAAAGTACCAGGTACCAGTCAAATTGTGAATTTTTGCACGCAATATCCTGAAATTGGGAACTTTTGTGAATAAAATCCTGAAATTGGGATTTTTTAATAAATTGCTTAATGTACCTTTAAATGTCCATTTAATTGTGGTTATTTTGACATAATACATGATATATTGTTGAAAATGGAACATATTAAAGGCAAGTAATTCATGTTTTTTTCTACTAATTGTACAAGCTGAAATTTTTTTTTTTCGTTTTAGGAAATATTTTACTTGTAAATTGGGGTACATGGTCATTATTCGTGAATGGGAAAGTACCTTTTATGGGTACTTTACAAAGAGGGGAAAAAACGCTGCTAAAGTCGGGATTTAAAAAACGATGTTGGCTGTAAGCATGTTATCCTGGCTTTATTTCAAATTCCTTACTAACAATGGTAATATTTGTAACTTAAATGCAGAAGGGGCATTAATTAGCGAGTTATACGGTATGTTTTGTTTAATATTGCTTTCAATATGTTGTGCATGTGTATGTTTTCTGTTGGCTTGATTGACTCCAGACATAGCATTGGTATACTAAACAGTAAAACTGCGTTATGACGAGCACCCAGTCTATCTCGAGCAAGTTTTAAAATAGTACCCGTTTGTATAATCAATACTTGCCCTTTGATTATTTCGGTTTAACTCGAGCATTTACCTGTCCCGATTTCGAAGTTTACTATATATAGACATTGGTATTATATTATAGGATCTATATAATCTGATTGTGAAGCTTTTGGTATTGTCCTGCCTATTTACAAACCATATGCCAGACCATACAAACTTAGACCATTGTCACCATCCATCTGGCCATAATTTTCTTGTGAGATCACAACTTTAACTTAATCTTCATGATATTTTGTCACAACGATCATCTCAACAAAATCTAGACCAAGTTCGATAGTGGGTCATCTGGGGTCAGAAATAAGGTCACTTGGTCATTCCACAGAAACAACTTGTGTATTCACTAGAGGTCACAATTTTCACTGGTCATACCAACATAGCTTACATTAGCTATTTGGTTATCTTGGGTAAAAAAACTATATCGCTTGGGCAAATGAAGCTGATTAGAGCTATAGCATGTAATGTTACCACCAGGAATGCTGCCTATCGCCTTATTATTTTTCCATACCGAAATCCCTGCTTATCTGACTATCATATTGTTATTGTCACACTATAGTATGTTCCTATCATATTGTTATTGTCACACTATAGTATGTTCCTATCATATTGCTATTGTCACACTATAGTATGTTCACTGTATCTATAACACTGTGTTTTTGCCAAGTAAGTATGGAGTCAATATTATATATCATCTATAATCACTCATGTATCCAAATTGGTGGAGGTTAATTGTTAAAATACACATTTTTTCTTCAGAAAAACTAATTCATTGTATTTTTTCTTTCTTTTTTTTCCTCCATCTACTCACTTTCCATTTGACCCCCTACATTCTTCCACCACTTCCATGAATGGTTGACCTTCCACCACCAATGTCCCGAATCATTCCATTCTTCCACCTGCCACCACCACCTCATCTACACAGCTCTCCATGCCATTCCCGAAAACCGACTTGGCCGCTCTTTTGTAGCATCAGCCCCTCCTGCTAGACATAAGAGTGCTGTTAACCTAGCTGGTGTGAAGATGAGAGATCCCAGTAAGACGTCACCACGTAAACCGAGACCCTCCAGTGTGGCCACCTCTATGCCAAGTTTCGTCAGAGTGGAGACAGACTCACCTAAATCATCACGCAGTAAAAGTACTGAAAGAGGGGCTAGAGGTACAGTTATTATTCTAATTTATCATTTGATAGCAGAATAAACTATGTTCATGCGGGATTATAGCTTAGCTTTTTTTACCTGAACCTGACCTTTGTGCAAGAATATATTACAAGGTTCTTTCTTTGAATATATCAATTTCCGCAAGCAAATTGTGCGATATCGGTTTTTCAACTTTGTGTTACTATTTCATCTTGAGGATCTTCGTGATACTCCCCAATTATGAAAACATACAATCAGTGTTGTATGGTAGGCAATATTTCGACTGTAAAATTATGCTAATCAAAAGGCCAGGCTCGTGTCAAATTAGCCAAGCTATGCTTGTTAACAGTTAGATTAATCAACCTATTGCTTCACTATTTAGCTCACCTGTCACATAATGACAAGATGAGCTTTTGTGATCACTGTGTCCCTCGTGCGTCTGTCAACAATTTCTTTTAAGGACTCTTCTACTAAACCACCTGGCAAATTTGCTAAGTCTTTGCAGGAATGTTCCTTGGGTGGATTTCGACCACCAAAGTTGTTCAAATGGTTCCAGTCTGTTGATTAATTAGGTCATGAAGACCTAAAAGGGTTTTTTTTTAATGCAAACTTAAAAAATCTTCTTGTCTGAAACCACAATGCCAAGGGCTTTCATATTTGATACGTAGCGTCAATTTTACATTAATTTATATTGGGAACATATGAAAATCTTCTTGTCTTAAACTGCAATGCCTAGAGCTTTGTTATTTGGTATGAAGCATCATCTATTCTTACTACCAATTGGAAGTTGTAAGTGATTTCTTAGGTTACAATCTATAGGTGCATTAAGACAGGTGAGCAACCTATGGGCCTGTGGGCCCTCTTGTTCAATGCATTTGCTGATGCACCAGAAATAAGTTTTAATGTGTTATTCTTTAATTTCATTGTGTAACCACATATTCATATAACTTATCTGGAGCTCTGTTGTATGGTGGGATGAGAAAAGGCCTGGTTTATCAAAATGTTGAAGTTCAGCATGGGGGAAAAACTGACCATAAAACTGGTCACATTATAAACCATATTTTGTTAGAAATAGTGTCAGGAATAACTCTCTTACCTGATGCTTGGCTTCAGGGTTGTCGTTAGGAGGCGGCAGGAGGCCAATTTGACTGCCTCAAATGATATTTTGGCCGCCTCAAATTTACTCCTAGATGGTTTCCACCTTCAGTTCTCATGCACATTGGCCTCCTCAAATGTACAAAAAGCCTCCTACATGAAATCCTAGTGAAAACCTTGCCTTACGATGTTGCTGATTGGACAAGTTTAAGCATGTGACACTGTAGTCTCTATATGGCCTGTATACTGTTGCACAATGAACTGTGTATGTGTTATTACTTGCTAGTAGATTTAGTATTGAATTTGTCTGTACCTGGATCTCTCCAGCTCTATTTTCAGAGCCAAGCAAGGGAAGAGTGACCATCAAAATGGAGGCTGACAAAATAGACGGCAAGGTAAACATGGATAAAAGTGTTTTTGACAAATTGTATGTTATTGAATATCTGATATACGTACATCAATGAAACTTGGCCTATATGAATAGACACGGCTAGCGTTCTTTGCTTGGTCAATTTTAACCAGAGTTATGGCCCTTTGCAAATTTTGCTTTATATTCCAATGTCCCATGTACATATTTCTAGTTAACATAAAAAATTAAAAACTGGAAGCATGTGCCAAAAGCGCACATTATGTTTGGCTATTATTTTTGGTGAAAAGCAAAATTGCCTTTTAATTCCCAAAGGCCAGCACCAGCTCTGGGCATGGATTGAATTACGTTATGTTAAGCTCATTTAAATATTTATGTAATAGTCTGGGATTGCCGAACGATATTTCAGGCACTCCTAGGTCACAGGTTATGTGAAAAAGTGATCTGTGTACTACAAGCAGGGTTTCCACGGTCAGGGAAAAGTCAGGGAATTTTGAAATTAGTAAGGGAAATTTGGAAAATGAGCAAAAGTCCGGGAAAAGTCAGGGAATTCTTCTTTAAAGATTTCGATAAGTGTCATTTCCTATGAAAGTACCATAAACTGAAAAAAAATCCTCACTCGCAATAATTCTCACTCGGGTTAATCAACGGCCCTAAAACTACTACCTGAAACTTTTTAGTTTCATACCAAGCAAATATAACCTCCTATTAACCTTTTCCCTTGCGCTATTTTGCTCTAACAAAAAGCCCCGATCGCTCGAAAAAGTCAGGGAAAACTGCTGTCTGGTCAGGGAAAAGTCAGGGAATTTTGTCGTAGAATATTTGTAGGAGCCCTGACAAGTTGTTGTCTGTGATTTTTTATAGGAGAGGAAGGCAGCCACATTGCCTCGACCCTATGATAGAAAGAAGATAGAAGAACGAAGACAGGAAGTGAAGAAAATGCAAGAGGAAAGGAAAGAAAAGGAAAAGGAGAAAGAACGAATGGTGAAGTCTGATATACAACCTGAATCTAAAGATAAAGATAAACCTCCTCCTAGATTGTCCAAGTCATTCATAGAGAGAATGTCGGTACCAAAACATCCGTCATCTGGAGATAAGAAGGAATCAAGCAGAGAAACAACACCTGTCAAGGTATGTTTGTCCAGTATTTTTTATTGGTTGATTGATTGATTGATTGATTGATTGATTGATTGAAGGTTTGCTTATTGTTTGTCAAGTATTCTACTTGATTGATTGAATAGATTGAATTGATTGATTGATTGAACAATTTTATATAGCGCTTTATATTTTAAGTCTCTAAAGCGCTTAACATGCAAAAGTCAGCTAATTGACAGTTCATTAAAAGTCTAAAAAATTCACTTGATTCACTTGCTCTTAACAAATTACTACAATCGGTTGAAAACTGCATCGAGAATGCATTTGGTCGAGCATCAATTAAAAGCAGCTAAAGATAGAGCAAAATCGATACTTGCCGGGTATTCTCACACATATGGGATATTCTTTAGGCTATATAATATAACCATATTAAATGCACAATTGTTATAATCAAGAAAAAACAAAATCGCAATCGTTTTGAGTGCAAATGTTATTCATTTGATCATGTGATTCTCCACACTGTTATAGATACTTAGCATGTAGAGAAGTGTTGATGTATTAATTATCATAGTGATTTTACAATATTTATAAGCTGCTAATAAGGAAACGTGCTACCAAGTACAATGTAAGCTGTATGGTGCTTTATGTGTTGAAATGTGTGTATTGCATGATACTGGTTGTTGTATATCACATACATGTACCTGGGTACTGTTTCATCAGAAAATTTACGCTAGCGTAACCCTAAGTTTTCCTAAAATATTGTGTATGTCGATAATATTTGCATAAATGTGTTTTACAAAGATATTTATGTTTTCTGTTGTAAGTTTGGTATTATATTGTCTGATTTTTGACACTTGCTTTATTCTACCATCTTCTTGCTTGCTGAGTTTGAATTTGAATTATACCAGTATAAGTCTTAGTCAATAGTTGATCATTCAAGGTCAAGGTTGCTAAAATACAATAAAGGTACATCAATGAATCTTGCTAAATAGACAGCTTTTATGTAATAGCTGGTGTGACCACTATGGGCAAGGTCACTTTAAGGCCTAGTTGTAAATAAGATATGTACCATTAATCTATGTATATGTCTTAACATGTTACCGTGAACAAATGAAGATTTTATTATTATTATTATTAAAATTGACAATCAGTTGTTGTTGTTGTTGTAGTTGGTGTTGTATGGCATGATATGACTGGTAGTACTGTATAGACTTGTTAGAGCATTGTTAACTGTCAAGGATTAAAAGAAATTATTCATGGACAAATCATGGTTAACTTTAACCATAAAATCTAGAAAGATATGCAGGATCCTACAAAATTTATTACGGATTAATCCGGATTGGTAGCATTAAAAAGAACTTTCTTTTCTGCACAAGATAAAACGATGTTTCAACCCTATTTAAAGTGTAGGGTCGTGTGCTAATGACAACCAAAACAGACTTGCGACTACTTGTTTTCAGGATTTGAAATTATGCATCAGTATGACCCCTGAATATGCTGCAAAGGCATCCCAATATTTTCCATGACATGAAATGACCTTTTTACCTCATTCTTAAAAATGTTCATAACCAGTAAAATGGAATGCATTTAATGTAATGATGTGCGTTCTAAGATGTGTCTATTTAGTGCTTTACTTTAAATGAATGTTGTGACACAAAAATTGACTGCCTCATTAGGTTGACAGGGCACAGAAAACTGGCCAGTGTCTTGTATGAAAACTTTGAAAGTGGGGTCAAGGTCAAAGTCTCTGTTTCTAAAAATAAAAAAGCATGTCCCCACAATAATGATTGGCTTTCATGAAAATCTGGTATTCATGGAATTTGCACGTCTTGTTGTAACTTTGTCAGAAATTGTTGTTCAGCTTTTGTGGTTCTTTTTCTTCATTACTTATTGTACTAAAAAATTTAATATTACTACTCAGGGGCCTGCATGCACTTCTAAGGTAACAAACATGTTATTTTATAATAATAAAAAAAACCTCCTGTAATAGAATACAATATAATATTATGCATTGTCTAAATGATAGTATCGTAAAATCAGTGAATTTCGATGGGATGAAATTTCATGGTTTTTAAGTAAAAAAGACCATTTCAATTGGACCTTAATAATTCGTGAATTTTGCATTTCAGTTAATAAATACAATGGTCAAAATTATTGTTTGATGGGATTTAGTTTCGTGGTTGAAGGTGAACCGCGAATCCACGAAATTTAATCCCCCACCAAAATTATTGATTTTACGGTAATGTTATGTATTTTTGTATAAATGATAGTATGAGTTGAGGATAGAGGCAGTGTATGAGTCATACATCAGTTATACATTGTCTGCTCTCTGAGACTGGTCTGTATATCTAATCAATATTTCGTTATGTATACAGTATATCAATGCTACTAGTACTGTTACAGTAGCATTATGTGGTATTTATGTTGTACAAGTAAAACATGATGTAAAACATTCAATGATTCAGCCGCCATGAGGTGACAGAAACCCACTTAATCAATTACACTTTAAGGGTCTAATAAAGAATATACCCCTGCCCGAATACTGCAATTTGTACCAGAGTTATGGCCCTTTACTAGAATTGGGGCACCCGTGTCGATGGACACTAGGGGTGTAACAGTACGCTCACCTCGCGATATGATACATACCGTCAATTTTTCGAACTGTTCAGTATATTTCGGTATGAACCAATATTGTATAACAGCAGTTCAAATACTTCAATACAAACAAATATGGTGAACCAGTATAACTATTACATTTCCAACATGATAGACACTGATAATTATACAAAATTTGAATCATTGGGTAATGTTTGCCTCATATGAGTTGTATCTCATTAGAAACAAACTACTGTAAAATCATTTACTTTTGATGGGACGAAATTTAGTGGTTTTGGTTAAAATAACCATTTCGATGGGACGTTAATTCGTGGATTTTGCATTTCAGGTAGTAAATGCAAGGGTCAAAATTATTGTTTGATGGGATTTTATATTCGTGGTTAAAGGCAAACTACGAAATCTAGGAAATTTTAACCCCCACGAAAATTAATGATTTTACAGTATGAGTTGTATCTCAAAAAAAAACTTTATCACCCTGTCTTAAAATGTCTTTCAATTGTAATATGTAGAAAGTGAATGATTCTGGTTTACAGGCCAAGACTCCAGTCAGAGACAGACCACCTAAGGTACCAAAAGATTCACCATCAAAGTCTGCTCTCAAGCCTGCTGCAGCTGATGTGAAGGTACAGGATGATTCATCAGAGACAAGATCTGACACTCCTAAATCTATCAGTCCAACCCCATCTGGAACACCTCCAGCCAGACATACACCAATACCAGCTGACAATGTATCAGGTATATAATCATGCTGAAAGTTTGTATTGCGTGGCTGAACCTGACCTTAATGCAAGAACATATTAGAAGGTTCTTGCTTTGAATATATCAATTTCAGCAAGCAAATTGTGCGATATCGGTATTTCAAATTTGTGTTTCTATTACATCTCGAGCGTCTTCGTGACACTCACTGACTATGAAAACATACAATCGGTGTTGTATCGAGGTAAAATATTGACTGTTAAATTATGCTAATCAAAAGGTCAGGCTCATGTCAAATTAGCCAAGCCATAACAAAATTTAACCCATCATATAACATCATTCTCTCTCTTTTTTAAAAAAAATGAATTATGCCGAGCATAGCCTTTATTTGCTTTATTTCTACTGAAACATGGCAGGCATATATATGTACCTCCACCCGGATTTGAACCCGGGTCGCCTGATTAAACAGCAAGCGCACTAACCACAGAGCTATGGAGGCACATATACATATAACATCATTCTACCTATACTCGCATAATATTATTAAATTGTCTGTTGGGAAAATTCAGAGAGTTAGTTTGTTTAATTTACTGATGCCCTTGAATTGAGTCGATCAATATTTATTTGGTCATTTTTAGGATCTGAATGCAATGTGATGTTTACTTGAAACTTAAAAACTTCAGAACCATGGAATTACCTGTTTTTATCATATTTGGAATGATAATTTTCAAGTTAATCCATTGGACCTGGCATGTGATTAAAATTAATTTTAAGGGTATAGATTGGCAACAGACGTAATGTCAATTCATGGCAGAGTGTACATATATGAGCCGTTCTCCAGGAAAACCGGGCTAAATGACATTGTATTGTAATTATGCCATAAATGTTAGAAAAATGTCTAAAATGAGGAAAAACTTGTGACGTTTGATTTCACATCAGAGTAATTGGATAGTATAGTAGTATCCATTAGCTTCAAGTTTTCTTAAAAATTGTGTTAAAATAACTTCTGTGGTGGTATGGTGATCGGTTTTCCTGGAGAACGGCTCATATATATATATATATGTACTTTTATATATTACGAATACATTATATTATATTACAGTGGAGATATCAGCAGGTAATGAGAAGGAAGAGGAGAGGCTGTCAGTAAGTCCTGTACCTGATGATACTAGAGAAACCATTGTGAAGATTGTTGAACCCGAACCTGAACCTCTTAAAACTTCTACTCCTTCCACACCTCTCACAAAACAGACAGGAACTGAGCCTAAGGCTGCATCTACACCTGACAAATCATCCCCAAAAACTGATAAAGAAAAAGCAATGGAAGAGTATAAAGCTAAGTTTGCTGAAAAGCGGAGACTTGCTCGTGAGAAAGCGGCTAGAGAGGCAGAAATTGAAAGACTTCGTCAGGAAGAATTACAGTAAGTTTTACATGTAACACCTGAGTCAGATTCCCTGTTCTACAAAACTATAGTCAGAACAGTACTTACTGCTTGTAATCCATTTGGTATTGGTTTAATAAATTGACAGATTAATTATAAGATTTAACAGTAGTCATTTGGGAAAGATTGCTATACTCCCATTTATGTACACTCAGGATGCATTCTCTAAGGGCCCCGTACCCTGGCAGGGATGGAGGGCCTAAGTATAAGTAAGTATTTATACTCAAATTTCTGAAAAAAAGAATCAGCATGTGTGGATATGAGCTCAGTTGTGTGATTTCCAACCGTTAAAAACATACGTTTAGTTCAGAGCAGATATTTTTTTGAGAAAATATACTTGTTCATCACGCTATGGGTATTTTGTAACATACTTAAAATCTAGGTCCCTACATGTTTGTGAAAGTAAAACCATACAAAATATAAAAGCTAAGCATGATATTTCGGAATTAGTAACCCACATCGCCATTAACAGTTTTATGGGATAAAAATAGATTGTGATGGGTATGTTGTTACTTAATATTAATATAAAAATGATGGTATCCAGGAGAATCTATGATCCATGTCTGATAATTGATTATCTTTGAATCAGCATGTTACACTAAGGTCACACACTAGTGCATTGTGAATCATAGGATGATTCTGTACATTTCTTTTCCTCTAAAATCATTTAATTTTGTGGTTTTGGTAAAAAAAACATCCAATCACAATTTAAAAGTATGTTTTCAATTGGTTAACAATAAAAAAACCTGAATATTCTACATATGAGTTTGCGCTTGTTTGGTGATATTAAGTTGTATAACTTATATTTAAGACGTCAAGAAGAAGAAAGACAAGCACTTGAAGAAGAACGTCAGAGACAGGAAGAAGAAGAAGCTATGAGACTTGCTGCTGAAGCACGACAACATGAGGAGGAAAGATTACAGAAAGCTATAGAGGCTGAGGAAAAAAGGAAACGTGAAGAAGCTGAGAGACTGGAACAAGATAGGATTGCTGTATGTATATACTTCTACAAATGCTAATTTCTGTTTACGGGGCACCCAAGCTGTCAAGAGGCTCTAAAATTCCTAAAAAATCTTCTTCTTTTTTTCAATTTGGCTAAAATTCCCAAAAAAAAGAAAAATCTGAAGTCCATGTAGACATCTTTAAATGTTCTAATTTTTTTCCAAAATTCTTAATATTAGCCTTTAATTAGTCCTAATTTTTCTTAATTTAACCCTAAATTAGCCCTAATTTTTCTTGATTTTAGCCCTTAAATTAGCCCTAATTTTTTGTCCATGAGTGCTGGACAGCCAGCGCACACAGCTCCTCTCGGGGCTGGTATGGTATTTCTAACCATGCTGTCATTTTAAATCAAAGAAGGTATCAATACTATTACCTCTGTGTAAAATAACCGTCTTTCTGTCAACATATTTCTGCATATGAAATAATATAAAAATTGAGCCTGATCCTGAAAACTGATTCTTTGTGAAGACAGGGCCTGATTTTGCGACCCGAAACAGTGAATATGTAGACAGTAAAATAGGTTCTCATTATGGACCTAACTGAGCCTGTTTTTGTTACAATTACTTGTATCATTCAGCAAGATAATTGTTTTCTCACTGAATTGATATGCATATAGACAGAGGACTTCAATTTTCAGCGATGCAATCCACATTCTACTAAAAATGTATGAATGCATTTGTGATGCTATCTAGTATGTCTGTATAGCTTGTGTTTATTGGAATATTGATCACATTGTGTGTAAGATGCCTACAGTATGTATAAACATGTTGTTGAGCTTCGTTGACTCATTGCTTGCTGATTCAATGTTAATGTTTACCACTGGTATAGCTTGGCTATTTTGACCTGAGCCTGACCTTTATGCAAGAATATATATTACAAGGCTCATGCTTTAATTATATCAATTTCTGCAAGCAAATCGTGCAATATCTGCATTTAAGATTTGTGTTTGTATTACTCCCCGATTATGAAAACATGCAATCGGTGCTGTAAACGTAGACAATATATCGACAGATAAATTATGGTAATCAATAGGTCAGGCTCATGTCAATGTGGCCAAGCTATAATGCAGTTGTATGATAGTGGTATTGTACGGCCATTATTCCTCACTCTGTCACATGTCTAGTGTAAGTTGGCATTAAAAAGTAACCTAGCCAGGGTTTGACACTTACACTGGTCCCCTGGTTCGAGGCCAGTGAAAATCAAGGAGGACCAGTGAAAGTCTTGAAGGACCAGTTACTGTTTTGTTTACAAATGTTACATTTATCTTTTTGGGGGACCTGTGATTAAAAAAGTTATTGTCAAGCCCTGTAGTGGCACAATTGCTAACTACCTACTGAACTATTTTTTTAATCAGGTTGTAATCTGGTTCATGTCATAGATATAACACTAACTGTATGTGTATTGTAATATTAGGCCATACCAAATCATATTTTTATTTAGCGTCCACCCTTGTAATGTTAAAAAAACTATCTATCCTGGGACAAAAAACAAACACTCGAAAAAATAAGCCATAACGACTTCTATCCTCATCATGATATGGCTAACAAATATAGCTTTCAAGCGTTGTAAATCATAGTAACTTAATGAAATAACTGGGTTTGGGTCATGAAGGTGAATAAGTATGAAAGCAATATCGCAATTGATTTTCAAGATATAAGAGGTTACAACCTTTGTGATTTTTCTTTCCCAAGATGCTAAAACCTATACATTCCCGGATGCTGAACAAAGAAACAATTTGGTATGGCCTCACATATGGCAACCAGAAGTTTATTAAGTTTGATGTTAGTTTGGATATTTGATGATGAAGAATTGGAATCATTGTTAACTGAACAAAGGGAAAATACTCATCACAAGCGACCATCGAAGATTGTGTAGATTGTATAAAAAATTGGTTGATTTAGTGTACATGTATAAACAATGGTTTATTCGAGTGTTATAAAACAATGGTTTATTTTAGTGATGGTTTATTTAAGTGTATAAACAATGATTTATTTGAGTGTTATATGTTTACAGAAGGAAGAAGCTGAGAAGAAAGCCAAGGAGGAGGCAGATAAGAGAGAGAAAGAAATGGCTGAAAGAGAAAAACGTGAAGAAGAGGAACGTATGCAGAGGAAGAAGGTTGGTGCACTGTTTACAATACTGATATCTTATAATGCACTGTTTATAATACTGATATCTTATAGTGCACTGTTTACAATACTGATATCTGATAGTGCACTGTTTACGATACTGATATCTTACGGTGCACTGTTTACAATACTGATATCTTATAGTGCACTGTTTACTATACTGATAACTTATAGTGCACTGTTTACAATACTGATATCGTATGGTGCACTTTTTAGCTCGACTATTCGAAGAATATGAGAGCTATTACAGTCACTTGTTCGTCGGCGTCGGCGTTGCATATGGTTAAAGTTTTACATGCAAAACTTTAACCTTGGTTATATTTCAATAACCAGTGCATATATTGGATTGAAACTTTGCACTGGCTTTCCCTGTCATGTAATCAACCATGTTAGATAACTCTTGCATGAATTTAATGCAAATTATGGCCCTTTTTTACTTAGAAAATTTGGTTAAAGTTTTGCATGCAAGTTACTAATAAGGCCATATCTCAAATAGTATCTGTGCTATGGCATTAAAACTAACAACACTTACTAACCATCATAAGGCAATGGTACCGGTCATGGGTAATAGCTCTTTTATGATTATTATTTGAGTTATGCCCCTTTTTAACATAGAATTTTCTTGGTTAAAGTTTTGCATGCAAGTTTCATTCAGACCATATCTCAGCTACTATCCATGATACTGCATTGAAACTTACAACACTTGTTTACCATCATCAGTCAATGGTATCAGTCAAGGGCAATAACTCTATTATTTTTTTATTTCAGTTATGCCCCTTTTTAACATAGGAGTTTATTGGTTCAAGTTTTACATGCAAGTTCTATTCACGCCATATCTTAGTTACTATTTATGATATTGCATTGAAACTTATAACACTTGTTTATCATCATTAGTCAATGGTACTGGTCAATTGTAATAACTCCATTTTTAGTTTAATTCGAGTTATGCCCCTTTTAACTTAGACTTTCCTTGGTTAAAGTTTTGCATGCAAGTTACATTCAAACCATATCTCACCTATTATCAATGATATTGCATTGAAAAGTTTAACTAATGTAGTCAACTAAGTAGCGTAACTCACGTTTTAATATAATACAAATTTTAAATGGCCTGTTTTGAACTTATATTTTTTCTGACAAATGGCTGCGAATAGTCGAGCGCGCTGTCTAGTGACAGCTCTTGTTACAATACTGATATCTTACGGTGCACTGTTTACAATACTGATATCTTATAGTGCACTGTCTACAATACTGATATCTTATATTGCACTGTTTACTTTACTGATACCTTACGATGCACTGCCTACAATACTGATATATTATGGTGCACTGTTTACAATATTGATATCTTACGGTGCACTGTTTACAATACTAATATCTGATGGTGCACTGTTTACAGTAGTGATATCTTACAATGCACTGTTTACAATACTGATATCTTACGGTGCACTGTTTACAATACTGATATCTTACGGTGCACTGTTTACAATACTGATACTGATGCTACACTAAATGCGTGAATATTTACACTTATTGTTTCACTAAATGCCTGAATATTTACACTTATTGTTACACTAGATGCCTGAATATTTACACTTATTGTTACACTAGATGCCTGAATATTTACACTTATTGTTACACTAGATGCCTGAATATTTACACTTATTGTTACACTAGATACCTGAATATTTACACTTATTGTTACACTAGATGCCTGAATATTTACATGTATCGTTACAGAGATTAGAGATGATAATGAAGCGAGTGAAGACAGTCAGTCCAGTTGGTTCAGCAGACAAATCTAGAGTAAGTTCACCATAGTTCTGTATGTCAGTGACACATATAACTAGTTTGAACAGGGAACATTGTATTACAAACTTGTCATGTGTGTACGAGGGCTGATCAATACATTTGAGAACTTTTCTTCCAATTTTTGAAATATTCTAGAGTAATGAATCTACCAGCTAGCGTATGATAAATGACTATTTCAGACCGAGTCTTCTACACTTCATACTTTGATATCATGTAAGCATATTTGTCGCATAATTCCCGGTGTGGGAGTGTGATAAAGCCTATTTGATAAAAACGATATTACATTACTCAGTAATATAATAACTATGCAAATGAGGCGGCTAATAACTATTTTTATGTGTTCATACACACTGTCAAAACTATACATATATAGAAAATATAAATCAGGCAGGTGACATGATTACAGTTCAATATACCTGTCTCGCTCCCAATAATTATGCAACATGGTAACGGTAATTTAAATACAGTACTGCACTATGCTTATTTGCTCATTTATGTTTAACGGCATTACTCACCGACTTTATTTTCATCTATAGGGGAAGCCTGTCTGCTTTAAGCTTATTTACAGGGCTTATTTTGTTTATGTGATAAAAAGAATCTTACATTCGTATCTTTCCAAATAGAATTTATTAAACTTGTCGAAAAAAATTATAGAATACTCTGCAGAGCCTCGAAGTTTATTATTTTTATCCAACTCGTTCAATAAATTAAATATGAAAATACACTCATGTAAGATCCTCTATTTAGCGTATGTTAATGACTGAGGACTGTTTTAGACCGAGTCTCCTACACTTGTTAATTTGACACTATGTAAGTGTATTTAGCATATGATAAATGACTATGGACTTATTTCAGACTGAGTCACCTACACGTGTGATGACATCATCATCTAGTAGAACCAGTCTGGTATCATCAGAAGATGAGAAGACTGAAGAGAATGAAGAGAAGGAAACATTGATGGTCGAGTCAGACATAGATACATCTACCAAGTTTAAATCACCATTGCTGCAAAGCATTATGGGTAAAACCAAACTTGGCGCTAGATTGTCTAGCACTAGACTGGAAGACATGGACAAGAGTACTGATAGTTTGTCTAAAAGTACGGAGGAACTCTCTGAGAAAGAGAAAACACAAGATTCAGAGCTGGAAAAAGACACAAGTGATACGGGAGGGTTTACAAACGGTTTAACTGAAAGCACAAAATGTGAAAGTACAGAGAAACTGATTGAAGAGGAGAGTTTAGCATTACGTTCTGATGTTGATGCTCATGATAGTGTAAGTGCACAAACTGTGATAGAGGTTGAGAAAACACCGGATACTGATGGTGAACACAAAGTTAGTGATAGTTTTACTGGTGTGATGTCAGATTCACAAAGACTGGTTGATTCCAATGTTGATAGTGCTGTATCATTGTCGTTCAGTAATGGTATTGGAACGTCGACACACAATGGTGAACATAATGGAGATATACATATAGAACAGAAAGATGTTATAGACCAGAGGGATTTAGTGGATTCAAGGTACGTCTTTCTTTCTACTCTTAACAGGGGTCCTGACTCCTATAATTCTGGATTAATCCGGAAATCCGGATTGGCTGCATTACAAAGAATGATCTTTTTCGGAAAAAAGTAAAAGTTGTTTGATGAAAATATTCAAAGAGTTGACAAAGTTATGGTCATTTCAAGGTCCATGATCTGTATTTTTACAATAAAACAATGTTTGAAGCTTAAAAAAGGTGTAAGAATGTGTGCTTATGGCACCTGAATCAGACATGCGACTCGTTTTCAGGATTGGGGGTTATGCCTCTGTAGAACTTCTGTCCAAATCATCTCCCTTCAGACAACTCATATCATCAACAGGGCTTGACACAAACTATTTTTGGTCACTGGTCCCCCAGTAAAGAAACATAAATTTTGTAAATAAAACTGTTACTGGTCCTTCTTGATTTTCACTGGCCTGGGACCAGGGGACTAGTGTTAGTGTCGAGCCCTGATCAACAAGTAGAATATGGCATGTATGTAGTCAGAAAAAGCAAAGTAGTTGCAATAAATTGTGTGTGTATAATACTTGTAATGTTTCATGCTGAGCTTTGTCTTCCTGTCAGACGGTTGTTAGTTATCAAGGTCGTAATTGTTTAAGAAAGGTATATAGTATAGATACATTGTTTGGGATGGGACAGAACTCTATATATCATAGATACATTGTTTGGGAAGGGACATAACTGTATATATCATAAATATTTTGTTTGGAAAGGGAGAGAACTCTATATATCATAGATATATTGTTTGGGAAGGGAAGGAACTCTAAATATCATAGATATATTGTTTGGGAAGGGAAGGAACTCTAAATATCATAGATATATTGTTTGGGAAGGGAAGGAACTCTAAATATCATAGATATATTGTTTGGGAAGGGAAGGAACTCTAAATATCATAGATGTATTGTTTGGGAAGGGAAGGAACTCTAAATATCATAGATATATTGTTTGGGAAGGGAAGGAACTCTAAATATCATAGATATATTGTTTGGGAAGGGAAGGAACTCTATATATCATAGATATATTGTTTGGGAAGGGACAGAACTCTAGTAGTAAAAGTGAACTCCAGACAGTGAAGAGTTCTCTGGGTTGTTTGTTATTGATTACACTACAACCTTGATATTATAGTTTATAAACGCTGGGATAAACTGTAATAACAAAAAAAACAATGGTTAACCATGGTCGACCAATTTGTTCTTTCGGGAACATTATGGATAATTTTAATATCAATAAAAATGGGCAGAGCTTTTTCATTGTGCTCATTCGGGAAGTAATGAGGGGTTTGGTATGTATGAATTGTAGCGGCTTACAAGCCGACACTTATCTGAAGTAGTGGAATGGATTATTGTTGTTGGATGAAGACTGTTCAAAATTTGGCCTTGAATGTTTCCAAAACGTGTGGAAAGGCTGCGTTTACATTGCAGAATATGTTTACAAATAAATGCCGATAGAGTGCAGAAAGGTTACCAATGTATAGTTGAGCACAATAGTCTTGAATAGATGGTAGATGCCTACGTGGTTGAATCAAAAAGTTCGTAGAATTTGGCCATAACTTTTTTATTTTCAGAGTTATTGTCGTTATATTTATGCTGAATGAATACATTAGTATTTTCTTTACATACAAAGATTTGTAGCGACCTGATGATAACCGTTTTAAAAAAATTTACATCTTAAATAAGGGTGATTAGGTATACCGGAGCACACGGATAATTTGAAACACATTTTATTAAATTTTCTAAAATATCTCAATTGTAGGACCTCCAAAAACCGTCAAAGTGTTATGTCTGATTGCATGATGTTATTTATAAAGTTTGTTAAAATTCCAGAGTGAACTCCAGTGTAAAAGTGAACTCCAGACAGTGAAGAGTTCTCTGGGTTGTTTGTTATTGATTACACTACAACCTTGATATTATAGTTTATAAACGCTGGGATAAACTGTAATAACAAAAAAAACAATGGTTAACCATGGTCGACCAATTTGTTCTTTCGGGAACATTATGGATAATTTTAATATCAATAAAAATGGGCAGAGCTTTTTCATTGTGCTCATTCGGGAAGTAATGAGGGGTTTGGTATGTATGAATTGTAGCGGCTTACAAGCCGACACTTATCTGAAGTAGTGGAATGGATTATTGTTGTTGGATGAAGACTGTTCAAAATTTGGCATTGAATGTTTCCAAAACGTGTGGAAAGGCTGCGTTTACATTGCAGAATATGTTTACAAATATATGCCGATAGAGTGCAGAAAGGTAACCAATGTATAGTTGAGCACTATAGTCTTGAATAGATGGTAGATGCCTACGTGGGTGAATCAAAAAGTTCGTAGAATTTTGCCATAACTTTTTTATTTTCAGAGTTATTGTCGTTATATTTATGCTGAATGAATACATTAGTATTTTCTTTACATACAAAGATTTGTAGCGACCTGATGATAACCGTTTTAAAAAATTTTACATCTTAAATAAGGGCGATTAGGTATACCGGAGCACACGGATAATTTGAAACACATTTTATTAAATTTTCTAAAATATCTCAATTGTAGGACCTCCAAAAACCGTCAAAGTGTTATGTCTGATTGCATGATGTTATTTAACAAGTTTGTTAAAATTCCAGACGCCATCTCCGATAAATAATGCTTTAATCAACATTTACATAATCGCACTATATAGAAATACCCGCGTAAAACGGGTCTACCGGAATTTACGGAACCACGGGCGGTTATCAAACTCTGCGTGAAACTGGAATATACGTACGGCATCAGAGACAAAACATGGTTTGAAACGTGCAGGTATATATCCTGAAATAAATAGACATCGATTTATAAATGGAATTAGTGATTTCGTGTAGACCGGCGGATTTTGACAACCAAATAAAATACACCCGATATTGATGACGTCGGTTCGCAACGTCGTGGAAGAGGACCAGTGCTATATAATAGCGGGTATGGCAAAACACGTAGATTAATCTTATGGGACAGTGAACACGATAATAAACAAGCAATTGAATACAGAAACTATTATCACGATGTTTATCCAAAAATACCTACATATTAGTCACTCGAGAATCAAAAATGAGTCAAAACGTTAACGTAAGTATTGACAATCGTGGCGTAAGTTTGACGTCGTTCATCAAATTTCGCTGACGTGCTCCGGTATGCTGTCACAGCATCTGTGTGTTTCAATGTAAAAATCATGTAGTTTTGACTTATTCAATGAAATTTGACGAATTGTTTTGTTATACTTATGATCACGTTATACTAAAATTTGAAAGCATTTGAAGCTGTGGTTTGTGAGTTATGATATTTTTCTACGAACTTTTTGATTCACCCACGTACATCTTACTGTACAAGTAGAGCTACAAGCTGAATGGGAGGCAATGCTTGCCTTAGCATTATATTCAAGAAACTATCCATCTTAAGTTTCTCTTTAGGGGCTAAAACAATCCTATCTGGTAGCTTTCCCCTGGTTTTCTGACCATGTTGACAGCAATATATCTAATGCTAAACCAATCAGCACACTGACGGCTTTGTTTTCATCGTAATTTGGGACATACAGCTTTGACTCGGCATCCCTTTTGTTAACAACTGGCGCCTTTGGCAACTATTTGGCATATTTTTAACTTGATCAGTATAGCTTGTATGTGTAGAACTCATCCCTTCGGCGCATTTGGGGAGCTATTGGCATTCGTTCGTCTTTCTCAGGATGGCTATGATTTAAGAAGCCTCGCAGAAGGCAACCCAAACATGCTGAGTGATCGGAGATGGGTTCCCAAACACCCTAATCTGTTGCCGATGGTTTTCTGATTACACCGAAGCACTCCTTAAGCATAACGCACAAGATGTTCTTTAGAAATTTTGATGCTTAAGATTTTTTGGATAGTCTGGGAGCATCAGTTGTTATTCCTATTTAGATCAGTTGGTCAAGGATGACAGTGCCATGACCTTTAACTTGACTAACATTTGGGCTGCAATGTTATAAACATCTTTTGTTTGATGAACACATGTAATGAGTGTTTCGTATGTATACTATTTATGACTGTACATAGTCAGAAACTCTCTTTCTTCTGTCAGCTATCCTATGTTTTGTGAGATTTTTATGAGGATTTTCTTGCTGTGATGAGACTAGTTTTATGTTAATTACATTGTGTGGTGTATAATTAATTGTTTATATACAATGTAACACACATGTTATTTACCTCTACAAATGTTGCAATATATATATACAGTCTGTCTGTTATCATTAATACAAGGGTCATACCATCTATAAATATTTCATTAAATGTTTTTATGCCCCGTATCAATAGATCGGGAGGCAAATAGTGCGTCCGTTCGTCCGTTCAGCCCGGTTAACCCAAATTGACCGTTTCTTCTTGCATTAATATGGCTTGCTACAAAGCTTTCAAACTTGCATGGACGTTGTATATGACCACTCTTCACACGCCTGTATCACCTGACTCCATTTTGACCTTCACCTTGACCTTATTTTGGAGTAAGACTTATTGAAATGGCTTCCATGGGGGCGTTTATTGAACACAGTCATGTTTCAAATATTGTAAAATCCGAAATTTTGTGGTTTAGGTAAAAAAGAACATTTTGTTGGGACATAAATTCGTGGATTTTGCATTTTAGGTAATACATACGAGGATCAAAATAGTTGTTGGATGAGATTAAATTTACGTGGCTGAGGTGAACCACGAAATACTCGAACTCTAATCCCCCACGAAAATATTGATATTACAGTACTGGTTTGGCTTCACATGAATTCAAGTGGAAAATATATTTCCTGACCGTAAACAAATCTTCCATCCTTGCACTATGTCTGCCACATATTTTCAATAATGTAAGGTCTTGAAAGTAAAAAATATAAATATGCCCATGCTTGTTCTCCTTAACCACTGGTTGGATATTGATGAAACTTCACATAAATAGTTGGTACCAAGACTATGCGTAGCCTATTCTCAGAAATTTGAGGTCAGATGAATATTGCCAGAGTTCAGGCTCTTTGTGAGAGATATATGTTTCTGTGGACCCTTCTATAAGTTTAGTAGTTCCTACATGAAAGCGGTAAAATTTCCGTTGAATACCAGAGGAAAATGAGTTTTCACACATGCCAGATCTCCTGTATCATGCTGGAGTCTCCTGCATTTAAGACCCTACTCCTGCATGATCTGAGGCAAATTGATCAAATCTCACGCATTGCTCAGAATACTGGAACCTGATGATTTTTGTTTTAGTTACGAAAATAATGACAAATATTATTTGGAATTGCTTCGTGGAGCTTGAATCATAATTTGTCTTACAAGTTAAATTAGTGAAAATTGCAAAAAGAATTTTAAGTTTGAATAGGAAAGTCTCCTGCATTTTAATGAAATGTCCTACATTTCCAACACTTATCTCACGCAGAGGGGTCAGCAAAACTTGGCATGTATGGGTTGTATTTGTACTGATATTTCACTGCTTCAATGTAGGTACATAAAACACTGTTTCAATGATATTTTCGGCTGATTCATGAAGTTATATATATATTTTATATAAGCCTTGCTGGATTACCAGGATTTATCATATGACTTATTAAACTCATTGATTGTCAATGGTTTTATTATTAGAGTATGAAAAGTATGTGTCAAGACTTATCAAATATTAGACCCGATACTGATAACAGTTGACAAATACACCTGTCCCAATTTACAATATCTCTCCTTGATTGTACACTTGTTTATTGTTTGAACAAATATAGTGAAAATCGTGTTAGCCTATATTGGCTTAAATGTGCCATATTGACATACCTCGTATCTTTCAAAGTTATACAGGGGTGTGTCAAAAGCTTTATTTCACAGTTGGATGATTTGAGACTTGAAGTTAAACAATTTGTGAAATACTGTAAAATCATTAATTTTCATGGGGATTAAATCTTGTGGTTCACCTCAACCACAAACTTTAATCCCAACGAACATGAATTTTTGCCCTTGCAAGCAGCATTATTACCTGAAATGCAAAATCCACGAATTCAAGCCCTACAATATTGTCTTTTTTACCAAAACCACGACGAAATTAAATGATTTTACAGTATTATGCTCCAATAATCATTTATTCAGTATATTGATTGCGAGTGTGTTGTATACAGTCCATTAACTTATACTATACAATGTGCAGAAACATATAAACAAGTAGTAAAAGTATTGACTGCAGGTTAAAATATTTCAACTTGAGAATTCTAACATGTATTACACACATGGCGGACATACCATGTAACTTTTTAGTAAGTAAGTAAAGTCTTTATTTTACGAGGCTAACATATTTACAATAATGCAATCTTCCATATGGACTTTTTGGCTAAGTCTACAAGTAAAAATATGTAAACAGGTAGTTAAAAACAACCATAACTATATATCTTATTCTTTGACCCATTTTACATAGATATGTTTGATGCCAAAGCCAATTATGAGCACAACATATCTTGTGAAATTCTGCCGCCCTAGTCGCGAGGCATCTGATATTTGGATGCTTTATTATAATTTGTCCCTTTGCAAGGGAGTCTTATCCGTGATATACAATGTTGTTGAGCCAAAGACACAAATTGTTCATTCCAATAGATCGAGTGGGTACTCTGTACATCGATTGACAACAATTGCCAATAAAACTAATTAGTGCAATAGATTGATCTTGATCGATACAATAATACACGTTGACTAGGTGATGGCAAACTCCATGGAGTGAATATTGTCATGCTATACATAATGTACTATATGTAGCGGGGAAGCTATTGTTGAGAGAAGGAATGTGGAGTATGCTATGGGTATTATCAACTTTCAGGTCAGTGATTTACCAATAGAATTATAATTGAAATACTCAGTTGTAAACGTTTATAGGTTATATCAATGATTTATATTATAATAATAATAGGTAGTGGTGTGGTTTGTGTAAGAAAAGTATACTACGATTGTAAAGTATGTGTCACGCTGTAGTTAAGTTATGTTTGAGTGAAGAAATGTTTTGAGACATTCCCCGGTAGTATGTATAGTATATTCATTATATACAAGTCTAATCTGATTCAAAAACCAGGTTAGAAAACCCGTCTGTGTCAGTATATGTTGTATATGATTAAATAAGTTACTTAAACAAGTATTTTTCTTGAATGAGGAGTTAAAAAAGTGGATAAATTCTTCGGTGAGCTAGCTATCTTTGCCATTTGTTGATTTTTGTGTGCAAAATATAAAGTTTTGAGTTTTTGTTTTTAAACCTGTGTGTTATATTTATAACTTTCCTGTAATCGGATTAATTTGGATGTACATAGTTTGTAAGGTCTTAAAACGTTGGTTTTGAATTTATTTTATGTTTCATTCACTATACATGTCCAGATTCAAATTTGAAATGATTAACATGTTTTGAACTGTGTTTAGTTGTTTAAGACTGTGTTCACTTATTTGCTGTTATCTAAACATGTCGGGTTGTCGGTATTTGATTTAAATGAATGATTTTTGAAAGGATGGTTTGTGGTATTCATGCTTAAACAATTGTAAATATCTTCAATTGATCTCACTTGATCTTCAAAATTTTGTTTAAAATTAGCAACTTTAGCACTATATATATTTTCCTCATACCATCCCAATACTAGGTGAATCATATCATATTTAAATATAGAAATTTAAATGTCTAAGAAAGTTTTCTTCTTTTTATGCCCTCACCAAATAATTTAGGGGAATATTATAGATTTGCATTTAGCATTGAACCAGTCTGTCTGCCCTTATGTTGTTTGTTATACCTCCTGCACAACGAAAGTTGCAATGGGCTTATTCTGTTTTCAGCTTGTCTGCCTGTCTGTCTGTTTGTCTGTTTGTCCGTCCATCTGTAGGCAACTCCTAAAGTTTTAACAGGATTTTCTTCAAACGTTCACACATATTAAACAACCTCAACATGTAGATTTGCATGAAGAAAGGCAATTACGCTGAAATATTTTTTTACAGAATTATGGCCCTTTGTACTTTTAGTCTATGTTATATATAGCGGGATCAATTCTTGTGAACACAACTCCTCTTACAGTTTTAACAGGATTTTCTTCAAACTTTCCCTCATAAACAACCTTAACATAGATGTAGATATATGTGAAGGAAGGAAATTTGTAACGTTGATATATTTTTTTAGAGAATTATGGCCCTTTGTACTTGTAGTCAATTTGTAATAGAGTGATCAATATAAATAGTGTATGGGGAGTCTCTGAGGCATTGGTTGACCATTGGCAATGTATAGAGAGTCTCTGGGACATTGGTTGACCATTGACAGTGTACGGGAAGTCTTTGGGACATTGGTTGACCATTGACAGTGTACAGAAAGTCTCTGGGACATAGGTTGACCATTGACAGTATACAGAAAGTCTCTGGGACATTGGGTGACCATTGACAGTGTATAGGAAGACTTTGGGACATTGGTTGACCATTGACAGTGTACAGAAAGTCTCTGGGACATTACTTGACCATTGACAGTGTAAGGTAAGTCTCTGGGACATTGGTTGACCATTAACAGTTTATGGAGAGTCTCTGGGACATTGGTTGACCATTGACAGTGTACAGAAAGTCTCTGGGACATTGGTTGACCATTGACAGTGTACGGGACGTCTTTGGGACATTGGTTGACCATTGACAGTGTACTGAAAGTCTCTGGGACATTACTTGACCATTGACAGTGTACAGAAAGTCTCTGGAATATTGGTTGACCGTTGGCAGTGTACAGAAAGTCTCTGGGACATTGGTTGACCATTGACAGTGTATGGAAAGTCTCTGAGACATTGATTGACTATTGACAGTGTATGAAAAGTCTCTGAGACATTGATTGACTATTGACAGTGTATGGAGAGTCTTTCGAATATCTGTTGACCATTGACAGTGTACAGAGAGTCTCTATGACATTGGTTGACCATTGACAGTGTATGGAGAGTCTCTATGACATTGGTTGACCACTGACAGTGTATGGAGAGTCTCTAGGACATTGGTTGACCACTGACAGTGTACAGAGAGTCTCTATGACATTGGTTGACCACTGACAGTGTACAGAGAGTCTCTATGACATTGGTTGACCAATGACAGTGTATTGAGACTCACTAGGACATTGGTTGACAATTGATGAGATCTGTCAACATGTTTATCAGTAACATATCCCTGTGTACTCTTATGTTATCTAGTCCATTAGTTATATACTATGTAAAGTTTGCCTTCATTGTTATCATTTATAGTATGGGTTCACATACATTGTTACTTTGTGAGATAAGATATTTGCATTGAATGTAGATGTTGGTGTACATGAGAATCATTACAAGGTCTGTTAAAGGAGCAGTTATATTGAGATATTCTATGTGATAATGTTCATGTATTGATGGTAGGAATTCTCCATGTATGGCATGTGATGCATTCAGTCATGAAAAGTACCGTAGAAGTAGTTTGTTGATTAGATTTGTATTATAGTCGTGTTCAATAAGATTTGAATGAACACTGGTAGATTAAGTAGGTATTTAGATAAAAGCATGTATTCAGATAAGAGTTGAGCTATGAAAAAGGACTGGTACCTGATGGCTCTGTCATTCATTGTCTGTTATTTGTTGGCATTGTTGTAGATAGTTTACATTCTATCATATTTAGTTCTGATAGTATTTTAAATCAAGCGAGTATTTGTTCATTTAAATTTGAATTGTTTTTGTGTAGTTCAACTTTTATTGTAATGTATTTAAAGAGTCGTGAAGTTCTTAAGGATTATAAGGTTATGTAGAATATCTAATCTTTTATGACATTCATGGGTATTTAAGCTGGTTTAGTACAAAGACTTAAGTAATTGTGCTTATTTGTTTCAATTATTTGCTTCAATAGAAGTCAGCTTATCAAAGTTTATTAGGAAATTAGGGATATTTAAATAAAGTCCACCAATGGTTTAAATCTCTTCATTGAGTTTTTGGCATCTTTATGATTATAATGTTGACAACCACTGGTTATGATGTTGACAACTGCTGGTTATGATGTTGACAACCACTGGTTATGATGATGTTGACAACCACTGGTTATGATGTTGACAGCCACTGGTTATGATGTTGACAACCACTGGTTATGATGTTTGACAGCCACTGGTTATGATGTTGACAAGCACTGGTTATGATGTTGAGGATGTTGACAACCACTGGTTATGATGTTGACAACTATTGTTTATTATGGCTTGCAGGCCCAATCTCCCAAAACATCTCAAGGAGAGATCTCATCTCAAATTGAGATTTTGCTAAAAGAAGGGTAGATCTTAAGTTCAAACCCATCATATTTTGCTATGATAAATTCAGAATAATCATTCTGTTTTTTGGTGCCAATTTGGAATCCATTCTCCAATGGAAATTAACTAAAAGACACATGCTAATATTTGAAAAGAGATTTGGCTCAGAGTGAGATGTTTCGTGAGATCGGGACCAGATATTTGCACACATCATGATATCAACTTTTTTACACAGTAGCATAGCCCATAATATTTTGTTTGTATCGAAGGAAAAGGTTCAGCAATATAAATAAATTAGGAGACAAGTTTACTAGTTTAGGTTGTTTGCATTATACTCTCTCATACTGGATGTTACCTTCCTACGTCTGTTTACATGCCAGAATTTGCTACATTGCTTGCAGCTGTAACTCTTACTATATTCACCAAAATTAACATCAGAGAAACTAACACAAAACAATGATGTTTTCATCATTTCATTGTCGTAATTCAAGCAATTAGACTAGTAAATAAATGACAATTTTTATATGCCTTGAAGAAGGCTCTATGAGAGCCGAACTTCAGTTTAAATAAAAGAAAGAAAAACAAACATGTTGTCTAGTTGTTAGTTTCACCTATTTATTAATTGTATTCATAGTAATGACAATGTTTGTTTCAATGAAAGTTAAATGTTCATACTGTGTGTAGCTCTTACAATTCACTGAAATAAACATTCACATTTACAAAAGTCAAAGAAACAAACACAAAAAATGATGTTTTCATTATATAGTGGATGTACATAAACACAAATAGAATAATTTGAAGTATAAAACAACTTAGGTAACAATTTAAAATGTCCGAAGACATGATGAACAATGACAGACATGATGAACAATGACAGACATGATGAATACTGACAGACATGATGAACAATGACAGACATGATGAACAATGACAGACATGATGAACAATGACAGACATGATGAACAATGACAGACATGATGAACAATGACAGACATGATGAACAATGACAGACATGATGAACAATGACAGACATGATGAACAATGACATACATGATGAACAATGACATACATGATGAACAATGACATACATGATGAACAATGACAGACATGATGAACAATGACAGACATGATGAACAATGACAGACATGATGAACAATGACAGACATGATGAACAATGACAGACATGATGAACAATGACAGACATGATGAACAATGACATACATGATGAACAATAACAGACATGATGAACAATTACAGATGAACAATGACAGACATGATGAACAATGACAGACATGATGAACAATGACAGACATGATGAACAATGACAGACATGATATACAATGACAGACATGATGAACAATGACAGACATGATGAACAATGACAGACATGATGAACAATGACATACATGATGAACAATAACAGACATGATGAACAATTACAGATGAACAATGACAGACATGATGAACAATGACAGACATGACGAACAATGACAGGCATGATGAACAATGACAGACATGATGAACAATGACAGACATGATGAACAATGACAGACATGATGAATAATGACAATAGTCGTCTTAATGTGAATACGTGATAAACAATGACGATCTAGTTCAGTATATTGACAAGCAGTTTTCAGTATTTTGAAAATTTTGAACTTTTACCCGTGCATGTAAATTAAGAGGAAAAGCTCCTTACACTAAATTCCCTGTTATCATCTAATAGACAGGGATAAAATCTGACGGCTATGGACTTTAGTCTTCATCACCTTGCACTTAATTTTGGTTATCATCTATTGCTTTTTCTCATTTCAGTATTAGTGTAAGGACAGTAGACTCGTTGGAGAGCCCACAGACTGGATTCACACAGAGTATCTGCACAGACACACAGGCTGAACCTTCATCAGAATCTACACAATTTGAAGAAATTATAGACTTATCTAATGTCTCATCTAAACCATTGATGATAGGTGATAATCTGATGAACAATTTTGAACATGTTGATAATGTACTTATAAATGAGGCTGGTGACGCAAGTACACTACCCATTGCTAAACCTATCATAGCTTTTGAAGAGAATGCAACAAGAAGACAAGATGTCCCAGGTAACTTGTATATTTATTACCATAAATGCTGATGCTGAGCATTAAGTCTTTTATTTGCCAGTCAGCTTTCTGCTGAAATATGGCAGGTATATGAGTGCCTCCACCCTGATTTGAACCCGGTGGTAGCAGGATTAGTCGGCAAGCATCCTAACCACTAAGCTACGGATATAGGAAGCCTTCATTATTTTAACAGACATTTCATTACTTATTTTTGCATATTTTCTACCTATGGTTTATTGATTAGGTTAGCTTTTAGAATCATCCTAGGTCAAAATGTAGATATGGCTTAAACATATGCTTAATGTTTGGTTGACTGGATCTACATGTTAATCAAAATGTTGACAGTTTCTCATGCTTAAATCTAGTTTTGAATATGGATCATTTTGGGTCAAATAACTAGGTCACCCATTCAAATAATATTAAAACATTTTACATGCTGTAGAGCCTGTATTTCCTTGCCCTAAGTGCCTCTGGATGCAACAAGGACTACAAAGAGACTGTATTTGCTGAGCATTTTCATTAATCTTCAAATATTTAATATTAAATTGGAAGTGATTACTCGGGCTAACAGCACTATTTTGACCGGTGAGCAACTCTAGATCTTTGGGCCATTGTGTAAAAAGAATTTGGAAATAATTCTGAGCATTACTATTTCAGACCTCTTGTCATGAAGACACAACTGATGTTAATGCATCCACGGTAACTGCCGATCTTTCATCCAACCAGCATCTAGATGCTAACATGGACAAACAAGAAGCTATTGGAGCGTCACAACACACCCAAACTTATAACAATAGTCGTAAATATAGAAATACAGACTTCAAGTATGTATCCGTGGGTAACCATAGCAATGGTTCTAGTGATACTACATTAGGACAGAAAGCGTCCGATGACTTAGAGAGGACTGAGAAAGTTGACACCATGTGGCAGGGTGTTGAAGGAGTTATGGGTGATAGTTACTTACAGACATGTAAAGTACTAGAAGTATATGGTATCGGTGAAGGGGAGGAGGACAGTGAGACTGAGGAGGGACAGCTGTGGAGGATGGTACAGGGGGATGCACCTTATACACTCAATCTTATATAACTGTTAGTCATTGCACACATTGCTGAAGATATTTTCATTTTAGATTTTTTATTTTTTTATTTTATGAATAGGAAAATAACCACCAAACTCGTATAAATTAAGATGTATCGTTAAGTTTATTTGATGAAGCCGTTTCGCCTAAACAGCTTCATCAGGTGGTAACAAATTAATTAAATTAAATTTTTTTTTTTTTTTAGAAATTTCGACTTTTTTATTTTAAGGTTTATCAGAAACTTCTAACATCCCCTTACATATTTTCTTGTTTTCGTAAAGTGCACTGATAGGCTTTAAGATGGTTCAAATTTTAGAATTTTGGCAACATTTAATTTAAGTTGACCAAATTTCATTGTATGTATTTATAATCATAATGCAAGAAGCATATGGTATCAATGACTGATTGTGACATTTCAACTTCATGAATATACTATTGCAACTTCTGAAATTCACAACACAAAGTAAAAAATTCAACTTTGTGAAGAAGTCCCTGAAGTTTCACAATTTTAAAATCATGAATATGTAAAGTTAAATTAGTAAAATAATGAACTTCAAATTTTACTACAAATAATGAACTGTTATACAATGAATTAAACTAAAACTATTCAATATGAAGTTTGGGGGTGTTAGAAGTTTATTGTGTATTGAATGGTTAATCTTCAAAGTTCTAGCAATCAAGTGCTTTCAGTTTATTACGGTAACCTAACACTTTAAAGCAAATATATTAATGTTAGTGTTACTGGTTATACTGGTTTTGAAGAGTTGAAGTTATTTGTTTATTGAAATTACCTGTTGACTTTTATTATGGGTTATTGTTATTGTTTGTACTAAAATTTTGTGCAATAATATCTCTGTAGGCATGGTTATTGGTGAATGTTATGTCTAACAAGGTAGCTAAAATTTCTCTGATGTGTATTGTATATAACTCCCCGTTCTAATGAATTATTATATATACATGGGTGCCAAATTCCTAGGCCATGATTGCCTCCCTTTGCCAGTCTCACTGTATGTTTGGGAATACCTCCCCCAGCATTTTTGTGTTCTTGATTTTATGTGTTAAAGCTGTGATCTTATTTGGTGATATGTGTCATTTTGTATGGTTGTGTTACCTAATTATATGCCTTCGTTATGTTGATCACTGATCGGGTGTTTGCAAATTATTTTACCCCTGCACAATGGACTTTGTAAGGGGTATTCTGTTTTCAGCTTGTCTTTCCATCTTCTCGTCTGTCTGTAGGCATGTTGTTGTGGAAGCAACTTCTACAGTTTTTGCAGGATTTTCTTCACTTACGACCTTTTAAGAATAATGAATGTTTGAAATCTACATCATAAGTTGCTTCTTATGAGCCTATTTTTAAGAAAATCAGAACTTGGTCATGTTGACCAAACTGAAGTTACCATAAGTAAAGAGTGATTGTGAGGCAGTTTTTCTTGTTTTCTCAAAATATTGGTTTTGTAGTCACGACTTCTTCATTCTAAGCCAGCGATATAAAGTGGAACATTCTTGTGGACACAACTCCACCTACAGTTTTTGTAGGATTTCACACATCAACTAGCCAGAACTAAGGCTCTTAGCCCGCGGAGGTATATTAATCCGCCAAAAATTTTGAACAACTTAGAGAGCACTTGTCTTGGTATATCCGGAGTTACTTCCCTTTCTATGTATCAACATAATGAATGGATAATAATTCTGCTACATAACTTAGTACACCGTCTGTTTGACCATCTTGTTTGTGGTCTCTATAGTTGTTGTGATAATGTTCTTTGAATAAAGTACCTTTACTATTTACAGTCTGGCTTCAATGGTTCAGTCTGCTAAATATTGCTTTTGACTGAAATTGAATATACATCGTATTCAGAAGTACGAATACAGTATAATAAGTAAATAAACTGCTTCTGCCTGACGTAAATAATAACATATGATTATTTTTAATGTAGTTGATTAATATAGCTTTTAGTGATCACTTGTATCAACATAAACATTGCAGAATGTCCAAATTATGTTTATAAATACATTTATAATTTGAAATTTTTATTGATGATTTCTTGACAAAAGTCAGGAATGTTCCTGTATGGAACATTTAATTATTTTGTAAATTTTACTTCATGAATTTGGTGATATACACATGTGACTTTGCTCTCATTATATAACATAATGTCCATTATAATTAATTTTATTTATTACTTGAATGACTGTTAGGTATGCCTGAGTGAGTATTCCGCCCATCACTGTGTGGGGGCGGGGCTTATAGTTGTACCTGAGTAAGTGTTCCGCCCATCACTGTGTGGGGCGGGGCTTATTATTTTAATTCTTAAAGCTACCAGGACCAGAGTATGTGCTTGAACTTTTCAGTGAATGAATGTTTGTTAATTCTACATAGATAAAAACATCTTGAATGTATGGTTGATATTATACTCTGAGAATATTTTTGAGGAATCTGAAAGCGTTGTAATGAAATCTTGCCGTAATTCTCCACAGTTTGAACCCATTGTTTTTCTTGTAGATAGTTGGTATATGTGATAGTGAATTGTTGGGTAACATGCTTGTTATGTTTGAGTTTTATCCATTTATCCTTTATCTCATTATCATACTTAAATAAACAAACCTATGCTTAAAGAGACATTCCCTATAACTTTGGTTGTTTAAATCGATTCAGGAATATTATACATTTAATGAGAATCATTATTGCTTAAACTCCTCAAATCTTCAACAAAAAGCTTCCACCAATTACTGAGAAAAAATGAAAATATATTTCCGTAAAGTGCCAAAATAGTCACGAGTTGTTTCCCTTTGACCACATAATAATAAATTACTGGAAGCGATAAATTATTATTGGTGATTTGACCATACTTTTGACATTATTGAGACATATTTGTGCATACTTTCTTCTGACAAATTATGATAATTAATAGTGCTTTGTACATTTAGCTCATTTAATGTGAAAGTAGAGAAAAATAAGCTAGTTATAGGGAATGCCTCTTTAATGGGGCACACTTATGAAAATTAGAATATTTTACATAATATTCTCGGAGTTAAGATATGTGTGTATGCTGATAGTATTGGTCTATGTTCAAAGAAGACTATTTGAATAATAGATGTGTAATTTAGAGCTCTGAACAATCTACTGGTCTTTATTTATTGATATCATTTGCATTTGTATCAATTGATAGTGCATTGGATATTAATAACCCCACTACCATTGGTAGTCACTTGGTCGGCTGGTTTGTCGGTCTGTCCCGAAATCCGGATCATGCCTAACCCCTGGTTTCTAGCTCAAAGGTCAAGGTCACAGTTGAAGGTCAAAGGTCAAATTGAAGCTTGTCCGGACTATAACTTTGTCATGCTTTGACCAATCTTGCTTATACTTGGTAGGAATGTTCACCTCCATAAAGCGGAGTGTCATGCCAAACCTGTAGCTCAATGGGGTGTGACAAAGCGGTATGTGGGAGTATTCTTCGTCACTCTTGGCAGTTCTTCTTTCTTTCAGTTTCTGAAACAACATGTTTTATGGGCATGATATTCAATGTATTTATAAGCGTTAACTGATGTCTAATTGTTCTGTTGCTTGCAAAATTACCCAAATTGGTTTATTTTCTTAAACTTTATAATTTTTATATTTTTTTCACTATATTTGTACCAACTTTATTTGTACCTCCTTTGTTACTATATAATGTTGATTGCAAGTGATCAAGTAGTTTATTAATTAGGTATAATCAAGTACTTGCTGTGTTTATAATTGTAAGCCAAGTCACAGAAGGTTTCAATTAAAGTCCAGTTAGGATAGAAATACAGTGATGCAGTGGAACAATCCACTAGTACGGTGTGAAAACAAGTATAAAGGCTTATGCCAACAGTTCAATACCAAACTAACCTCTACCTATTTAAGCAATGGTTTTAATCTTTAGGGTGCACATAAATGATGACATCACTGTCAATATATCTTAACTGGACTTTACAGCAATATGTGGTTCTGTTCAACTGTCTATAGACTGTCAATACAGTTGAATCAGGATTCAAGTGATCAATATCGTCCAAGTACACATGAACTTTGACGGTTGCTTGTTATTTGGCTATTAATTTATTTATATAGTTTTGAAGTGTTATATTATATTGTACCTTTCACCTGTGTTTTTAATTTGACACAAAGTGCGTACCTTGTTACCAATGCTGGTCATATTGACAAGGTCATGTGACCTAGTTTTTCGTTGTTTGTCTTAGGCTCTGTTATTTTCCTCCATAGTTTGGTTGATGAGTAATTTTATGTTGCATATCAAACCAAACAATTTTCGTTGTCAATTAAAGCTTATATTTTATCATCAGTTTCTCAAATACTGTCCATCTCTTATATGTTTTCATGTGAATCATCAGTTATTTAGTTTTTAAAAAAGAAGTTAAGTTATCATTTTTCTAGGGCTCTTTTCACCTGTTAAGCCGCTCAAGCACCCTTTGACATTTTAACTTATAAAGTTCTAGGGGACGGGGAGTATTTGTGCTGTAAACTGCACATAAAGTTATTTCTACTAGAAGAAACAGATACTGTTAGGTGGTAGGCCTTATTTTTAGTTAACCAGTATAGTTAGTATATTTCAGCTTTGCTTTCATTATTGTTGATTTTTTCCCAGCTTTATTGACTTAATTTTCGTTGATGGAGGAAAATATCAAACAGAGGCCTTTGTTTTGTGATGAAAGATCTATGCTATTGCAGTGACAATAGCCTTAGCTTCATTGGAATACATGATTTCCTGGATGCATTAAAACATGTGCTAGCTGATGTGATATTTAAAGCTAAGTATAGTATAGTAGGTTGGTTACTGCTGTGCAGTTATCCTTCTCTTATATATAAACACTGCATCTCACTCTTCTCTTACATTCTCTTATATAATCACTTTGTTACACAACCTAGAAGTTTGAATATAGTTGCTCACGATTTAATCATATAAATCTCTACATGATATGTCCATGATAATCTGATAATAATTGAGAATTCAACAACAAATATTGTATTGACGTTTCGGCCGAAGCCTTCTTCAGAATATAAATAACAAAACAACAGATATGACGTCATGAGGTGGTTTTTTTTACATGATAATCAGATGAATCCTGGAACAATTATCATACAGTTCAATGGAATCTAGGAGTAATTATCATAAAGTTCAATGGAATCCATGAACAAATATCAGTAAGTTCGGTGGAATCCATGAACAATTATCATGAACTTTGGTGAACTCTCTTCTAACCACTGAATTGCTCAAATAATGAATATGATCCACTGGCTTATTATCAAACCATCTACTTTTAATTAAACAAAAATCTAACACCAAAAATTTAGAAATTGAATACAATTTAGATTTCGCTTAAAATGTTACTTTTTGTTCGGCATTTTACGTCAAATAATTCATCTTTAATTGATAAGTAATACATTTCCTTATTTATATATATCTTCTCTGCAAGTTAACACTTACAATTTCTGTTGAATTGAAAGGCATTGATTTCTGTTGGATGCGAGTATCAGTAAATATATGGTAATTTAGTGTAGCAGTTTTCGACATTTTCAATAGAAAATGATAATAAAGTGTGTTAGTGATTTTTTCGTGATCAGGTGACATGATGATTATGTCACTGATACATGTATTTTGCACGTTATTACATTATGCTGTATGTGTATATTGTTTCAGTAAAGTGGAATAGTAAAACTTGTGTTTGTTTTGCTTTGTGTAATGCTTATACTGATGTTCGGATCCTATAGCTTGAAGAATTTGACCTCACCCTGACCTTATATGCAAGAATATATTACAAGGTTCTTGCTTTGAATATATCAATTTCTGCATGCAAATCAGTATTTCAAATTTGTGTCTTGAGTGTCATTGTTATGCTCCCGACTATGAAAACATTCAACCGAGGTTATAAATACTGACAATATATCAAAAGTCAAATTATGCTAATCAAAAGGTCAGGTTCATGTCAAATTTGCCAAGTTATAGCACTGGTATAAAGCTGACAGGCAATATGAAGTTGCCTCCACTTTGTGCTAACCTGCAATGCTTGACTGATACATTGCATGCATCAACTGGGCACTAGAAATGTTGTTATTGGATACAGGTAATGTTAGACTGGTACATTGCATGCATCCAGAGCGGACCAGAAATGTTGTTATTGGATACAGGTAATGTTAGGCTGGTACATTGCATGCATCCAGAGGGGACCAGCAATGTAGTTATTGGATACAGGTAATGTTAGACTGGTACATTGCATGCATCCAGAGGGGACCAGCAATGTAGTTATTGTATACAGGTAATGTTTGAATGGTACATTGCATGCATCCAGAGGGGACCAGCAATGTTGTTATTGGATACAGGTAATGTTAGACTGGTACATTGCATGCATCCTGAGGGGACCAGCAATGTAGTTATTGTATACAGGTAATGTTAGACTGGAACATTGCATGCATCCAGAGGGGACCAGCAATGTTGTTATTGGATACAGGTAATGTTTGAATGGTACACTGAATGCATCCAGAGTGGACCAGAAATGTTGTTATTGGATACAGGTTATGTTAGACTGGTACATTGTATGCATCCATAGGGGACCAGAAATGTTGTTATTGGATACAAGTAATGTTAGACTGGTACATTGCATGCATCCAGAGCGGACCAGCAATGTTGTTATTGGATACAGGTAATGTTTGAATGGCACATTGCATGCATCCATAGGGGACCAGAAATGTTGTTATTGTATACAGGTAATGTTAGACTGGTACATTGCATGCATCCATAGGGACCAGAAATGTTGTTATTGTATACAGGTAATGTTAGACTGGTTCATTGCATGCATCTAAAGGGGGCCAGCAATGTTGTTATTGGATACAGGTAATGTTTGAATGGTACATTGCATGCATCTAAAGGGGGCCAGCAATGTTGTTATTGGATACAGGTAATGTTAGACTGGTTCATTGCATGCATCTAAAGGGGGCCAGCAATGTTGTTATTGGATACAGGTAATGTTAGACTGGTTCATTGCATGCATCTAAAGGGGGTCAGCAATGTTGTTATTGGATACAGGTAATGTTAGACTGGTACATTGCATGCATCCATAGGGGACCAGAAATGTTGTTATTGTATACAGGTAATGTTAGACTGGTTCATTGCATGCATCCAGAGCGGACCAGCAATGTTGTTATTGGATACAGGTAATGTTTGACTGGTACATTGCATGCATCCAGAGGGGTCCAGAAATGTTGTTATTGTATACAGGTAATATTAGACTGGTTCATTGCATGCATCTAAAGGGGGCCAGCAATGTTGTTATTGGATACAGGTAATGTTTGAATGGTACATTGCATGCATCTAAAGGGGGCCAGCAATGTTGTTATTGGATACAGGTAATGTTAGACTGGTACATTGCATGCATCCATAGGGGACCAGAAATGTTGTTATTGTATACAGGTAATGTTAGACTGGTTCATTGCATGCATCCAGAGCGGACCAGCAATGTTGTTATTGGATACAGGTAATGTTTGACTGGTACATTGCATGTATCCAGAGGGGACCAGAAATGTTGTTATTGGATAAGAAGAAGAGAACCAGTTTGGTGGATAGTTACAGATAATAAATGTTATTTTTACACACCGTAAAACCTGATGGGTTGAAGGTAGGTTAGTTGGTGTATGAGGGTGCAAAATGGGTCCTGTGTTGGTTCAAAAGAGTACATAGTTTGTGTGTATTGAGTGATCACTTAGGCCAAGACAAAATAATGCTGTGGTTCAGGTTAAGGGCCAAGTTTCAACTTTCAATTCTGAATAAAATGTTTTAGGCTTGCAGCAAAATAATAGGGAAAGTAGGGAAGCCGTAACAACTGTAAATCACTCGAAATCACTTTGAGAGAACATCTGCAATGGGCCCTAGTCATATGGAGACTTGAATACTGGACCCCTGTCTTTTTCTGACAAGTACATGTTCTATGTCGAATTCGCAGTTATGGATTTGGCTGGAATCAGCGTCCAAGGAAAGATGGACCTGCATTTCTTTGGAAACGGCTCAATAACTTATGTTATATGTTCGCCCGTATGCTTGTGCCATTGTCCCCTATATACTCATTTTATGGATGCATATGCTCGTCCATATAATGCTTGTGTAACCAATGCATACGTACATATAAATCGCCGGCGATAACTAGTATAATGATGTCTAAAAAACACCGCAAGATCGAATTTCTGCTTGTTTTCAATGAAAGAGTATATGGATTTAAAGTTATTGAGCTCATGGGGGAACAAAAATGTTCACCAAAATGCATTTTATTTCCATTTTCTGTTGTAAATTCCTTATTTTGGGGGGTAATGTGCTAAGTTTTGGCGTAATAGAAGAGGACTTCCGTATCTTTGTTCACCAAACACAGCGAGGAACGTTATATACCATTTTGATGCGTATTTTGTGCCATCGTCCTTAACTGTATCTAAATCGACAGTGCGGTTAAAGGAGCAGAACATGACCATATTACTGTCAGAGCAACATATATTGTTATCCCTAAATTGGAAGCAGTAATTGTTTGTGATTGATGATTCTGTAATGCTGTAAATCTAATGCACAGTCTTTGACACGGGAGCGACACTTCATAACAGGGCTGAACAAACACCTTGGCGAATCCATTAGTTGTGCATCACCATGCTACTATCAACACGAAAAGAAACCATGACTGTAGATTGTAACAAGCAACAAATTATTGTTGAATAGTTAGAAAGTACAGTTTTTGTCAAATGAAGCAATGCATCATGAGCTAGTTGTAACTGGACAAAATCATTCCCCGATTGACTTACACAAGATAATTAAGGTACTTGTAGTGCACGATTGTCTCAAAACAGGCATATTTTGTCTTTTGGAACAGCTATTGGTTTCTGTCATACACACGGGTAACTGTATTTTACCATAGATAAAGACAATGTGAAAACGAAAACATTTTTTTGTATCATTTTCGGGAGTTTCTGTTCAAATGGACCTTCAAAGAAAAATCTAGATTTTCCAAAAAAACGTTGGTTTTTTTCAACGATACATTTACCTGTGGTCACATACACTGAGGAGAAACATGGCATAACCGTAATTTTAGATTTTATAGATGTGTTTCATTGCCTCTTCATTATCATGTACATGCATATTCAAGCCAAACTAACTCCAATGTTTTCATGGAATCCCTAGTCAAAGACCGTGCTTCAGATAACATTAGAGAAACAACATTACATAATACAAACACAATTCCAGATCTTCTAGATGCGCATACTTTGTCAACCTAGACCAAGTTTGAATCTGGTTCGCATGGGGTAAAAAACTAGGTCACTGGGTCAAATCTGAATGAAACTTTATGAAACTTGGCTAGAATATTTGTCTGCATGTTCCTACATGGTCTCGTTCAGCACCAAATGTTCCCCGCATGTTCCTACATGGTATCGTTCAGCACCAAATTCAGCACCAAATGTTCCCCGCATGTTCCTACATGGTATCGTTCAGTACCAAATGTTCCTCGCATGTTCCTACATGGTATCGTTCTGCACCAAATGTTCCCCGCATGTTCCTACATGGTATCGTTCAGCACCAAATGTTCCCCGCATGTTCCTACATGTTATCGTTCAGCACCAAATGTTCCTCGCATGTTCCTACATGGTATCGTTCAGCACCAAATGTTCCCCGCATGTTCCTACATAGTCTCGTTCGGCAACAAATGTTCCTACATGATCACGTTCAGAACAAAATGTTCCCCACATGGTCTCGTTCGGCAACAAATGTTCCTACATGGTCTCGTTCAGCACCAAATGTTCCCTGCATGTTCCTACATGGTCTCGTTCAGCACCAAATGTTCCCTGCACGATTATCCTCTACAACAATGAATGACATTACATTGCTTCCTATCAATCAATTATATGGTCGGTGGGTAATTCTACGAAACATGTTGATTTAGATAATTTAGAGGATATCCGGAACTTGTTTACCTCGGTGAACATCAATCATGACGTCAATAGTTCATTCAGCATGTCTCATATTAATCACTTGAATACGATAATATAGGCTTATCTAAGAGAGTCTTCTAGAATCACCGTTCCTATGTTGGTTGTCGTAGTTCTACTAGAATCACCGTTCCTTATTTGGATGTCGTATTTCATGTTTCTAGATGTGCTTTATGTCAAGGAGATACGAGGGGCGTTTCAAAAGTTCCAGGAAAAGTGCTGCATATAATGTTTATAATATGTTCAAATTACTTTAAACTTTGCATCTTGAGGATGTGTAGTACAAAATTGCACTGCTGCCATAGTAACGTCAATAATGGCTACCCGGGGCAAATTTGACGCCACATTGCATGGAACATTTGCGAAGGCGGTATAACATCATTTGGTCACTTTATGCCATAGATTAAATATTCCCACTGTTGTGTTCATGTTTATTTGTCACCGTATTAGTATCGCCCGTCAAATGTCAGTAAATCATTGGAATTTGACCAGTTTTTGTCTTTTAGCAGGAAAATTAAGACTTGATACAGTAGATTTTATAACCACTTCATGTTAAGAGCGTTGCATTTCACTGGGTAGGATGTATGTTATAAGAGCGCTGCCATGCTGCCAGTGGTACTGCTGCAGATGATCAAAGTAAGGTAGGGCCAGTGGTGAATCAGACGCTAGACGTTGCGTTGGACGTTTCTACTTGATTTTGTGACACTTTCCAATGCTTGCATAGTGACCCTGGAAGAGCGTACCTTGGGACGAGACACTTTTTGATAATATAAAACATTGTTGTTGTTGTAACAGGTGAAATTTGTGTGTCATTTGACTAATTGAGTGAGATTTAGTCAGAACATGTTAATAAGGCACGGCCAAAGATAACATTACCCCGGGTAGTCATTGCTATGGAAGCTGAGCGATTTTGTATGATACACCCTCATGCGTTCTTAAATCAGAGTTTGAAGTAATTTGACCATAACATAAATTATAAATAAGCACTTTTCCGGGAACTTTTGAAACGCCCTACGTACATTAATGTATTATATCGAACCGTTGTCAACATGTATCTGCATGCCTGACTATACACTCGTTAAATGTTATAAGTACACCAACACAGTACATAGCGTTACAGTAGAAATATTCGGTCGGTCGACATGCCGAATGGTTTTTCAACAATAACTCCAAAACGATTCGACCTATGATTCTAAAATTTTAATTGGAGATTTTTCATCCTCCTCAGACGGTCCGACTCAATTTCAAGGTAATTTGGATCAAAGGTCAAAGTCACCATGACCTTGGAACACAAAACAATCACTGGTCCACACCATAAGAAATATAGAACCTTAGATCGTAAAACTTTACAGAGAGGTTGCTAATCATCAGATGAAGGCTCCTACTAATTTTAAGGTCATTAGGTCAAAGGTCAAGGTCGTGGTGACCTTAGCTACACTAGGCTAATGACAGCCATGAGACGTTTATGTTTCACAAACCTCACTTGTACGGTCTGTTATCGTAATTCTACCGGTTTTGTGTTTTCCTGGTGTGGGTATTGATAGACAATGTGTATGTAACATTTTTAGAGTTCTTGCGAACATCATTTGTTTTGCACGTGCATTTTGCATAATTTGATAATTCTCGGTTCATTGCTCGCAGCGTGTAAATCATAATCATCGAATTATCGGATATTGCTTCTATGCTACTCGCATGAAGACATGCAAAAAATGAACATGATATCATGCATAATAAAAAAGATATACGCATTACATGTTGGTGTACTTATAACATTTAACAAGTGTATGTAATGCATGTACTGCACTCGTCCGATGTTATACAAATGTACCACAGTTAATTTAAGTACCATAGTAGCTGTCGACACATTCAACATCAAATATGTCCAAATAAAGCATGTGGTATAATGACAATGGGTGCAATATATTCCCCGTCCAAAATAGAATACGTAGCCAGTGCTAACAAAATAAAAGAAACATTTGATCAAGTTAGCTCATTCCACGAAGAATTATTATGTGTATTTCAAATGCAATAATCAATTTAGCCTGATTGTTCAAGACAACCTACCCGATAAACGTTGCACACAAAACATATTTGAATTTCCGATTTGGGATATGCCACAGTTGAAGCCATCCATTCCTGACTTAACGACATTCATTCATCAATCTAAGTAATAGCTAACACTGTATGACACTTTAGCCATTCCTGATGTCTAACACTGTCTGATGTATCCATTGATGACAAAATGAGGTACTAGTACCTTACTTCGAATATGTCGATTATAGCCTTTTGAGTGACCTATCACTACCGCCTTTGTATTAATATATACTTGATTCTCATCGACTCGATCCTTCTCATCGACTCGAGCCGTAATTGTTTTGGTCAAATATACCTACATGTACACACGTACGGAGATTGTTCTTATCCAAAACATGTTAGAATCTGCTGGAAGTCTTATTTTAGTCGCATCAGCAAAACAAATGTGAATGAAAACAATTTGTAATCATTCTGTGATCACTAATTAATAGCAAACAACCATGATTGAAAATCCATTTTGGTAAGCATCAACACCTAAGATTGTTACCATGTGGTTCTGTTGTTGACATTTTTTTGTCAACAGCACGGGGACATATTGATTTATATGATTGTTATCCTTGTGACGTCACTGGATTAGTCAATTTAGTTTTTTGGAAATAGTGCATGATACCAAAGATGCCCGACACATGAATTACTTCTTGTACACATCATTTATAGCCGGTATTCACGTGACCCCCTCTCAAAGTCAGCGTGTTGATTCTGGGTAGGTTTCAAACGCCACCATCACGTGAACCCCTCTCAAAGTCAGCGTGTAGAGGTACGGGTAGGTTTCAAACACAACAATCACCTGACTCCCCCATTTTCTACCATTTTATTTCGTCTTTTATGTGACATTCGTCTCTTACAATAGGGCGGATGCTATCGCGACATTAACATCTTGGAACCCACGTCAAGGCATCAATTTTCATATTTACAATATGATTTTTTCAGACAGTTAACACATTTCAGGACATCAATATTTAATTCGACATTTTAAGTTGTTTGATATTGGTAAGCATTGGCGGTTCCAGTATTTTCGGTACGGGGGCGTAAGAAAAAAGCTGGGATCCAAGAGCGTTACAGGAACCCTGGTGGGTTCTGAACAAAGCCCTGGTATGGGGTCCTGGAGACGAAGTCCTCTGGAAGCTCCTGGAAATTGCAATTTAGATACAAGTCCCATTTAAAGCAATTCATGAAGTGGGGGAACTTAATGTTATGTGCGTAAAATTTATGCCGAATATTTGTGTATAAACTATAATAACAGTCGTAATATCTTCTGGTTTCGATTTTTTATGCTAAAACATGGTAGGCATATTTAGAATCTTATTCAAAAGTAGAGGACACTTATAGTAGTATTTCAGATACAAAAAACTTAACTTTGGCTATTTTAAGTGGGCGTGCGCCGGGTTTCCCCCCTTTGGATCCGCCTTTGGTAGGATTTTACCTCACCGGTTCAATCCTCCATATTCAATATCACTGGTAGGGAACGTACACCGGATATTGCAGCTAAGCGAGCCACAATTTGCTAAATAGGATGAAAATCATCGCTGTCCAAGGTTAGTAAAAGTGATATTTCTCTTACTTTATTGGGTTTCTGTAAGTAGTAGGGTATTAATATAACTATGTACATAACATATCAATCTAAATATCATATACATAAGTCGATGTAAAACGTTGTTTTGTGGGGAAAATATCGTCATTTGTGACGCGGGCTTGCACAAAATAAATACGACCCAGGCGCATATTGAATATGAACATTTTCTAAACGTCAAAAGGTCCAAAGTTCCAAGTTAACGGTTTCCAAGATTGGTTCGTTTTCCCGCATTATTTGACAATAATTGTTTTTCACGAACTCGATAATACTCCATAATTACATTTTCAGCATTGAATGGCCATGCCTTAATCTTATAATGAATGCTTTTGGACAGAGATAATTGATAAAAACTACTCTCTATCATGCGGCAATGAGATGCAGTAAAATGAAAGTATGGTTTTTAATGTTTCGAAAATTCAACTAATTGCAGTACTATTCTTAGCTTGTGTGTCATCTATGAATCAATTCCCCCCGCAGGTCGAGGGGCATTCTGAAGGCTATATGAAAGGTAAATTCCTGGTATGTACCCTGGTGTTATTGTTCGGTACTGTCCAAAAAAAAAAACTCAAAATATAAAACAGTATATCATGTGGATATTGGTGCTTAATACTACTAACTTATGTGTTTAATTGCTAGAAAACGCATTAAAAGGGTCATTTGGAGAAGTGTTGTTGCCGTCGCACGGGAAATCCTTTCAAGCTCCGTATTGAACGTTTTGTCCGATAGAATCCCAGCCATTCCCCGGCCTTTTCCACGACTGTTTTGGTGGGAATAAAAACCTCCACAACCGCCCGGCAGTACGGATGGAAGGTAAAAACACGGCTCTTCCAATCATTCAGTCTGGTGGCGGGGGGGGGGGTATTGAAAGATCTGGTCAACGCATATAAGTACAGATAGGGATACGATATAAACTTGTGAATAATAAGAAGTTATCCCTGAAATTGCACAGTTATGAGTTGAAAAAGCGAATTCATCAAGTTAAATTGCAATACCGTTGAAACTTCTCTATGTCTTAGGAAATACAGACGTTGAAATGAAGTTAGATCAGGCTGAAAAATGGGACATTGGAACCATTTCGGCTTATTGAGAAGCTCAACGTGCTTTGTCTGCTCAGTGATATAATATATATGTGTTAGGATATTGGGTGTTGCAAAGTAGCACATACATGTCGGGCCATTCCCCCAGAATATTTTTAAGGCACTGGGGTATTTCTAGAATACGTACTAGAGGACATCGACAGGAATAGGTAGAATGTATTAGAACATATAACTGCATTTATATGCATAATTAAGATGCTGATTTTAATACTTTTTACACAATATACTGAGCAAAACAGCTAACCGAACGCTTTTTAAATTTGAATATTTCAGTATCCTGTTAGTGCACAAACCTAAAATTTTGCATAATTTTTCAATATAGATTGTGCACCTATATATTGCAGCTTACCCCATGAAAATACATGCCAAAATCACTCATCCATAACGAAAAAGCTTCAAATCACATTTTTGCTCGTTGTGATCGATTGCTCTCAAGTTGCACAAGTTTCGTGTGCATGTTGTGAAGCATGGATATTTGTTAGTCGGAAAAACAAAATATTTTGTCAAAAACATGGCGTAATTGCCAGAGGTAGGCAGCGGAAGAGCGGCCATTAAGCTCCCTTGAGGGTATCAATCAGACAGATCAGTTGTACACAGATTTAAATTATCACAAACATTAGTTTCTTTTATTCCACGTGTGTGTGCATACCAATGTACATAAAAGACCTAAGACAGTATATTGGGAATCACAGGAGCAAAGATAAATAGAAAATTCAAGTGGGATAACTCTTGCATAATTATACTTCATTTGAAGTTCATTCACAACATTTTACCATAAAATTGTATTGTCATGCATTAGTGAAACACGTTGCCTTTATAAATTTGTCCATATTAGTTCTTATGGGATTTTTACATGTCTTTGAAAAACCGTGTTTTCACTCCATTCTGATAAAGGACACGTTTGAAGTGCGTTCATCAGGTGTTCGACAAATTGTTAATGCTGCTATATGCCCACTTTGGTAATAAAGTTTGTTTTAAGTGTATATTCGGATAGCGGAAACAAAAATAAAAATTAAAATACTGAAAAAAAACGAAAATTAAGTCACTAATTACCCTCATTTAGCCACACAAAAGATATTCGACCCAATTACCTCCCTTGACCATTGAAAAATAAAATCATAATGTTGAAAAATTAAAAAATCCATGTTTTTGTGATCAAATTGCATTATATCGAGTTTCACTATTTGTTTTATTGATTTGACGATTAGTCTTTTTAAAACCTGTATGGAATAAACGTAAAACATTTTATTATGTAACGCTTATTCATGAATTTCAAGTTTATATGTAAGGTTCTGTTATTTCATGGTTCCGTGAACTTTCGTTTCGCATTTTTGAAAGCAAAACTACTTAAATCGCACGTCAAGATCGTAAATAACAAGTACACAAAATTTCATGCAAAAGTATTATTAAATAAAAAAAGTTATATGGTAAACACCGCTGCAAATTTATAAAATATGTTAATTGTATATTTGTGAATTTCAACTTGGCGGGTGATGTCATTAAATGCATATTTTGACAATGATTCAAATTAAATATTTTGACGAAATTTTACCACCAGCCTACTAATGTATAGGTTATACTTCAGTACAAGTTTCAGAATGTTCCTATAGATAGTTCTATAAATATTTGTAAAAAACCATAAGCGTTCGGTTAGCTGTTTTGCTTAGTATACTAGCCTTTTTCTCTCAAATAACACAATACTGACTAACTTTAGTAATTTAAAGACACCATTCTGAGATTTAAGGCGCTGTGGAAAAGCCAATTCTGGAATTAAGGCGCTGGGGTACTGATGTTTTACACAATGTCCGTAGCCAATAGTTGATGAGCTGGCGATTCCCATTAATTAGGTCATATCAGAATGAACCCAAACTATTTTACACTCGAAAACAGTGAGAATTATATCAATATACATGTTTTTGTATATTCTAGTATTGTATTTACCCTAATGTATATAGGTGCTTGTGGTAATGCCACACCACGTCATATACCTTGAGCTAAAGTACAGTAAGAACACGTACACCAAAGTTTGACTTGTATAAAAGAAAACGTCATCGAGTGCTTGACGCCATTCATTTAATTCATTGTCGGAAATTCAATGCTAGGAAATACAAAACGTACTATACACGTAATTAAATTCAATTGCTAATTAAAGTAATTGCCCAAATTATAGCAAATTTTAATCATCCTAATTCAATATCCAGGCAAGTTTGACTATAAAAGAGGCATCAATTTGTAGTAATCTCGCGCACGCAATACAAATTGTTGTGCATTTATTTTGAAAGGGCTATTCACGGAGCCATCATATCGCCAATGTTAAACAACAGTAAGATTTTGCGTTGTACAATATCAGTGTGGTCATACCACGTTGTCCATGATGTTGTTTTTGGCTAAGAAACGCAAGAAAATATTCTGTCAAAACATAGTTTAAACAACCGTAAACATTTTATTATTTGACCGATTTCAACGAAACATTCTCGAGCCAATAATGAGTTCTATCTATGCAACTTATTATTTTTGGGTAAAATATCACATTTTTGTCCGGAACAAGGTCGGCTTCTGGCGAAAACTGTGACACTTTTCCCACAGGCGGATTCAAGGGAACCAAAGGGAGGACCCCCTTAAATCGACAAAGTAAAGATTTTTGAGTCTGAAATAGCCTCGTCCTATTAATTTTGCGTTGAGATCTTGGTGAAGAAGACTATAATGTGAATGTTTCGTGCTCAATACGCTCTCAAAAGACACTTTAATCCATAGAAATAATAATAATAAATTATGCTTCCACGTACCTGTTAAAAGAGTTTTGCATTTGAGAAAGAAAACGTTTAATATATAGCATGGGAGAAGACTTGGTCATCATTTTAATTTAATTTTTAGTTTTGTTTAAACTTAGAAAACATACACTTTTTTACCGAGCACTCCATTCACTCCAATATTTTTCGGTAAAATGTCCCATTTTTGTCCGGAACAAAGTCGGTTTCTGGTTAAAACTGTGACACTTTTCTCATAGGCGGATCCAATGGGACCAAAGGGAGGATCCCTTCAACCGCAAAAGTAAATATTTTTAGTCTGTTATAGTCTCGTCATATTCATTTTGCGTTCAGATCTTGGTGAATAAGACTATAATGTGAATATTTCGTGCGATCAATGCGCTCGCAAGAGACACTTTAATCTATCGAAATATGTTTCATGTACCTGTTAAAAGAGTTGAGAAACAAATTGTTTGCACTGGTTTCAATATTGGTTTTATACTAAATTCCATTCTAAATATAGCCCCCTTGGCTTACTATTTCGACCCCTTCCCATTTAGGTTAAATCTCATAATTCATGCAATTGTGCAAAAAAAGGTAAGATGATTTACAAAATAAAGACTTAATTTAACCTGATTTTGTAAAAAAGCTCTGTCCCATTTAATAGCAAATATGGTATCACAGACCACAAGAAAGCTCCAGATTGATCCCTTGATTTGAAAGTTTTCCAGGGGAACATGCTCACCTAATTTTGCAATAATATTCTTAACATCAGATAAGCATAGTCATAAGTAATGTAATGGCTCCCAATGGTATCTAAATAATTTTAACATTGCTATTTTTCAGGGTACTGTTTTACCAAAGCATTTACGGACATCGTAAACTTACGATCAAATTTCAATTCTTAATAATACCTTTACAACTTTAAAGTTTGGTAAATGGAACTGAAGTACTAATAAAGATTCAGTTAAGATTTTTAGAAATAATATATGTCTTGAATATTGGAATTATTAAGTAATTATGAAGAATTTAAATTTGAACGTAAGTTTACGATTTGCGTAAGTCCTTTGATATAACAGTACCCAGGTGCTTGGGGAGGGGGGCTTCGGCCAAGGGCCACAACCTGGGCTTTTCCCTTGACCCACCGGGGTCCCTGCGCACCTTGGTCCCCAGTTTTTTATAACCCCCCTAACCGCAATTCCTGGATGCGCCCATGTTTCTTGTCTCAATGCCCAAATATGACCTCTCATACCACGAAGTATATCCACAATGTGTATACTACTTTCAAGATGTATTGTACAGCTGTAATTCAAGATAATACGTACATTTATATGTCTTCTAGAATTAAGCCGCTATGGAAACTTGAGTAATTCCCCCGATACATCAAACTACGCTAATATTTCCTGTGGCATTGGAAAATAACGAAGTAGCAGATAATCAGTAATTGAGTGAACATTGAGTGTTCATTATGTCTGTAATCATGACGTGTTCTCTATCATTAGTTATTGGTCCATCCGGCTAGTCCCCTCATCAAAACACTAGTTGTTGGTCAACCGGCTAGTCCCCTCATCAGAACATAAGTTGTTTGTTCATCCGGCTAGTCCCCTTATGAAAACACTAGTTGATGGTCGTCCATCCAGCTAGTCCCGTCATCAGAACACTAGTTGTTGGTCCATCCGGCTAGTTCCCCTCATCAAAACATTAGTTGTTTGTTCATCCGGCTAGTCCCCTCATGAAAACACTAGTTGATGGTCGTCCATCCAGCTAGTCCCGTCATCAGAACACTAGTTGTAGGTCCATACGGCTAGTCCCCAATCAAAACACTAGTTGATGGTCCATCCAGTTTGTTCCCTTATCAAAACACTAGTTGTAGTTACATCCGGATAGTTTCCTCATCAGAACATTAGTTGTTGGTCCATCCGGTTTGTTCCCTTATGAAAACACTAGTTGATGGTCCATCCGGCTAGTCCCGTCATCAGAACACTAGTTGTTGGTCCATCCGGCTAGTTCCCCTCATCAAAACATTAGTTGTTTGTTCATCCGGCTAGTCCCCTCATGAAAACACTAGTTGATGGTCGTCCATCCAGCTAGTCCCGTCATCAGAACACTAGTTGTAGGTCCATACGGCTAGTCCCCCCATCAAAACACTAGTTGATGGTCCATCCAGTTTGTTCCCTCATCAAAACACTAGTTGTAGTTACATCCGGATAGTTTCCTCATCAAAACACTAGTTGTTGGTCCATCCGGTTTGTTCCCTCATTAAAACACTAGTTGATGGTCCATCCGGCTAGTTTCCTCATCAAAACACTAGTTGTTGGTCCATCCGACTAGTCCCCTCATCAGAACACTAGTTGTTGGTACATCGGGCTAGTCCCCTCATCAGAACACTAGTTGTTTGTCCATCCGGCTAGTCCCCTCATCAGAACACTAGTTGTTAGTCAATCCGGCTAGTCCCCTCATCAGAACACTAGTTGTTGGTCCATCCGGCTAGTTCCCTCATCAGAACACTAGTTGTTGGTCCATCCGACTAGTCCCCTCATCAAAACACTAGTTGTTGGTCCATCCGGCTAGTCCCCTCATCAAAACACTAGTTGTTGGTCCACCGGGCTAGTCCCCCTCATCAGAACACTTGTTGGTCCATCCGGCTAGTCCCCTCATCAAAACACTAGTTGTTGTTCCACCGGGCTAGTCCCCTCATCAGAACACTATTTGTTTGTCCATCCGGCTAGTCCCCTCATCAGAACACTTGTTGGAGGTCCATCCGGCTAGTCCCCTCATCAGAACACTAGTTATTGGTCCATCCGGCTAGTCCCCTCATCAGAACACTTGTTGGTGGTCCATCCGGCTAGTCCAGTCATCAAAACACTAGTTGGTGGTCCATCCGGCTAGTCCAGTCATCAGAACACTAGTTGTTTGTTAATCTGGCTAGTCTCATCATCAAAACATTAGTTGTTGGTCCATCCGGCTAGTTCCCCTCATCAGAACACTAGTTGTTGCATTCTGATCACTTCGGTTTTCATCAAATGGAATATATGACAGGAGACAAACTGAAATGGCCGAGCTTTCACGATTTTAGTTGCTGGTCCATCCGGCTTGTCTCATCATCAGAACACTAGACTATCACCAGAACGGTCTGAGTTCGATTACCTGGTTGCAGAAGTCAGAAGAACAAGTCAGTACTATTATTTTTAACAACCTTCAATCAAATCCAACAGGCATTTTCCATCAGTCTTTGTGGAAGAACAGTGCCATGTTATATGTAAACGTGCACCGTTCTCCGATTGGTTTGTGCACAACAAAGTATGTATTATTTTCCCTTCTTTTCCATTAATTATAAATTTTACCGGGTATCTCTAAAATACGTCATGACAAATGAATGAAATTTCGCAAAATAGTCTTTACCTTTTTGTTTGGAATATTTAATTAAGGAGGTTAAAGTCGATGCGCGTGCATTTCATCGACGTCACTGTAAGCAACGTGGACAATATAACGTCGCATAGGAATCGAGTGCAAACAAAATATTACTTACATATTCCAAAGACTCGAGACTAATGTAAAATCATTAAATTTCAATGGGAAAACAATTTCGTGGTTTTTTTGTCAAAAAGACCATTTCATGGGGACGTTATATCAAGGATACATTATCCACTAAGACATTCTATAGAATGATTAATATTTGTAGGGAATTCAAGTTCATGTCACCCATGAACTCCACGCAACTCCTACAAATATTAATGATTTTACAGTATTTAACGATTATACAACCTGCAGAATCACAATTAAAGAAAGAATATTCTTCCACAGCAACTGGGAACATTCACAGGACACCACGGACTGTCGCGAAGAAAATTACATGCCCGACGCAACAATCGAATCCGTGCTTGAAATGTCACAAGACGAATGGTATGGTCATTTATCCTGCATGGAAGACTGCAGAAAACTGGACGCTGTTAAAATATGTTCTATATCCCAATATAACCTAAAGTGGCCTAAGGCTAAAGGAATTATATATATTTACACAGACGTTACTTGTCCATGTCAAGTTTCCGTACATATTGTGTGCAATATGACACAAGTTCAAGTCTGCTTAGAATTAATTCGTTTGATGTAAAAACTCCCATAATTGCATTGTCTGATCAAGATTCTGTAATAGCCGGAAGATACATAGAACGCACCATCATTAAATGTGATGTTACTTGTCAAAGGCGTAGAATAACACTGTGGGGAATACTATAATTAGTTATGAGTTGATGCGCTTGCTTCGGAACTCGAATTAAGTGTATAACACAAATTCTCTAGAGCTCTAGGAAAAACTAGAAAAATCCCTAAGGAAATTAATTCTACAGCAGTCTTTGTGTAGGTGAGTTCTAATTATTTGCTGTCCTTCGTCCAATGGTTTTCTATTGGCTTCTTATCTCTCTCTACGAAAGTCGATTTGATAAACTAGAAATAAATCGGGGATAACTGTAGTTGCATGAGAATGTTCTGTGTGAGGAAACGCGATTACGAGAGTTGGTAAGAAAATATTTTAAGAGTTTTCTATAGGCCTACATCGATTTGCTACGGGAATAATTTGGAAAATAAGGCTTACAGATTTTTTAAGGAGTTTTATACTAATGCAATGTAGGAATTATAGCTAACTTAAGGTAGGCATATTCATATATTCTCTTATCTCTTTGACATATCCCCTTGGAATATTTTATTTAAAGTTCTATTAAGTAAATGGCATATTATCGATTGCATATTTTTTCTTTGTTGTGGATTGTATTGCAGTTTATTTTGCAATTTATGACTACCGATATATGGAATTAACGGGATACCGTGGTATTATGATGTGCATAAATGTATAATTTGCGTATATCGTATATTTGTCTATATCCGTACAAAAATGTTCTTGTTATAGTGCGTCATAGAAGTATGACCAGTGTTTCAAAACCTGTAATCTGTCAACAAAGACCACGTGTTTTGTGTTTCTTCAAACAGAAGGAAAATAAAAAACAGAAAGATCTGAACCTTGCTTCATATATCAACAAGTTTCTTGTATATTTTAAATAATGCTTTTTGCTTTGGAGGACGTTCCGCTATCATTACCTACTTTTAGGAAAACACCAAGTTGATAAAATATTCCCCACTCATGTCAACTGAAAGCGTATACGGCACTCGGGCAGCAAATTATGAGACAAACTCATAGTTTCTGCTCAATATCTTACACCTTGTACTCGCTGTAAAACATGTTGCCGACCTATTATATTATACTGTTGCTTGGAATAGAAAATGGACCGGAAGAGTTAGTTTCAAGGTAAATAAGAAAGATCAGTTTCTCCTCAATAATGAGCTATTTGAACGAAACTTGCTTGCGTGAAGCGTCTAATTGGGATCAAAAGTGGGACCAATGTTTGTGCCATTATAACAAATATTAAACATGTTTTTGTCCAATACATTCAGTAAGGAATGAGATAGTGTGATGGTGATTATATGCAAATGTGTTAATCTCGTAAAATCAAGTCATGATGACGATGATGATGATTATTATTGTTGTTGTTATTATTATTATTATTGTTATCATTATTATTATTATTATTATTGAAGACTATACAACATGAATGGGTTTGTGACAGCTCATGAATTTTCCACTTTCCTTGGCAACGTAATTCCAGACTGTATTGTTTATGGCAACCACATACTACAGCTTTTCTAGGTTCTATAGTTTGCCCACTATCACCGATCATAGAAAATCCAGGCCCTATGATTAACACATCATCACCAATTAGATCCTAGCTAGGGTTCGAAACACAACATTCAGAATAAAAAGCTACTCATACTCCTAATCTACTCTATGATATAAAACTTATGGTATTAAGCATTGCTGTTTAGAAGTATATAACGCTGTTGTACTCAACGAAAGGGTCAGTTTACACTGCATGGCACATGCATGTAAGTATGTAAATGTCACCGACAGAAAATAAGTGCAAATCCTCAAATCGTATTGATGTAATATTTACAGAAAATAAGTGTAAATCTAATCAGGGATTACATGTTGTTTCAAGAAAACATATTGATTACGCGTACAGCATATACAGTTATGAACTATAATCCCTATTTTATGAATTCACTAACTCTCCTAAACAAAAAATGAGATTATAACATATACTCAAGTTTTGTTAACTGAGTTTTAAAACTGGAGGGAATTTCAGAAACATATTTACTTATAGTGATATTCCGGGATAGTATTATTTCTGATATGTTGCAAAGACCCAACATTTACAGCAAATTCAATGTTTATTTCCCCCTATTCACGCCCAAATTAGCATAGGGTCATTAATTTCTCTCTGACATGGAGAGTCGTCGTGTTTTTACACAGGTTGCAAAATGCAACTCTACGTCAGTACGTCACTGCTCCAGGGGAACGTTGTTAATGCTGGATACATTAATGCTGTTATCGTTTTATATTATTTGTCAATAAAAATCCACCAGTGTAATAAAAATAATATTGTAAGACTATGCATGAAAAAGAAGTTAGAACATTTGCAATACTAGACCCATTGAAAAATAAACAGGCGAAAGAAAGATTGATCCATAATCTAGGTACTGAAACCATGATCATTTAAGAGCAATTAATTCTAGTTCTTCCTCAATATATCCTGCTTCCCAGTGATACCCAACTTCTAACTTCCAGATAAATCCTGAGTGTCATCTTATGATAAGTAGGCATTATTAATTCATTCCAATTAACAGTCAAAATGATACAAAATTACTAAATTTATACATGCAAATTAAGTATGCAGGACACCATGATCGTACACGCAGACCTTGATCATGGACCCATAGATCTGTAATCAATGTCAACGGTAGCCTTTAAATCATATGACTTAAATATTAGACCGAACCTTTCATTGAGTCGTTGACAGAAGCAGTTTGGTCTAATATTATAACACAACCCTTGATCCCTAACATGACATTAAAACGCGAACATGAGCAAATCTAAAACAATACATTTATTTCATGCTTATCCGTGGTTAACGGCAGAATAACTGTGGATTATTCCCCGATAACTACATTCACAGTCGATAGTTTCACTTGAACGGACTACTTTTTAAACAAATTTCCCCGCCACCAAAAATGAAAAAATAAGCATTTTCACATGTTCTCTAAATCTTTAACAAATAACAGAACACTATCTTTACATAAAAAACAAAACATTTGAGGTATACAGTGATTCATTACCTTATTTTAAGCTATTTGAAGTATGAACTAAATAGAATTAGTATAAAATATTAGTATTTTACGATTTGTGATCGCGAGCATGAATATCGTACGATCATACACGGTAAAATACAAATAACCTCTATTTCATAATGTTTGTGAAACTATTGGCTACATCAGATAAAATGGACCATAAATACTACAAACTTGTTTGAATAACAGAACAACAAATATATATTGTACTTCAATTTCAGCGTCCAGAAGAGTTTTACCATAATAGACAAGGTCTGGAACAAATGGAGCTTCATGAAATGCCAATAATGAGAAACTAATAAAAACATTACTTCAATAGTGCTGCCGTTCATGCTGAGTTATGAAATTGTGTACCGACTTTCAGTGACGTTGTTTCTATCGTTCACGTAGCCAAGTGATAAGTTATACTCTTAGATAAATACAGAAAATTGGAAAATTCAACACACGTTGTTTTGAAGTATGCCGGTATCAAAAAGACTATTGTATCACAGACTTGGAATAAATAAAGTGTTTTCTTTTAGAACCAGAATGATGTTCGAAAAATGTTCAAAAAGAAAGATGTCATTCGGACGCTGTTCCTTTTACTAGTGATACTGGTGATTGTCGTAACCCTTTCACAAATTTTAGTTGTTCATAAACGCAACCATCATAAAACCCAACCTCGTGATTCTACACGTTTGCAAACAGCACAAGCCATGGTGATACGCTTGGAAAAGAATATGGAAGCTATGATGAAGAAGAATTTTTTACCAACGGGCAAACACCGTAATTACTTACTGGCATCGATATATTCACAACGTATTCGACAGAAATTAACTGAATTATCACATCGGACACATGGGACTATGAAACATGAGAGACTTTCAGAGGATTCGTTTGCTGCATTTAGAGAGAGAAAACTACGATTTCATGACATCGCTGACAACGATATTGTTACACATGAGGCACATTCTCGCCATAAATTGCAACAGTTTATTGAGGACAGTGCTAACAAATTATCTGATGCTGTCAAATTACCGTGTGATGATAAAAATAGTACTGATCATGGAATTATAAAGACTAGTGGAATAAAACAAACACAAAGAGCTGCTGGAACAAACATATTGACAAACGGAGGTCGATTTATTTCTGGCAATCAACAATCGTTTAATGTTCTACAATGCCAGGAATCACCAGACAGTCTGGGTGAGCATGCCATAATTTGATTTCTGTTTCCGACGTTTTGTATCATTTATTATGTAAAATGGGCAGTTATACTGGTATTATTCAAGTACATTTGTATACAGTATGACTATAGAATGTTTTACTGTTCTGGTTTGATTATATGTTCAGTACATTTATTATTTATTATATCTCCCCCGTATTTTTACAAACCATCATTACATGGCGGTTCTTCCCTAGTATCTCTCCCTTTATCCTTATAGATCATTCTTACATGTTAAACCTGGACTGTACTACCCTATTATATCTCCCCTCACTACTTATAGACCATCCTTACATGTTAAACCTGGACTGTACTACCCTATTATATCTTTCCTCACTACTTATAGTCCATCCTTACATGTTAAACCTGGACTGTACTACCCTATTATATTTCCCCTCACTACTTATAGACCAGCCTTACATGTTAAACCTGGACTGTACTACCCTATTATATTTCCCCTCACTACTTATAGACCATCCTTCCATGTTAAACCGGGACTGTACTACCCTATTTTATCTCCCCTCACTACTTATAGACCATCCTTACATGTTAAACCGGGACTGTACTACCCTATTATATATCCCCTCACTACTAATAGACCAGCCTTACATGTTAAACCTGGACTGTACTACCCTATTATATCTCCCGTCACTACTTATAAACCATCCTTACATGTTAAACCTGGACTGTACTACCCTATTATATCTCCCCTCACTACTTATAGACCAGCCTTACATGTTAAACCTGGACTGTACTACCCTATTATATCTCCCCTCAATACTTATAGACCAGCCTTACATGTTAAACCTGGACTGTACTACCCTATTATATCTCCCCTCACTACTTATAAACCATCCTTACATGTTAAACCTGGACTGTACTACCCTATTATGTCTCTCCTCACTACTAATAGACCATCCTTACATGTTAAACCGGGACTGTACTACACTATTATATCTCTCCTCACTACTTATATACCATCCTTACATGTTAAACCTGGACTGTACTACCCTATTATATCTCTCTTCACTACTTATATAACATCCTTACATGTTGAACCTGGACTGTACTACTCTATTATATATTCCTTTACTACTTATAGACCATTCTAACATGTAGTGGCATTTGTACTACTAGCTGACACATTGCAGAGACTTGTTTGGCGAACGTTACCATTGTTCATTCTAATTTACAATTTAATAACAATACTAATATTAAGTCCATGGGTAATAATGATGAAGTAATATCCATGGATAAGACACGTGAACTGACATCCGCCTCATCTTACGTATATTAGTATATCATATATTGATATCTAAGCCAATCTAAGCTGACAGGCTACACACTTTATAAGGTCCCTGAAGGATATGATCTGATTATTGAAAGTTTATTTGACTTGTATTTGATGAATGAGTAGAATTCACGTTATTTTTGTAATTATGTTTTCGACATTATAATTGTATTACATGTAGTATACTGGTAGATATCTATCCATTCTATATTAATACCATAGTTAATGATGCATATAGTCAGTACATGACGCTGGCTTAGAACTATCGACCGTATAAGTTATTTATATTTTTATATAGTATTCAAATATTTTTTTTGTTTGAACAAAAATAAGTTTTAAAAAATCGCTGAGCAACATACTGTTTTCTTAAAATAGTCATCGTCGGATACCCACGTTCGATTGCATTACGTTATACTCATACATCGACTGTGGGTTATTTGGCTAGCAAAATATCGTAAACGTTATAGATAAATGGTGCAATTTCATTGGTTTCCAAAGGATTTCCACTTTGGAAGCTCAGCCAATGAAATTACATGTTACATTCGGCCTTCGTTTCATTCTCCAAAATGGCGGCCATTTTGATTTCGACTGAAAGAAAAATCTATTTAAAGTAACAAACCCCCCCCCCTAATAACGCAAGGTTAAATCTCCGATTGAAGAGTATTCTGTTTGTAAGGAGCGATTTCATTGGACACAGGGTTTGAAGAGTTATTTCCCTTTGAGCTGAGAAACGAGAATTCGGCAGTCAAAAAACCCACGGTACCAAATGAAGTTGTACGTAATGTGTACCGTGGGTAGCCGACGATGTAAAATAGTATGCAACAAATACAGTATCTCTTGCTCGGCTAGATTTTTTAAAAATATTTTGATTTCAGAAATCCATAATAGTTAATTTATTATTCAAAATAATAGTTATAAATATTTCTTCGACTAAAAGCCTTAGTATGTTTCAGAAATCTATAGTTACACGATGTTCGACTATTTACCACGTATTTTAAAATTTCGATAAACTAAATGTTTTTTTTTAGAATAAATGCTTCTCCTAATTACACCAAGCCATGTTTTGAAGCCAAAATGAAAAAAAGTGTTTGCTCCAGTTGGGTTTGTCCACGATCTAAAGGAAAATTGTCAATTTACCATAATATTTCAACCCTAACCATATATGAATACTAACACTCTTAATATACAACATTTGTAGTAGAATTCTTTAGGACATGCCCCGCGGAGGTAATTTTTATCCGACTCCCTAAAGCCATGCAATTTCTTATTTCTATTCCAGGAGGAACGCTACGTGTTACTCAGACTATTGCTCAAAACGATAATATGCTGGATGAAGCATTTTCGGATATTAAACACGGTGGAACTTGGAAACCAACAACATGCATGGCTAGACATCGTACAGCTATCATCCTTCCATTTAGAAATCGTGAACATCACCTGAGGATATTGCTATATAACCTTATACCAGTTTTGAAAAGACAGTTGATAGAATTTAAGATATTTGTGGTTGAACAGGTAGGCAGTTTATTTTTGAAATTGTTGTCTTGTGTGATTCGATGAGCAGGGGAGTTATACACCTCACAATTTTGTAGCCGCAGTACTGAGTCACAATACTAGTACTGCAGTGTGATATGTCCATCTACGAAGTACAATGGGTTCGAACTAAATTATAAAATTAATATTTTTATAAAAAAACAATGATGCGGGGGCGGTGGTCTAAAGGCAATTCGATATTCCTGCGTCTTGGCTCAGTATTTCGAAATTGGTTGCTCACCAACCAGGGGAGGAATAGTTCCACAGAGAGACTCCGAATCGGAATTTCTTAGGTATGCCAATGACCATGGCAAGTTAAATGTAAAATGGTGACAGAACGACTGAGCTACCAAAACCGGTCCTCGAAAACTGGTGGCTTAACCTATTATCTTATTAAATAGATAAACTACATTTTTCTGTATACTCTTAAAGGCAGAAAGAAATAATATAGCGCCTCACATCGTACTTTCGTTCAAATTATTCTATGTTTAGTTAACAAACACCAAACGCGATATCGATGAAATATAGCTCTATTCAGCATATTGTTCTACACTTATCGATTTAAAGTTCGACAGAAACTATATAACCGAACAAATATTGTGAAGCTCTTTTCCTACTTTTTGGAGATTATTTTGTCAGACTACTATTCAAGACATGCACTTTCAGCATTCCCAAGGGAACACATTGTACACAATTTGGCGGTCTGTCACTGTACTGATACAAACTATAGGAACACATTGTGCACAATTTGACGGTATGTCACTGTACTGATACAAACTATAGGAACACATTGTGCACAATTTGACGGTCTGTCACTGTACTGATACAAACTATAGGAACACATTGTGCACAATTTGGCGGTCTGTCACTGTACTGATACAAACTATAGGAACACATTGTGCACAATTTGACGTTATGTCACTGTACTGATACAAACTATATGAACACATTGTGCACAATTTGACGGTCTGTCACTGTACTGATACAAACTATAGGAACACATTGTGCACAATTTGACGTTATATAGTCAGGAAATGCATGTTGAACTGTGCAGGAACCAAACAGTTCTTGGTCTGGACACTCCAATAGAATTTCATTAGCTCACCAACATCTGAACTTCAGTTGACCGTGTCATACTTTGAATAGTTAGGAAAAGTTCACAACTCCGAAAAAACAATGTGGCCACTTGTAAAGTATAACATTGATTAATTTTAGCAAGAAATTTCTTTTGCTTTTTCTTACTAACCTCGCGTACGGCGACGTTCTACGAGTTTGCATGCATTCTTCCCCCGGATATTGCGGACATTGACTGTGCTTTAGACTTGACCAAATTGCTTCATTCTCATTACTTACTGTTTGTGCATATACAGTTCATATGGACGCACTGCAGTCTCAAATTGTGCTTGTTCCCCTATCGCTTTGGTACAGGATTCAGTTGGTGGTGTTTTAAGCCATTGCGAATATTTTAATATGCATCTGATGTGTCAGCAAGAAAGAAATGATCCACATGGGAACATTAACATGCAAACATTCAACCAAACAAATTAATGAAATTTGCTTAATGTCGTCATGTTATATGGGTTAAGAAAATAAGATGAAAATATGGCTGCTTGGCATGTTAATTATTCACTCTTTTTGCGTGCTTCTTTAATAGCGGAATTTAAGATGAGTGTAAAGTTGAGTGTAAGTTATAGAGAACATGGTTAACATAACTCAGCAACAGCGTCTATTGACAATAACTACAAAATATAGCATCAGTTTGATTAAACATTATCGATTGACAATCGTTCCAATACGTTACGCTGTAAATAAATATAATGATGCTTATTCATCAATATCCTACACATAATGCTTCATATAGAAGCCTTAAAGTATCAATAAATCACCAACAGCTCAATTATAATCTGCCTCAGCAAACGTCCTGTATTGTTCTAAGTTACTTGTTTTTACTTGTTACAAAATATTTCGTCGATAGCACTGATCTTCAAATCACCAAGGTATACGTTAATATGTCATTATGACGCCATAGATGTTACGTCATTTTTTAAAAAAATAGATTCGATATAACACAACAATTCAACAATTTTCTCTTTATTATATAGAGGATATTTGTTTTTTTTCGTGTATGATCGGCTGATAATTTACCGAGTGAGCAGCTGGTGTAATATAAGTCAGCTGCCCACGAGGTGAATTATCAAACGATCAAACACGGTAAAATACTAATATTCTATTTATTTCATGCTTCAAATAGCCTAAATAATGGAAATACTACAATATATACCTCAAATGTTTTGCATGACGTTTTGTTTTCCCGCCATGCACGCGTCGCAATCAAGTAGTTCTTCTGCAATGGCTTCAATTTCGTCCATTTGTTTTACATTTATGTACGTATAATGTTCTGTTATTTGTTCAAGGTTACGAGAACAAGTGAAAATGCTTATAATTTTATTTATGGCGGCGGGAAAATTTGTTTAAAAAAGTAGTCCGTTAGCGTGAAATAAAGAACTGTGAAATTATGAACTGTGAAATTATTGACTGTGAAATTATCGGTGAATAATCCACCGCTATTCCGCCGATAAGGATAAAATAAATGCTTTTATTATTTGTTAGCAATGGATTTCCGAGATTTATCAGTGAACATAAAGAGAAAACGATAGTGTATTGTTTTCTCAGTTCCGGTAGCTGATTCCAGTACCACAAAATAAAAGAAACGCAACCCATTAACCGAGTAATTAAAGAACATACTCAACAGAAATTTGTTTATTTTGGGTGAAAGATCTTTTTTGCCTAGGGATTTAATCATTACAGAAAGTTTACGAGTGGCTACACCGCATTGATTAATGTCATTCGGTGAAATAAAATTCAACAAGTATCCTCTATCAATTTCTCTAAAATTGGTAAGTTGAAATTGGCTAAATTGACAAACTCACATTAAAATTGGAACGTCATGATGTGACAAACTGACAATTATGGCGCCATAACGACGTTATGCACAATTTGAAGCCCAGTGTTGTTGACGTATATAATTATCTTTCTGTGTTGTAATTGAACCAGATTTACTGTTGTTTTCACAGTTATTTGCACTCGTTAATCTCTGTAATTTATTGACAGTGAATCTAAAAATAACTCACACAATCCAGACACAATTTCATTGTGACATTGCGCACAGTGTTGCGACCAATTTACGTTATTGAAGAAATAATGAATATGTATATATGAATATATGTGAAGAAGGCTAATTTCACGTGCTATGGTAGAAAAAGAATATATTGGCCTTGAACAATTCCGAAATGTCTTAAAATAACGAAAGAGTGTTCCCCTTGCTCGTACAGAACACCATATAAAATACCGGTAACACCATATTTTAAAGCACTACTTGCTTACGAAATTGAATTAGTGAACATTGATGAATAATTGTTTATGTGAAACTTGAATGTTTTACAGATGGTAAGGTAAGTTTGATATATCATATACTTTCTTCTCATTATTCCAGCATGGTAACATGACATTTAACAAAGGTCGCTTGATGAACGCTGGCTTTATGGAAGCTTGGACTTTGTGGAACTTCGACTGTGTAATATTTCATGATGTCGACCTATTACCTGAAAATGACCGAAACATGTACACATGTGGTGTGAATCCACGACATATGTCTATAGCAGTGGATAAGTTTAAATACAGGTATGGAGACATTGTAAAAAGTGTATATAAGCCGTTCTCCAGGAAAACCTGCTATTTTGACAAACATATCGACCTTGAGAGAATCAATAAGTTTAAAGAATAATCTTAATGAAGCAAGACAATTGTGTTAATATTTTAAATTTTAAGAAAGTTACAGCTGCTTCTGTACAGTCAATATTCGGAGCTTTTTTGCTTCGAACGTTATTTGACTAATTTTAACACGCTTTCAACAATTGCGCCATATTATCAATTGTTGAAATAAAGTCTTCAAAATACTATCACGTTTTAGAAATGTGTTCTGGTTTTTAGAATATGTATCAAAATAGACATTCATTGCATGTTTTCTTATTTTTTAGCTTTGTCATAACCTTGTTTTATACAATAAATACACGATATCAAAATAGCAGGTTTTCTGGAGAACGGCTTTTTCCGGTATGCATTTTTGATAGATTGTAATGACAAAATCGTGATAACAAATTATGCGAAGTGTCAGGTTGTAAAATACGGTATAATTGTTATTCGCATAGGTACACTATACACTGTGCTTATACTAGAGAAAGCCATACGGACGTGTTAACGTGCTTGATATTGCCCGACTCTTGGAAACAGATAAACATCATAAGGGACAAAGTTTTGCAAATACAGAGGGTTGGGAAACTCATGAACCTTTGTGCTCCTCAGCACGACGCGGCCAATGGCTGCTTCTTGTGAAGACTTATTGTTCAGCAGCAGCATGGCATCAAACAAATATGTAGCCTGTACGTGATTGTCAGACCATTTCTTCCAATTGAGAAGGAATTAATCTATGCTAAACTTAACATTTATGCACTGTCCATTTTATATAAGACATTAAACGGTAAAAATGAGATTTACAAAGAACATAGCGTATAACCCGTCCCTTAGCTACATTTTGTAATGATGTTGGTCTGCATTTGCTGGCATATATTTGGTTATGGATCCGTCGAATGAGTTACAAAATGAACCATTGTCTCGTTAATGACCATTTACTTTGTGTATGTACAAACGATCGACTTTTGAATTTAAAAAAGGGTTTCGACTATTTTGGACAATTTACCATGCATGCTTATTTGCCTTTTACATCACCCAATCGACACTCATCTTTTTTATTTTTGTAATCGGCTTGAGAATTGAATGAATAGCTTCTAATGACATGCCAGAACTTTTCTAAGTAAAAATTGTAAATCTTCACTCAGTACCGATATATTATTTGATTTCTAGGGGTGTTTCGATATTTGGATGTAGTGCATGAGGTACATTTCAAATTGAAATTACACCACAATTTGTTTATGAATAAGATATCGCATGGTACAAATTCAATTAGATAGTGCATTGTGTTGCCGCATTTAGAATTCAACTATTAAATAAGACCGTACAAAGTTAGACAAAAGTGACATTTTCCGAATCATTTTAGCATTAATTTAGTATTACATTGAGTGACATTTTCCCAATTATTTTAGCATTAGTATAAACGAGTAGACAGATTAATCGCTCCATAGTTATAGATAGACTGAGCGGATTTGAAAATGTGAGGCATAAATTTTACGTGAAACTAGTTCGAACATCTTTGATAATTTTTTTATAAATTTCACTAATTCTGTCTAGTTCGCTTGCGGTGAGCAAAAACAAAGTCGCTACCGTCCGTCCGTCCGTCCGTCCGAGTTTGCCCGGTTCATAACTTTGACATGCATTGATCAAACTTGCCAATATTTGGCACGAATGTTGAAGATAATGAGAAGGAATATTTAATAGCTTCTTGATTAGACGACAGATTGCTAATTCCATGTGACCATTATTATAAAGATTGCAAGTATAAAAGTAGAATTTATCGTTTGATTTGCATACACTGATATTTAAGTACTAGTTCTTCAAACATAATAGTGTTTTACGCCTGGTGCACAGTTCACGAATTGTTTTGTCATCATTTTTCATCAAATTCTATTATCCGACCGATACGTATGTTAAAGACAGATGTTTGCAAACCAGGAGAATGTTTGGCACGGATTTGTGTCACAAACTATAAACAATATCGTAGATAATTAATTAATTACGTGACGGATCAGTCCTATATCATACATTATATATAGCTAAAAAATTACTTTATAATATGAAGATTGTGGGGGAAAATGACAGACTGAATGCTCCAATGTACAGCTGATTTATTGATACAGACATTATATACGTTATAACACTCACTGTTCACGTGATGTATACCAGTAGTACAATATTCCCTGGATTCACTCTTATACTGTACTGGCAAGTATATCTAGGATTACTCGTGAACCGCAACAAACATTACTACTCTATTAGTGCCTTTGAGACTAGACTGGACCCCAAAACACCTCAACTATCTTAAAAAATAACATTGCCGATTAGAACAAAAAATATACATAGATAAATCAACCTTAACATCTCTCATAAAATCAGACGGATTTTTGAACCACATAAATTTAAGTGAATTTTGCATTGACTTTCAATTGGTCCAATATAACTGAACACTATGTAACACATAAGAGACAGTTACAAATATATACAATGTATGAGACCTAGACATTAAACCTTTTCTATATTGACCCCAGACATGGTTGTCTACGTATAGTCTCAGATTTTGAAACAAATTGCCCCTTTTTGGTATTCATTCAGAAAAGCGATTTCAGGTGTTAAAACTTCATTTTTCATACCATTGCTATGGCAACAGAGGAAATTTTTTACATTTTTGAACGTGCTTGTGAGACCTTTACTCGTTAGCGATAATGAATGTACGTGATCAAGTAGCTTGTGAGGAGATCACGGAGAGACATGGGGATACTTTCATCGTTACTAGTATCAAACCCACGAAAACTGTTCCCAGACGATAACAAGGAGTTCATAGCTACTTCTCTACTAATTGTTTCCATCAGATACGAAAAAAACGGAAATAATATTTAAACTATCAAAGGGCAAATTACTGATTCACGAACCTCATGAATTCATATTAAACATAATTAGTTTAGAATTTACTCCGTGCATTATTATGTTCATTTAAAGTTACAGCGATATATAAGAGATGATATCAGTTGAACTTGAAATACCTCTGTGCTGTATTGAACACTAATTGTATATATTGTCGTATGCGGAGGACAGTCGTTAGCTGCTTGTTCTCGGTAAAGAAAAAGTCATAGATTACACAATATTCGCGCTTCAGGATTGATAGGTCCCGGGTTCAATCACTGTCAGACCACTGGTTAATTTCTCTGGTTAAGAATAACCTATATGATCCACTCCACCAAAGTGTAAATTGTTACCTTTGAGGGAAGTGTCTATTCCTGGGCGCCGTAGATCGATGTTGGCTGCCAGACCCACAGGCGAGAAATAGTAGGTCTCCATAGGTAGCCAAATGGTCAGGGGAAGTTAAAATGTCAATTGGTGCTTGATCGGCGTAACAGCTAGAAAGAATCCTAGTAAATTAACTTTTAAAACATCATTGTACCTAATTCTGTTCGTAGCCAAGGCAAACGAGAGAGACTATCTAATGCCGCATCTCTACTCCGAATCATAAGTATATTTTACCTTAAAGTTAAAACTAACTTATTTGCCATATTAATCCGTCGCATACACTGCTTTCAATGAAAAGGCGAGAAACATGAAACTTAAAGAAAGCTTTTTAAGCTGAACGCTTTTATTATAATTTTTACACACTTATCTTAGGGTATCGTCTCCATGAGAAAGCAGTATAAATAATAACTTATACCCCAACTTTGGAGAAAACATCGTTATTGAGTATTTAAACTCGCGACTGAAAATTTGCTGATGATTTTTTACAACACTAGACAAGAAATTTGAGAATATTGGAAATGTGGCCTAAGTCTGCGCGTTGTCTAGTTATTAAATTTGTATGAACACTCTTATATTCTCACAGGGATGAAATGCAGACAATAATGTTATAGCGATCAATACACTACAAGTAAAATAAGCCGACAAATACTAAATAAAATGTTTCCCGACCAAAGGGAGACGAATTGGTTGTGTACTAGTCGTGTCCCAATGTATGATTGATGTTCGGCGGATTTATGGTTAAGTCGTTACATATACCCTATTGTCTTAACACGATTGATGTTCGACCATATTGGAGAACATTAACATCATAAAAACATATGTCCCGAGGCTCGCTTTCGAGATACGTGGTTCTCAAATATCCTACTATCGTATTTTGTTCATTCCAGCTATTTCGTGCAAATATGGCACCGTCATACTCATTTGAAATCATACTGATTTTTTTGAAATTTTGATTTACGAAATTTTGAAAGTCTGACAGACATGTGACAGTGACAAACGCCTATTTGAGGAGCATTGCCCGTCTGAAACAACTATTTTATTCACATTGTTCCAGATTGCCTTATTTCACTTTGGTTGGTGGTGTATTCAGCATTAAACGAGAGCATTTCTTGAAGGTGAATGGATACTCGAATCTATACTGGGGTTGGGGTGCCGAGGATGATGACATGGCTTACAGGTATGCTATTGATGATTACTGAAATCACCGAAATTAATTCATGAAACTATTCTATAAATAATTTTTATAAATGCCTTTTATCATGATAGTGTATACATCGCTGGCTTAGAACGAGAAGAACAATATGTGAGCATTGGATACAGGCTTAACATTCATACTATGTAAGGCGTATGTAAACATTGAATACAGTCCTAACGTTCGTACCATATTATGTATATCATCTTTCAAACCGAACATGACCAAATAACAGTACAAAAAATGTACATAGTTATGCGTATGTGTTCGTTGCTAAGGCAATGCATAAAGAGCACTACGGAGATTTTAAAATTATTTTCATTTATTTGCTAAAATAGCCAATTTCATAGAAAATAAATGTATGTAACTTGGTCAGAATGCATTTCTATATAAAATCTAGGCCAAGTTCGAATCTGGGTCAAGAGCTAGGTCACAAGGTCAAATCTTAGGAAAAACCTTGTGCTCAGACACCTGTTTTGGTCCAATCTTCATGAAATATGGTCAGAGTGTAAGTCTCACTGAAGTCTAGATCAATGTGCAACAGGTGAGCTACCTAGGTACGATTTCTAATTGGACAAATGATTCCTTATGATTAGCCAGCATATTGAGTTACTTGTCTAATAGTAAATCTTTTAGCAGTACTTCAAACAGATATTTGTGCTTTTGCAACTATTTCCCAGTGTTTTACGGAATAAAGATGACGTGCATGGGGTTCATTTTAAAATATCTTAATCTTTCAAAGAACGAATGAATAAGACATTGCATTACCCAAATGCACCGTGCAAGTTACATTGAATATTGTCTATTCTCCTGAATTACTCCCAACAAAATGGGCATTGGATCCAGTGTAATTCGACTTAAAGTCACAACTAGACATAACCAATTTTGATATTTTTCTTAAATATCAATATGACGTTAACATGGTGATGTTTGACATATTGTATGTACGAAGAAGATAATACGTCACTTGCTCACCCTCGTACGCACCATAATTCGTTGGCTTAGAATGAGAAGGTTGTATCTACGCAATCAATATTTTGAGAAAACAAGAAAAACTGTCAGACCATTTATCTTTATTTATGGAAAAACAATCTTTTTCAACTTATAGATTTATTTCTACATATAATGCATAATTAAACATGACAAAATATATCGCAACATACAATAACAATAAACTAACATAGAAGCAATAATAAAATCATTGAAATAAACAATACATGTAAAGGATGGCGCAAAAAAGAGCTACAAATACATGCAGATCTTATTTCCATTGCGGTCCTTAACAACATGTCAACATGACAACATGAAAATAAGCTCATAAGAAGCGCCTTGTTATGTAGATTTCAAATATGCATTAGTCTCATTATAAGGTCACTAACGACCTTCTCATTCTAAGCCAGCGAATTATCGATTTTATATGCAGCTACAATATAAAGCAAATTTGTCGGGACTTTTTGCTCGATATAGGCCGTGTGCTCGTATTATCGATGCTCGTCTTAACGAAGGCTTTCTGTATATATTTCAGACTGAAGACAGTCAAGCTGGGTATAGAACGTCCTCCAGCTACTATTGGAAGATATCAAATGATTAAACATGAAAACAGGGAGACTATTCCTGTCAAGATGCGGTAATTTGATTCGCTCGATCTGAATTAGAGGGCATGTCTGTTTTATATCTTTAAAATTAAATTACTTGTTGCTAACCTACAGTATATTCTTATTGTGTCATATTCATGTGATGTGCATTATATATTGTCACATGACACAATACCGATTATAGTACATAACACTATCATAATGTCTACAGTAATGTAATGTCATATAACACCATACTGTCTTTGCGTCTTTGACTTAGACCCAAATAGCTTATAAAACCCGTGGTCTACAACGTCATTTATCAACTACTCAGATGAAAGTGCTTTTTAAAATTATAAGTGGAATAACTTATTAATTTACATTATTTTCAGGGCCTACCTGCTGAAAACCGTGAGGAAACGTTACCATAGAGACGGACTGAATACATTAAACTATAAAGTGATCTCTATAAACTCTACATTACTCTATACACACATTACTGTTGATGTTGGTGAACCACCACGTGAAGCTGCTGATATAAACAATTTGTTGACTTAATATCAAGTACGAGTATGGCTTGGCCAGATTGAACTGAGACTCATGAAAGTCCGTAAGTTCGTCCAGCTATATTCGGCTGCATTCGATTCGTATGTTTATTTACTATGTACCGTTATCTCCGTATAAGGCCATATGGAGTTGTTAGTATATATTTAAATGCTTCGGAATTTTCCGGACTTGAACGAATTATACAAGGAGTCTCAGTTTAGTCTGATCAAGCTATACTCATAGTTAGACTTAATACAAACATAAATAGAGTACAAGTTCAAATATAGTGATGACTTGTACGTGAGTGGTCAAAAGGTAATGAGAGAAACGCTAAAAAATGATCGTTCTTAGTGATATCAATAAAATAAGTTTTATTTCAAATAAAAATGAATCCTCTCTTCGCCTGCAGAGTTTCATAAATTTCCATCAGTTACTGACAGAGAAATCCATTATTTTGCAACTATAGCTACTCGCTGCACATTTAATGACGTCAATGACGTCACGTACGTAAATCGTTAACTATTCGAACGTCTCATTGCTCCGAAAAAACGCTTATATCACTAAAACATTTGAATAGATTTACTTATAATTCACTATTTATTTAGAACAATTGTTCATTTGACTAAAAGCAATTCAGTGGTTATTAAGTATCAAGGAAATGTTGAATAATTATTCAATCATTTTCATTCTAAAGATGACTCTCGTATACGACGTCCGTCAAACGAGTGAAAAACAAAATTGACAGCTCATCTAATGCATTTCTAATCTGTGCTTGATATGATAGAGTTTCTCTCCCGTCACAAACCCTTTTCCACTAATGACACATAAGTATTCGTCTTGCAGACGTCTCTTCCGATGCTCTTCCGATGCTCGTTTTCTCATTTTGAGTGTTTGTTTAGACCTTAATCATGGTTATTGGAAGACCTGTATATTGTTATTTGTTGCAGAAATATTGTGTAGTTTTCAAGCCGCTACCGCCCTGTCATATATTAAAAAGGAACAAACCCACCATCATCAAAACGCTTAAATCAACTGTTCTTCTATGTTTTAACATCACGGCCTGTTAATTTTATAAGCATTCCAGAAAAATTCGATAAAATATAAGTCGAATGCTTTCCATACCATATGGCAAAAAGGGGCGACGTTTTGGTGAACGGCGACGTAGCGCGACACCTTACGTAGGGCGTTCCAAAAGTTCCAGGAAATATGGTCTATAGTATTAATCTTACGGTCAATATACTTCAAACTTTGCATTTACATAGACCAGTTCATGATGCATAGTGTGCTTTGAATTAAACGCATGAGGGTGTGCCGTACAAAATGACACGGTTGCCATAGTAACGTCAGTTATGGCTACCCGGGGCAATGTTATATTTGACCGTACGTTATTAACATGTTCTGACTAAATCTAACTCAGTCAGTCAAAGGACAAACAAAATACGTCTGCTACAATATCAGCAATACTTTATATTCTAAAAGAATGCCTCGCTTGAAGGTATGCACTTCCAGGGTCAGTTTGCAAAGTATTCGAAAGTGTCACAAAATCAAGTAGAAACGTCCAACGTAACGTCTGGCGTCTGATTCACAAAAGGCCGTACCTTCCTATTATCATCAGCAGAAGTACCACTGGCAGTCTGTAAGCGTTCATACTATGCATACATCCAACCCCATGACAAACAACGTTCTTAACAGGCTGTGTTTATAAATTCTATTTTTTCAAGTCCTAATTTTCCTGCCAAAAGACAAAAACTGATCAAAGTTCAATGATTTACTGAAATTTGACGGGTGGTTCTAATACGGCGACAAATAAACCTGAATACAACAGTGGGGCTATTAAAACTATGGTATAAATTGACCAAAATGATGTTATACCGCCCATCGCAAATGTTCTATGCAGTAATTTTAGTTCATTGTTAATTGGTAGCTGTTTGGTTGGGAGCAACGCGTATGATAGTTGGACTATTTCTACGACGTGACGTCAAAATTGCCCCGGGTAGCCATTACTGACGTAACTATGGCAGCAGTGCCATTTTGTACAGCACACCCGCATATGTTTGTTTCTTGGTATAATATGTATCATGAATTGTTCTATTTAAATGCAAAGTGTGAAGTTATTTAAGCATACGATAAACATTATAGAGCACTTTTCCTGGAACTTTTGAAATGCCCCTCGTATATTTGACGTTACATTCATAAATAACTACTTATTGTAGAACATTCCAGTTTATACGTAAACATCGGCATTAAATGCAGCAACCATAATATGACACTTTCATGGCTTAGGTATGTTTATTTCACTTTGAGGACCCAAAGGCCCATAGGTCTCTCATCTGTCTAAATGCACCAATAGAAATCCTATAGAAATCACAACTTCTTAGAAGTAAGAATAGATGATGCCACATACCAAATATGAAAGCCGTGCGACTTGATAATTAGGACAAGAATATTTTTGAAGTTTGCATTTTAAAACCCTCTTTTAGGGCCTCGTGGTCTTATTAATCAATAGACCAGAACCATTTGGACAATTTATGTAGAGGACCATTAGGTGGTGCTACAAACCAAATATCAAAGCCTTAGGTATTTTAGTTTCAGAAAAGAAGATGTTGATATTTTTTCCTTATGTAAGCCTATGTAAAACTATGTGGTGACCTCCTGGCGGAGCAAATTTTAACCCAAGTTGCATAATTTGAACAATCTTGGTAGATGACCACCAGTTGATGCTATAAGTCAATGTAAAATAGGTGACCCCCTAGTTGATGCTATATATCAAATATTAAAGCCCTGGGTCATTTGGTTTCAGACAAGAAGTTTTGAAGTTTGCATTACAAAACCTTTAGGGTCTCATGGCTTAATTAATCAACATACCGGAACCATTTGAACAACTTTGGTAGAGGTCCATACAATGATCATTCCTGCAAAGTTTTAACACATTTGCCCAAGTGGTTTAGGAGACGAAGTCATTTAAAGAAATTGTTGACGGACGGACGACGGACAAAGAGTGATCGCAAAACCTAACCTTGTCAGGTCAGGTGAGCTAAAAATGAAATCATTTGTCTCAATACATTTTGGTCATCCCACGTATCGACGCCCCAGAATTAAAGGGTAATAAGTTTAAGGAAATCGAAAAAAAGACAAATATCCAGTTATATGAGAGCAGAAGCATTCCATTTCATTAAAGTTCATTCTGCATAATCATTAATCAATCAAATCAGCATCTTGTTAGGTTTAATACTAAAATATTTGGTAAAATTCAAAACTGTCTTTCTATTTTGCAGATAATATCCCAAGAATATGCGTGTAACAAGATCGTATGTGCTACTTACGACCTCTTAAGCCATTCACAAAAGGTCGCAAGTGGTTACTTACGACCTTTTTACTCCAGCAATGTCATACATTAGGTATAGCCTCGCATTTAAATTAGATGGTGATTCGTCATTAATTAGATCATATCAGGATGAACCCCTAACCATTTTACACTCGGAAGCAGTGTGAATTATATCAATGTACATGTATTTGTATACTACTCTAGCCTAAAGTATTGGTGTTTGCGCTAATGACACACCACGTCTTTTCCCTTGAGTTAAGGTACAGTAATAATGCGTACACCAAAGTTTGAATTGTATAAAAGCAAACGTCATCGAGTGCTTGACGCCATTCATTGAATTCATTGTCGGAAATTCAATGCCTGGAAATACACAACGTAGTACATAATTAAATTCAATTGTTAATTAAAGTAATGGCCCAAATTATAGCAAATTTTAATCATCCTAATTCAATATCCTGGCAAGTTTGACTATAAAAGAGACATCGATTTGTAGTTATCCTACGCACGCAATACAAAATGTTGGGCATTTATTTAGAAAGGACTATTCACGGAGCCATCACATCGCCAATGTTATACACCAGTAAGATTTGCATAGTGGTCACACCACGTGGTCCATGACATCATTTTTAGCTAGGAACGCAATAAAATATTCAGTCAAAACATAGTTTAAACAACCATATACATATTATTCCTTGACCGATTTCAACAGACATTCTCGAGCCTAGAATGAGTTCTATCTATGTATCTTAATATTTTGAGTAAAATGTCACATTTTTGTCAGGAACAAAGTCGGCTTCTGGCGAAAACTGTGACATTTTTCTCATAAGTGATACAAGGGGACCAAAGGGAGGACCCCCTTAAATCGCCAAGGTAAAGTTGTTTTTAATCTGAAATAGTCTCGTCTTATTAATTAATTACGTTGCGATCTTGGTGAAAAAAAGCTATAATGTGAATATTTCGTGCTCGATACGCTCTTAAAAGACACTTTAACCTATGGAAATATGTTTTCACGTACCTGTTAAAAGAATTTTGCATTTGAGAATGAAATTGTTTGCACTAGTTTCAATATTGCTTTTATACTAATTTCAATGTTAAATATAGCCCCTTGGCTTACTATTTCGACCCCTTCCCATTTAGGTTATATCTCCGACTTCGAGCAATTGTGCTAGAAAAGGTAAGATGATTCACAAAATAAAGACTTAAATTAACCTGGTTTTGTAGCTTTTTTTCACCAAGATCTGAACGCAATTAATAAATAAGACGAGACTATTTCAGACTAAAAACAACTTTACTTTGGCGATTTAAGGGGGTCCTCCCTTTGGTCCCTTTGGATCACTTATGAGAAAAATGTCACAGTTTTCGCCAGAAGCCGACTTTGTTCCTGTGAAAAACCAAGTCCAATTTAATAGCAAATGTGGTATCACAGACCACAAGGATGCTCCAGATTGATCTCATGTTTTGAAATCCTAATTTTTCAATAAAATTCTTAGTAACAGATTTGTTTAGTCATAAGTAATGGCTTAAAAATGGTATATAAAGAATGTGCTATTTTCAGGTGCTTCGGATGGGGGGCTTTGCCCTGGACCCATCAGGGTCCCTGTGGCGCCCCCTAGACCCCTTACTTTTTATTACGACCCTAACCGGAAACCCTAGATGCACCCATGTTTCTTGTGTTCATGTCCAAATATAACCTCTCATACCACGTAGTATATCCACAATGAGTATACTGCTACTTTCAAGATATATTGTACAGCTGTAATTCAAGATAACACGTACATTTATATGTCTTCTAGAATTAAGCCGCTATGGAAACTTAAGTAATTCCCCCGATATATCAAACTACGCTAATATTTCCTGAGGTATTGGGATAAAGCGAAGTAGCAGATAATCAGTGATTGAGTGAACATTGAGTGTTCATTATGTCTGAAATCATTTGCCATCAGTTTAAATGGAAGAACAGTGTTATGTCATATGTGAACGTTCTCAGTTCTCGAATGGGTTTGTGTACAACAAAGTATGTGAAACACTTCGCTGCATTATTTTCCCTACTATTCCAGTAAATATAATTTTACTGGGTATCTGTGAGACTACTGTAAAATCATTAAATTTCAATGGGACAACAATTTCGTGTTTTTGTCAAAAAGACCAGTTTCATGGGGACGTAATTTCAAGGATACGGTGCCCACTTAGTCAGATACAATAGAATGATTAACATGTGTAGGGAATTTAAGTTCGTGTCACCCACGAACTCCACGCAATTAAATCTCATACGAATATTAATGATTTTACAGTATTTAAAGATTATACAATATGCAGCCAGAATCACAATTAAAGAAAGAATATTTTTCCACAGGGTAACTGGAAACATTTCCATGTTCAGAGGACACCATGGACTGTTGCGAAGGTAACAGAAGAAAGTTACATACCCGACGCGACAATCGAATCCGTGCATGAAATGTCGCAAGACAAGTGGTATGGTCATTTATCCTGCATGGAAAACTACAGAAAACTGGACGCTGTGAAAATATGTTCTGTATCCGAATGTTACACATAGTATCATAAGACTAATGAAAGTACAGGAATTTTCACAGACGTTACTTGTCCATGTCAAGTTTCCATATACACTATATTGTGTGCAATCTGACACAAGTTCAAGTCTTCTTAGAATTAATTCGTTTGATGTAAAAACTCCCATAATTTCATTGTCTGATCAAGATTCTGTAATAGCCGGAAGATACATAGAATGCACAATCATTAAATGTGATGTTACTTGTCAAAGGCGTAGAATAACACTGTGGGGAATACTATAATTAGTTATGAGTTAATGCGCTTGCTTCGGAACTCGAATTAAGTGTATAACACAAATTCTCTAGAGCTCTAGGAAAAACTAGAAAAATCCCTAAGGAAATTAATTCTACAGCAGTCTTTGTGTAGGTGAGTTCTAATTATTTGATGTCCTTCGTCCGTTGGTTTTCTATTGGCTTCTTATCTCTCTCTACGAAAGTCGATTTGATAAACTAGAAATAAATCGGAAATAACAGTAGTTGCATGAGAATGTCTGTGTGAGGAAACGCGATTACGCGAGTTGGTAAGAAAATAATTATTTTAAGAGTTTTCTATAGGCCTACGTCGATTTGCAACGGGAATAATTTGGAAAATTAGGCTTACAGATTTTTTGAGGAGTTTTATACTAATGCATTGTAGGAATTATAGCTAACTTAAGGTAGGCATATTCATATATTCTTTTATCTCTTTGTCTATTTAAATAGACATATCATATCCCCTTGGAATATTTTATTTAAAGTTCTATTAAGTCAATGGCATATTATCGATCGCGTGTTTTTCTTTGTTGTGGATTGTATTGCAGTTTATTTTGCTATTTATGACTACCGATATATGGAATTAACGGGATACCGTGGTATCATGATGTGCATAAATGTATAATTTGCGTATATCGTATATTTGTCTATATCCGTACAAAAATGTTCCTGTTATAGTGTGTCATAGAAGTATGACCAGTGTTTCAAAAACCTGTAATCTGTCAACAAAGACCACGTGTTTGGTGTTTCTTCAAAAATAAAAATCAGAAAGATCTGAACCTTGCTTCATATATGAACAAGTTTCTTGTATATTTTAAATAATGCTTTTTGTTTTGGAGGACGTTCCGCTATCATTACCTACTTTTAGGAAAACACCAAGCTTGATAAAATATTCCCCACTCATGTCAACTGAAAGCGTATGCGGCACTTGGGCAGCAAATTATGAGACAAACTCATAGTTTCTGCTCAATATCTTACACATTGTACTCGCTGTAAAACATGTTGCCGACCTATTATATTATACTGTTGCTTGGGATAGAAAATGGACCGGAAGGGTTAGTTTCAAGGTAAATAAGAAAGATCAGTTTCCCCTTTATAATGAGCTATTTGAACGAAACTTGCTTGCGTGAAGCGTCTAATTGGGATCAAAAGTGGGACCAATGTTTGTGCCACTATAACAAATATTAAACATGTTTTTGTCTAATACATTCAGTAAGGAATGAGATAGTGTGATGGTGATTATATGCAAATGTGTTAATCTCGTAAAATCAAGTCATGATGACGATGATGATTATTATTATTGTTGTTGTTATTATTATTATTATTGTTATTATTATTATTATTATTATTATTGATGACTTTGCAACATGAATGGGTTTGTGACAGCTCATGAATTTTCTACTTTCCTTGGCAACGTAATTCCAGACTGTATTGTTAATGGCAACCACATACTACAGCTTTTCTAGGTTCTATAGTTTGCCCACTATCACCGATCATAGAAAAGCCATGCCCTATAATTAACACATCATCACCAATTAGATCCTAGCTAGGGTTCGTAACACAACATTCAGAATAAAAAGCTACGTATACTCCTAATCTACTCTATGATATATAACTGATGGTATTAAGCATTGCTGTTAAGAAGTATATAACGCTGTTGTACTCAACCAAATGGTCAGTTTACACTGCAGGGCACATGCATGTAAGTATGTAAATGTCACCGACAGAAAATAAGTGTAAATCCTCAAATCGTAATGATGTAATATTTACAGAAAATAAGTGTAAATCTAATCAGGGATTACATGTTGCTTCGAGAAAACATATTGATTACGCGTAAAGCATATACAGTTATGAACTATATTCCCTATTTGATGAATTCACTAACTCTCCTAAACAAAAAATTAGATTATTTATTATACGATTTCAATGGATTATGGCGTTTTTCAGTGAAAATAACAATGACAAATAACAGTGAAATAACATTTTTGATAATTCACTGTTTTTGACGGAACTACTTTCTTCAATGAAAAAATAAATTACCTCCCTGTAATGTTTGTTTAATTACATATTTACCTCCTTGATTATGTCTGCTACTTGACAGCTGTCAAAAATGGAGTATTTTGCTGATTCTGATACCAACGGCTTTGAATTTGAAGCCTTTTTTGGCATTTATTCGAGCCTCATTCACAGGTAACTGTATCACAGAAAACGAAAAAATAACGATTTTTTTTAAAATTTAGATCTATATTTTTGTGTACAGTAAAGAAAAATATAAAATTTCAAAAAAATATTTCCCTGAAAATTCGTTTTTTTTTTCGTTTTTACAATACATTTCATTTGGCATACTGCACCTGTGACCACATTATTGACAATACTGTATCGTGAGGAATAAAATGAATCTACGAAAACTAGATCTACTGAAAATTGAGAACCTGAACAAGTGACAGTCAGGTGAAAGAACAACTATTTATGTAAGTGCTTGCCTAGAAGGGCCTTTAGAAAGGGAATAGATCCTTCTTATAAACTTAAATTTATTGGAGAGTTGGAAGGCTTATTCTGTTCTGAAATGCCAAGGTCTCAGAATGAAATCTATTGTTCCGTATTTAAAAGGCGAATTTGAAAATCTGAACGAGCTTTGAACAATTCAAATAAAAGCAATAAACACAAACCTACAATTAATTTATCGAAGCATATAGAATCCACTGCCTGTAAATGATCATACTAAATGCATTTTGAGATTCAAAATCGCATCTCGTCAAAAAATCAACATGTCGTCCTCGTTTTTCGATGTTGTGATGACGTCAAAACACATGATAAAGTCACTCTGTACGTCGATTCCCGTATTTTACTGTCAATACGAGTATTTCCCCTTACTTATCAGACTGGCAACATAGAAAAAATAAGTCTATGACGTGATAATGATTAAAAATTCCCGGCATCGTGACTTGAATTCACAATGGTGGATGACAAAACTGTTTGTTGACAATGAAATTACTCCGCGATCAAATAATTTAATAAATGCCAGTTAATTCGCTCTCAATAAAACATTTAAATAATTTTGTGCTCGTCAAATATTATATTTGTTTTATTTATAAACTTTACACATATCTTGTTTCATGTTTTGCAGAAAAATACTACAGCAAATAGTTGCACTACTTTCAGTGGAACATCTGTTTAAAAAACTGAATTTGGAGCGCCCCATGGGGCGAGGTTCCAAGAGGGAATTGAAAAATATTAATAATATGATTAATTACGCATATAATAAACAGAAAATTTGTTGATTTTTGGTGTAAGATAGAATTTTATTTCACTCGTGATCACATAAATCTATATATTCACTCGTGGCTACGCCACTCGTGAACATATTGATTTCTGTGATCACTCGGTGAAATAAAATTCGATCTTACACCAAAATCAACAAATATCCTCTATAACATATACTCAAGTTTTGTTAAATGAGTTTTAAAACTGGAGGGAATTTCAGAAACATATTTACTTAAAGTGATGTTCCGGGATAGTATTATTTCTGATATGTTGCAAAGACCCCACATTTACAGCAAATTCAATGTTTATTTCCCCTATTCACGCCCTAATTAGCATAGGGTCATTAATTTCTCTCTGACTTGGAGAGTCGTCGTGTTTTAACACAGGTTGCAAAATGCAACTCTACGTCAGTACGTCACTTCTCCAGTGGAACGTTGTTAATGCTGGATACATTAATGCTGTTATCGTTTTATATTATTTGTCAATAAAAATCCACCAGTGTAATAAAAACAATATTGTAAGACTATGCATGAAAAAGAAGTTAGAACATTTGCAATACTAGACCCATTGAAAAATAAACAGGCGAAAGAAAGATTGATCCATAATCTAGGTACTGAAACCATGATCATTTAGGACACTTAGAGCAATTAATTCTAGTTCTTCCTCATTATATCCTGCTTCCCAGTGATACCCAACTTCTAACTTCCAGATAAATCCTGAGTGTCATCTTATGATAAGAAGGCATTATTAATTCATTCCAATTAACAGTCAAAATGATACAAAATTACTAAATACATGCAAATTAAGTATGCAGGACACCATGATCGTACACGCAGACCTTGATCATGGACCCATAGATATGTAATCAATGTTTAAACCATATGACTTAAATATTAGACCGAACCTTTCATTGAGTCGTTGACAGGAGCATCTTGGTCTAATATAATAACACAACCCTTGATCCCTAACATGACATTAAAACGCGAACAGGAGCAAATCTAAAACAATACATTTATTTCATGCTTACCGTGGTTTACGGCAGAATAACTGTGGATTATTCCCCGATAATTACATTCACAGTCGATATTTTCACTTGAACGGACTACTTTTTAAACAAATTTCCCCGCCACCAAAAATGAAAAAATAAGCATTTTCTCATGTGATCTAAATCTTTAACAAATAACAGAACACTATCTATACATAAACAAAACATTTGAAGTATACAGTGACTCATTTCCTTATTTTAAGCTATTTGAAGTATGAACTAAATAAAATACAAAATGTATTAGTATTTTACGATGTGTGATCGTGAGCAGCTGAATTATATTTTCACTCGTGGCGTCGTGAAAATATTACGCCAGCTGCTCACTCGCTGAATATCGTACGATCATACACGGTAAAATACAAATATCCTCTATTTCATAATGTTTGTGAAACTATTGACTACATCAGATAAAATGGACCATAAATACTACAAACTTGTTTGAATAACAGAACAACAAATATATATTGTACTTCAATTTCAGCTTCCAGAAGAGTTTTACCATAATAGACAAGGTCTGGAACAAATGGAGCTTCATGAAATGCCAATAATGAGAAAGTAATAAAAACATTACTTTAATAGTGCTGCCGCTCATGCTGAGTTTTGAAATTGTGTGCCGACTGTCAGTGACGTTGTTTCTATCGTTCACGTAGCCAAATGATTAGTTATACTCTTAGATAAATACAGAAAATTGGAAAATTCAACACGTGTTGTTTTGAAGTATGCCGGTATCAAAAAGACTATTGTATCACAGACTTGGAATAATTAAAGTGTTTTCTTTTAGAACCAGAATGATGTTCGAAAAATGTTCAAAAAGAAAGATGTCATTCGGACGCTATTCCTTTTACTAGTGATACTGGTGATTGTCATAACGCTTTCACAAATTTTAGTTGTTCATAAACGCAACCATCATAAAACTAAACCTCGTGATTCTACACGTTTGCAAACAGAACAAGCCATGGTTATACGCTTGGAAAAGAATATGGAAGCTATGATGAAGAAGAATTTTTTACCAACGGACAAACACCGTAATTACTTACTGGCAACGATATATTCACAACGTATTCGACAGAAATTAACTGAATTATCACATCGGACACATGGGACTATGAAACATGAGCGACTTTCAGAGGATTCATTTGCTGCATTTAGGGAGAGAAAACTGCGATTTCATGACATAGCAGACAATGATGTTGTAACACATGAGGCACATTCACGCCATAAATTGCAACAGTTTATTGAGGACAGTGCTAGCAAATTCTATGATGCTGTCAAATTACCGTGTGATGATAAAAATAGTACTGATCATGGAATTATAAATACTGTTGGAATAAAACAAACACAAAGAGCTGCTGGAACAAACATATTGACAAACGGAGGTCGATTTATTTCTGGCGATCGACAATCGTTTACTGTTCCACAATGTCAGGAATCACCAGACAGTCTGGGTGAGCATGTCATAATTTGATTTCTGTTTCCGACGTGTTGTATCATTTATTTATGTTAAATGGGCAGTTATACTGGTATTATTGAAGTATATTTGTATAATATACGACTACAGAATGTTTTAATGTTCTGGTTAGACTATATGTTTGAAAAACTGTCTGACAATCCCTCTTTACTTTTGGTAAAAGAAGCCTTTTCAACTTTAGTTTGGTCAACATGACAAGTTCCGATTTTCATTACAAAAGGCTCATAAGAAGCACCTTATGATGTAGATTTCAAATGTACATTAGTCTTAAAGGGTCGTGAATGGCACTTACGACCGTCTCATTCTAAGCTAGCCATATATCTAGAGTGTTCATGTTGCATCTAATGGCAGGCAAGCCCACTTAGCTCAGTCGACAGAGCTCGAGACCCCGATCTCAGTGTTGCGGGCTCGAGTCCCAGAGATGACTGAATAAATTTACTGAAAGTCATCCGGGTGATACTTCAAACCTAGGTCACGTGTATGATGCTATACATCGGGCAGGTAAACGAACCAAGAATGCTTCATTACCTTACGGGTATTCTGTATTATGCACGACGACCAATATTTCATGTTACAAATTGCAGACGGATTTTTGTAGTTATTACATGTTAATCATTGGATGTACTATCCTATTATATCTCCCCTGTATCCATCCTTATAGACCATTCTGACATGTAGTGGCATTTGTATTGCTTGGCTATTTTGACCTGATCCTGACCTTTATGCAAGAATATATTACAAGGTTCTTGCTTTGAATATATCAATTTCCACAAGCAAATCGTGAAATGTCGGTATTTCAAATTTGTGTTTGTATTATATATTGAGCGTCTTCTTGATACTCCCCGACTATGAAAACATACAATTGGTTTGTATCGTAGATAATATATCGACTGTTAAATAATGCTAATCAAAAGGTCAGGCTCGTGTCAAATTAGCCAAGCTATACTACTAAATGACACGTTGCAGAGACTTGTTAGGAAAACCTTACCATAGCTTCTACTTAACAATTGAATAACAAGACTAATATAAACCTTACCATACCATCTACTTAACAATTTAATAACAAGACTAATATTAAGTCCACGGGTAATAATGATGAAGTAATATCCATGGATAAGACACGTGAACTGGCATCCGCCTCATCTTACGTATATTAGTATATCATATATTGATATCTAAGCCAATCTAAGCTGACAGGCTACACACTTTATGAGGTCCCTGAAGGACATGATCTTATTATTGAAGGTTTATTTGAGTTGTATTTGATGAATGAGTAGAATTCGCGTTATTTTGTAATTATGTTTTCCGACAATATAATTGTATTACATGTAATATACTGGTATCTATCATATCCATTGTACATTAGTACCATAGTAAATGGTGCTTGTAGTCAGTACATGACGATGGCTTAGAATGAGAAGGTGGTAAGTGCCACTTACGACCGTATAAGACTAATATTTGAAAACTACATCATGATGCGCTTCTTATTAGTCTATTTACATGAAAGACCGAACTTGTCATGTTGACCAAACTGAAGTTTAAAAAGGTTGTTTTATCATAAGTAAAGATTGATTGTCTGACAGTTTTTCTTGTTTTCTCAAAATATTGCTTTTGTAGTTACGACCTTCTCATTCTAAGCCAGCGATGTACGTATAAGTCTATGATGTATAAAATACATAAATAAGTAAGTAAGTAAGTATAAAATACAGGATGTACGTAAACATTATGCCTAACATCAAATAATTATGAAGCGCACATTATATCTTCCCAAACGATAGGAGCGTCTACAGGACATGTGTGGTACACAGAACATCTTCACTTACTTAGTATATGATCAAATATACGTACCTTAATTATTGGACAGTCTGAATGCACCTTAAACTGATTTTGGATTTTTCTGTACAGGGTATAGAGAACCTGTTATATTTATGAAGTTTTGATTCATGTAACAAGTACATTAACTATTGTTCGGCTCCATTTTTTAAAATTAAATGAATCAACATTTTGCATGCGTTGTCCGTAGTTTTCGCGATAATTTATTTGTACTAAATAAACGTTTATAATCAAATATGTCAACAGTTAAGACATAAATGCAAAAGAACCGACTTCTTAACCATTCGTGATGAAGTTTATGTTATTGATTAGGTTGGATATGAATGCTTAATACTACGTTCACAAACATAACTAATTCGTGAGGTTTAGTGTTTAAAAGCATTTGGAATATCGTAAGGTTTCATTAAAAGTATTTTATCAATAATATAAATTAGTATTTACTATTGAGAACTAGTTTAAGACATGAAATGGTACTGACGCATTAATTTTAAGCTTGTGCATACTATCATAAATTTTGGTCCGGAGCATATCTTGAAAACTATCTAAGATATTGACTTGAAACTTGAAATATAAATGGTAATTTGTAGAAGTGCAGTGACCAACAACCATAACTCTGTCTGTTTTACATTTTGAATAATTTCCCCTAGAACAAATATGTTTCTCCTTATTACACTAAGCCGTGTTTTGAAGTCAAAATGAAAGAAAAAAGTGTTTGCTCCGGTTGGGATTGTCCACGATCTATAGAAAAATTGTCAATTACTGTAACCATAATATTTCAACCTTAACCATAGATGAAACACTAACATTCTTAATATATAGCATGTGTAGTAAATACTAGACTTCTATAGGACATGCCCCGCGGTGGTAATTTTTATACGAAATCATAAAGCCATGCAATTTCTTATTTTTATTCCAGAAGGATCGCTACGTGTTACTCAGACTATTGCTCAAAATGAAAATGAACTGGACGAAGCATTTTCGGATATTAAACACGGTGGAACTTGGAAACCAACAACATGCGTGGCTAGACATCGTACAGCTATCATCCTTCCATTTAGAAATCGTGAAAATCACCTGAGGATATTGCTATATTACCTTATACCAGTTTTGAAAAGACAGTTAATAGAATTTAAGATCTTCGTGGTTGAACAGGTAGGTGGTTTCTTTTTAACATTATTGTCTTGTGTGAATCGATGTGTCACAATACTAGTACTGTAGTGTGATATGTCCATCTATGAGATATAATGAGTTCGAACTAAATAATTCTAACTTAATTAATATTTTTATTAAAAAAACCCAATGATATAGGGGCGGTGGCCTAAAGATAGTTCGATATTCCCGGGTTTGGGTTCTGTATCTCGACGTTGGTTGCGCAACAACCAGGAGAGGAAAAGTAATACTATAGATATTCCGAATCGGATTTTCTTAGGTAGACTAATGACCAGGGCAAGTTAAATGTCAAATGGTGACAAAATGGCTGAGCTACCAAAACCGGTCCTCGAAAAGTGGTAGCTTAACTCTGTTAACTTATAAAAAAGATTAGACATTTTTTCTATACACCCCAAAAGGAAGAAAGAAATTATATAGCGCCTCCCATCGTACTATCTTGTGTATATGAAAGACGTATAAGCTGTATGATGTTTGACCACAAATTATTCTAGACGCCATATCGATAAAATACATGCAGTTTTATTTCTACACTTATCGATTTTATGATCAACAGAAACTATATAACTAAACAGATGTCGTGAAGCTCTTTTCCTTATTTTTGGATATTATTTTGTCAGACTACTATTTAAGACATAAACTTTCAGCATTCCCAAGGGAAACCAAATGAAAAAAATACGTACCATCTGAAGGTCTGTATCAGCACTATTACAAACAATGGGACACATTGCGCACAATTTGACGGTTTGTCACAAAAATACAAACAAAAAAGGAACACATTGTGTACAATTTGACGGGCAGGCACTATACTGATACAAACTATAGGAACACATTGTGCACCATTTGACGATCTGTCTCAGGACTGATACAAACTATAGGAACACATTGTGCACCATTTGGCGGTCTGTCATTGTACTGATACAAACTATAAGAACACATTGTGCACCATTTGACGATCTGTCTCAGGACTGATACAAACTATAGGAACACATTGTGCACCATTTAACGATCTGTCTCAGGACTGATACAAACTATAGGAACACATTGTGCACCATTTGACGGTGTGTCACTGTACTGATACAAACTATAGGAACACATTGTGCACCATTTGACGGTGTGTCACCGTACTGATACAAACTATAGGAACACATTGTGCACCATTTGACGGTGTGTCACCGTACTGATACAAACTATAGGAACACATTGTGCACCGTTTGACGGTATATAGTCAGGAAATGCATCTTGAACTGTGCAGATACCAAGTAGTTTTTTTGTCTGGACTCTCCAAACAGAAGTACATTAGTTTACCAACATCTGAACACCAGTTTACCGTGTCATACTTCGAAAATTTAGGGAAAGTTCAAAACTCCGAAAAAACAATGTGGCCACTTGTAAAGTATAACATGGATTGATTTTAGCACGAAATTGTCTTATCATCCCAATGTTGCACCCGGTCGGTATTTTGCTTTTTTTACTAACGCCGCTTACGGCGACGTTTTACGAGATTGCATGCTTTCGTCCCCCGGATATTGCGGACATTTACTGTGTATTAGACAACAGGTGCTTAGCATGTGGATATGATCCCATGGCCCTTCTACCACCCATTTTTTAAAATATCAAATCTATGTTACCTATTAGTAGATTAATATGATTTATTTTTTATTTGAGGGGTTGTAGAGGGGTCATGGGGTCATATCCACATGCCAAGCACCTGTCCTGTGCTTTAGACTTGACCGAATTGCATCAACCCCATTACTAACTGGTTGTACATGTAGTGTTCATATGGACGCGCTACCGTCTCCAATTGTGCTTGTTCCCCTATCGCATTGATACAGGATTCAGTTTATGGTGTTTTAAGTCATTACGAATGTGTTAATATGCATGTGATGAGTCAGGAAGAAAGAAATGATCCACATGGGAACATTAACATGCAAACATTCAGCCAAACAAATTAATGAAATTTGCTTAATGTCTTCATGTTATATTGGGTAAGAAAATAAAATGAAAATTTGGCTGTTTGGCATGTTAATTATTCACTCTTTTTGCGTGCGTCTTTTCTAGCGGAATTTGAGATGAGTGTAAAGTTGAGTGTAAGTTATAGAGAACAGGGTTAACATAACTCAACATCAGCGTCTATTGACAATAAGTACAAAATATAGCGTCTGTTTGATTAAGCATTATTGATTGACAATTTTTGCAATACGTTACGCTGTAAATAAATTCATCAATATCCTACACATAAGTGTCAATAAATCACCAACAACTCAGTTATAATCTGACTCAGCAACCGTCCTTTATTGTTCTTAGTTACATCGTTTAACTAGTTACGAAATATTTCGTCGACAGCACTGGCCTTCAAATTACCAAGGTAAACGTAAATATGTAATTATGACGCTATACCTGTTACGTCGTTTTTTAAAAAAATAAAAATTCGGTATTACACCAGAATTCAAGAATTTTCTGTTTATTACATGTTTATGCGTTTATTATTTGTTAGCAATGTGTTATCGAGATTTATCTCTGAAAATAAAAGTGAAAACAATAGTGTATCATTTTCTCAGTTCCGGTAGCTGATTCCAGTACCACAAAGAAAAAGAAACGCAACCCATTAACCGAGTAATTAAAGCACATAGTCAACAGAAATTTGTTTATTTTGGGTGAAAGATCTTTTTTACTTAGTGATTACAGAAAGTTTACGAGGGGCTACGCCGCATTGATTTATGTCATCATTGGGTGAAATAAAATTCAACAAGTATCCTCTATCAATTTCTCTAATATTGGTATGTTGAAATTGGCTAAATTGACAAACTCACATTGAAATTGGAACGTCATGATGTGACAAACTGACATTTATGGTGCCATAATGACGTTACGCATAATTTGAAGCCATGTGCTGTTGACGTATATATTAATTTTCTTTCTGTATGGTAATAGAACCAGCTTTACTGTTGTTTTCACTGGGTTTTCACTCGTTAATCTCTGTAATTCAGTGACAGCGAATCAAAAAAAAAATCCCATACTCCAGACAAAATTCCATTGTGTCATTACGTGTTGCGACTACCTAACGTTATTTAAAGAAACAATGAATATTTAACTGTGTTTTATTATAGCTGTGTTTTATGTAGCTGTGTTTTATAATGAATATATGTATGTAGCTGTGTTTTATAATGCATATGTAGCTGTGTTTTATAATGAATATATCTATGTAGCTGTGTTGTATAATGAATATGTGGCCGTGTTTTATAATGAATATGTAGCTGTGTTTTATAATGAATATGTGGCCGTGTTTTATAATGAATATGTAGCTGTGTTTTATAATGAATATGTGGCCTTGTTTTATAATGAATATGTAGCTGTGTTTTACAATGAATATGTGGCCGTGTTTTATAATGAATATGTAGCTGTGTTTTACAATGAATATGTGGCCGTGTTTTATAATTAATATGTAGCTGTGTTTTATAATGAATATGTGGCCGTGTTTTATAATGAATATGTAGCTGTGTTTTACAATGAATATGTGGCCGTGTTTTATAATGAATATGCAGCTGTGTTTTACAATGAATATGTAGCTGTGTTGTATAATGAATATGTAGCTGTGTTTTATTGAGTAACGCACTCGTGATTTAATTTTCGCATCCAAACGAGTGCATATATATTTTACCACGCAATGCAGCAATGTTTTATTCATTATTTTGTAATTTTCTGCAATTTATAGCACAACACTATTCTTTCACATGAACGTTACGTTATTTGTCATATTATATGTCAAACATGACGTCACCAATCAGCTGTGTTTTATTGCGAAATAAGATGTCACACTAGTAATATTTCTTCCTATCAAAGCAATGTAAAATGACTCAACTCAGGAAAGGACACATCATGAACTATATCAATTAAACACTCTTAAATGTTGACTTTCAGGCCATATTTGAACAACATAAATGAAATTTGGTCAACAACCGACGGTTTCCACATTAAAACAGCACTTGAAGAGACATAATCCACTTTTAAAAGGAACTATCTTTAAGTTAGCAAACTGCAAGACCCGGAAGCAGTATGACAACATAAAACACAACTAGTTAATCATTAGTTGAATATACGTGAAAAATGTTAATTTCACCTGCTATGGTAGAATAAGAATATCTTAACCTAGAACAAGTCCGAACTACCTTAAAATAACGAAATATTGTTACCCTTGCTCGTACAGAACACCATATAAAATAACACCATTTTTATAGCACTACTTGCTTTATGAAATTGAATTAGTGAACATTGATTAATTTGTGAAACTTGAATGTTTACAGATGGCAAGATAAGTTTGATATTAATATATACTTTGTTCTCACTATTGCAGCATGGTAACATGACATTTAACAAAGGTCGCTTGATGAATGCTGGCTTTATGGAAGCTTGGACTTTGTGGAACTTCGACTGTATAATATTTCATGACGTCGACCTATTACCTGAAAATGACCGAAACATGTACACATGTGGTGTGAATCCACGTCATATGTCTATAGCAGTGGATAAGTTTAAATACAGGTATGGAGAAATTGTTAAAAGTATATACTTGCGTCGTTGTCCAGGAAAACCTGCTATTTTGACAAACATATCGATTTTGAGATTTTCCATATTTAAAGTTTAAAGAATAATCGTAATGAAGAAAACAAATTGTGTTGATATTTTGAATTTTAAGAAATTAAAGCTGCTCTTGTACAGTCAATATTCGGAGCTTTTTTGCACAAATGTCATTCGAACGTTATTTGACGTAATTGTAACAAGTTTTTCCATAATTGCGCCATATAATCAATTGTTGACAAAAAATCTTCAAATATCATCACGTTTTAGAATAATGTTCTGATTATCAAAATAGACATGTGTTGCACGTTATAGAACTTTTTTCAAAGCCTTGTTTTATACAATAATTGCACGATGCCAAAATAGCAGGTTTTCTTGGAGAACGGCTTATATGTATAGTTGATATATTTTAATGACAAAATTATTGTGATAACAAATTATTCGAAGTGTCAATTTATAAAATACGATATTATAGTTACTCGCATAGGTACACTGTGTCTATACTGGACAAAGCCAAAAACGTGTTTGATATTGCCCGACCCTTGTAAACAGATAAACGCCATAAGGGACAAAGTTTTGCAAATACGGAGTTTCGGGAACATGGGGGATCTCATGAACATTTGCACTCTTGAGAAAAACTATGTCAATGGCTACTTCGTGTGAAGACATATTATTCAGCAGCAGCATGGCATCCAACAAATTGTTGCCTGTCTATGATTGTCAGACCACTTGTTCAAATTGAGAAGGAATTAACCTTTGCTAAACTTAGCATTTATGCATTGTCCATATTATACAAGAAATTAAACGGTAAAAACTAGATTTACAAAGGAAATGTCGTATATCCCGTCCCCTAGCTACAGTTTGTAATGATGTTGGTCTGCCTTTGCAGGCATATATTTGGTTATGGGTCCGTAGAATGAGTTACAAAATGAACCATTGTCTCGTTAATGACTATTTACATTGTGTATGTAGTAAACGATCGACTTTTGAATTCAGAAAACGGTTTCGATTATTTTTGACAATGTACAAGGCTTGATTATTGGCGTTTTACATTACCCAAACGACACATATATTTTCTGTAATCGGCTTGAGAATGGAAAGAATAGCTTCTAATGACATGCCAGAACTTTATCGTAGTGCATCATTGTAAATCTTTATCCAGTACCCAAATAGTATTAATTTTGATATTGTAGGGGGTGTTACGATACTTGGATGTAGTGCATGGGGTGCATTTCAAAATGAAATTACTCCACAATTAGTTTTTAAATAAGATATCGCATGGTACAAATATAATTAGATAGTGTATTGTGTTGCCATATTTAGCATTCAACTATTTAATAAGGCCGTACAAAGTCACACAAAAGTGATATTTTCCCAATCATTTTAGCATAAGTATAACATTAAGTGAAATTTTCCCAATCATTTAAGCATTATTATAACATTAAGTGACATTTTCCCAATCATTTTAGCATTAATATAAACGAGTAGACTGATTAATCGCTCCGTAATTATAGATAGACTAAACGGATTTCAAATTGTCAGGAAGAAATATTACATGAAGCTAGTTCGAGCATCTTTGCTATAAAGTTCACTAATTCTGTCTAGCCTGCTTGCGGTGAGCAAAATATAGTCGCTACATTAACGGCCGTCCGTCCGAGTTTGCCCGGGTCATAACTTTGACATGTATTGACCAAACTTGCCAATATTTGGCACGAATGATGAAGATAAGGAGAAGGAACATTCAATCACTTTTTGATTGGAAGACTGGATGCTAATTCGTGTGACAATTATTATAAAGATTGTGAGTATAAGAGTAGCATTTATGGTTTGACACAAGTATACACCGTTATTTCAATACTTCTAACATAATGCTGTTTCACGCCCGGTGCACAGTTCACAAATTGTTTTGTCATCATTTTTCATCTAACCCTATCATCAGACCGCCACGCATGTTACAGACAGATGTTTGCAAACCAGGAGAAGTTTGGCACGGATTTGTGTCACAAACTATAAACACTATAGTAGATAAGTAATTGATTTCGTGACGGATCAGTCTTATACCATACATAATTTATAGCACAGAAATTACTTTATAATATGAATATTGTGGGAGAAAATGACAGACTGAATGCTCCAATATAGATCTGATGTATTGATAGAGACATATATACGTATAACACTCACAGTTCGCGTGATGTATTCTAGTAGTACTTTATCCCATGGATTCACTCTTATACTGAACTGACACGTATTTATAGGATTACGAACAGCAGCAAACATTACTTTAGTGCATTTGAGACTAGGCTGGACCCCAAAACACCTTAACTATCTTAAAAATATATTTGCCAATTGGATAAAAAAATAGTATATTTAAATAAATAAACCTTAATAATTATCATGCAATGTAACGGATTTTTGATCCTCACAAAAGTGAACTTTGCATTGACTATCAATTGGTCCAATATAACTGTACACTATGTAACACATAAGAGACTGTTGCAAATTTATACAAAGGCACAGGCATTAACATTTACTCTAGTAAGGTAGTTTATAGAAACGTGGATAAATTGTGCCGAAACCCTGGTGAATGTACGTAATCAAGTAGCTTGTGAGGAGATCACAGAGAGACATGGGGATACTTACACCATTACTAAACTGAAATTTGAAAACTGTTCCCAGACAATAACAAGTAGTTCGTAGCTACTTCTTCACTAATAAATGCTATCAGATACGAAAAAAACCGGAAATAATATTAAAACTATCAAAGGGCAAATTACTGATTCACGAACCTCGTAAATTCATATTAGACATGATTAGTTGAGATTTTACTCCGTACATCATTACGTTTATTTAAAGTTACAGCGATATATAAGAGCTGCTATCAGTTGTACTTGAAATACTTTAGTGCTGTATTTAACACTAATAGTACATATTGTTAGACAGTTGTTAGCTGCTTGTTCTCGGTTAAGAAATTGTCATAAATTACCCAATATGGCATTGAGGTAGGACGCGCGCGCTTCGGGATCGATAGGTCCCGGGTTCAATGTCTGTCTGGACCACTGGTTAATTTCTCTGATTAAGAATAACTCATATGATCAACTCCACCAAAGTGTAAATTGTTACCTGTGAGGGCAGTATCTATTCCTGGGCGCCGAAGGTCGATGTTGGCTACAACACCCACAGGCGAGAAATAGTCTCCAGGGAGACAAGAACGTAGGTTTCCATAGGTAGCCCAATGGTCAGGGGAAGTTAAAATGTCAAAGGATGCTTAAGCGGGGAAACAGCTGAAAAAAGCCCCTGAAAATTGGTAAATTAACTTTTTAATACGTACATGTACTAAATTATGTACGTAGCCAAGGCAAACGAGTAAGTCCATCTATTGCTGCATATACATAGGCGGATCCAAGGGGTGGACCCGGCGTACGCCCCCCCCCACAGATGGCCAAAGTGTAGTTTTTATGTGTCTCAAATAGTCTCATTAAATGCAATTTGCCTTAAGAAAAAAGTAAAATGTGAATCGCTCGGCTCGCAAAACAAACTTTAATCTTTAAAAATACACTATCACGTACCAAAAACAATGCCTTAAATTCGAAAAAGGAGTTGTAAGGCAAAGTCTTTACCAGTGTCGATATTGCTTTTAGACAAATTTCCATGTTAAATAAATCCGTACTATTAAAAAGTCCTTCCCATTTATGTTAAATCTCAGAATTCGTTCAGTTGTGCTAGACAACGTATGATGGTTTACAAAATAAAGACTTCAATTAGCCTGGTTTTGTCATACCCTATTTACCAGCAAATATGGTCTCTCAGACCACCAGAATTTACCAGATTGATCCCTTGTATCGAATATTTTCCCGGGAAAGAGAGCTGCCCCGGACCCTCTCCTTTTGCTATGAGATTCTAAATACCATTAATTTTGTAAGCAAAAAACATTTATTCAGTAGAGATAATAACTTACGTCAACTTTATATATATTTTTTCCGATTTTTTCAGTATTTCTGTAATATTTGTTTTAATCCCCGGGACCCCAGCTAATTTATTACGCCCCTCCCCAACCGGAATTCCTGGACCCGCCTATGAAAATAGACAAAATCATATTTAGTATATTATACTTTGTTTCGTATAAGCCCAAGTCATAATCTAATATAATCATATTTTTTATTTTGATAAGGATATTTATTAAAGTGTACTGTATCTAAAAGTAAACAACAAAGTCTACGATTCTATTTTTTGTACAATCAATTATAATGGCACAGTCACCTTTCTTTTTGTCAATTTTGTAGTAAAATCGCATTCTAGATAACAAGGGACTCATATGTGCCCTACATTGATCATCTGATTTTTTGTAGTATTCCTTATACATGTATATTATCAGAGTGGAGTCGGTGTAATCCTAAGTCATATAAACAACCATTATAAATGAGTGTAGGAGACCTATTTAGTAATAGTTAATATCGCGAAAACTGAATGACGACGCAGCCTCTAGTTTAGGCATAGTGTGTTTTCATATTATTTGCTCTGTGGATTACAGTTAAACCAAATGATCCGTCTTCTCATATATCATAGATAATATCCTTACAAACATTTCGACCGCTTATATGATGATCCAATACAAAACGTGACCTCTAGTCGTAAATAAGGAACATTATGCGGCAATAATGCGCATTATGTAACTACTATATGAAACTTAAAGTAAGCTTTTTACGGTAAACGTTTTTTATTATTATTTTTTGCACAATTACCTTAGGGTATTGTTTCCATGGCAAAGCAGTATACATAATATTTTATATCCCAACTTTGGAGAATACATCGTAATTGAGTATTTAAACTCGCGACTGAAAATATGCTGATGAATTTTTACAACACTAGACAAGAGACTGGAGAATATTGGAATTGTGGCCAAAGTCTGCGCGTTGTCTAGTTATTAATTTGGGTGAACACTCTTATATTCTCACTGGAATAAAATGCAGACAATAATGTTATAGCGATCAATACACTACAAGTAAAATAAGCCGACAAATACTAAATAAAATGTTTCCCGACCGAAGGGAGACGCATTGGTTGTGTACTAGTCGTGTGCCAATGTATTAACGTGATTGATGTTCGGCGGATTTATGGTTAAGTCGTTACATATACCCTATTGTCTTAACACGATTGATGTTCGACCATATTGGATAACATCAACATCATAAAAACATATGTCCTGAGGCTCGTTTTCGAGATACGTGGTTTTCAAACGACCTACTATGCAAATATGGCACCGTCATACTCATTTGAAATCATACTGAAATTTTTGAAATTTTGATTTACGAAATTTTGAAAGTCTGACAAGCATGTGACAGTGACAAACTCCTATTTGAGGAGCATCGCCCGTCTGTAACAACTCTTGTTTCACAATGTTTCAGATTGCCTTATTTCACTTTGGTTGGTGGTGTATTCAGCATTAAACGAGAGCATTTCTTGAAGGTGAATGGATATTCGAATCTATACTGGGGCTGGGGTGCCGAAGATGATGACATGGCTTACAGGTATGCTATTTATTAGTACTAAATCCCGGAAATTACTTTTGGTGAAACTATTCCAGAAATATTTTTATGAATGCTTTTCATCATGATAGTATACAGTATATATCGCCGGCTTAGAATAAGAAGAACAATATGTGAACATTGAATACAGGACTAACATTCATACAATGTAAACAATATATAACTATTGACTACAGGCCTAACATTCATACCATGAACACAATATGTGAACATTGAATACAGGCCTAACATTCATACCATGAACACAATATGTGAACATTCATACTATGTAAACGTTATGTGAGCATTGAATACAGGACTAACATTCGTACTATGTAAACGTTATGTGAACATTGAATACAGGACTAACATTCGTACTATGTAAACGTTATGTGAACATTGAATACAGGACTATCATTTGTACTATGTTAACGTTATGTGAACATTGAATACAGGACTAACATTCGTACTATGTAAACGTTATAAGTTACCAATTTTCTAGGGCTCTTTTCAGCTGTTAGGCCGCTCAAGCACCCTTTGACATTATAACTCCCCTGGTCATTGGGCTACATATGGAAACCTACACTCGTGTCTCCCTGGGGAGACTATTTCTCTCCTGTGGTGTGGCAGCCAACATTGATCTGCGGCGCCCAGGAATAGACACTGCCCTTACAGGTACCATTTTACACCATGGTGGAGTGGAGCTGTTGGTCTTGCTCAGAGATTTTAACCAGTGGTCCAGAGGAGGATCGAACCCGGGACCTCTCGATCCCGAAGCGCGCGCCCTACCTGTAGGCCACCGCTCCCCACTCCCTGTTATGTAAACATTGAATACAGGCCTAACATTCATACTATGTAAACAATATGTAAACATTGAATACAGGCCTAACATTCATACTATGTAAACAATATGTAAAAATTTAATACATGCCTAACATTCATACTGTTTTACTGTATATATTTCAGACTGAAGACAGTCAAGCTGGGTATAGAACGTCCTCCAGCTACTATTGGAAGATATCAAATGATTAAGCATGAAAACAGGGAGACTATTCCTGTCAAGATGCGGTAATTTGATTCGCTCAATCTGAATAGGAGGGCATGTCTGTTTTATATCTATAAAATTAATTTACTTGTTGCTAACCTAGAGTATATACTTTTTGTGTCATATCAATTTGATGTATATGTAACATGGTGTCGTACCGATTCAAGTACTGTAGAGTAACATAACACAATCATAATGTATGCAGTAATGTAATGGAATATAACACCACACTGTCTACAGTAATGTAATAAAACTCGACCATACTGTCTGCAGTCATGCAATGGCATATAACACCACACTGTCTGCAGTAATGTAATGTCATATAACACCACACTGTCTACAGTAATGTAATGGCATATAACACCATACTGTCTACAGTAATGTAATGTCAAATAATACCATACTGTCTACAGTAATGTAATGTCATATAATACCATACTGTCTGCAGTAATGTAATGTCATATAACAGCACATTGTCTGCAGTAATGTTATTTTAATGTCATATAACATCATACTGTCTACAGTTATGTAATGTAGCATTACGCCATTTTAACTGCAGTAATGTACATATAATGTAGTAAAAGACCATACCGTCAGCTTTAGTATAATATTGCATACCAGTGACTTGTCTCCAGTTGACCTATAAAGTTTAGCGAAGGTATGGTGTTTTGAATTATTTGCATGAAGGTTGTTGCTATCCAAACAGCTCTATTATTTTTTTTACAAATAAAATAATCACAAATGTAGAAAGCAAATACCCGTTAGGTGCACAGAATCACTGTATTGGATACATTTAGATAATTGAAAACCATGTGCCTATGACTAAGACCTAAATATCTTATACAATCCGTAGTCTACAACGTCATTTATCAACTAAAATGATGTGTTGAATAACTTATTATTTTACATTATTTTCAGGGCCTACCTGTTGAAGACTGTGAGGAAACGTTACCATAGAGACGGACTGAATACATTAAATTATAAAGTAATCTCTATAAACCCTACACCACTCTTTACACACATTACTGTTGATGTTGGTGAACCACCACGCGAAGCTGCTGATATAAACCATTTGTTGACGTAATATACGTGTCATCATAGTTTGATTTGACACAAACATAAATTATGTGGTAGTATAAATATAGTGACGACTTGCATGTGGGGTGACAAAGTAAACATAGTGAGAGAAATGCTCTAAAATGATAATTCTACGTGATATCAATAAAACATGTGTTTACTTCAAATAAAAAGTGCACCCTCTCTTCGTCTGCAGAGTTTCATAAATTTCCTTTAATTACTGGCAGAGATATTTATTATTTTGCAACCTTGAGTACAACGACTCGCTGCACATTTAACGACGTCAATGACGTCACGGACGTAAATTGTTAATTACTCAAACGTCTCATTGCTCCGAAAAAAACCCGCTTATATCATGTGCGATAGATTTTTTTATAATTTAGTATGTATTTAGAACAATTGTTCATTTGACTTAAAGCAATTCAGTTGTTATAAAGTTTCAATGAAATGTTAGATAGAAATTCAATCATTTTCATTCTAAAGACGACTCTCGTATACGACGTCCGTCAAACGAGTGACAAACATAATTGACATCTCATCTAAGGCATTTCTAATCTCGGCTTGATATAAAAGAGTTTCTTTTCCGTCACAACCCTTTTCCACTAATGACACATAAGTATACGTCTTGCTGACTTCTCTTTCGATGCTCCGTATCAATCCACAGACCGGAACCATTTGAACAAACTTGTTAAGGACCACTAGATGATGCTAAATACTAAATATCAAAGCTCTAGGCATTATAGTTTTAGTCAAGAAGATGTGTATATGTTTTCCCTATGTAAGTCTTTGTAAAGCTGGTGACCTCCTGGCGGAGACAATTTTGATCTTAGTCGCATGATTTGTACAATCTTGGTAGATGACTACTAGTTGATGCTACATACCAAATATGAAAGCCGTGGGACTTGTGGTTTAGGGCCAGAAGATTTTTGGATTTGTAAACCCCCTTTTAGAGCCTCGTGGCCTTTTTAATCAACAGACCAGAAACATTTGGACAATTTTGTAGAGGACCATTAGGTGGTGCTACATACCAAATATCAACTTTAAGTCTATGTAAAATTTGTGACTCCCTTGCGGGGCCAGTTTTGACCCCATTGGCATTATTTGAACAATCTTTGTAGAGGACCACTAGCTGATGCTACATACTACATATCAAAGCCCTGAGCCTTTTGGTTTCAGACAAGAAGTTTTGAAGTTTGCATTGAAAATTCTTATTTTAGGGCCAATGACCTAATTAAACGACAGATCGGAACCATTTAAACAACTTCAATAGAGGTGCACCCAAGGATCATTCCTTCAAAGTTTTAGCAAATTTGGCCTAGTGGTTAAGGAGAAGATGTCATTTAAAGAAATTGTTGACGGACGGACGACGGATACAGAGTGATTGCCAAAGCTCATCTTGTCACTTCGTGACAGGTGAGCTAAAATGAGACCATTTGTCTTAATACTTTTTGATCATCCCACGTATCGACGCCCCAGAATTAAAAGGTCGTAAGTTTTGGGAAATCGAAAAATAATCACAATTTTCCATTAATATGAGAGCAGAAGCATTCCATTTCGTTACAGTTCATTCTTCTTAAACAATCAAATTAACATCTTGTAAGGTTTAATATTAAAATAGTTGGTAAAATTCAAAACTGTCTTTCTATTATGCAGATATAACCCATGGATATTCGTGTAAAAAGATCGTTTGTGCTACTTATGACCTTTTAAGCCATTCAAAAAAGGTCGTAAGTGGTTACTTACAACCTTTATACTCGAGTAATGTCATACATTAGGGATAGCCTCGCATTTAGATGAGCTGGCGATTCATCATTAATTAAATCATATCAGAATGAGCCCCTAAGCATTTTACACTCGGAAGCAGTGTGAATTATATCAATATACATGTATTTGTATACTACTCTACCCTAATGTATTGGTGCTAGTGCTAATGGCACACCACGTCTTCTACCTTGAGCTTAAGTACCGTAAAGACACATACACCAAGGTATGACTTGAACAAAAGCAAATGTCATCGAGTGCTTGACGCCAATCATTGAATTTATTGTCGGAAATTCAATGCCAGGAAATACAAAACGTAGTACATAATTGAATTCAATTGTTAATTAAAGTAATTGCCCAAATTATAGCAAATTTTAATCATCCTAATTCAATATTCAGGCAAGTTTGACTATAAAAGAGACATCAATTTGTAGTAATCTTACACACGCAATACAAATTGTTGTGCATTTATTTTAAAAGGACTATTCACGGAGCCATCACATCGTCAATGTTAAACACCAGTAAGATTTTGCATTGTACAATGTCATTGTGGTCATACCACGTGGTCCTTGACGTCAATTTTGGTTAAGAACGCAATAAAATATTCAGAAAAAACATAGTTTAAACAACCGTGTAACATATTATTATTTGACCGATTTAAACGAGACGTTCTCGAGCCAAGAATGAGTTCTATCTATGTAACTTAATTTTTTTGGGTAAAATGTCACATTTATGTTCGGAACAAAGTCGGCTTCTGGTTAAAACTGTGATACTTTTCTCATAGGCGGATGTAGTCTGGCCACCCGACTAGATAATATATTTTATCAATCAAATAGCATAACATTTTTCAATTTTCGCTAGATTTTATTTTGGCTTGATTACCTATGTTTGAGGGTGCAAAGGGAAATAATTTCATGAGAAAAGAGTAGATTAAGGAGTTGTCTTTCTAAACATAGGGTATGTTAGACAGACTAAGGCGGATGCAATGTGACCAAAGGGAGGAACCCTTAAATCGCCAAAGTAAATTTATTTAGTCTGTAATAGTTTCGTCATATTCATTTTGCGTTGATGAAAAAATACTATATTGTGAATATATCGTGCTCGATACGTTCTCAAAAGACACTTTAATCTATGGCAATATGTTTCATGTTTTCATGTTAAAAGAGCTTTGCATTTGAGAAAGAAAATGTTTGCACTTGTTTCAATACTGATTTTATACTAGTTTCTTTCGGCTTTCTATTTCTACCCCTTCCCATTTAGGTAAATCTCAGAATTCATGCAATTGTGCAAGAAAAGGTAATGGGATGAATTATAAAATAAAGACATAAATTAACCTGGTTTTGTAAAAAGTCCCATTTCATAGCAAGTATGGTATCACAGACTACAAGAATGCTCCAGATTGATCTCTTGTTTTGAAAATTTTCCCACAGGAACATGCTCCACTTATGTTGCAATAATATTTTGAATACTAAGTTACTTTAGTCTTAAATTATGGCTTCCAAATGGTGTCGAAATAATTTTAACATTGCTATTTTTCAGGTGCTTGGGGAGGGGGGTTTCGGCCAAAGGCCCCAACCTTGGCCTTTCCCTTGACCCACCAGGGTCCTTGCGCTCCCCTGGACCCGCAGCTATTTATAATCCTCCTAACCGGAAATCCTGGATGCGCCCATGTTTCTTGTGTTCATGTCCAAATATGACCTTTCATACCACGTAGTATATTCACAATGAGTATACCACATGTACTACTTTCAAGATATAATATACAGCTGTAATTCAAGATAATACGTACATTTATATGTCTTCTAGAATTAAGCCGCTATGGAAACTTAAGTAATTCCCCCGATACATCAAACTACGCTAATATTTCCTGTGGCATTGGAAAATAACGAAGTAGCAGATAATCAGTAATTGAGTGAACATTGAGTGTTCATTATGTCTGTAATCATGACGTGTTCTCTATCATTAGTTATTGGTCCATCCGGCTAGTCCCCTCATCAAAACACTAGTTGTTGGTCAACCGGCTAGTCCCCTCATCAGAACATAAGTTGTTTGTTCATCCGGCTAGTCCCCTTATGAAAACACTAGTTGATGGTCGTCCATCCAGCTAGTCCCGTCATCAGAACACTAGTTGTTGGTCCATCCGGCTAGTTCCCCTCATCAAAACATTAGTTGTTTGTTCATCCGGCTAGTCCCCTCATGAAAACACTAGTTGATGGTCGTCCATCCAGCTAGTCCCGTCATCAGAACACTAGTTGTAGGTCCATACGGCTAGTCCCCAATCAAAACACTAGTTGATGGTCCATCCAGTTTGTTCCCTTATCAAAACACTAGTTGTAGTTACATCCGGATAGTTTCCTCATCAGAACATTAGTTGTTGGTCCATCCGGTTTGTTCCCTTATGAAAACACTAGTTGATGGTCCATCCGGCTAGTCCCGTCATCAGAACACTAGTTGTTGGTCCATCCGGCTAGTTCCCCTCATCAAAACATTAGTTGTTTGTTCATCCGGCTAGTCCCCTCATGAAAACACTAGTTGATGGTCGTCCATCCAGCTAGTCCCGTCATCAGAACACTAGTTGTAGGTCCATACGGCTAGTCATTTATATGTCTTCTAGAATTAAGCCGCTATGGAAACTTAAGTAATTCCCCCGATACATCAAACTACGCTTATTTTTCCTGTGGCATTGGAAAATAGCGAAGTAGCAGATAATCAGTGATTGAGTGAACATTGAGTGTTCATTATGTCTGAAATCATTTGCCATCAGTTTAAATGGAAGAACAGTGTTATGTCATATGTGAACGTTCTCAGTTCTCGAATGGGTTTGTGTACAACAAAGTATGTGAAACACTTCTCTGCATTATTTTCCCTACTATTCCAGTAAATATAATTTTACTGGGTATCTGTGAGACTATTGTAAAATCATTAAATTTCAATGGGACAACAATTTCGTGTTTTTGTCAAAAAGACCATTTTCATGGGGACGTAATTTCAAGGATACGGTGCCCACTAAGTCAGATACAATAGAATGATTAACATGTGTAGGGAATTTAACCACGAACTCCACGCAATTAAATCTCATACGAATATCAATGATTTTACAGTATTTATAGATTATACAATATGTAGCCAGAATCACAATTAAAGAAAGAATATTTTTCCACAGAGTAACTGGAAACATTTCCATGTTCAGAGGACACCATGGTCTGTTGCGAAGGTAACAGAAGAAAGTTACATACCCGACGCGACAATCGAATCCGTGCATGAAATGTCGCAAGACAAATGGTATGGTCATTTATCCTGCATGGAAAACTACAGAAAACTGGACGCTGTGAAAATATGTTTTGTATCCGAATGTTACGCGTAGTATCATAAGACTAATGAAAGTACAGGAATTTTCACAGACGTTACTTGTCCATGTCAAGTTTCCATATACACTATATTGTGTGCAATCTGACACAAGTTCAAGTCTGCATAGAATTAATTCGTTTGATGTAAAAACTCCCATACTTCCATTGTCTGATCAAGCCTCTGTAATAGCCGGTAGGTACATAGAATGCACCATCATTAAATGTGATGTTACTTGTCAAAGGCGTAGAATGACACTGTGGGGAATACTATAATTAGTTATGAGTTAATGCGCTTCGAAACTCGAATTAAGTGTATAACACAAATTCTCTAGAGCTCTAGGAAAAACTAGAAAAATCCCTAAGGAAATTAATTCTACAGCAGTCTTTGTGTAGGTGATTTCTAATTATTTGCTGTCCTTCGTCCGTTGGTTTTCTATTGGCTTCTTATCTCTCTCTACGAAAGTCGATTTGATAAACTAGAAATAAATCGGGGATAACTATAGTTGCATGAGAGTTTCTGTGCGAGGAAACGCGATTACGCGAGTTGGTAAGAAAATATTTTAAGAGTTTTCTATAGGCCTACATCGATTTGCTACGGGAATAATTTGGAAAATAAGGCTTACAGATTTACTGAGGAGTTTTATACTAATATATTGTAGGAGTTATAACACATTGAAGGTAGACATTTCATATATTCTCTTCTCTCTATGTCTATTTATATAGACATATCCACTAGGGCTGTAACGGTATACCGCGGTACACGAAAGACCGCGGACTTCAGTTCCACACGGTTCACGGTACAAGAGTTGTGAATTTCGGTACGGTTCGGTATAAGCTTTTTCATGAGCAAAGTAATATTCAGAGATAAAAAAATGTCTGATAGTCCTCTGATTATGAAAATAACTATGCTTCACTCCTTTTACTTGTATTAATATATGCCTCATATTGTCAAAATTCATTTAAAATAGTTGATAGCAACATTATAATTGCTGTTATAGAATCAACAAATTCATTGGCACTTAAAAATTGTAGTTTTTAAGCTGCTGTTAGAGAATATTGTATCATACCGAAATATACCGAACCGTTAGAAAAATTGACGGTACGTATCATATCGTGAGGTGAGCGTACCGTTACAGCCCTAATATCCACTTGGAATATTATATTTAAAGTTCTATTAAGTCATAATGGCATATTATCGATCGCTTGGTTTTCTTTTTTGTGGATTGTATTGCAGCTTATTTTGCTTTTTATGACTACCAGTATAACTATCAGATTAACGGGATATCGTATGTAGTATCATGATGTGCTTAAATGTATAGTTTACGTATACCGTATATTTGTGTATATCTTGACATGGGCTAAACACAAAACGGTTTTTGTTAAGTATGGTCACTGTTTCAAAAAGCTTTTAAGAGAGTCTATCTGTCAAAAAAGACCACGTTTTTGGTGTTTCTTCAAACACAGGGAAATTAAAACTCAGTAACCTCCGAAACTTACTTCATATATCATCAAGTTCCACGTATATTTTAAATAACCCTTTTTGTTTTTGAGGACGTTTTGCGCATAAGGCATATTATCACCGACATTTAGGAAAATCTTGATACAACAATCCTCGCTCAGGTCCACTCAAAGCGTATTATATAAAGTGGCACTCATGCAACAAATCTGAGACAAACTTATAGTTTCTGCTTAATAGCTTAAAAAATTGTACTCGCTGTGAAACATGTTGCTGACATATTACATTATTGTTGCTCGGGGTAGAAAAAGGACCGGAAGGGTTTAATTTCAAGGTAAATAAGAAATATTAGTTTTCCCTCAATAATGAGCTATTTGAAGGAAGCTTGCTGGCGTGAAGCGAGTAATTGGGATCGAAAGTGGGACCAATGTTTGTGCCATTACAACAAATATAAAACCTGTTTCTGTCGAATTCATTCAGTAAAGATTGAGATAATGTGATGGTGTTATATACAAATGTGCTAACCTCGTAAAATAAAGTCATGCAGGGCACATTCATTACTTACGTTGTGAGTTTACATACATGTATGTAAATGTCACTGACAGAAAATACGTGTAAATCTTCAACCCGAAATGATGTCATATTTACAGTGTATATATAATCAAGGATTATATGTTATTCTAAGAAAACATATTGATTACGCGTACAACATATTCAGTTATGAACTATAATCCTTATTTTATGAATTCACTAACTCGTCAAACAAATATTATTACACATACTACTGGAGGGAATTTCAGAAACATGTTTACTTAAAGTGATATTCCGGGATATTATTATTTTTGATATGTTGCAAAGACCCCTACATTATCATCAAATTCAATGTTTATTTCCCTCCATTCACACCCTAATTAGCTAGGGTCATTAATTTCTCTCTGACTTGGAGAGCCGCCATGTTTTACCCAGGTTACGTTGCAACACTACGTCACTGCTCCAGAGGAACGTTGTAAATGCTTGATACAACTATAAGGAGTAATAGAGTTATCATTTTACATTATTTGGCAATAAAAATGCCCCTGTGTAATTTTACAAAATACTGTAAGACTATACATGAAAAGGGACTTAGTACATTTGCAATACTAGACCCATTGAAAAATAAACAGCCGTAAGAAAGATGGATCCATAATCTAGGTACTGAAACCCTGATCATTTAAAACTTATGTGTACTCTAAATTATTTTTTGTCGAAAAGATTGAAAAAGCTATTTTGGAGAATGCAAAGAGGTAATTAGTTAAACATATTATCTGTTGCTCTTCCCGCAATTCTTTTGTACCTCAGAAATGGAATATAGGCAGTTTCTAGAACAACCCCTGTTAAGCAATTTAAACTGAATTGTTAATGTTGCGTAATACAGCTGATACCTTGCAGCATATATTTTAGGTCTCGATATTAAGGCAATTCTTCAGAAGTCTATTCTATTTTAAGAATTATATTGGAATTTGACAGTTGAAACCTAAAAAGCATTATTTATTTGTGTTTCAAAATCAGAATCAAGCTTTACTTATCGTATTATCTTGGTTGTTGTTGTTATGTTTTGCACTAATATGTTTTTAATGTGTAATTTACAGGTCATGTAGTATGAACCATAATTGGAAATGAACTTTATTCTACCTTGCAAATAATCATAAACATAATGAGTACCTTCCAGGCAACATTTACATTCTATGAGTTTCAGCATGGCAGTGTTTGCTTAGAATGAGAAGGTCGTAAGTGCCTTACGGCACTTATAAGACTAATTTAAATGCATATTTAAAATCTTCATCATTAGGCGCTGCTTACGAGATATTGTCATGAAAATCTGAACTTATCATGTTGACCAAACTGACGATGTTTTACGATAAGTAAAGAGGGATTGTCAGACAGTTTTTCTTGTTTTCTCAAAAGATTGATTTTGTAGTTACGACCTTCTCATTCTAAGCCAGCGACATGTGCACCAAAACAAACGGTCTGATCCATCATGTTCTTCAATAAGTTCATTCAGGACACTTAGAGCAATTAATTCTAGTTCTTCCTGATTACATTCTGCTTCCCAGTGATATCCAACTACTTCCAGATAAATCCTCATTGTCGCCTAATGATCGGAAGGCATTATTTTAAAATCAAATTGATACAAAATTACTAAATACATGAATATAAAGTATGCAAGACAACTTGGTCGCACGCACAGAACTTGATCATATTGACCCATAGATCTGTAAATTAATGTTAATGGTAGCCTTTAAACCATATGATTTAAATATTAGACCGAACCTTTCATTGAGTCATTAAGAGGAGCATCTTGGTCTAATATAATAACACAACACTTGATCCCAAACATGACATTAGAACGCGAACAACAGCAAATCTAAAACAGCACATTTATTTCATGCTTATCCGTGGTTTACGGTGGAATAACGGTAGATTATTTCCCCGGCACCAAAAATAAAAAAAATAAGCATTTTCACATGTTCTCTTAATCTTTAACAAATAACTGAACAATATCTGTACATAAACAAAACATTTGAGGTAAACAGTGACTCATTTTCATATTTTAAGCTATTTGAATCCTGAAATAAATAGAATATTAGTATTTTACGATGTGTGATCATTTGATAACTCACCTCGTGAGCAGCTGACTTATATTTTCACTTGTGGCGTCGTGAAAATATTACGCCAGCTGCTCACTCGGTGAATATCGTACGATCATACACGGTAAAATACAAATATCCTCTATTTCATACGGTTTGTGAAACTATTGGCTACATCAGATAAAATGGACCATAAATACGACAAACTTGTTTGAATAATAGAACAACAAATATATATTGTACTTAAATTTCAGCTCCCAGAAGAGTTTTACAATAATAGACAAGGTCTGGAACAAATGGAGCTTCGTAAAATGCCAATAATGCGAAACTAATAAAAACATTACTTCAATAGTGCTGCCGCTCATGCTGAGTTTTGAAATTGTGTGCCGACTGTCAGTGACGTTGTTTCTGTCATTCACGTAGTTATACTCTTAGATAAATACAGAAAATTGGAAAATTCAACACGGGTTGTTTTGAAGTATGCCTGTATCAAAAAGACTATTGTATCAAAGACTTGGAATAATTAAAGCGTTTTCTTTTAGAACCAGAATGATGTTCGAAAAATGTTCAAAAAGAAAGATGTCATTCGGACGCTGTTCCTTTTACTAGTGATACTGGTGATTGTCGTAACACTTTCACAAATTTTAGTTGTTCATAGACGCAACCATCATAAAACCAAACCTCGTGATTCAACACGTTTGCAAACAGCACAAGCCATGGTGATACGCTTGGAAAAGAATATGGAAGCTATGATGAAAAAGAATTTTTTACCAACGGGCAAACACCGTAATTACTTACTGGCATCGATATATTCACAACGTATTCGACAGAAATTAACTGAATTATCACATCGGACACATGGGAATATAAAACATGAGCGACTTTCAGAGGATTCGTTTGCTGCATTTAGAGAGAGAAAACTGCGATTTCATGACATCGCTGACAACGATATTGTTACACATGAGGCACATTCTCGCCATAAATTGCAACAGTTTATTGAGGACAGTGCTAGAAAATTATCTGATGCTGTCAAATTACCATGTGATGATAAAAATAGTACTGATCATGGAATTTAAAATACTGGTGGAATAAAACAAACACAAAGAGCTGCTGGAACAAACATATTGACAAACGGAGGTCGATTTATTTCTGGCAATCAACAATCGTTTAATGTTCTACAATGCCAGGAATCACCAGACAGTCTGGGTGAGCATGCCATAATTTGATTTCTGTTTCCGACGTTTTGTATCATTTATTATGTAAAATGGGCAGTTATACTGGTATTATTCAAGTATATTTGTATACAGTATGACTAGAGAATGTTTTACTGTTCTGGTTTGATTATATGTTTAGTACATTTATTATTTATTATATCACCCCCGTATCCTTACAAACCATCATTACATGGCGGTTCTACCCAAGTATCTCTCCCTCTATCCTTATAGATCATTCTAACATGTTAAACCTGGACTGTACTACCCTATTATATCTCCCCTCACTACTTATAGACCATCCTTACACGTAAACCTGGACTGTACTACCCTAATATGTCTCCCCTCACTACTTATAGACCAGCCTTACATGTTAAATCTGGACTGTACTACCCTATTATGTCTCCCCTCACTACTTATAAACCAGCCTTACATATTAAATCTGGGCTGTACTACCCTATTATATCTCCCCTCACTACTTATAGACCATCCTTACATGTTAAACCTGGACTGTACTACCCTATTATGTCTCCCCTCATTACTGATAGACCAGCCTAACATGTTAAATCTGGGCTGTACTACCCTATTATATCTCCCAGCACTACTTATAGACCTTACATGTTAAATCTGGGCTGTACTACGCTATTATGTCTCCCCTCACTACTTATAAATCAGCCTTACATGTTAAACCTGGACTGTACTGCCCTATTTTATCTCCCCTCACTACTTATAGACCATCCTTACATGTTAAACCTGGACTGTACTGCCCTATTATATCTCCCCTTACTACTTATAGACCAGCCTTACATGTTAAACCTGGACTGTACTACCCTATTATATCTCCCCTCACTACTTATAAACCATCCTTACATGTTAAACCTGGACTGTACTACCCTATTATGTCTTCCCTCACTACTTATAGACCATCCTTACATGTTAAACCTGGACTGTACTGCCCTATTTTATCTCTCCTCACTTCTTATAGACCATCCTTACATGTTAAACCTGGACTGTACTACCCTATTATATCTCTCCTCACTACTTATAGACTATCCTAACATGTTAAACCTGGACTGTACTACCCTATTATATCTCCCCTCTATCCTTATAGACCATCCTCACATGTTAAACCTGGACTGTACTACTCTATTATATCTTCCTTCACTACTTTAAGCTATTCTAACATGTAGTGGCATTTGTACTACTAGCTGACACATTGCAGAGACTTGTTTGGCGAACCTTACCATAGTTTATTCTAATTTACAATTTAATAACAAGACACATATAAAGGCCACGGATAATGATGATGAAGTAATATCCATGGATAAGACACGTGAACTGACATCCGCCTCACCGTACGTATATTATTATATTATACGTGGGGTGTTCCACAATTAATAGGACCTTTTTCATAGCAGCACGGCAAATCAGAAATTAATCAAACTAGTTGTCTATAATTAAATTTTGATCTTTCACTGACAAATATGCGAAATATCAAAGACATTGATTAAAAAATAGTAAATTTATTAAGTATTAAATATACTGTGTACCAAGGAGTTGGGTCGCATCGTGACGTTATTAAGGCGTCGCATTTCAAGTGCAGTATTTCAACATAAGAAACATTAAAACCTATTCTATATTGACCCCAGACATGGTTGAACACGCATAGTCTCAGATTTTGAAAATATTTGGCCACTTTTCTGGTATTCACCTATAAAAAAGATTTCAGGGCTCAAAACTTCATTTTTCACACCGTTGCTATGGCAACAGACGAAATTCGATTTTTGCTATTTTTCACATTTTTTAAAAATGATTTTTGCCATTTTTACGCTTTTTTAAGAAGGACTCGAGACAAAAATTGCCATCACACACCCTAATATTTCATAAATTTTGTTACATATACTATTGTAGAACTGTTTTACTGTAAAAGATATGATCCAAGTCGATCGAGTATTTTTTTGTACTCATTTTGTTGTGACCCCTTTTCTCAAATCTCTGTTTTTCTAAAAAATGAAAAGTATGGGTTTTTAAAATTAATTTAAATGAGTTAGCACGCGGTTCCAGATATCACACATACATTTTTGAATACAGTTAGTATAGGTGTTCATGGCCTTAAAGTTTTTGTCAGGGTGCAAATGATAATTTTTTTGTAAAAATGTGCCAAAGAATGGCTTTTTTCATTTTTTAACCAAAATTTCTTTTGACAGATTTATTCTTTATTCTAAACAATATATAAATAACACATAGCTTTGAGGGTGACAGTAAAAATGTCAGCCTGAGGAAAGTACTGTTACCCAAGGGCGAACAGTACTTTCCGAGGGCTGACATTTTTACTGTCACCCTCAAAGCCAAGTGTTATTTATTTTATTACCCCGAACTTTTTTCGTCCACAATCTATTTTTGGTAGATATAGGTACGAATCGTCACGGGTACGAATGAATTTACTTTCAATTTCGCAAGGTGTAATTTACAGCAAAGACCTAAATTACACAGATTGGAAACATGTACCAACTCTCACGATATCTCGTGGCAGGTCTCTGAAATCACGCGAAATCTCGTCCATATTAAATACTTTATATTTCCAGTACTTATATACTTATGAAAAAAATAATACCTTTATGCAATAGATTTATTATTCAGCTTTAAAACGATACCTCATTTATTGAAATAATTCAATTAATAAAACAGTAGACCCCGAAGAGCCAGACCTACTCTTATTTTCATCAAATTAATGTAAATTCCAAATTTATCAGAAAATACCTGATTTGCCTCATTCAAAGCCTAATTTTCTGTATTTTATAAGAGGTAGACAAAGATGAGCTACTTCATATAGTAGAAGAAAATTGTCTCTTCAAAATGACACATTGTCCATTAAAATTGGATGACTAAAAATAGTTTTATGCACAATAACTGACTCTGCTGCCTGTTATTTTGCGTTTGCTCTAAATTGTCAGTGGAGTGTCCAATCTGTGTAATTTAGGTCTTTGTTTACAGTGAACTCTACAGGAGTCGATTTCATAGCATAATGTATGAATAATACGAGTTAAAGACTCTGTTCCTTGTTTCCCCAAGTACTCAAATCGTGTGTCATTAGTTAATTACCTGATTATTTAAAGGATTCAACATCCAACATCTTGGTCCGGCTGCTGACCGTAAAATAAACAACTCCAATCTACCCAAAGGAAAATATGTAGCGAAAAGTATTAATGTCTTTCTAAGATAGCGTAGATACGCCTAATTCTTGCAATATTTTTCGAAACCCAATACGTGGCTGGGTATAGAGAACTCGAACTAAAACCATCGTTAGGCGGGTGAAATACGCCGCCATGTTTGTTTTTGCATTTATTAATATACCACGTGACATGAAAAGTACTGTCATAAAAGTACTATCACCCTGCTGACAGTAAAAAAATGTTCAATCACGTGGTATATTGATCCGGTTGATTTATGGGAAATTAACATTACGAAAAAAGTGAGGGGTAATAATTTCTAATAATCTCCATAATTAAGTGTAACAGGTACATAGGAAGTTTACAAATTACAAAATAAAGTGTTTGTCAGTAAAATATTGATTAATGGTCAACACATATCTGAAGAAAACAATGTTAAAACCATACCCCACCCACTTTTTTAACATGTAGGACCTATTTTTAACAGTATTTCCGGTATAAATAGAAATATGCGCTCTGTAATGGTGAGATATTTGGTAAAATATGTACATTAGACATTCATGTTTCAATTTAGTTAAGAATAGCATAAATAAGCATGTGACTGTTGCCTTGGTTACCAAGGAAACGTTGTAGAAAAAGGACGTAGTTTTCAAATGAATTCCCCAAAACTTGAGATTAAAGTAGTGCATTTTCTTAATATATTGATAATAAATAATCAAGTGATTTCAGATAGGACAGCTCTTTCATTGTATATGATGCATGGATAAGTTACTCAGATAGTTGCCATGGTAACCAATCATTGAATAGTGAAAAACCACTTTTTAACCATATTTTCAAAATTTTCAAAATAATGCTGCATGCTAGTAGACATCTGGTATGCATGGGGTTTGTAAATCATCCCAATTGAGAAGTGCTACATTTCTAACTGACGTAAGACCACGTTATCATTGTAGTAACCATGGTTACGAAGCAAAGAAGGCAGAAAAATCACTTTTATGCATGAAAAAGACATACGTGCAAAGACAAGACATACATATATATACAAATGTTCAACAGGGACTATGAAATTGGGGAGATCTACTGATATCATGATAGCTAGAATTATTTCTAACCCGCGTAAATCATCTTGCCGAAAACGAAACACAAGAAGTTTACAAGGTATAACTAGTGAATGAGAAAAAAGATAACATTTAGTTATGTTTTTTTAAAATATACGGGTGTGGTAGTTTTGTAATGGTACTATCATATGTTAGGCACTATCTCTCGTATTATTCGAGAGATAGTGCATCACTTATGATATGATGGCACAAAACTACTCTTTATTTAGAGGAATTACAAAATTGGAAAGTATACAAAATATATAATGTTTCCATTATTAAGCCTACCTTGTCGAAACGAAATACATGGCAAGCTTAATGGCGTGTTGTTAGATTCATAAATGATTTGAAAAGCAAATTAAGAAAAAGAAACAATTTCAATACTTGTACTGCTATGTATGACAAATGACAATAAGTGTACAACAATATACAAACATTTTAAAAGAGTTGGTTTAAATGTCTGTCAAACATCATATCTTTTACAGTAAAACAGTTCTACAATAGTATATGTAACAAAATTTATGAAATATTAGGGTGTGTGATGGCAATTTTTGTCTCGAGTCCTTCTTAAAAAAAGCGTAAAAATGGCAAAATTCATTTTTAAAAAATGTGAAAAATAGCAAAAATCGAATTTCCTCTGTTGCCATAGCAACGGTATGAAAAATGAAGTTTTGAGCCCTGAAATCTTTTTTATGGGTGAATACTAAAAATGTGGCAAAATATTTTCAAAATCTGAGACTATGCGTGGACAACCATGTCTGAATTTGCATGGTTTGAATATAGAATTACAATTAAATATTTTTGCTTATAGTCATCCTGACTTTCTAAACAATTCCAATATCACTGTTCCGATTGTTAATATGTGTTTCCGCAACCCTGTTCATAAAATGTGTTGCAATGATGTTAGAAATTGCACAAACATTAAAGCGCCTACCAGTGTACGAACAGTGTTTATTAACGTCATCTTAATTTTCTATAACCCCACCTGTGCTTATTAGTAAGTTAATAAATCCGCGATCTGTAATCAATTTAAGCCAACAGAACACATGTTGCTGCTTAATGCCACTGCATTATACGTATTTCATCATTTCATGGGTTAGCACTGTTGGTTTGCCCAATGTGCAACATTGTTTGACAAACTGGTGATTTCTGTTCATTGGCGTTGACGTCATTTGCATTCATGACGCGCTTGGATACATACACTTGAATACTGACTTACGCTAACAAACATAGAGCGATTTATACGAAAGATTGCATTCTCATGTCAAAGTCATCCACGTAATGCCATATAGATAGGCGTTAATATTTATCAAGTGGATATTGAAATATTCACATTTTTAATAAGGATAGTAATGACAAATAATAGTGTGACCCGCCTTAGTGTTACATGGTTTCTATCACAACGCTTTGTATGAGCATCATCAGCAACAAAGAAAGTATGTTGCTATCAGCATATAGAGCATATATTGCTTTGCATATGGGACAATTTTCATTAAATTGTAATTGTTAAGTAAGAGATTATGAGAAAAGTCCTATTATTTCTGGAACACCCCTCGTATATTGATATCTAAGAAAATCTATACCGATAGGCTACACACTTTATAAGGTCTCTGAAGGACATGATCTTATTATTGAAAGTTTATTTGACTTGTATTTGATGAATGAGTAGAATTCACGTTATTTTTGTAATTACGTTTCCGACAATATAATTGTATTACGTGAAGTAAACTGGTATCTATGCTATCCATTCTTCTTTAGTTCCATAGTAAATGATACATAGTCAGTACAAGGCGCTGGCTTAGAATGAGAAGGTCGTAAGTGGCACTTACGACTGTATAAGACTAATATTTGAAAACTACATCATGGTGCGCTTCTTATTAGCCTATTTACATGAAATTCCGAACTTGTCATGTCGACCAAACTGAAGTTTAAAAAGCTTGTTTTACCATAAATAAAGATTGATTGTCAGACAGTTTTTCTTGTTTTCTCAAAATATTATTTTGTTGTTACGACCTTCTCATTCTAAGCCATCGATGTACGTATACGTCTATGATGTATGAAATGCAAGATGTATATTTTGCCTAAGATCACATATGAAACACACGTTATATCTTCCCAAACGATAGGAGTTGTATATAATCTCCGGGACATGTGTGGTACACAGTATATCTCCACTTATATGACCAAATATCGATGGCTTAGAATGAGAAGGTCGTAACTACTACTTACGACCTTATAAAACTCATACATATTTGAAATTCGGAAATTGTCATGTTGACCAAAATGAAGCTATAAAACCTTGTTTTACCATAAGTAAAGAGTAAATTGCAGACAGTTTTTTCTTGTTCTCTCAATATATCGATTTTGTACTTACGACCTTCTCATTCTAAGCCAGCGATATATGCACCTTAATTATTGTATAGTCTCAATGCACCTTAATCTGATTCCATTGTTTTGGATTTTTCTTTAAAGGGTTATAAAACCAGTTATATATATTTATAAATATCTGATAAATGTCAATAATTTTGAAAAATCTCAACAAGCTAGTTTTTAAGATAATCTTAGATTTATAAGAAATTTGTCCATTGCATCTGAAAGAAACAAAAGTAAAGCATTGTACTTTGCACAAATCACGATAAAAAAGTGCAATAAATGATACAAATCAAACTTTGATAATTGCAATAAACATACATAAACGATGCAATAAAGGATACAGTGATATCAGCGCATATTCAGCTTTTTTGGACTCAATCTCGATAAAAACACAATTTGAAGACATTTTGAAACGTACAAATTATATATGAATGTTATATCTACTATAATATGTACAATTAATGAACTGAATTGTATAGAATCGCGATGTAAATAATGTTTAAAAGTGGCCGATGTACATTTTTCTCCAAAAAAGTCAAACGATTTTCAATGATTTTAAATAATATGAGCTAACATTACGGAATCGAATATATGCGAACGAAAGCATAGTTAGTCGTGATAATAAATATGTACAAGTTACAATTTTGCTTTGTGTATATGCTAAGTACTTCGAATTTTTCTACCAACTTGATAGCGTTTTTTTCTTCAAAATCGAACTCCAACGACAACATCCGGTATATACACTTGCGCACACTCCTAACGCAACCCTTTTATAATTCTAATTTCTCCAAAACTGTGGAAGATATGAAGTTGCGCTTATAAACAATGCTGTTTTAAGTCATTATCGATACAGGAATGTTGAAATCATTCACCCGTGACGCTCCGTTAGTTCTGAGCGTAGCGCGGTGGCGATTTCTTTGTGCTGCACGTGAAAATCGTATTAGGCGGAAAAAATCGATATTCTTCGTAATTTGGTTCCTCTCTTGTGACTGTCCGACTGAAAAAACAGATTTGTATAAAAATGGCTCGAATGACTATCGAAGAGCGTGGTCGCGCGATTGGAAGGTTAAGAGGATTTTTTCTCCTTGTTGACATTTTTCATGGTGCCGTTTTGTGACTTTCGGTTTTACGGTGATGCTCAACGTTTAAATTTATTTTCGCCTTACTGTTAATCAACTACAATAAAAATTATATGAGGCATTTTTAAAGGTTTACTTTAGTTGTTCTCCAAGTTTAAACTAAATCCCTTCATGCATATTTGAGAAATCATGAAAACTATAGGTGTTGCGTTAGGAGTGTGCGTAAGTGTACATACAGTCGTTTATACGAGAGACAGCGAGAGATCTATAGAAGTTAATGTATTATTCAAAATAATAATAATAAATATTTCTTTGACTAAAAGCTTGAGTAGAATGTTTCAGAAATATATAGTTACACGATTTTAATCTAGTTACCACGTAATAATTCCAATAAACTAAATGCTTGTTTTAGAATAAATATGTTTCTCCTAATTACACTAAGCCATGTTTTGAAGCCAAAATGAAAGAAAAAGTATTTGCTCCAGTCGGGTTTGTCCACGATCTACAGGAAAATTGGCAATTTACCATAATATTTCAACCCTAACCATATATGAAATACTAACATTCTTAATATACAATGTTTGAAGTAAATACTAGAATTATATAGGACATGCCCCGCGGTGGTAATTTTTATCCGAAACTCTAAAGCTATGCAAATTCTTATTTTTATTCCAGAAGGATCGCTACATGTTACTCAGACTATTGCTCAAAGTGATAATGTACTGGATGAAGCATTTTCTGATATTAAACACGGTGGAACTTGGAAACCAACAACATGCGTGGCTAGACATCGTACGGCTATCATTCTTCCATTTAGAAATCGTGAACAACACCTGAGGATATTGCTATATAACCTTATACCAGTTTTGAAAAGACAGTTAATCGAATTTAAGATATTCGTGGTTGAACAGGTAGGCGGTTTATTTTTATGAAATTATTGCCTTATGTGATTCGATAAGCAGGGAAGGAATACATGTACATCTCAATTTTTTGTAGTCTCAGGACTGTGTCACAATACTAGATCTGTAGGGTGATATGACCATCTACGAATTATAATGGGTTCGATCTAAATTACAAAATTAATATTTTTATAAAAAAACCCCAAAGAAGTGGGGAGCAGTGGCCTAAAGGCAACTCGATATTCCTGGGTATTGGCTCTGTGTCTCGACTTTGGTTGCACAGGCGTCGCGTCACAAGTTTACAATTCACAATTTTACTTTTACGGCGTTTTTATTTCTGGTAATTGATTCTGTTTTTCATCCGTAGCGAAACCGGATTTTCTTAGGTAGCCCAAATGACCAGGACAAATTAAATGTCCAATGGTGACAGAACGGCTAAGCTGCCAAACAGGTCCTCTAAAACTGGTGGCTTAACCCTGTTATCTTATTAAAAAGATAAACTACATTTTTCTATACACTCTTAACGGATGAAAGAAAAAAATAGCGCTTCACATCGTACTTTGATGTGTATAACAATGACGAATAAGCTGTATGATTTTCCACAAATTATTGTTATTGAGTTTACTTTACAAACATCAAACACGATATCGATGAAATATAGCTCTAGTCAGCGTATTGTTCTACACATATCGATTTTAAGTTCGACCGAAACTATATAACCGAACAAATATTGTGAAGCTCTTTTCCTTCCTTTTGGATATTATTTTGTCAGACTACTATTTACGACTTACATTTTCAGCATTCTCAAGGGAGAAAATGACGCCAATTTGACTGTCTGTCTCAGTACTTACGAATTCGTGCGGGTTTTTACGCACGGGGCTTACGTAACCCGGCCGATAAAATTTGGACAATATAAGTTTCTACGCGATTATACAATATTATAACACAAACTTGTAAAAAATGTATGAACAATTGAATAAAGAAAAAAAAACGAGGATGAAAACGGTGCTTTTCTAGATGTACAGAACATAGATGGTTTCATCGAGTAAGTCTTTAAACTATCGTGTGATTCCGTATTCACCGTTATTAACTGTTTACGGGTGTTTATTAAAACGACACCGAAGTTTCCTAAATCACTAAAAAATGTTCGTCAGCTAATGGTAGACGGATTTCCTGAAGTCTACTGGGAACTTCGCGCGACTGAAGTATATCATTATAAATTAGAGAAACCACCATAAGTACGTCATTATCCCAATTGATCCAATCGTAACAACTCGGGCATTTCCGTAACTGAAAAATACGCTTTCGTTAGATAAACGCCGAGGAGATCCGATTGCAAACGATCAATTTTTTGTAATGCTGTGTGATAGTTTAAAAATATGTCCCATATTTTTTTGGCTTTTTTGGTGAATTGTTCCTATCATAAGTTATCTAACTAAGCAATCTAGCATGTACAATGAACACGAGTAACATTTGTGTCGATTACAGTGCTACACTGCAAGAATATAATTATACCAGAACAACAGGGTACCTGCAATATAGGCCCTACAGTATGACCGGCAAAACGTTAATTGCTTGGTCTAAATGGATAAAATTGTGAACGGTAAAAATATCTGTAAAGGTCCACAATATATGATGTATAGAATAACGTAACATCGTAAAGCTCGATGTACGAGGGTTGTTTATTTCATGCCCGTACGGTTGCCATAGCGCTTGATTGGAACATACGAATGCAGTAAAATTTCGTTTTATCCGACTTAGTCACCAACTTTATATTTGGACAAGACATGAAATGATTTTATCCAACCGAACACAAAGTGTGATTACAATAGCAACCACACAATCGACTACCCGGCCCAATCCAATGTTGTAGTGTTTTGGTATTGCATGCTTTTATCCTCGGATATTGAGGACATTGACTGCGCTTTAGACTTAACCAAATTGCATCACACTCATTACTAACAGGTTGTACATGTAGTTTCATACGGACGCGCTACCGTCTCCAATTGTGCTTGTTCCCTTATCGCGTTGATACAGGAATCAGTTTGTGGTGTTTTAAGTCATTACGAATGTTTTAATATGCATGTGATGTGTCAGGAAGAATATAAGGATCCACCATGAGCTTCTATGTAGGATAAGAATATCTCACCCGAGGGGTCGGATTTTAACCAGGGACGAGGCTTGCCGAGTTCCCTGGTTAAAATCCGATCCCGAGGGTGAGATTTCCTTATCCTACATAGACTGTCTCATGGTGGATCATTTTTCTTCGACGCAATTCGTGAAAATATGAGTTTTTATCATTATTTAGCGTTCGTGGCGTCAACGTGACGTCATCATAACGTGGCATTTGCCGTACGTTCGCATTCAAAACAATCGATAACATAGCGTCGTAATGTGCCTACACAGTTATGCTCTGCCTAAGAAAATGCCCCTTAAATAGTATAGAACCTATTTTTGTTCTTCTTGTTAGCTAAATACCAAGTTTATTTACTATGCAGACGTAGTAGAAGTAAAAGTAGACCCACTTAAAGGTCGGAATAAATTCACGTGCGGTTGCTCATGTAAGAAAGATGTTGCTAATGTGAGATAAGATTTTCTTCCATTAGCAACGCGCTTATCTTACATAAGCAACGCCGAAGAAAGAAATGATCCACTTGGGAACATTAACATGCAAACATTCAGCCAAACAAATTAATGAAATTTGCGTAATGTCTTCATGTTGTGTGGGTTAAGAAAATAAAATGAAAATATGGCTGCTTGGCAGGTTAATTATTCCCTCTGTTTGCTTGCTTCTTTTACAGCGGAATTTAAGTTGTGTGTAAATTGAGTGTAAGTTATAGAGAACAGGGTTAATATCACTCAACATCAGCGTCTGTTGACAATAACTACCAATATAGCATCAGTTTGGTTAAACAGTATTGATTGACAATCTTTGCAATAAGTTACGCTGTAAATAAATATAATGATGCTTATTCATCAATATCCTACAAATAATGCTTCAAACAGAAGCCTTATATATGTAATGTCAATAAATCACTAGCAACTCAATTATAATCTGACATCCTGTATTGTTCTTAGTAACATGGTTTCACTTGTTACGAAATATTTTGTCGACAGCACTGGTCTTCAAATTCCAAGGTATACGTACATATGTAATTATGACGCCATACTTGGTACGTCGTTTTTTTTAAAATAAAAATTCGGTATTACACCAGAATTCAACAATTTTCTGTTTATTACATGTATATGCTTTTATTATTTGTCAGCAATGAGTTATCGAGATTTATCTCTGAAAATAAAAGTGAAAATAATTGTGTATTATTTTCTCAGTTCCGGTAGCTGATTCCAGTACCACAAAGCAAAAGAAACGCAACCCATTAACCGAGTAATTAAAGCACATAGTCAACAGAAATTTGTTTCTTTTGGGTGAAAGATCTTTTTAACTTAGTGATTGCAGAAAGTTTACGAGTGGCTACGCCGCATTGATTAATGTCATCATTCGGTGAAATAAAATTCAACAAGTATCCTCTATCAATTTCTGTAAAATTGGTATGTTGAAATTGACTAAATTGACAAACTCGCATTGAAATTGGAACGTCATGATGTGACAAACTGACGTATATAATTTTCTTTCTGTATGGTAATAGAACCAGCTTTACTGTTGTTTTCACTGTTGTTTTTTTTCACTCGTTAATCTCTGTAATTCATTGACAGCGAATCTAAAAATAACTCACACACTCAAAACAAAAATCCATCGTGACATTACGTGTTGCGACCAATTAACGTTATTTAAAGAAACAATGAATATGTAACTGTGTTTTATTATAGCTGTGTTTTATGTAGCTGTGTTGTATTATGAATTATTAGCTGTGTTTTATTGAGTAACACACTCGTGATTTAATTTTCACATCCAAACGAGTGCCTATATTTTACCACGCAATGCAGCAATGCTTTATTCATTATTTCGTAATATTCTGCAATTAATAGCACAACAAAATTCTTTCACAGGAACGTTACGTTATTAGTCATATTATATGTCAAACATGACGTCACAAATCAGCTGAGTTTAATTGCGTAATAAGATGTCACACTAGTAAAATTTCTCCCTATCAAAACAATGCAAAACGCTTCAACTCAGGAAAGGACAAGTCATGAACAATATCAATTAAACACTCGTAAATGTTGACTTTCAGGCCATATTTGAACAACATTCATGAAATTTGGTCAACAACCGACGGTTTCCACATTAAAACAGTACTTGAACAGACAAAACCCAATTTTAAAAGGAACTATCTTAGCATACTGCGACCCGGAAGCAATTTTGACCAGTGTGACAACATAAAACACAACTAGTTAATCTATAGTTGAATATACGTGAAGAAGGTTAATTTCACGTGCTATGGTATAATAAGAATATCTTAGCCTTGAACAAGTCCGAAATACCTTAAAATGACGAAAGATTGTTCCCCTTGCTCATACAGAATACCATATAAAATAACACCATTTTTAAAGCATTAATTGCTTTGTGAAATTGAATTATTGAACATTGATGAATTTGTGAAACGTGAATGTTTTACAGATGGTAAGGTAAGTTTGATATAACATATACTTTCTTCTTACTATTCCAGCATGGTAACATGACATTTAACAAAGGTCGATTGATGAATGCTGGCTTTATGGAAGCTTGGACTTTGTGGAACTTCGACTGTGTAATATTTCATGATGTCGACCTATTACCTGAAAATGACCGAAACATGTACACTTGTGGTGTGAATCCACGTCATATGTCTATAGCAGTGGATAAGTTTAAATACAGGTATGGAGAAATTGTTAAAAGTATATCTATGCACCTTCCTCCAGGAAAATCTGCTATTTTGACAAATATATCGATTTTGAGATTATCCATAAGTTAAGAATAATCTTACAGAAGCAAAAATATTGTGTTAATATTTTAAGTTTTATGCAAGTTACAGCTGTCTTTGTACAGTCAATATTCGGAACTATTTTGTGTGACGTCACAAACGTCATTCGAACGTTTTTGACGTAATTGTAACAAGTTTTCCATAAATGCGCCGTATAATCAGTTGCTGACATTTGATAACAAATTATACGAAGTGTCAGTTTAAAAATACGATATTATTGTTATTCGCATAGGACACTGTGCTTATACTGGACAAAGCCAAAAACGTGTTTGATATTGCCCGACCCTTGTAAACAGATAAACGCCATAAGGGACAAAGTTTTGCAAATACGGAGTTTCGGGAACATGGGGGATCTCATGAACATTTGCACTCTTGAGAAAAACTATGTCAATGGCTGCTTCGTGTGAAGACATATTGTTCAGCAGCAGCATGACACACAACAAACATGTTGCCTGTCTATGAATGTCAGACCATTTCTTCAAATTGAGAAGGAATTAACCTTTGCTAAACTTAGCATTTATGCATTGTCCATTTTATACAAGACGATTAAACGGTAAAAACTAGTTTTACAAAGAAAATGGCGTATATCCCGACCCCTAGATACATTTTGTAATGATGTTGTCTGCCTATGCGGGGCACATACTTGGTTATGGATCCGTTGAATGAGTTACAAAATGAACCATTGTCTCGTTGATGACAATTTAGATAGTGTATGTACAAACGATCGACTTTTGAATTTAGAAAAGTTTTCGACTATTACAAGGCATGATTAATGGCATTTTACATCACCCAAACGACACTCATCTTTTTTATTTTTGTTATCGGCTTGAGATTTGAATGAAATGCTTCTAACGACATGTTAAAACTTTATCTCAGTGCCTTATTGTAAATATTTTTCCAGTACCCAAAATAGTATCAAGTTTGATTTTGTAGGGGGTGTTACGATATTTTGATGTAGTGCATGAGGTACATTTCAAATTGAAATTACACCACAATTAGTTTATGAATAAAATATCGCATTGTACAAAATCAATTAGATAGTGGATTGTATGACCGCATTTAGAATTCAACTATTAAATAAGACCGTACAAAGTGAAACAAAAGTGACATTTTCTAAATAATTTTAGCATTAATTTAGTATAACATTGAGTGACAATTTCTCAATCATTTTAGCATTATTATAAACGAGTAGACTGATTAATCGCTCCATAGTTATAGACCGACTGAGCGGATTCGAAAATGTGAGGCATAAATCTTACGTGAAGCTAGATCGAGCTTAGTATACATTTCGCTAATTCTGCATTGCCCGCTTGTGGTGAGCAAAATATACTCGCTACCTTAACGTACGCGCAGCCGTCCATCCGAGTTATCCCTGGTCATAACTTTGATATGCATTGAACAAGCATGCCAATATTTGGCGCGAATATTGAATATAATGAGAAGGAATATTTAATCACTTCTTGATTTGGAAGATAAGATGCTTATTACATTTCATGATGATGTGACAATTTTTATAAAGATTGTGAGTATAAGCGTAGAATATATGGTTTGACTTCTATACACCGTTATTTATTACTTCGAACATAATAATGTTTTATGCCTGGTGCACAGTTCACGAATTGTTTTGTCATTATTTTTCATCAAATCCTATCATCAGACCACTACGTATTTACAGACAGATGCTTGCAAACCAGGAGAATGTTTTGCACGGATTTATGTCACAAGCTATAAACAATATTGTAGATAAGTAATTGATTTCGTGACGGATCAGTCTTATATCATACATTATTTATAGCTCAGAAATTACTTTATAATATGCATATTGTGGGGGAAAATGACAGACCGAATGCCCCAATGTATACCTGATCTATTGATAGAGACATATATACGTATAACACTCACAGTTAGCGTGATGTTTTCCAGTAGTACTATATCCCCTGGATTGACTCTTATAGTGTACTATCACATTTTTCTATCTATCAATTTATTTATACTGCTCATGTCCCTTTCGAGTGAACTAGCAGGATTATAGGATAACGATCAGCAGCAAACATTACTATAGCGCGTTTTGAGACTACAACATTGCCGATAGGAAAAAATAATATAAATAAATCAGCCTTAATAACAATTAACTTTCATGACTTGGTCCAATATACATTTTGTAACTGTACACTATGTAACACATAAGAGACCGTTGCAAATATATACAATGTAATAAAGGCACAGGCCTTAACATTTATGCTTAGGTAATTTATAGAAACATGGAGAAACTGTGCCAAAACACTGGTATATATTACGTCATCGATGAGACGCGAAAGTGTAACGTTTTTGACGTTGACCAGCGTTTTGTTAACAATTGCCATTGTCAGTTATCAGAACGATAGAAAAGGATCCGCATTAAATTTAAATATTAAATTCTAAGATGTTTTATGTAGATACATGTACACCTCTCATAAAGACTGTGAGTGTTTTTTAAACAATATTTATTTTCTAATTACTCCATTTGAATACTATAATGTACTACATATGTGCAGTATAAGAATATACGTTATTCGTTGTTAGTGTGTTGTTCAAACTGATATATAGATTCGTGATATAATCTCTACTATTTTCATTACGGTTATAATTACGGATGGTTTAGTCAATGTGATCATCAAGAAAAAGAAGAAATGAACTAATACTAGTATTAAAGGGACTAAAATCCATTTCGACGATTCAACACATTTTGTAGACGTTTAAATCATAAAACTATGTTTTGCGAATACATAAAGCATTGTTACATTACGATCAAATGCGTTATTGCTGAAATTCACCGTCCGATACGGATTGTCTTGGTATTTATACACTCCTATGGTATGATAACGCTGAATTATACATTTTACTGCGTTAGTCACGCAATACTTTTGGTGTTTAATTAGAGGTTAATACACGACATAGCCGGGTCGGAAGGCGATAATCAGCCCGGAAATTTAATAATCATCGCGAGGGCTTTAGCCCGAGGGTGATTATTCATGCCGGGCCGATTATCAACTTCCGGCCAGGCTCTGAAGTGTATTTAAGTCTTTCATACAATTGTTCAATTCAAAAACTCAATACGAGTAACAACAACACTCGTTTAGCCAATTTCATGGAGATCTACAGTCATTTAAGATGAAAATCTTGTACATTCATAAAATTGTCAAAGCAACTTCAACGTAACGTCATTTTAGCTCCAATGTGACGTCATTATGACTGAAACGTGACGTCATGTTAACATGGATAACGTAACATGCGTCCGTTCAACGGGCCGATTACGATTATGAGATTGCGGACCGGGCCGATAGGCGATAATCAATCACGTGATGGTCATAATCAGTCTGAAATTTGCTCATTTTTGTTACTATATATAGTAACAAGTGTATTAAAAGGTTATTAATCGACGTTATGCGATTATTTTTCTTCCAGATGAATAAATCAGATTCGAATTTCAATGTATTATGTCCGTCAAGCAAAAAAAATCCGATTTTAAGAGCTTTTTGTAAAGTTTGCAATTTACCAACTGGAGTTGAGTCCTTTTAATAGATAAGTTTCTTAAAGCAATATCTGAACATAAATGATGTTGTTTTGAACGTCCTTTATTTGTTAGTCATAATGAATGTACGTGATCAAGTAGCTTGTGAGGAGATCACGGAGAGACATGGGGAAACTTATACCGTTACTAGATCTAACTAAAGCATTTGACCTTATTAACCATGAACTACTACTGAAGAAACTAGAGTGTTATAAGCTAAGCTCTAAATCTGTTAACTGGTTATCTTCATATTTAACAAACCGTTTCCAAAAGGTTAACATATCAGGTCAGTTTTCAGATGCCAAAGGTATCAATGCTGGTGTTCCACAAGGATCAGTTTTAGGACCCTTGCTTTTTATTATCTACATAAATGATCTTCCCCTCTATCAACAAAATAACACAAACATTGACATGTTCGCTGATGACACTACATTGTCTGCTTCAGGTAAAACATTCAGTGACGTAAAATCGTCCCTCCAAGAGCAAGTTAATATCACAGAACAATGGTGCACACAGAACGCCATGTTACCAAATGCACAAAAAACTAAAGTTATGTATATTGCTGGATCTCACCAAAAACTAAAAGACAGATCTGAACATAGTGATTCAAATATAATTCTTAACAATCAAGTTCTTACGAACTCCAAAGAAGAAAAACTTCTTGGTATCAAAAAAGATCAAACTCTAGCATGGAAAAGTCACGTTGATCATGTTCTTAAAAAATGTAATTCTCTTTTATACTTACTACTACGCATCAAACATTGTCTCAATCTAGACTCTCGTAAGCTCTTCTTCAATGCATATATCCTGCCCCACCTTGACTATTGCAGTACACTTTGGGGATCATGTGCAAAGGAACGCGTAGATAAACTTTACAAATTTCAGAAACGGGCAGCTAGAGTTATTCTAGATAAACCATATGACCACCCGTCAGATGAATTATTCATGAAACTGAACTGGATCAAAATTGACGAAAGAATGATATTTAAAAAAGCTATTTTAATGTATAATTCAATGCACAATAAAGTTCCAAAATATCTAAGTGATAAATTTGTATTGAACTCTTATCTTGGATTAAGATCAACAACAAATGAAGAATTGGTTGTTCCATTCCCAAATATGGAGTTCTTTAGGAAATCATTTTCCTACATAGGAGCTTCAATTTGGAATGAAATTCCATTACATATTAGGCAGGCAGAGAACATCAATTCATTTAAAAGACAATTCTTACAATGGAAACAAAATCAATAGTACATGTAAATTGTGTCATTTAAATGTGTGTTGTCCCTTGTTCTAGTCTTGCCCCGCGTAGTTTGACTGACTGAGGCGGCAAACGCGCGGGGTGGGATTTCGGGTTTGTGTAATTTGTATACCAGTTGTCTTCAAGTGGTACTCTGGTAGTTGTGTCGTGGTGTTTCTGATTTCTGTGCTCGGCTGGTTGGGTTGAGTGCTACCTTCCATGTCGGATTTTCTCATACCTTTTTTGATTATGAATACACGATGTACAAAGTTATTTATTTATATATGATTTAATGCTTTAACAACATGTGTGTTTTCATATTCTGATCATCTCATTAAGTTTTATGTGATACTGTTTGTATTTATCATTAAAATGTTTGTATATTATCATGTAATTAATGTATATAAATTATGTTCTTTATGTAGACCATATTGAAAATTGGTATATTACCAAATATGTTATCTACTATAAATAAAGTCGTTACTTACTTACTTACTTACTTACTAGTATCAAACACCAAGAAAGCTGTTCTCAGACAATAACAATGAGTTCGTAGCTACTTCTCTACTAATAGTTTCCATCAGATACAAAAAAAACGGAAATAATATTTAAACTATCAAAGGGCAAATTACTGATTCACGAACCTCATGCATTCATATTAGACATGATTAGTTAAGATTTTACTCCGAACATCATTTGTTCATTTAAAGTTACAGCGATATATAAGAGCGTATATCAGTTGTACTAGAAATACCTCAGTGCTGTATTGAACACTAATTGTATATGTTGTCGTATGCGGAAGAAAGTCGTTAGCTGCTTGTTCTCGGTTAAGAAATAGACATAAATTACCCAATATGGCCTAGAGGTACGGCGCGCGCTTCGGGATCGATATGTCCCTGGTTCAACCCTATCTGGACCACTGGTTAATTTCTCTTATTAGGAATAAAGCATATGATCCTCTCCACCAAGGTGTACATTGGTAACTGTTGAGACAAAGTCTATTCCTGGGCTCCGCAGATCGATGTTGGCTGCCACACCCACAGGCAGGGCGACACGAACGTAGGTTTCCATAGGTAGCCCAGTGGTCAGGGGAAGTTTTAATGTCAAAGGGTGCTTGAGTGGCCTTACAGCTGAAAGAGCCCAAGAACATTTGTAACTTAACGTTTTAATACATACATGTACTTAATTATGTACGTAGCAAGGGCTAATGAGAGGGTCTATCTAATGCTGCATATCTACTCCAAAACTTCAGCATATTTTACCTTAAAGTTAACCCGTCGCATACGCTGTTTTTCAATGACAAAGGCGAGAAAATGGCGGGAAAATAGAGATAAAATCATTATATTTAGCATATACTTTTTGCATAAGTTCTAGTCATATTCGAAGCTGTTCATATTTTTTATTTGGCTAAGGATGTTTATTAAAGTGTACTTCATCTGCAAATTAAAAATGCTATGTTTTGTACAATAAATTATAATGACATAATCACCTTCCGTTTTGTCAAGTTTGTAGTAAAATCGCTTTCTAGATAACCAGGGGACTCAAATGGGCCATACATTGATCATCTGATTTTTTGTCACACGTTTGGTCAATAGACCATTGAAGTATTCCTTATACAGTCATGTATATTATCAGAATGGAGTCAGTGTATTCCTAAGTGATACAAACACCCATTTTAAATAAGTATAGGAGACCAAATTAATAGTTCCTACTATCGCGAAAACTGAATGACGACGCAGCCTCTAGTTTAAGCATTATGTTTTCATAGTATTTGCTCTGTGGATTACATTTTAATCAAAATGATCCGTCTTCCCATATTTCATAGATAATATCCTTACAAACATTTCAACCGCTTTTATGATGATCCAATACAAAACGCGGCCTCCAGTCGTAAATAAAGAACATACGCGGAAATAATGCGCATCATGTTACTACTAAATGAAACTAAAAGTAAGCTTTTACGGTAAACGTTTTTTATTGTTATTGTTTGCACAATTCTCTTAGGGTATCATCTCCATTGAAAAGCAGTATAAATAATAACTTATATCCCAACTTTGGAGAAAACATCGTAATTGAGTATTTAAACTCGCGACTGAAATATGCTGATGAATTTTTACAACACTAGACAAGAGACTGGAGAATATTGGAATTGTGGCCAAAGTCTGCGCGCTGTCTAGTTATTAAATTTGGGTGAACACTCTTACATTCTCACTGGAATAAAATACAGACAATAATGTAATAGCGATCAATACACTACAAGTAAAATAAGCCGACAAATACTAAATAAAATGTTTCCCGACCGAAGGGAGACGCATTGGTTTTGTACTAGTCATGTCCCAATGTATTAACGTGATTGATGTTCGGTGGATTTATGGTTAAGTCGTTACATATATCCCATTGTCTTAACACGATTGATGTTCGACCATATTGGAGAACATCAACATCATAAAAAACATATGTCCTGAGGCTCGTTTTCGAGATACGCGGTTTTCAAACGACCTACTATCGTATTTTGTTCATTCCAGCTATTTCTTGCAAATATGGCACAGTCCTACTCATTTGAAATCATACTGAAATTTTTGAAATTTTGATTTACGAAATTTTGAAAGTCTGACAAGCACGTGACAGTGACAAACTCCTATTTGAGGAGCATTGCCCGTCTGTAACAACTCTTTTTTCACTATGTTCCAGATTGCCTTATTTCACTTTGGTTGGTGGTGTATTCAGCATTAAACGAGAGTATTTCTTGAAGGTGAATGGATATTCGAATCTATACTGGGGGTGGGGTGCCGAAGATGATGACATGGCTTACAGGTATGCTATTTATTAGCACTAAATCCCGGAAATTACTTTTGGTGAAACTATTCCAGAAATATTTTTATAAATACTTTTCATCATGATAGTATACTGTATATATCGCTGGCTTAGAATAAGAAGAACATATGTAAACATTGAATACAGGACAAACATTCGTACTATGTAAACGTTATGTGAACATTGAATACAGGACTAACATTCGTACTATGTAAACGTTATGTGAACATTGAATACAGGACTAACATTCGTACTATGTAAAAGTTATGTGAACATTGAATACAGGACTAACATTCGTACTATGTAAACGTTATGTAAACATTGAATACAGGCCTAACATTCATACTATGTGAACAATATAAAAACATTGAATACATGCCTAACATTCATACTATGTGAACAATATAAAAACATTGAATACAGGCCTAACATTCATACTATGTAAGCCATATGTTAACATTGAATACAGGCCTAACGTTCTTACCATATTATGTATATCATCTTTGAAAACGAGCATGACAAATTAACAGTACAAAAAATGTACATAGTTATGCGAATGTTGTCGTTGCTAAGGCAATGCATAAAGAGCACTACGGCGATGTCGAAATTATTTTCATTTATTTGCTAAAATAGCCATTTACATAGAAAATAAATGTATGCAGCTTGGTCAGAATGCAATTCTACATAAAATCTCCACCAAGTTCGAATCTGGATCAAGAGCTAGCTCACAAGGTCAAATCTTAGGAAAAACCTTGTGCTCAGACACCGGTTTTGGTCCAATCTTCATGAAATATGGTCAGGGCATAAGTCTTACTAAAGTCTAGATCAGTTTTCAACAGGTGAGCGACATAGGGCCCTTTAATACTGTTTTACTGTATATATTTCAGACTGAAAACAGTCAAGCTGGGTATAGAACGTCCTCCAGCTACTATTGGGAGATATCAAATGATTAAGCATGCAAACAGGGAGACTATTCCTGTCAAGATGCGGTAATTTGATTCGCTCAATCTGAATAAGAGGGCATGTCTGTTTTATATCTATAAAATTAATTTACTTGTTGCTAACCTAGAGTATATACTTTTTGTGTCATATCAATTTGATGTATATTGTCACATGGCGTCGTACCGATTCAAGTACTGTATAGTAACATAACACAATCATAATGTATGCAGTAATGTAATGGAATATAACACCACACTGTCTACAGTAATGTAATAAAACCCGACCATACTGTCTACAGTAATGCAATGGCATATAACACCAGACTGTCTGCAGTAATGCAATGGCATATAACACCACACTGTCTGCAGTAATGTAATGTCATATAACACCACACTGTCTACAGTAATGTAATAAAACTCGACCATACAGTCTGCAGTAATACAATGACATATAACACCATACTGTCTGCAGTAATGCAATGGCATATAACACCACACTGTCTGCAGTAATGTAATGTCATATAACACCACACTGTCTGCAGTAATGTAATGTCATATAACACAATCATAATGTATGCAGTAATGTAATGGAATATAACACCACACTGTCTACAGTAATGTAATAAAACTCGACCATACTGTCTGCAGTTATGTAATGTCATATAACACCACACTGTCTACAGTAATGCAATGGCATATAACACCATACTGTCTGCAGTAATGCAATGGCATATAATACCAAACTGTCTGCAGTAATGTAATGTCATATAACACCACACTGTCTGCAGTAATGTAATGTCATATTACAACACACTGACTGCAGTAATGTAATGTCATATAACACCACACTGTCTACAGTAATGTAATGTCATATAATACCACACTGTCTGCAGTAATGTAATGTCATATAACAGCACACTGACTGCAGTAATGTAATGTCATATAACACCATACTGTCTGCAGTAATGTAATGTCATATAACAACACATTGTCTGCAGTAATGTTATTGTAATGTCATATAACATCATACTGTCTACTGTTATGTAATGTAGCATACCGCCATTTTAACTGCAGTAATGTACATATAATGTAGTAAAAGACCATACCGTCAGCTTTAGTATAATATTGCATACCAGTGACTTGTTTCCAGTCGACCTATATAGTTTAGCGAAGGTATGGTGTTTTGAATGATTTGCATTTGTCAATGAAGGTTGTTGCTATCCAAACAGCTCCATTATTTTTTTACAAATATAATAATCACAAATGTAGAAAGCAAATACCCGTTAGGTGCACAGAATCACTGTATTGGATAAATTAAGATAATTGAAAACCATGTGCCTATGACTAAGACCTAAATATCTTATACAATCCGAAGTCTACAACGTCATTTATCAACTAAAATGATGTGTGGAATAACTTATTATTTTACATTATTTTCAGGGCCTACCTGTTGAAGACTGTGAGGAAACGTTACCATAGAGACGGACTGAATACATTAAATTATAAAGTGATCTCTATAAACCCTACACCACTCTATACACACATTACTGTTGATGTTGGTGAACCACCACGCGAAGCTGCTGATATAAACAATTTGTTGACGTAATATACGTGTAATCATAGTTTGATTTGACACAAACATAAATTATGTGGTAGTATAAATATAGTGACGACTTGCATGTGGGGTGATAAAGTAAACATAGTGAGAGAAACGCTCTAAAAAGATAATTCTACGTGATATCAATAAAATATGTGTTTATTTCAAATAAAAAATGCACCCTCTCTTCGTCTGCAGAGTTTCATAAATTTCCATCAATTACTGGCAGATATATTTATTATTTTGCAACCTTGAGTACAGCGACTCGCTGCACATTTAACGACGTCAATGACGTCACGGACGTAAATTGTTAATTACTCAAACGTCTCATTGCTCCGAAAAAAAAACACTTATATCATTAAAACATTTGGATAGATTTTTTTTAATTTAGTATTTATTTAGAACAATTGTTCATTTGACTTAAAGCAACTCAGTTGTTATAAAGTTTCAATGAAATGTTAGATAGTTATTCAATCATTTTCATTCTAAAGACGATTCTCGTATTCGACGTCCGTCAAACGAGTGACAAACATAATGGACATCTCATCTAATGCATTTCTAATCTCGGCTTGATATAAAAGAGTTTCTTTTCCGTCACAAACCCTTTTCAACTAATGACACATAAGTATACGTCTTGCTGACTTCTCTTCCGATGATCCGTATCAATCCACAGACCGGAACCATTTGAACAAACTTGTAAAGGACCACTAGATGATGCTATATACTAAATATCAAAGCTCTAGGCATTATAGTTTTAGTCAAGAAGATGTGTATATGTTTTCCCTATGTAAGTCTTTGTAAAGCTGGTGACCTCCTGGCGGAGACAATTTTGATCTTAGTCGCATGATTTGTACAATCTTGGTAGATGACTACTAGTTGATGCTACATACCAAATATGAAAGCCGATGGACTTGTGGTTTAGGGCCAGAAGATTTTTGCATTTGTAAACCCCCTTTTAGAGCCTCGTGGCCTTTTTAATCAACAGACCAGAAACATTTGGACAATTTTGTAGAGGACCATTAGGTGGTGCTACCTACCAAATATCAACTTTAAGTCTATGTAAAATTTGTGACTCCCTTGCGGGGCCAGTTTTGCCCCATTGGCAAAATTTGAACAATCTTTGTAGAGGACCACTAGCTGATGCTACATACTACATATCAAAGCCCTAGGCCTTTTGGTTTCAGACAAAAAGTTTTGAAGTTTTGCATTGAAAACCCTTTAAGGGCCCCATGGCCTAATTAAACGACAGATCGGAACCATTTGAACAACTTCAATAGAGGTCCACCCAAGGATCATTCCTTAAAAGTTTTAGCAAATTTGCCTAGTTGTTAAGGAGAAGTTGCCATTTAAAGAAATTGTTGACGGACGGACGACGGACACAGAGTGATTGCAAAAGCTCATATTGTCACTTCGTGACAGGCGAGCTAAAATGAGACCATTTGTCTTAATACTTTTTTATCATCCCACGTATCGACGCCCCAGAATTAAAAGGTCGTAAGTTTTGGGAAATCGAAAAATAATCACAATTTTCCATTAATATGAGAGCAGAAGCATTCCATTTCGTTATAGTTCATTCTTCTTTAACAATCAAATTAACATCTTGTAAGGTTTAATATTAAAATAGTTGGTAAAATTCAAAACTGTCTTTCTATTATGCAGATATAACCCATGGATATATTCGTGTAAAAAGATCGTTTGTGCTACTTATGACATTTTAAGCCATTCAAAAAAGGTCGTAAGTGATAACTTACAACCTTTGTACTCGAGTAATGTCATACATTATGGATAGCCTCGCATTTAGATGAGCTGGCGATTCATCATTAATTAGATCATATCAGAATGAGCATTTTACACTCGGAAGCAGTGTGAATTATATCAATATACATGTATTTGTATGCTACTCTAGCCTAATTGGTGCTTGTGCTAATGGCACACCAGGTCTTCTACCTTGAGCTCAAGTACCGTTATGACACGTACACCAAGGTTTGACTTGTACAAAAGCAAATGTCATTGAGTGCTTGACGCCAATCATTGAATTCATTGTCGGAAATTCAATGCCAAGAAATACAAAACGTAGTACATAATTGAATTCAATTGTTAATTAAAGTAATTGCCCAAATTATGGCAAATTTTAATCATCCTAATTCAATATCCAGGCAAGTTTGACTATAAAAGAGACATCAATTTGTAGTAATCTTACACACGCAATAAAAACTGTTGTGTAAATACGAGAGGTGTTCAACTTATTTATGAACAAAACATGAACACCGATTGTGCGATATTGAATGAAAATAATTGAAATATCTTTTTTAAACCATGCGAGAAAATGTTTTAAGTTGAACATATGATTATCACACATTGTATATTTCATTTGGTTAAAGCTTAAAACAACAATTTAGTAGATGATGTTGTTTTCCTGTTTTTAAGGCAAAATGGCCCTTTTATAAGCATCAAGAAAGTGTTGGTAAATGTTTATTTTGCATTTTTAATGAGAACATCAGTAATATTTGTCGTAAGACGCGTTATTAAAGTTCTGTTTCCAGTAATTGTGAAATGGCACCAAAAATTGAAAAATGCCCAACATTGCTAAAACCTACACTATAAAGTTAAATTGGTTTTATGATATCTATGATGAATCCATTAGCAAAACTCGGAATACTACCACAGATGGGAGTGTCCATAGAAACTATCAGTGACAACATTTTGAAACAGTTGCATGCATAGTTCTGGGAAAATGCGAAGTTCCTACGCTGAAAATCAAGAAAAACATGCCTCGCAGCCAAAAGTCTCGGAATCTAGAAATGCGAAATAAACAACATTATGTGGAAAATTTGTTTCATTATGGGGAAGCAATGCCGAATGTTAAAGAATGTTATGATAGATTATGGTATGCTATTTTAGAAAATGTCACAGGGATAGGGAGAAGTTCATGTTTGTCCAGCTTTGTGTATTCGCGGCCGTTTTCACGGAAAGGCATTGGGTTTGTTGTTATGGAAATACGCACATCAAAATCAATATCAAATTGACGAAATTGAAGGGTGTGGTCTTTGTGCGAACCGTTTCAAATCAGGTTTTCATCAAAAAAGTGTTACGTATCGTTCCAAGTGACTGTTCCAAGAACATAGTGTTTCGTCCAGATTCAGCTTCAAGTCACCATATACAACGCCAAATAAAAATACTTAAGAATACAACTTTGATATATATTATAACCAAACATTGGATGTCGAAGTCTTGTCATGCTTTAACAATATAATTTTCCATCTGGTTGATACTAAAACAACGATTAAAGAAGGAAAATGTAAACGTAATTATTACGAGTTTCGGACCTTCAAAACGCAAATAACAACACCCTCTACCCTGATGTTGATTATGGTTTAACCGTAACGTATCGGCAATATACAATTATTATATATACTTCTTGATACACTACTTTATACAAAATAAAAGTTTTTATTCAATTTCATTGTTAGAGTAACAGAATATTGATGTTCATTTTCTGTTCATAAATAAGTTAAACACCTCTCGTATTTTGGAAGGACTATTCACGGAGCCATCACGTCGCCAACGTTAAACACCAGTAAGCTTTTGCATTGTACAATACCATTGTGGCCATGACGTCATTTTGGCTCAGAAAGCAAAAACATATTCTGTCAAAACATAGTTTAAACAACCGTGTACATATTATTCTTTGACCGATTTTAACGAACATTCTCGAACAAAGAATGAGTTCTATCTATGTAACTTAATTGTTTTGAGTAAAATTTCACATTTTTTGTCAGAAACAAAGTTGAGCTTCTGGCAAAAACTGTGACACTGTTCTCATAGGCGGATCCAAAGGGAGGACCTCCTTAAATCGCCAAAGTCAAGTCTTGTGAGTCTGAAATTGTCTCATCATATTCATTTTGCGTTCAGAAAAATACTAAAATGTGAATTTTCGTGCTCGATACACTCACAAACGACACTTTAATCTATGGAAATAGGTTTTCACGTACCTGTTAAATGAGTTTTGCATTTGAGAAAGAAATTGTTTACATTGGTTTTTATATATTGCTTTTATACTAATTTCCATGTTAGATATATATAATTCATATTATATACTATTTCGACCCCTTCCCAGTAAATTTAAATCTCAGAAAAAGTAAGATGACTTACAAAATAAAGACTTAAATTAACCTGGTTTTGTAAAAAGCAAAGTCCCATTTAATAGCAAGTAAGGTATCCAAGACTACAAGAATGCTCCAGATTGATCCCTGGTTTAGAAAATGTTCACAAGAGAACATGTTCCACCGGATCCCCTAATATTGCAATAATAATTATGTTTAATCACATATAAGTTTAGTCATAAGTAATGGCTTCCAAATGGTATCTAAATAATTTTAGAATTGCTAATTTTCAGATTCTTCATGGGGGCTTCGTTCCCCAGGGCCCCTATTTGGGCTTTGTCCTAGCTAGACCCATCAGGGTGCATGCGGTCCCCATCTATTTTCTTACACCCTTAGTCGGAAATCCTGGGTACGCCCATGTTTCTTTTATTCATGTCCAAATAAGATCTCTCATACCACGTGGTTTATCCACAACGACTATACTACTACTTTCAAGATATATTGTACAGCTGTAATTCAAGATAATACGTACATTTATATGTCTTCTAGAATTAAGCCGCTATGGAAACTTAAGTAATTCCCCCGATACATCAAACTACGCTAATATTTCCTGAGGTATTGGAAAATAGTGAAGTAGTAAATAATCAGTGATTGGGTGAACATTGAGTGTTCATTATGTCTGTTATCATGACATGTCTCTGTCATTAGTTGTTGGTCCATCCGGCTAGTCCCCTCATCAAAACACTAGACTATCACCAGAACGGTCTGAATTCGATTTCCCGGTTGCAGAATTCGGAAAAAACAAGTCATTACTATTATTTTCAACAACTTTCAATCATAACCAGCAGGCATTTTATATCAGTTTTAATGGAAGAACAGCGTCATGTTATATGTGAACGTTCACAGTTCTCGAATGCGTTTGTGCACAACAAAGTATGTGAAACACTTGAAGTAGTGCATTATTTTCCCTACTATTCCACTAATTCTATTTTGACTAGGTATCTGGGAGACTACTGTAAAATCATTAAATTTTAATGAGTCAAACATTTCGTGGTTTTTGGAAACAGACCATTTCATGGGGACCTAATTTCAAGGATACATAGTCCGCTAAGTCAGATACAATAGAATGATACATATTTGTAGATAATTAAGTTCATGTCACCCACGAACTCCACGCAATTAAATCTCCTACGAATATTAATGATTTTACAGTATTTAAAGTTTTTACAATCTGCAGAATGACAATTAAAGAAAGAATATTCTTCCACAGATAACTGGAAACATTTCCATGTTCAGAGGACATCACAGTCTGTTGCGAAGGTTAAAGCAGAGAATTACATACCCGACACAACAATCGAAATTGTGCGTGAAATGTCTAAAGCTGAATAGTATGGTAATTTATCCTGCATGGAAGACTGCAGAAAACTGGACGCTGTGAAAATATCCTCTATATCCGAATGTTACCCAAAGTATCATAAGACTAACGAAATTACAGACAATTGCACAGACGTTACTTAATTGTCCATGCGTGTCAAGTTTCCATATATATTGTGTGCAATCTGACACAAGTTCAAGTCTGTTTAGAATTTATGCGTTTGATGTCAAAACTGATAATTTCATTGTCTGATCAAGCCTCTGTAATAGCCGGAAGATACATAGAATGTACAATCATTAAATGTGATGTTACTTGTCAAAGGCGTAGAATAACACTGTGGGGAATACTATAATTAGTTATGAGTTAAAATGCGTTTGCTTCGGAACTCGAATTAAGTGTATAACACAAATTCTCTAGAGCTCAAGGAAAAACTAGAAAATCCCTAAGGAAATTAATTCAACAGCAGTCTTTGTGTAGGTGAGTTCTAATTATTTGCTGTCCTTCGTCCGTTGGTTTTCTATTGGCTTCTTATCTCTCTCTACAAAAGTCGATTTGATAAACTAGAAAATAAATCGGGGATAACATTAGTTGCATGAGAATATCTGTGTGAGGAAACGCGATTACGCGAGTTTGTAAGAAAATATTTTAAGAGTTTTCTATAGGCCTACATCGATTTGCTACGGGAATAATTTGGAAAATAAGGCTTACGGATTTACAGAGAAATTTATACTAATATATTGTAGGAGTTATAGCTAACTGAAGGTAGACGTATTCATATATTCTCTTATCTCTATGTCTATTTATATAGACTTATCCCCTTGGAATATTTTATTTAAAGTTCTATTAAGTCAATGACATATTATCGATCGCATATTTTTTCTTTGTTGTGGATTAATTTTGTATTGCAGTTTTTTTTTGCTATTTATGGCTACCGATATATGGAATTAACGGGATACCGTGGTTTCATGATGTGCATTAATGTTTAATTGGCGTATATCGTATATTTGTCTATATCCGTACAGAAATGTTCTTGTTATAGTGCGTCATAGAAGTATGACCAGTGTTTCAAAAACCTGTAATCTGTCAACAAAGACCAAGTGTTTGGTGTTTCTTCAAACACAAGGAAAATAAAAATCAGAAAGATCTGAACCTTGCTTCATATATCAACAAGGTTCTTGTATATTTTAAATAATGCTTTTTGTTTTGGAGGACGCTCCGCTATCATTACCTACTTTTAGGAAAACACCAAGCTTGATAAAATATTCCCCACTCATGTCAACTGAACCCGTATGCGGCACTCGGGCAGCAAATTATGAGACAGACTCATAGTTTCTGCTCAATATCTTACACATTGTACTCGCTGTAAAACATGTTGCCGACCTATTATATTATACTGTTGCTTGGGATAGAAAATGGACCGGAAGGGTTAGTTTCAAGGTAAATTAGAAAGACCAGTTTCCCCTCAATAATGAGCTATTTGAACGAAACTTGCTTGCGTGAAGCGTCTAATTGGGATCAAAAGTGGGACCAATGTTTGTGCCATTATAACACATATTAAACATGTTTTTGTCCAATACATTCAGCAAGGAATGAGATAGTGTGATGGTGATTATATGCAAATGTGTTAATCTCGTAAAATCAAGTCATGATGACGATGATGATGATGATTATTATTGTTGTTGTTGTTATTAATATTATTATTGTTATCATTATTATTATTATTATTATTATTATTATGGAAGACTATACAACATGAATAGGTTTGTGACAGCTCATGAATTTTTCACTTTCCTTGGCAACGTAATTCCAGACTGTATTGTTTATGGCAACCACATACTACAGCTTTTCTAGGTTCTATAGTTTGCCCACTATCACCGATCATAGAAAATCCAGGCCCTATGATTAACACATCATCACCAATTAGATCCTAGCTAGGGTTCGAAACACAACATTAAGAATAAAAAGCTACGCATATTCCTAATCTACTCTATGATATATAACTTATGGTATTAAGCATTGCTGTTTAGAAGTATATAACGCTGTTGTACTCAACCAAAGGGTCAGTTTACACTGCAGGGCACATGCATGTAAGTATGTAAATGTCACCAACAGAAAATAAGTGTAAATCCTCAAATCGTAATGATGTAATATTTGCAGAAAATAAGTGTAAATCTAATCAGGGATTACATTTTGTTTCAAGAAAACATATTGATTACGTGTACAAAATATACAGTTATGAACGATGATCCCTATTTTATGAATTCACTAACTCTCCTAAACAAAAAAATAGATTATAACATATACTCAAGTTTTGTTAACTGAGTTTTAACTGGAGGGAATTTCAGAAACATATTTACTTAAAGTGATATTCCGGGATAGTATTATTTCTGATATGTTGCAAAGACCCCACATTTACAGCAAATTCAATGTTTATTTCCCCCTATTCACGCCCTAATTAGCATATAGGGGTCATTAATTTCTCTCTGATTTGGAGAGTGGTCGTGTTTTTACACATGTTGCAAAATGCAACTCTACGTCAGTACGTCACTGCTCCAGAGGAAGGTTGTAAATGCTGGATACATTAATGCTGTTATCGTTTTATATCATTTGTCAATAAAAATCCACCAGTGTAATAAAAATAATATTGTAAGACTATGTATGAAAAAGAAGTTAGAACATTTGCAATACTAGACCCATTGAAAAATAAACAGGCGAAAGAAAGATTGATCCATAATCTAGGTACTGAAACCATGATCATTTAGGACACTTAGAGCAATTAATTCTAGTTCTTCCTCATTATATCCTGCTTCCCAGTGATACCCAACTTCTAACTTCCAGATAAATCATGAGTGTCATCTTATGATAAGAAGGCATTATTATTTCATTCCAATTAACAGTCAAAATGATACAAAATTACTAAATACATGCAAATTAAGTATGCAGGACACCATGATCGTACACGCAGACCTTGATCATTGACCCATAGATCTGTTATCAATGTTAATGGTAGCCTTTAAACCATATGACTTAAATATTAGACCGAACCTTTCATTGAGTCGTTGACAGAAGCATCTTGGTCTAATATAATAACACAACCCTTGATCCCTAACATGACATTAAAACGCGAACAGGAGCAAATCTAAAACAATACATTTATTTCATGCTTATCCGTAGTTTACGGCAGAATAACTGTGTATTATTCCCCGATAACTTCATTCACAGTCGATAATTTCACTTGAACGGACTACTTTTTAAACAAATTTCCCCGCCACCAAAAATGAAAAAGTAAGCATTTTCACATGTTCTCTAAATCTTTAACAAATAACAGAACACTATCTATACATAAACAAAACATTTGAGGTATACATATATTCCTTATTTTAAGATATTTGAAGTATGAACTAAATAGAATATTATTATTTTACGATGTGTGATCGTGAGCAGCTGAATTATATTTTCACTCGTGGCGTCGTGAAAATATTACGCCAGCTGCTCACTCGCTGAATATCGTACGATCATACACGGTAAAATACAAATATCCTCTATTTCATAATGTTTGTGAAACTATTGGCTACATCAGATAAAATGGACCATAAATACTACAAACTTGTTTGAATAACAGAACAACAAATATATATTGAACTTCGGTTTCAGCTTCCAGAAGAGTTTACCATTATAGACAAGGTCTTTCGTTCACGTAGCCAAGTGATTAGTTATACTCTTAGATAAATACAGAAAATTGGAAAATTGTTGTTTTGAAGTATGCCGGTATCAAAAAGACTATTGTATCAAAGACTTGGAATAACTAAAGTGTTTTCTTTTAGAACCAGAAAGATGTTCGAAAAATGTTCAAAAAGAAAGATGTCATTCGTACGCTGTTCCTTTTTCTAGTAATACTGGTGATTGTCGTAACACTTTCACAAATTTTAGTTGTTCATAAACGCAACCATCATTAAACCAAACCTCGTGATTCTACACGTTTGCAAACAGCACAAGCCATGGTGATACGCTTGGAAAAGAATATGGAAGCTATGATGAAGAAGAATTTTTTACGAACGGGCAAACACCGTAATTACTTACTGGCATCGATATATTCACAACGTATTCGACAGAAATTAACTGAATTATCACATCGGACACATGGGACTATAAAACATGAGCGACTTTCAGAGGATTCGTTTGCTGCATTTAGAGAGAGAAAACTGCGATTTCATGACATCGCTGACAACGATATTGTTACACATGAGGCACATTCTCGCCATAAATTGCAACAGTTTATTGAGGACAGTGCTAGCAAATTCTCTGATGCTGTCAAATTACCATGTGATGATAAAAATAGTACTGATCATGGAATTATAAATACTGGTGGAATAAAACAAACACAAAGAGCTGCTGGAAAAAACATATTGATAAACTGAGGTCGATTTATTTCTGGCAGTCGACAATCCTTTACTGTTCCACAATGCCAGGAATCACCAGACAGTCTGGGTGAGCATGACATAATTTGATTTCTGTTTCCGACGTTTTGTATCATTTATTTTTGCAAAATGGGCAGTTATGCTGGTATTATTCAAGTATATTTGTATACAGTATGACTATAGAATATTTTAATGCCCTGGTTTGACTACTTTTTTGGCAACAATGTAATTCAGACATATAAGATAAGTTACCTAAGCATGAGTGTGTCCAATATATATCTAGAGTGTCCTAGGGATGACTAACTAAATTAACTAAGACTTTTCCTGGTGATACTTTAAACCTACGTTACATATATCATGTTATTCACCGGGCACGTGAAATAACCAGGAATGCTTCTGTAACTGGAGGGTATTCTGTATTATGCACTTATCCCCAAAACGACTAAACTCTTCTAAGCGCCTCGCCCATATAGATCACATTTGGTGCCATCGGTGAAGGATCCCACAAATTTAATTACATTCTGAATGAAACGTCTGTTATCTTATGGCAACGACAAATATTTCGTGTTACAAATTACAGACGGGTTTTTGTAGTCCTTACATGTTAAACATGGTATTACTACACTATTTTATCTCCCTTGTATCCTTGTAGACCATTCTAACCATTCTAACATGTGGTGACATTTGTACTACTAACTGACACTTTGCAGAGACTTGTTTGACAAACCATATCATAGTTTATTCTAATTTACAATTTAATAACAAGACACATATAAAGGCCACGTGTAATGATGATGAAGTAATTTCCATGGATAAGACACGTGAACTGACATCTGCCTTATTGTACGCATACGCGTATTAGTATATTATATATTGATATCTAAGCTAATCTAAGCTGACAGGCTACACACTTTATAAGGTCCCTGAAGAAGATGATCTTATTATTGAAGGTTTATTTGACTTTTATTTGATGATGAGTAGAATTCTCGTTATTTTTTTGTAATTATGTTTCAGACAATATGACGGTATTACATGTAATACACTGGTATCTATCGTATCCATTCTACATTAATACCATAGTAAAGTATGCATGTAGTCAGTACATGTACGTATAAGTATATGATGAATAAAATACCAGATGGATGGACGACGGTCAGAGAGTGATCATCAAAGTTCACTTTGTCACTATGTGACAGGTGAGCTAAACATGTAACTCTATCCCCCTTAAAATTCAGTCAAGATGTTTGCCTTGTACCAATATGTACCATATTTATACATGGCACTACTATAAGAACTAAACCATTCGCAGATCTGAAATTGTCTCAAAACAAAATTAATTTCAAAGTATGTGTATTTGTCTTTACTAAATTTTGAAATGTTTTACCTCCGGTTTTGAATATATAAGAGTTTATTTTCAAATACATTAGATATGTACAATCCACGAGTATACAAGTATTCAAATAGTCAATATCATCTGAGTGTTCATAAGCATTATATATAATGGTTTTAAATAATTTGATCAATGTTTCATTTCACAATATACATTCCTACAAAGTTTAAAGTTTTCCTTCAGTATAATAATCACAATATGGCATCAATTTACTACAGTGTAACCAATAACAAAACTATACAATCAAAGTGTACGAGAGACAGCGAGAGATCCATGAAAGTTTATTGCAAAATATAAGTAATAAATATTTCATTGACTAAAAGCTTTAGTTCGTTTCAGAAATCTATAGTTTCATCTATTTACCACGTATTAATTCCTATAAACTAAATTATTATTTTTAGGATAAATTTGTTTCTCCCAATTATGGAGAGCCATGTTTTGAAGCCAAAATGAAAGAAAAAAGTGTAGGAAAATTATCAAAGTTTATCATAATATTTCAACCCTAATGATAGATGAAATACTAATATAGAATAGAATAGAATAGAATAGATTTTATTTGCATATGTAGTCCTGAAAAGGACTTTTTACAAAACAACAATATTACAACTGATTAAAAAGCATGGTGATAGAATGGCGAGAAAGTATTCAAAATATATGATATCAAACATAGAGAAATCGTTTATGTGTGTAACACGTCAGACAAATTTTGGCCCTGGTTCGGGAGAGACATCTTTATTATAAAATATAACACAACATTATAACATAACATTTAGTTATGTCACTCAGTTATGTTATTATAACTTGACGGATGTGGTATATATGCTCTTCAATTCCACCCTCACGGCGATATACAATGTATATCACCATGGAAGTGGAATTGAAGAGCACACATACCATACATATACATTTATAACAGAATTAGTGCGAAAATTCAATGCAAGAAGAACAAACAAGTATACATGCATGAAAAAGACATACGTGCAAAGACAAGACATACATATATATATATACAAATGTTCAACAGGGACTATGAAATGGGGGAGATCTACTGATATCATGATAGCTAGAATTATTTCTAACCCCTGTAAATCATCTTGCCGAAAACGAAACACAAGAAGTTTACAAGGTATAACTAGTGAATGAGAAAAAAGATAACATTTAGTTATGTTATTTTAAAATATACGGGTGTGGTAGTTTTGTAATGGTACTATCATATGTTAGGCACTATCTCTCGTATTATTTGAGAGATAGTGCATCACTTATGATATGATTGCACAAAACTACTCTTTATTTAGAGGAATTACAAAATTGGAAAGTATACAAAATATATAATGTTTCCATTATTAAGCCTACCTTGTCGAAACGAAATACAAGGCAAGCTTAATGGCATGTTGTTAGATTCATAAATGATTTGAAAAGCAAATTAAGAAAAAAGAAACAATTTCAATACTTGTACTGCTATGTATGACAAATGACAATATACAAACATTTTTAAAGAGTTGGTTTAAATGTCTGTCAAACATAGAAGGCAATTATAAAATACATTAATTTTACGATACCACATTATGTAGTTGTCTTCGTTCTATAAAAGCATGATGAATGAATGTGGCCAGATTTCTTATTTCAGATATATTTTCACTAGTAATTAACTGTACAAATTTGTACATATTGGGATTTCTCAAGTAATACGGTTTAATAAATTTTCTCCGGATTTCAGTATAAATTGGGCATTGAATGATAAAATGATATTCGTCCTCTAACAAGTTGCAAGCAATACATAATCTTTCATTAAAAGGTACCGGTTGAGGTTTTTTCCATCTTCCAGTTTCTACATATAGCCGATGAGAAGACATTCTTAATTGTGACATAGATATTCTATATTTTTTTATATTGATAACCTCGAGATATTTATTGTGAGTAAAGTTATAAAAAGTTTTAAAAAACAACGCCCTTGATGAGTTTTCTAATCTTGAATTAAAATCCTGAATCCAGGTATCACGGATCCTCTGTTTTACTAGTGCCAGAAAGTATGTGTCGTTAACTACACCTTGGTTTAACCAAGCATCGTGAAATCCCAGTTTAGCTTACAGAAGTTTAACACTCGAGACCCAGTTTACCGTGCGCGGATTTAATTCAATATCATGTTTAAGTAAATTATAGGCTTGTTTAATATATTTTCTGTCTTGTGCATAACAAATTTTTAGCCAATATTTAATAATGTGGTACATTCTCGAAGCTTCCATGTCGTACCGGCCTAGCTCGCCATATATAAAATCATTTTGAGTCGTTAGTTTAACACCAAGCAGACGTTTGCAGAAATGTAAGTGAATTTTTTCGACGTTGGTCGCTTTATAAAAACCCCATACTTCGGATGAGTAGTTTAGTATTGGGCTAATCAATTTATCAAAAAGTTCAAGTGTGTGTTTTGGGGATAAATCAGTAAATTTATACAGTCTTTTGTTCATTTCAAAAATTGCCTTAAGAGCTTGACCTGCTAACATTTTTTCATGACCCTTGAAAGAGCCACCCGGTGTGAACACAGCCCCCAGATATTTAAACGTACTAACAATCTCTAATTCAATAGTTTTGTAAGTAAATTTCATATTTGCTGGTAAGCGACCGCCCTTTCTAAAGACTACAATTTTTGTTTTACTAGTATTTACTTCGAGTTTCCATTTGTCACAGTATTCGGATAAAACATCTAAAGCATGTTGCAACCCATCACTAGTTTTAGAGAATATAATAATGTCGTCTGCGTATAACAAGAGACAAAGTTTTAGATTACCAAGATCTATTCCATGTACACCTTTTTCAACAAATTCTTGTTCGATGTCATTTAGAAACATGCTAAATAAAAATGGCGACAAGCTTTCGCCTTGTCTTACGCCAAGATTGCACGAAAACGCTTCGCTAACATCATTAAGAAGTTTAACTCTAGAGGATATACCGTTGTACATGGATTGTATGACCTTTAAAATATTTCCTCTTACGCCATAATTTATTAACTTGTACCATAAGATATCTCGTACGATAAAATCAAAAGCTTTTTTGAAATCAACAAAAGCACAGAATAGTTTTTCGTTGTTATTCAGAGAGTGTGTGATAAGAGAGTTCAGTACAAAAATATTGTCAATGGTTCCCATTTTCTTTCTGAACCCTGCTTGCGCTTCAATATAAATTTGGTATGTTTCTGCCCATGCGTCAAGTCTTGTATTTAATACACGGGTGAATAACTTCCCTAAGGTACTCAAAAGGGTAATGCCGCGGTAATTAGATGGGTCATCTCTATCGCCGCTTTTGTGAATCGGTACGATGTAGCCTTCACTCCATGTTTGTGGAAAATACCCGATACGGAGGCATGCATTAAATAGCTTATCGAGATACGGTAAAATCTGGTCAATTCCGTGTTTGAAAAATTCGTTTAAAAATAAGTCTGGCCCAGCAGCACTATTTGTTTTTAACTGCTTAATTGCTTTAACGATTTCCGGTGAGCTTATTTCCACGTTTAGTTCATCAAACATAATTTGAGTTTCGTCGTTTAAGAAATTGTCATTGAATCGAAGTATATCATCATCAGCTTGGTAAAATCTATCTTCTGGGTTGTTTATTGCTTTAAAATACCGCGCAAAATTATCTATGTTTACATCAGTTGCATGACATTGACTAACCGAATTTTTTAACATCCGCCAATACATCTTTGCGTTTTTTAGCTTCGAATTAACGAGTTTAGCCGTTTCCGCCTTCCTAAATGCGTATTTTTTCTTTCTTATTTCGCTCTTATACTCAGATCTAGCCTTACAAAGGTTATGTCTATTTTCGTCAGAATCAACACGATTATATTTATTAAGATTACCGTAAAACCAGGCTTTCTTTTTTGAACACTCGTCATCGAACCAAGTATTTTTAGTTGCATGTTTGTTTTGTGTATCTTTTGTAGACTTGTATTTTCCAAACAATGGTGAGCATATGTTATCTATAGTGTTCGAAAATTCTGTAAGGCAGGTATCCACGGTTTGGGACGAAGTACACGACTCTAGTTGAGTTAAAAGAGCATTAACGGAATGCGAGTATTCATCCGAATTTAATCCCTGAATGTACGCGTCTGTGCGTTTATTATCCCATTGGTAGGTAAAATCGGCCATTTTCGAGGTTTTCTTATTTACAGGCACTGCTTTATTGGTTTTAAGTGTAGACTTTAATGAAAAATGTACGGTACAATGATCTGAAAGAATGTTTTGTTGCCCCACAAAGAATTTATTAAACCAGTTTAACATTGATGCACTAGCTATAACATAGTCAACTAAACTACTACCAGTTGGACCGTTAAACGTGCATGCACCTTTGTCATCACAAACTCTACCATTCATAATACGCAATCCACTTTCTTTACAAAAATCAATTAACAACCGACCATTGCTATTAACAATAGTATCCGACGTACATCTAGGTAATGGTGTATCAATGACGTAATCATCTGGTAAGTATAACGGTACATTTAAGTCTATATCATCGTTTTCTACAAAATCATTTAAGGAACCAGTTCTGCTGTTTAAATCGCCTAACAACAGGAATTTACATGTGTTATCATTATCATTCGATATTTGGATAATTTCAGATAATATTTGATCATATATAGAAGTATTGTTTAAATGTTCTCTAGTACTGCCCTGTGGAACAATATAACAAAGACATACATATACGTCACATTCACTGTCAAACAGATCACGTGAAAATTTCAACCACATGATATCATCATTATCGTTCTCAATTAACTGAACATATTTACAGTATACATTCTTTACATAGCAACATATTCCACCTGAATCACGTTTTGATTGTAAGTGTTTATCTGTACGATGTTTTGAATATAATTTAAAACCCTGAAAGTTCATATCAACTAGGCTATTCGACCATGTTTCCGTAAAGAAAATAAAGTCATTTGTATTGAATAAATCAATAACTTCTTGCTGCTCGAGTTTGTTTACATTTTTTGAGACCAAGCCCTGCGTATTTAGCAAGACAAAGTTTAATTGGGGTCTCTCCCAGTTGTCCTAGGAAGGACGCCCTCCCTTAGGCGTAGAATACACTGAACTGTTTTTGTCGTTTTGTGGACATATATATATAACATTTTTGATAATTATACAACATGTGTAGTAAATACTAGAATTCTATAGGACATGCCCCCGGTGGTTATTTTTATCCGAAACATTAAAGCCATGCAATTTCTTATTTCTATTTCAGAAGGATCGCTACATGTTACTCAGACTATTGCTCAATATGATAATGCATTGGATGAAGCATTTTCGGATATTAAACACGGTGGAACTTGGAAACCAACAACATGCGTGGCTAGACATCGTACAGCTATTATTCTTCCATTTAGAAATCGTGAAAATCACCTGAGGATATTGCTATATAACCTTATACCAGTATTGAAAAGACAGTTAATCGAATTCAAGATATTCGTGGTTGAACAGGTAGGCGGTTTATTTTTAAAATTGTTGTCTTGTGTAAATCGATGAGCAGGGAATTTATACACCTCCCAATTTTGAAGCCACAGGACTGTGTCACAATACTAGTACTGTAGTGTGATATGACCATCTACGAAATACAATGGGTTCGAACTAAATTGCAACATTATTTTTTTATAAAAACCAATGATGTGGGGAGCGATGGCCTAAAAGTAATTCCTGGGTCTTGGCTCTGTGTCTCGACGTTGGTTGCACAGACGTCGGGTCTCAAGTTTACAATTTATAGTTTACAATTCACAATTTTGCTTTTACGGCGTTTTTATTTCTTGTAAGTGATTCTGTTTTTCATCCGTAGCGAAACTATATAATGTTATCTATCATTTAATGAGAAACAATTGTTTTTCACAACCAGGAGAAGAATAGTCACACAGCGAGACTTCGAATCGGATTTTCTTAGGTAGCCTAATGACCAGGGCAAGTTAAATGTCAAATGGTGACAGAACGGCTAAGCTGCCAAACAGGTCCTCGAAAACTGGTGGCTTAACCCTGTTATCTTATTAAAAACTACATTTTTCTATACACTTTTAACGGAAGAAAGAAATAATATAGCGCCTCACATCGTACTTTGATGTGTATAGAAATGACGAATAAGCTGTATGATTTTCCACAAATTATTGTTATTGAGTATAGTATACAAACATCAAACACGATATCGATGAAATATAGCTCTATTCAGCGTATTGTTCAACACGTATCGATTTTAAGTTCGACAGAAACTATATAACCGAACAAATATTGTGAAGCTCTTTTCCTTCTTTTTGATAATTATTTTGTCAGACTACTATTTACGACTTACATTTTCAGCATTCCCAAGAGAGAAAATTACGCCAATTTGACTGTCTGACTGACTGACGAATTCGTGCGTTTTGTGATGCACGGGGCTTACGTAACCCGGCCAATAAAATTTGGACGATATAGTTTCTACGCGATTATACAATATTATAACACAAAGTTAAAAAATGTACGAACAATGGAATAAAAAAAACAAGGATGAAAACGGTGCTTTTCTAGATATACAGAACATAGATTGTTTTCATCGAAAACTAATGTGAGTCTAAACTATCGTGCGATTCCGTATTCATTCACTGTTTACGGGTGTTTATTAAAACGACACCGGAGTAAATAACTAAAACAATGTTCGTCAGCTAATGGTGGGCGGATTTCCTGAAGTCTAGTGGGAATTTCGCACAACTTGGGTAAAGAATCTTAAATATTTATCCTCAGTTAAGGATAAGGACTGTTTCAACCTTAAGAAAGTCCTTATGTCCTTTTAAGGAAATACTCATAATAAAAGTCGTCCTTATGTAGTTCCGAGCTTCGTTTACTATTTTCCTCAAAATCGCCCGAGATAAGGAGCCTTAAGATAAGATTATTCGTGAATACCACTTAAGAATTTGCTTGGGGTTGAGGAAAAATGGGGCTTATTTAAGGAAGAACTAGCTACTAAACTTATCCTTAAGATTCTTTTAGAATACCGCCCCTGAAGTGTAACAGAGAAACTGTTATAACTACATCATTATCACAACCAAGCATGCTTGTAATGATGTGTGATAGTTAATAGGTCCCATATTTGTGTGTGGCTTTCTTTATGTGACTTGTTCCAATTATAACTTATCTAACTAATCAATCTATCATGAACAGTTAACACGAGTAACATTTGTGTCAATTACTGTGTACTACACTACAAGAATATAATTATACTAGAACAAGAAGGAAACAAACAAAGTACATACAATATATACAGCATGATCGGCAAAACGTTTTTGCTTGGTCATGGAAGCCAAATGGTATTTCTCGGATTGAAAATAATAAAATGACCTCACTAGCGTTCGTGATATATTTAGAGGTAAACTTTTGGTCAGAGTTTTAAATGGTATACGTATATTCGTCCATGTACTTGTTTTGCTCGTCACTCCTACATGAAGTGCCTTATAGTATGGTAAGCGCCTGTGCTCGAGTCGTCAATGTCGAGCTTTTCAAAATCGGCGTATTTTCTATGCGTACATGTATTGCTTGATAACGTCTCGATTATGAAACAATTTGACAAAAAAAATGATTATAACTTGTAGAAAAAAGTATAGGCTAGCTAATGAAGAAAACAGTTGGAGCTATCTTCTTTTTTTGCAAAAATCTCAGGGCTGTTTGTAAAGTTGGTGGTTATGCGATCTCGACACGAGTTCTTTTCCTGTATTCTTAAACAGTAAATGAAGGGAGGACGAGATTCTGCGAGATTACATGCTTTTATCCCCTGGATATTGCGGACGACTGTGCTTTAGACTCGGCAAAATTGCGTCAACCTCATTACTAACTGGTTGTACATGAAGTGCCCGTACAGATGCGCCGCCGTCACCAATTCTGCTGGTTCTCCTATCGCTTTGGTACAGGATTCAGTTTGTGGTGTTTTAAGTCATAACGAATGTTTTAATGTGCATGTGATGTGTCGAGAGAAAGAAATGATCCACATGGGAACATTAACATGCAAACATTCAGCCAAGAAAATTAATGAAATTTGCTTTATGTCTTCATGGTATATTGGTTTAGAAAATAATATGAAAATTTGGCTGCTTGGCATGTTAACTATTTTTTGCGTGCTTCTTTAATAGCGGGATTTGAGATGAGTGAAAAGTTGAGTGTAAGTTATAGAGAAAAGGGCTAACATCACTCAACATCAGCGTCTATTGACAATAACTACAAAATATAGCATCACTTTGAATAAACATTATTATTGACAATCTTTGCAATACGTTACGCTGTAAATAAATATAATGATGCTTATTCATCAATATCCTACAAATAATGCTTCAAACAGAAGCCTTATAGTGTCAATAAATCACTAACAACTCAATTATAATCTTACGTCCTTTATTGTTCTAAGTAACTTGGTTTCACTTGTTACAAAATATTTCGTCGACAGCACTGGCCTTCAAATTACCAAGGTATACGTTAATATGTAATTATGACGCCATACTTGTTACGTCGTTTTTTAAAAGCATAAAAATTCGGTATTACACTAGAATTCAACACTTTTCTGTTTATTACATGTATCTGTTTTTTATTATTTGTTAGCAATGGGTTATTGAGATTTATCTCTGAAAATAAAAGTGAAAACAATAGTGTATTATTTTCTCCGATTCCAGTACCAAAAAGAAAAATAAACGCAACCCATTAACCGAGTAATTAAAGCACATAATCAACAGAAATTTGTGTATTTTGGGTAAAAGATCTTTTTTGCCTAGAGATTACAGAAAGTTTACGAGTGGCTACGCCGCATTGAATTATGTCATCATTCGGTGAAATATAATTCAACAAGTATCCTCTATCAATTTCTCTAAAATTGGTACGTTGAAATTGGCTAAATTGACAAACTCACGTTGAAATTGGTACGTCATGATGTGACAAACTGACAGTTATGGCGCCATAATGACGTTACGCACAATTTGAAGCCCGGTGCTGTTGACGTATCTAGTTTTCTTTCTCTATGGCACTTGAACCAGCTTTACTGTTGTTACACTGGTTTTTTCACTCGTTAATCTATGTTATTCATTGACAGCGAAAAAGAAAATTACTCACACAATCTAGACAAAATTTCATTGTGATACTACGCACCATGTTGCGACCAATTTACGTAATTTTAAGAAATAATGAATACGTAGCTGTGTTTTATTGCGTAATAAAACACAACTAGTTGAATATAGGCGAAGAAGGCTAATTTCTCTTCCTATGGTAGAATTAGAATATCTTAGCCTTGAACAAGTCCGAAATACCTTAAAATAACGAAATATTGTTACCCTTGCTCATACAGAATACCATATAAAATAACGCCGTTTTGAAAGCACTAACTGCTTTGTGAAATTGAATTAGTGAACACTGATGAATTTGTGAAACTTAAATGTTTTACAGATGGTAAGATAAGTTTAATATTAACATATACATTCTCCTCACTTTTCCAGCATGGTAATATGACATTTAACAAAGGTCGCTTGATGAATGCTGGCTTTATGGAAGCTTGGACTTTGTGGAACTTCGACTGTGTAATATTTCATGACGTCGATCTATTACCTGAAAATGACCGAAACATGTACACATGTGGTGTGAATCCACGTCATATGTCTATAGCAGTTGATAAGTTTAAATACAGGTATGGAGAAATTGTTAAAAGTATATATATGCGTCGTTGTCCAGGAAAACCTGCTATTTTGACAAACATATCGATTTTGAGATTTTCCATATTTAAAGTTTAAAGAATAATCGTAAGGAAGAAAACAAATTGTGTTGATATTTTGAATTTTAAGAAAGTTACAGCTGCTCTTGTAAAGTCAATATTCGGAACTTTTTTTGCACAAATGTCATTCGAACGTTATTTGACGTAATTGTAACAGGTTTTTCCATAATTGCGCCATATAATCAATTGTTGACAAAAAATCTTCAAATATTATCACGTTTTAGAATAATGTTCTGATTATCAAAAAAGACATGTGTTGCACGTTATAGAACTTTTTTCAAAGCCTTGTTTTATACAATAATTGCACGATGTCAAAATAGCAGGTTTTTTTGGAGAACGGCTTATATGTATAGTTGATAGATTTTAATGACAAAATTATTGTGATAACAAATTATTCGAAGTGTCAGTTTATAAAATACGATATTATAGTTTCTCGCATAGGTACACTGTGTCTATACTAGACAAAGCCAAAAACGGTCGTGTTAACGTGCTTGATATTGCCCGACCCTTGTAAACAGATAAACGCCATAAGGGACAAAGTTTTGCAAATACGGAGTTTCGGGAACATGGGAGATCTCATGAACATTTGCACTCTTGAGAAAAACTATGTCAATGGCTGCTTCGTGTGAAGACATATTGTTTAGCAGCAGCATGACACCCAACAAACATGTTGCCTGTCTATGATTGTCAGACAATTTCTTCAAATTGAGAAGGAATTAACCTTAGCTAAACTTAGCATTTATGCATTGTCCATTTTATACAAGACGATTAAACGGTAAAAACTAGTTTTACAAAGAAAATGATTGCGTATATCTCGTCCTCTAGCTACAGTTTGTAGTGATGTTGGTTTGCCTTTGCAGGCACATATTTGGTTATGGGTCCTTAGAATGAGTTACAAAATGAACCATTGTCTCGTTGATGACTATTTACATTGTGTGTGTAGTAAACGATCGACTTTTGAATTCAGAAAACGGTTTCGATTATTTTGGACAATGTACAAGGCTTGATTATTAGCGTTTAACATTACCCAAACGACACATATATTTTCTGTAATCGGCTTGAGAATGGAAAGAATAGCTTCTAATGACATGCCAGAACTTTATCTTAGTAAATCTTTATCCAGTACTCAAATAGTATTAATTTTGATATTGTAGGGGGTGTTACGATATTTGGATGTAGTGCATTTCAAAATGAAATTACACCACAATTAGTTTATAAATAACATATCGCATGGTACAAATGTAATTAGATAGTGTATTGTGTTACACCATTTAGCATTCAACTATTTAATAAGGCCGTACAAAGTCACACAAAAGTGATATTTTCCCAATCATTTTAGCATAAGTATAACAATAAGTGACATTTTCCCAATCATTTTAGCATTATTATAACATTAAGTGACATTTTCCCAATCATTTTAGCATTAATATAAACGAGTAGACTGATTAATCGCTCCGTAGTTATAGATAGACTAAACGGATTTCAAAATGTCAGGAAGAAATATTACATGAAGCTAGTTCGAGCATCTTTGCTATAAAGTTCACTAATTCTGTCTAGCCTGCTTGCGGTGAGCAAAATATAGTCGCTACATTAACGGCCGTCCGTCCGAGTTTACCCGGGTCATAACTTTGACATGTATTGACCAAACTTGCCAATATTTGGCACGAATGATGAAGATAAGGAGAAGGAATATTCAATCACTTTTTGATTGGAAGACAGGATGCTTATTCATGCGACAATTATTATAAAGATTGTGAGTACAAGAGTAGCATTTATGGTTTGACACAAGTATACACCGTTATTTCAATACTTCAAACATAATGCTGTTTCACGCCCGGTGCACGGTTCACAAATTGTTTTGTCATCATTTTTCATCAAACCCTATCATCAGACCGCCACGTATGTTACAGACAGATGTTTGCAAACCAGGAGAAGTTTGGCACGGATTTGTGTCACAAACTATAAACAATATCGTAGATAAATAATTGATTTCGTGACGGATCAGCCTTATACCATACATAATTTATAGCACAGAAATTACTTTATAATATGAATAGTGTGGGGAAAATGACAGACTGAATGCTCCAATATAGATCTGATGTATTGATAGAGACATATATACGTATAACACTCACAGTTCGCGTGATGTATTCTAGTAGTACTTTATCCCATGGATTCACTCTTATACTGAACTGAAACGTATTTATAGGATTACGAACAGCAGCAAACATAACTTTAGTGCATTTGAGACTAGACTGGACCCCAAAACACCTTAACTATCTTAAAAATATCTTTGCCGATTGAATAAAAAAATAGTATATTTAAATAAATCAACCTTAATAATTATCATGCAATGTAACGGATTTTTGATCCTCACAAAAGTGAACTTTGCATTGACTATCAATTGGTCCAATATAACTGTACACTATGTAACACAAAAGAGACTGTTGCAAATTTATACAAAGGCACAGACATTAACATTTACTCTAGTTAAGTAGTTTATAGAAACGTGGATAAATTGTGCCGAAACCCTGGTGAATGTACGTGATCAAGTAGCTTGTGAGGAGATCACGGAGAGACATGGGGATACTTACACCATTACTAAACTGAAATTTGAAAACTGTTCCCAGACAATAACAAGTAGTTCGTAGCTACTTCTTCACTAATAAATGCTATCAGATACGAAAAAAAACCGGAAATAATATTAAAACTATCAAAGGGCAAATTACTGATTCACGAACCTTGTAAATTCATATTAGACATGATTAGTTGAGATTTTACTCCGTACATCATTACGTTCATTTAAAGGTACAGCGATATATAAGAGATGCTATCAGTTGTACTTGAAATACATTAGTGCTGTATTGAACACTAATAGTACATATTGTTAGACAGTTGTTAGCTGCTTGTTCTCGGTTAAGAAATTGTCATAAATTACCCAATATGGCATTGAGGTAGGACGCGCGCTTCGGGATCGATAGGTCCCGGGTTCAATGCCTGTCTGGACCACTGTTTAATTTCTCTGATTAAGAATAACTCATATGATCAACTCCACCAAAGTGTAAATTGTTACCTGTGAGGGCGGTATCTATTCCTGGGCGCCGAAGGTCGATGTTGGCTACAACACCCGCAGGCGAGAAATAGTCTCCAGGGAGACAAGAACGTAGGTTTCCATAGGTAGCCCAATGGTCAGGGGAAGTTAAAATGTCAAAGGATGCTTAAGCGGGGAAACAGCTGAAAAAAGCCCCTGAAAATTGGTAAATTAACTTTTTAATACGTACATGTACTAAATTATGTACGTAGCCAAGGCAAACGAGTAAGTCCATCTATTGCTGCATATACATAGGCGGATGCAAGGGGTGGACCCGGCGTACGCCCCCCCCACAGATCGCCAAAGTGTAGTTTTTTATGTGTCTAAAATAGTCTCATTAAATGCAATTTGCCTTAAGAAAAAAGTAAAATGTGAATCGCTCGGCTCGCAAAACAAGCTTTAATCTATAAAAATACACTATCACGTACCAAAAACAATGTCTTAAATTCGAAAAAGTAGTTGTAAGGCAAAGTCTTTACCAGTGTCGATATTGCTTTTAGACAAATTTCCATGTAAAATAAATCCGTACCATTAAAAAGTCCTTCCCATTTATGTTAAATCACAGAATTCGTCCAGTTGTGCTAGACAACGTATGATGGTTTACAAAATAAAGACTTCAATTAGCCTGGTTTTGTCATACCCTATTTACTAGCAAATATGGTCTCTCAGACCACCAGAATGTACCAGATTGATCCCTTGTATCGAATATTTTCCCGGGAAAGAGAGCTGCCCCGGACCCTCTCCTTTTGCAATGAGATTCTAAATACCATTAATTTTGTAAGCAAAAATCATTTATTCAGTAGAGATAATAACTTACGTCAACTTTATATATATTTTTTCCGATTTTTTCAGTATTTCTGTAATATTTGTTTTTAATCCCCGGGACCCCAGCTAATTTATTACGCCCCTCCCCAACCGGAATTCCTGGACCCGCCTATGAAAATAGACAAAATAATATTTAGTATATTATACTTTGTTTCGTATAAGCCCAAGTCATATTCTAATATAATCATATTTTTTATTTTGATAAGGATATTTATTAAAGTGTACTTTATCTAAAAGTAAACAACATAGTCTACGATTCTATTTTTTGTACAATAAATTATAATGGCACTGTCACCTTTCTTTTTGTCAATTTTGTAGTAAAATCGCATTCTAGATATCAAGGGACTCATATGTGCCCTACATTGATCATCTGATTTTTTCACACGTTCGGTCGATAGACTATTAAAGTATTCCTTATATATGTATATTATCAGAATGGAGTCGGTGTAATCCTAAGTCATATAAACACCCATTCTAAATGTGTATAGGAGACCTATTTAGTAATACTGTATAGCGGGTATATTTCGCAGGTGTATAATTTTCGCTATATTCGCGGTCAACATCGAATGCGCGAAATCTAAACCCCGCGAAATAATCGCCAAAAATATACATAATTTTACAAAGGGAGTCAATGCAACAATGAGCTTTAAGAAATAATCGTTTTCGACAAACGTGGTTTTGAAACGACCTACTATCGTATATTGTTCATTCCAGCTATTTCTTGCAAGTATGGCACCGTCATACTCATTTGAAATTATACTGAAATTTTAGAAATTTTGATTTACGAAATTTTGAAAGTCTGACAAGCATGTGACAGTGACAAAAGCCTATTTGAGGAACATTGCCCGTCTGTAACAACTCTTTTTTAACAATGTTCCAGATTGCCTTATTTCACTTTGGTTGGTGGTGTATTCAGCATTAAACGAGAGCATTTCTTGAAGGTGAACGGATATTCCAATCTATACTGGGGGTGGGGTGCCGAGGATGATGACATGGCTTACAGGTATGCTATTTATCAGCACTAAATCCCGGAAATTACTTTTGGTGAAACTATTCCAGAAATATTTTTATAAATACTTTTCATCATGATAGTATACTGTATATATCGCTGGCTTAAAATAAGAAGAACATATGTAAACATTGAATACAGGACAAACATTCGTACTATGTAAACGTTATGTGAACATTGAATACAGGACTAACATTCGTACTATGTAAACCGTTATGTGAACATTGAATACAGGACTAACATTCGTACTATGTAAAAGTTATGTGAACATTGAATACAGGACTAACATTCGTACTATGTAAACGTTATGTAAACATTGAATACAGGCCTAACATTCATACTATGTGAACAATATAAAAACATTGAATACATGCCTAACATTCATACTATGTGAACAATATAAAAACATTGAATACAGGCCTAACATTCATACTATGTAAGCCATATGTTAACATTGAATACAGGCCTAACGTTCTTACCATATTATGTATATCATCTTTGAAAACGAGCATGACAAATTAACAGTACAAAAAATGTACATAGTTATGCGAATGTTGTCGTTGCTAAGGAAATGCATAAAGAGCACTACGGAGATGTCGAAATTATTTTCATTTATTTGCTAAAATAGCCATTTACATAGAAAATAAATGTATGCAGCTTGGTCAGAATGCAATTCTACATAAAATCTCCACCAAGTTCGAATCTGGATCAAGAGCTAGGTCACAAGGTCAAATCTTAGGAAAAACCTTGTGCTCAGACACCGGTTTTGGTCCAATCTTCATGAAATATGGTCAGGGCGTAAGTCTTACTAAAGTCTAGATCAGTTTTCAACAGGTGAGCGACCTAGGGCCCTTTAATACTGTTTTACTGTATATATTTCAGACTGAAAACAGTCAAGCTGGGTATAGAACGTCCTCCAGCTACTATTGGGAGATACCAAATGATTAAGCATGAAAACAGGGAGACTATTCCTGTCAAGATGCGGTAATTTGATTCGCTCAATCTGAATAAGAGGGCATGTCTGTTTTATATCTATAAAATTAATTTACTTGTTGCTAACCTAGAGTATATACTTTTTTTGTCATATCAATTTGATGTATATTGTCACATGGCGTCGTACCGATTCAAGTACTGTAGAGTAACATAACACAATCATAATGTATGCAGTAATGTAATGGAATATAACACCACACTGTCTACAGTAATGTAATAAAACTCGACCATACTGTCTACAGTAATGCAATGGCATATAACACCAGACTGTCTGTAGTAATGCGATGGCATATAACACCACACTGTCTGCAGTAATGTTATGTCATATAACACCACACTGTCTACAGTAATGTAATAAAACTCGACCATACTGTCTGCAGTAATGCAATGGCATATAACACCATACTGTCTGCAGTAATGCAATGGCATATAACACCACACTGTCTGCAGTAATGTAATGTCATATAACACCACACTGTCTGCAGTAATGTAATGTCATATAACACCACACTGTCAACATTAATGTAATAAAACTCGACCATACTGTCTGCAGTAATGTAATGTCATATAACACCACACTGTCTACAGTAATGCAATGGCATATAACACCATACTGTCTGCAGTAATGCAATGGCATATAATACCACACTGTCTGCAGTAATGTAATGTCATATAACACCACACTGTCTGCAGTAATGTAATGTCATATAACAACACACTGACTGCAGTAATGTAATGTCATATAACACCATACTGTCTACAGTAATGTAATGTCATATAACATCACACTGTCTACAGTAATGTAATAAAACTCGACCATACTGTCTGCAGTAATGTAATGTCATATAACACCACACTGTCTACAGTAATGCAATGGCATATAACACCATACTGTCTGCAGTAATGCAATGGCATATAATACCACACTGTCTGCAGTAATGTAATGTTATATAACACCACACTGTCTGCAGTAATGTAATGTCATATAACACCATACTGCCTACAGTAATGTAATGTCATATAACACCATACTGTCTTCAGTAATGTAATGTCATATAATACCATACTGTCTGCAGTAATGTAATGTCATATAATACCATACTGTCTACAGTAATGTAATGTCATATAATACCATACTGTCTGCAGTAATGTAATGTCATATAACAACACGTTGTCTGCAGTAATGTTATTGTAATGTCATATAACATCATACTGTCTACTGTTATGTTATGTAGCATAACGCCATTTTAACTGCAGTAATGTACATATAATGTAGTAAAAGACCATACCGTCAGCTTTAGTATAATATTGCATACCAGTGACTTGTTTCCAGTCGACCTATATAGTTTAGCGAAGGTATGGTGTTTTGAATGATTTGCATTTGTCAATGAAGGTTGTTGCTATCCAAACAGCTCCATTATTTTTTACAAATATAATAATCACAAATGTAGAAAGCAAATACCCGTAAGGTGCACAGAATCACTGTATTGGATAAATTAAGATAATTGAAAATCATGTGCCTATGACTAAGACCTAAATATCTTATACAATCCGAAGTCTACAACGTCATTTATCAACTAAAATGATGTGTGGAATAACTTATTATTTTACATTATTTTCAGGGCCTACCTGTTGAAGACTGTAAGGAAACGTTACCATAGAGACGGACTGAATACATTAAATTATAAAGTGATCTCTATAAACCCTACACCACTCTATACACACATTACTGTTGATGTTGGTGAACCACCACGCGAAGCTGCTGATATAAACAATTTGTTGACGTAATATACGTGTAATCATAGTTTGATTTGACACACACATAAATTATGTGGTAGTATAAATATAGTGACGACTTGCATGTGGGGTGATAAAGTAAACATAGTGAGAGAAACGCTCTAAAATGATAATTCTACGTGATATCAATAACACTTGTGTTTATTTCAAATAAAAAGTGCACACTCTCTTCGTCTGCAGAGTTTCATAAATTTCCATCAATTACTGGCAGAGATATTTATTATTTTGCAACCTTGAGTACAGCGACTCGCTGCACATTTAACGACGTCAATGACGTCACGGACGTAAATTGTTAATTACTCAAACGTCTCATTGCTCCGAATAAAACACATTTATATCATTAAAACATTTGGATAGATTTTTTATAATTTAGTATTTATTTAGAACAATTGTTCATTTGACTTAAAGCAATTCAGTTGTTATAAAGTTTCAATGAAATGTTAGAAAATTATTCAATCATTTTCATTCTAAAGACGATTCTCGTATACGACGTCCGTCAAACGAGTGACAAACATAATGGACATCTCATCTAATGCATTTCTAATCTCGGCTTGATATAAAAGAGTTTCTTTTCCGTCACAAACCCTTTTCCACTAAAGACACATAAGTATACGTCTTGCTGACTTCTCTACCGATGCTCCGTATCAATCCACAGACCGGAACCATTTGAACAAACTTGTAAAGGACCACTAGATGATGCTATATACTAAATATCAAAGCTCTAGGCATTATAGTTTTAGTCAAGAAGATGTGTATATGTTTTCCCTATGTAAGTCTTTGTAAAGCTGGTGACCTCCTGGCGGAGACAATTTTGATCTTAGTCGCATGAGTTGTACAATCTTGGTAGATGACTACTAGTTGATGCTACATACCAAATATGAAAGCCGTGGGACTTGTGGTTTAGGGCCAGAAGATTTTTGCATTTGTAAACCCTCTTTTAGAGCCCCGTGGCCTTTTTAATCAACAGACCAGAAACATTTGGACAATTTTGTAGAGGACCATTAGGTGGTGCTACATACCAAATATCAACTTTAAGTCTATGTAAAATTTGTGACTCCCTTGCGGGGCCAGTTTTGACCCCATTGGCATAATTTGAACAATCTTTGTAGAGGACCACTAGCTGATGCTACATACTACATTTCAAAGCCCTGGGCCTTTTGGTTTCAGACAGGAAGTTTTGAAGTTTGCATTGAAAACCCTTTTAGGGCCCCATGGCTTATTAAACGACAGATTGGAACCATTTGAACAACTTCAATAGAGGTCAAACCAAGGATAATTCCTTCAAAGATTTAGCAAATTTGGCTAAGTGGTTAAGGAGAAGATGTCATTTAAAGAAATTGTTGACGAACGGACGACGGACACAGAGTGATTGCAAAAGCTCATCTTGTCACTTCGTGACAGGTGAGCTAGAATGAGACCATTTGTCTTAATACTTTTTGATCATCCCACGTATCGTCGCCCCAGGATTAAAAGGTCGTAAGTTTTGGGAAATCGAAATTTTCCATTAATATGAGAGCAGAAGCATTCCATTCCGTTATAGTTCATTCTTCTTAAACAATCAAATCAACATCTTGTACATTTTAATATTAAAATATTTGGTAAAACTGTCTATTGTGCAGATATAACTCATGGATATTCGTGTAAAAAGATCGTTTGTGCTACTTATGACCTTTTAAGCCATTCAAAAAAGGTCGTAAGTGGTAACTCACAACCTTTGTACTCGAGTAATGTCATACATTAGGGATAGCCTCGCATTTAGATGAGCTGGCGATTCATCATTAATTAGATCATATCAGAATGAGCCCCTAAGCATTTTACACTCGGAAGCAGTGTGAATTATATCAATATACATGTATTTGTATACTACTCTATCCTAATGTATTGGTGCTTGTGCTAATGGCACACCAGGTCTTCTACCTTGAGCTAAAGTACCGTAATGACAGGTACACCAAGGTTTGACTTGAACAAAAACAAATGTCATTGAGTGCTTGACGCCAATCATTGAATTCATTGTCGGAAATTCAATGCCAGGAAATACAAAACGTAGCACATAATTGAATTCAATTGTTAATTAAAGTAATTGCCCAAATTTAAGCAAATTTTAATCATCCTAATTCAATATTAAGGCAAGTTTGACTATAAAAGAGACATCAGTTAGTAGTGTTCTTACACACGCAATACAAATTGGTGTGCATTTATTTTAAACGGACTATTCACGGAGCCATCACATCGCCAATATTACACCAGTTAGATTGTGCATTGTACAATGTAATTGTGGTCATACCACGTGGTTCATACACTGTAACGTCATTTTTGGTTAAGAACGCAATAAAATATTCAGTCAAAACATAGTTTAAACAACCGTGTACATATTATTATTTGACCGATTTAAATGAGACATTCTCGAGCCAAGAATGAGTTCTATCTATGTAACTTAATATGTTTGGGTACAATGTCACATTTTTGTCCGGAACAAAGTCGACTTCTGGTTAAAACTGTGACACTTTTCTTATAGGCGGATGGAATGGGACCAATGGGAGGACCCCCCTAAAATTGCCGAAGTAAATTTATTTAGTCTGTAATAGTCTCGTCATACAGTATTCATTTTGCGTTCAGATCTTGATGAAAAATACTAAAATGTGAATATTTCGTGCTCGTGCTCGATACGCTCACAAACGACACATTAATCTATGGAAATGAGTTTTAACGTACAAGTTAAAAGAGTTTTGCATTTGAGAAAGAAATTGTTTACATTGGTTTTAATACAAAAACAAATGTATATTACTTTTATTATTTTATTTATACTATTTCGACCCCTTCCCAGTAATTTTAATCTTAGAAAAAGATAGATGGCTTATAAAATAAAGACTTAAATTAACCTGGTTTTGTAAAATGCCAAGTCCCTTTTAATAGCAAATAAGGTATCCCAGACCACAATGATGCTCCAGATTGATCGCTTCTTTTGAAAAAATTCCCAAGGGAACATGTTCCCCCGGATCCCCTTATATTGCAATGATAATTATTTTGAATAACATATAAGTTTAGTCATAAGTAATGGCTTTCAAATGGTATCTAAATAATTTTAAAATTGCTACTTTTCAGATTCTTCCCCAGGGCCCCTATTTGGGCTTTGTCCTAGCTAGACCTATCAGGGTCCATGCGGTCCCAGGCTATTTTCTTACACCCAAATCGGAAATCCTGGATGCGCCCATGTTTCCTGTCTTAATGTCCAAATAAGATCTCTCATACCACGTAGTATATCCACATTGAGTATACTACTACTTTCAAGATATATTGTACAGCTGTAATTCAAGATAATACGTACATTTATATGTCTTCTAGAATTAAGCCGCTATGGAAACTTAAGTAATTCCCCCGATACATCAAACTACGCTAATATTTCCTGTGGCATTGGAAAATAACGAAGTAGTAGATAATCAGTGATTGAGTAAACATTGAGTGTTCATTATGTCTGTAATCATGACGTGTTCTCTGTCATTAGTTGTTGTTCGCCAATCCGGCTAGTCCTCTCATCAGAACACTAGTTGTTGGTCCATCCGGCTAGTCCTCTCATCAGAACACTAGTTGATGGTGGTCCAACCGGCTAGTCCCCTCATCAAAACACTAGTTGTCAGTTTATCCGGCTAGTCCCCTCATCAAAACACTAGTTGTTGGTCCATCCGGCTAGTCCCCTCATCAAAACACTATTTGTTGGTCCATCCGGCTAGTCCCCTCATCATAACACTAGTTGTTGGTCCATCCGGCTAGTCCCCTCATCAAAACATTAGTTGTTGGTCCATCCGGCTAGTCCTCTCATCAGAACACTAGTTGATGGTCGTCCATCCGGCTAGTCCCCTCATCAAAACACTAGTTGTTGGTCCATCCGTCGTGTCTCCTAACCAAAACACTAGCTATTTGTCCATCCGGCTAGTACCCTCATCAGAACACTCGTTTTTGGTCCATCCAGCTAGTCAACTTATCAAAACGCTAGCTATTGCTCCATCCGGCTAGTCCCCTCATCAGAACACTAGTTGTTGGTCCATCCGGCTAGTCAACTAATCAAAAGACTAGCTATTGGTCCATCCGGCTAGTCTTCTCATCAAAACACTAGTTGTTGGTCCATCCGGCTTATCCCCTCATCACAACATTAGTTGTTTGTTCATCTGGCTAGTCTCATCATCAGAACACTAGGCTATCACCAGAACGGTCTGAGTTCGATTACTTGGTCCATCCGGCTAGTCCCCTCATCAAAACACTATTTTGTGGTCCATCCGGCTAGTCCCCTCATCAAAACACTATTTGTTGGTCCATCCGGCTAGTCCCCTCATCAAAACACTATTTGTTGGTCCATCCGGCCAGCCCCATCATCATAACACTAGTTGTTGGTCCATCAGGCTAGTCCCTCATCAAAACACAAGTTGTTGGTCCATCCGGCTTGTCCCTCATCAAAACACTAGTTGTTGGTCCATCCGGCTAGTCCCCTCATCAGAACACTAGTTGTTGGTCCATCCGGCTTGTCCCCTCATCAGAAAACTAGTTGTTGGTGCATCCGGCTAGTCCCCTCATCAAAACACTATTTGTTGGTCCATCCGGCTAGTCCTCTCATCAAAACATTAGTTGTTGGTCCATCCGGCTTGTCTCATCATCAGAACACTAGAATATTACCAGAACGGTCTGAGTTTGATTTCCTGGTTGCAGAAGTCAGAAGAAAAAATCAGTACTATTATTTTTAACAACTTTCAATCATATCCAATAGGCATTTTCCATCAGTCTTAGTGGAAGAACAGTGTCTTGTCATATGTGAAAGCTCACAGTTTTCCGATTGGTTTGTGCACAACAAAGTATGTGAAAGATTTTTCTGCATTATTTTCCCTACTCTTCCATTAATTACAAATTTTACCGGGTATCTCTAAAATGCGTCATAACAAATGAATGAAGTTTCGCAAAATAGTCTTTACCTTTTTGTTTGGAATATTTAATTAAGGTAAAGAACCACTAAATGCCTCCGCGGACCAAGTGGTGATACACTCAAGTAGTCCTTAAAAAACTTTGGTTTGCCTGTAAATGGAGATATTTCTTGATAAATGTGGAGTTGAATGATGAAATTGAGTTTAAATGGTTGGTAAATATGCATGTGGTGTAGTAAAACTGTAATAATTGTATTATTCCGCTATTTTGTTCTTGATACCAAAGTGAAAGTAGACTAGGGTAAAACCCAGAACTTACAAATCCGGACATGCGTAAAAACGGATAGACCGTGTTTGAAGGACAAAAACTTTCTTAGAAGATACATGACCCCCCTTTTTTATTGCATTATTTTGAAGCTTAAATGCCCCTCTTTACAATGATATATGTGGTCCAGGTGGCCATAGACTAAAAAAAGTTGAAAATTGGGGCCTACTATGGCCAATTTACATTGAGCTATAGAGCAAATCTATTTGGTGGTTTCTAACCTAAAGAAGAGCAAAATTCTATTAAATTCATGTTTTCATTTTTTTGCATTCAAATGTATGGAAATGCATCCCAGATAGGGTTTTGACCACTTTTATCTGTTTAGATTGTCTAAAAAAGTGAAAATTTGGATTTTTATCATGAAAATCTAGAAAATTTCAGATTTTTTTCTTCTAAAATTGACATTTTTATGCCAAAATTGACCTTAATTTAGTGTCAGACAGGGCTAATTGTGATTAAATATGAAGAATAGACACATTATTAGGCATCTTAAGCATAATTAGTGTTCAGTGAAACAGTTTTCACAAATACAACCCAATTTAAAATCACTATTCGTAATATTTTGCAGGTGCTGGCCAAATTTCTCCTTAAAGGCGCATATGCGTGTTTGTCATTTTTTCTAGAATTCATGCACAATTTGTCTAGAATTGATTGTTGTGTGCTGCATATACATAGTAGTATTGAAAAAAGTGCAAAAATCACTTAAATAAGTAAAACTAGGCTGTCTTAAGGAGGTTAAAGTCGATGCGCGTGCATTTCATCGACGTCACTGTAAGCAACATGGGCAATATAACGTCTCATAGGAATCGAGTGCAAATAAAACATGACTTACATATTCCAAAGAAACGAGACTGCTGTAAATCATTAAATTTCAATTAGACAAAAATGTCGTGTTTTTTTGTCAAAAAGACCATTTCATGGGGACGTAATTTCAAGGATACATTATCCACTAAGACATTCTATAGAATGATTAATATTTGTAGGGAATTCAGTTTCATGTCACCCATGAACTCCACGCAATTAATGAATTTACAGTATTTAACGATTATACAACCTGCAGAATCACAATTAAAGAAAGAATATTCTTCCACAGGAACTGGGAACATTTCAGAGGACACCACGGACTGTCGCGAAGAAAATTACATACCCGACGCAACAATCGAATCCGTGCGTGAAATGTCGCAAGACGAATGGTATGGTCATTTATCCTGCATGGAAGACTGCAGAAAACTGGACGCTGTTAAAATATGTTCTATATCCGAATATAACCTAAAGTGGCCTAAGACTAAAGGAATTATAGATATTTGCACAGACGTTACTTGTCCATGTAAAGTTTCCGTACATATTGTGTGCAATCTGACACAAGTTCAAGTCTGCTTAGAATTAATTCGTTTGATGTAAAAACTCCGATAATTTCATTGTCTGATCAAGATTCTGTAATAGCCGGAAGATACATAGAATGCACAATCATTAAATGTGATGTTACTTGTCAAAGGCGTAGAATAACACTGTGGGGAATACTATAATTAGTTATGAGTTAGTGCGCTTGCTTCGGAACTCGAATTAAGTGTATAACACAAATCCTCTAGAGCTCTAGGAAAAACTAGAAAAATCCCTAAGGAAATTAATTCTACAGCAGTCTTTGTGTAGGTGAGTTCTAATTATTTGCTGTCCTTCGTCCGTTGGTTTTCTATTGGCTTCTTATCTCTCTCTACGAAAGTCGATTTGATAAACTAGAAATAAATCGGGGATAACTGTAGTTGCAAGAGAATGTTCTGTGCGAGGAAACGCGATTACGCGAGTTGGTAAGAAAATATTTTAAGAGTTTTCTATAGGCCTACATCGATTTGCTACGGGAATAATTTGGAAAATTAGGCTTACAGATTTACTGAGGAGTTTTATACTAATATATTGTAGGAGTTATAACACACTAAAGGTAGACATATTTATATATTCTCTTCTCTCTATGTCTATTTATATAGACATATCCACTTGGAATATTATATTTAAAGTTCTATTAAGTCAATGGCATATTATCGATCGCTTGGTTTTTTTGTGGATTGTATTGCAGCTTATTTTGCTTTTTATGACTACCAGTATAATTATCAGATTAACGGGATATCGTTTGTAGTATCATGATGTGCTTAAATGTATAGTTTACGTATACCGTATATTTGTGTATATCTTGACATGGGCTAAACACAAAACGGTTTTTGTTGAGTATGGTCACTGTTTCAAAAAGCTGTTAAGAGAGTCTATCTGTCAAAAAAGACCACGTTTTTGGTGTTTCTTCAAACACAGGGAAATTAAAACTCAGTAACCTCCGAAACTTACTTCATATATCATCAAGTTCCACGTATATTTTAAATAACCCTTTTTGTTTTTGAGGACGTTTTGCGCATAAGGTATATTATCACCGACATTTAGGAAAATCTTGAAACAACAATCCTCGCTCAGGTCCACTCAAAGCGTATTATATAAACGTGGCACTCATGCAACAAATCTGAGACAAACTTATAGTTTCTGCTCAATAGCTTAAAAAATTGTACTCGCTGTGAAACATGTTGCTGACCTATTACATTATTGTTGCTCGGGGTAGAAAAAGGACCGGAAGGGTTTAATTTCAAGGTAAATAAGAAATATTAGTTTTCCCCCAATAATGAGCTATTTGAAGGAAGCTTGCTGGCGTGAAGCGAGTAATTGGGATCGAAAGTGGGACCAATGTTTGTGCCATAACAACAAATATAAAACCTGTTTCTGTCGAATTCATTCAGTAACGATTGAGATAATGTGATGGTGTTATATACAAATGTGCTAACCTCGTAAAATAAAGTCATGCAGGGCACATTCATTACTTACGTTGTGAGTTTACATACATGTATGTAAATGTCACTGACAGAAAATACGTGTAAATCTTCAACCCGAAATGATGTCATATTTACAGTGTATATGTAATCAAGGATTATATGTAATTTCAAGAAAACATATTGATTACACGTACAACATATTCAGTTATGAACTATAATCCCTATTTTATGAATTCACTAACTCTCCCAAACAAATATTATTACACATACTACTGGAGGGAATTTCAGAAACATGTTTACTTAAAGTGATATTCCGGGATATTATTATTTTTGATATGTTGCAAAGACCCCTACATTATCATCAAATTCAATGTTTATTTCCCTCCATTCACACGCTAATTAGCTAGGGTCATTAATTTCTCTCTGACTTGGACAGCCGCCATGTTTTACCCAGGTTACGTTGCAACACTACGTCACTGCGCCAGAGGAACGTTGTAAATGCTAGATACAACTATTAGGAGTAATAGAGTTATCATTTTACATCATTTGGCAATAAAAATGCCCCAGTGTAATTTTACAATAATAGAACAACAAATATATATTGTACTTAAATTTCAGCTCCCAGAAGAGTTTTACAATAATAGACAAGGTCTGGAACAAATGGAGCTTCGTGAAATGCCAATAATGAGAAACTAATAAAAACATTACTTCAATAGTGCTGCCGCTCATGCTGAGTTTTGAAATTGTGTGCCGACTGTCAGTGACGTTGCTTCTGTCATTCACGTAGTTATACTCTTAGATAAATACAGAAAATTGGAAAATTCAACACGGGTTGTTTAGAAGTATGCCTGTATCAAAAAGACTATTGTATCAAAGACTTGGGATAATTAAAGTGTTTTCTTTTAGAACCAGAATGATGTTCGAAAAATGTTCAAAAAGAAAGATGTCATTCGGACGCTGTTCCTTTTACTAGTGATACTGGTGATTGTCGTAACACTTTCACAAATTTTAGTTGTTCATAAACGCAACCATCATAAAACCAAACCTCGTGATTCAACACGTTTGCAAACAGCACAAGCCATGGTGATACGCTTGGAAAAGAATATGGAAGCTATGATGAAAAAGAATTTTTTACCAACGGGCAAACACCGTAATTACTTACTGGCATCGATATATTCACAACGTATTCGACAGAAATTAACTGAATTATCACATCGGACACATGGGAATATAAAACATGAGCGACTTTTAGAGGATTCGTTTGCTGCATTTAGGGAGAGAAAATTGCGATTTTATGACATCGCTGACAACGATATTGTAACACGTGAGGCACATTCTCGCCATAAATTGCAACAGTTTATTGAGGACAGTGCTAGCAGATTATCTGACGCTGTCAAATTACCGTGTGCTGATAAAAATAGTACTGATCATGGAATTATAAATACTGGTGGAATAAAACAAACACAAAGAGCTGCTGGAACCAACATATTGACAAACGGAGGTCGATTCATTTCTGGCAATCGACAATCGTTTAATGTTCCCCAATGCCAGGAATCACCAGACAGTCTGGGTGAGCATGACATAATTTGATTTCTGTTTCCGACGTTTTGTATCATTTATTTATGTAAAATGGGCAGTTATACTGGTATTATTTAAGTATGCATGTATTTGTATACAGTATGACTACTGAATGTTTTACTGTTCTGGTTTGAATATATGACTATAACTCACCTTGTCCAATATATCGCTGGCTTGGAATGAGAAGGTCGTAGCTACAAAATCAATATTTTGAGAAAAAAAGAACAACTTTCTGACAACCACTCTTTACTTTTGGTAAAAGAAGCCTTTTGGTCAACATGAAAGTTCCGATTTTCATGACAATAGGTTCATAAGAAGCGCTATATGATGTAGATTTCAAATATACATTAGTCTTAAAAGGTCGTAAATGGCACTTACGACCGTCTCATTCTAAGCCAGCAATATATCTAGTGTTCATTGTTCATCTGGCTGCATTCAAGTCCGCTTGGCTCAGTCGACAGAGCTCGAAACCCCGTTCTCGAGATTGTGGGCTCGAGTTCATAGGGAGGGATGACTAATTAAATTTACTGAAAGTCATCCTGATGAGACTTCAAACCTAGGACACGTGTATGATAATATACATAGGGCACGTTAAAGAATCAGGAATGCTTCATTACCTGGCGGTTATTCTGTATTATGCACGACGACCAATATTTCGTGTTACAAATTTCAGACGAATGTTTGTAGTCCTTACATATTTATCATGAGATGTACTACTATTATATCTCCCCTGTATCCTTGTAGACCATTCTAACATGTAATGGCAATCGTTCTATTAACTGACACGTTGCAGAGACTTGTTAGGAAAACCTTACAAAAGTTTATTCTAATTTACAATTTAATAACAAGACAAATATTAAGGCTACGGGTAATAATGATGAAGTAATATCCATGGATAAGACACGTGAACTGACATCCGCCTCATCGTACGTATATTAGTATATTATATATTGATATCTAAGCCAATCTAAGCTGACAGGCTACACACTTTATAAGGTCTCCGAAGGAGATGATCTGATTATTATAAGTTTATTTGACTTGTATTTGATGAATGAGTAGAATTCACGTTATTTTTGTTATTATGTTTTCGACAATATAATTGTATTACATGTAGTATACTGGTATATATCGTATCCTTTCTATATTAATAACATAGTTAATGATGTTTCCGACAATATAAATGTATTAGTATACTGGTATATTATATCCTATCCATTCTATATTAATACCATAGTTAATGATGCATATAGTCAGTATATGACGCTGGCTTAGAACTAACGACCGTATAAGTTATTTGTATTTTCATATAGTATTCAAATAGTTTTTTTGTTTGAACAAAAATAAGTTTTAAAAAATCGCTGAGCAACATTCTGCTTTCTTAAAATAGTATGCAACAAATACAGTAACTATTGCTCGGCTAGATTTTTTAAAAATATTTTGATTTCAGAAATCCATAATAGTTAATTTATTATTCAAAATAATAGTTATAAATATTTCTTCGACTAAAAGCTTTAGTATGTTTCAGAAATCTATAGTTACACGATGTTCGACTATTTACCACGTATTTTAAAATTTCGATAAACTAAATGATTTTTTTTAGAATAAATGCTTCTCCTAATTACACAAAGCCATGTTTTGAAGCCGAAATGGAAAAAGTGTTTGCTCCAGTTGGGTTTGTCCACGATCTATAGGAAAATTGTCAATTTACCATAATATTTCAACCCTAACCATATATGAAATACTAACACTCTTAATATACAACATTTGTAGTAGAATAGGACATGCCCCGCAGAGGTAATTTTTATCCGACTCCCTAAAGCCATGCAATTTCTTATTTCTATTCCAGAAGGAACGCTACGTGTTACTCAGACTATTGCTCAAAACGATAATATGCTAGATGAAGCATTTTCGGATATTAAACACGGTGGAACTTGGAAACCAACAACATGCATGGCTAGACATCGTACAGCTATCATCCTTCCATTTAGAAATCGTGAACATCACCTGAGGATATTGCTATATAACCTTATACCAGTTTTGAAAAGACAGTTAATAGAATTTAAGATCTTTGTGGTTGAACAGGTAGGCAGTTTATTTTTGAAATTGTTGTCTTGTGTGATTCGATGAGCAGGGGAGTTATACACCTCACAATTTTGTAGCCGCAGTACTGAGTCACAATGCTAGTACTGCAGTGTGATATGTCCATCTACGAAGTACAATGGGTTCGAACTAAATTATAAAATTAATATTTTTATAAAAAAAACATGATGTGGGGGCGGTGGGCTAAAGGCAATTCGATATTCCTGCGTCTTGGCTCTGTATTTCGAAATTGGTCGCTCAACAACCAGGGGAGGAATAGTTCTACAGAGAGACTCCGAATCGGAATTTCTTAGGTAGCCCAATGACCAGGCAAGTTAAATGTAAAATGGTGACAGAACGGCTGAGCTACCAAAACCGGTCCTCGAAAACTGGTGGCTTAACCCTATTATTTTATTAAATAGATAAACTACATTTTTTTATATACTCTTAAAGGCAGAAAGAAATAATATAGCGCCTCACATCGTACTTTCGTTCAAATTATTCTAGGTTTAGTTTACAAACACCAAACGCGATATCGATGAAATATAGCTCTATTCAGCATATTGTTCTACACTTATCGATTTAAAGTTCGACAGAAACTATATAACCGAACAAATATTGTGAAGCTCTTTTCCTACTTTTTGGAGATTATTTTGTCAGACTACTATTCAAGACATACACTGTCAGCATTCCCAAAGAACACATTACGCACAATTTGGCGGTCTGTCACTGTATTGATACAAACTATAGGAACACATTGTGCACAATTTGACGGTCTGTCACTGTACTGATACAAACTATAGGAACACATTGTGCACAATTTGGCGGTCTGTCACTGTATGATACAGACTATAGGAACACATTGTGCACAATTTGGCGGTCTGTCACTGTACTGATACAAACTATAGGAACACATTGTGCACAATTTGGCGGTCTGTCACTGTATGATACAGACTATAGGAACACATTGTGCACAATTTGGCGGTCTGTCACTGTATGATACAGACTAAAGGAACACATTGTGCACAATTTGGCGGTCTGTCACTGTATGATACAGACTATAGGAACACATTGTGCACAATTTGGCGGTCTGTCACTGTATGATACAGACTATAGGAACACATTGTGCACAATTTGGCGGTCTGTCACTGTATGATACAGACTATAGGAACACATTGTGCACAATTTGACGGTCTGTCTATATACTGATACAGACTATAGGAACACATTACGCACAATTTGGCGGTCTGTCACTGTACTGATACAAACTATAGGAACATATTGTGCACAATTTGACGTTATATAGTCAGGAAATGCATGTTGAACTGTGCAGGAACCAAACAGTTCTTGGTCTGGACTCTCCAATAGAATTTCATTAGCTCACCAACATCTGAACTTCAGTTTACCGTGTCATACTTTGAATAGTTAGGAAAAGTTCACAACTCCGAAAAAACAATGTGGCCACTTGTAAAGTATAACATTGATTAATTTTAGCAAGAAATTGTCTTATAATCCCAATGTTGCCCGGTCGGTATTTTGCTTTTTCTTACTAACCTCGCGCACGGCGACGTTCTGCGAGTTTGCATGCATTCGTCCCCCGGATATTGCGGACATTGACTGTGCTTTAGACTTGACCAAATTGCTTCAACCTTATTACTTACTGTTTGTGCATGTACAGTTCATATGGACGCACTGCAGTCTCAAATTGTGATTGTTCCCCTATCACTGTGGTACAGGATTCAGTTGATGGTGTTATAAGCCACTGCGAATATTTTAATATGCATCTGATGTGTCAGCAAGAGAGAAATGATCCACATGGGAACATTAACATGCAAACATTCAACCAAACAAATTAATGAAATTTGCTTAATGTCGTCATGTTATATGGGTTAAGAAAATAAAATGAAAATTTGGCTATTTGGCATGTTAATAATTCACTCAATTTGCGTGCGTCTTTTAAAGCGGAATTTGAGTGGAGTGTAAAGTTGAGTGTAGTTATAGAGAGCAGGGTTGTCATAACTCAATATCAGCGTCTATTGACAATAACTACAAAATATAGCATCAGTTTTATTAAACATTATCGATTGACAATCTTTGCAAAACGTTACGCTGTAAATTAATATAATGATGCTTATTTATCAATAACCTACACATAATGCTTCAACTAGAAGCCTTATAGTGTCAATAAATCACTACCAACTCAGTTAAATATCTGACACAGCAACCGTCCTGTATTGTTCGTCGACAGCAATGACCTTCAAATTACCAAGATATACGTTAATATGTCATTAAGACACATTAATTCGATATTACAACAAAATTCAACAATTTTCTGTTCATTATATGCTTTTATCATTTGTTAGCATTTGGGTTGCCGAGATTAACAACTGAAAATAAAACTGAAAACAATAGTGCATTATTGTCGCATTTTAAGTAGCTGGTTTCAATACCACAAAAAAGAAACGCAATCTATTTACCGAGTAATTAAAGCACATGATAAACAGTAATGTGTTTATTTATAGGGGAAAAGATATTTTTCTAATGATCACAGAAAGTTTACGAGTGGCTACGCGGCAATGAATAATGTCATCATTATCTTTCACATGAACGTTACGTTATTTGTCATATTATATGTCAAACATGACGTAACAAATCAGCTGTGTTTTATTGCGTAATAAGATGTCACACTAGTAACATTTCTCCCTATCAAAACAATGCAAAATGACTCAACTCAGGAAAGGACAAGTCCTGAACAATATCAATTTAACACTACTCTTAAATGTTGAATTTCAGGCCATATTTGAACAACATTCATGAAATTTGGTCAACAACCGACGGTTTCCACATTAAAACAGTACTTGAACAGAAATAATCCAATTTTAAAAGGAACTATCCTAGCATATTGCGACCCGGAAGCAATTTTGACCAGTGTGACAACATAAAACACAACTAGTTAATCTATAGTTGAATATACGTGAAAAAGGCTAATTTCACGTTCTATGGTAGAATAAGAATATCTTAGCCCTGAACAAGTCCGAACTACCTTAAAATAACGAAAGATTGTTCCCCTCGCTCATACAGAACACAATATAAAATAACACCATTTTTAAAGCACTAATTGCTTTGTGAAATTGAATTAGTGAACATTGATGAAATTGTGAAACGTGAATGTTTTACAGTTGGTAAGGTATGTTTGATATAAATATATACTTTCTTCTCACTATTCCAGCATGGTAACATGACATTTAACAAAGGTCGCTTGATGAATGCTGGCTTCATGGAAGCTTGGACTTTATGGAACTTCGAATGTGTAATATTTCATGATGTCGACCTATTACCTGAAAATGACCGAAACATGTACACATGTGGTGTGAATCCACGTCATATGTCTATAGCAGTGGATAAGTTTAAATACAGGTATGGAGAAATAGTAAAAAGTATATATATATGCGCCGTTCTCCAGGAAAATCTGCTATTTTGACGAACATATCAATTTTGAGATTTTCCATATTTAAAGAATAAGCGTAATGAAGCAAATAAAATGTGTAAATATTTCAAAGTTTAAGAAAGTTACAGCTGCTTTTGTACAGTCAATATTCGGAGCTTTTTTGTGTGACGCCACAAACGTCATTCGAACGTTTTTGACGTAATTGTAACAAGTTTTCCATAATTGCGTCGTATAATCAGCTGCTGAAATAATTTCTTCAAAATACTATCACGTTTTAGAATTATGCTCTGATTTTTAGAATCTGTATCAAAATAGACATGTGTTGCATGTTTTCTTATTTTAGAGCTTTTTTTCAAACCCTTGGTTTATACAGTAATAACACGAGGTCAAAATAGAAGGTTTTCCTGGGGAACGGCTTAAAATGTATATTTGATAGATTTTAATGACAAAATCGTTATAACAAATTATGTGGAGTGTCAGTTTATAAAATACGTTATTATTGTTATTCGCATAGGTACACTGTGCTTATGCTAGAAAAGGCCGAAACGGTCGTGTTAACGTGCTTGATATTGTCCAAACAGATAAACGTCATAAGGGACAAAGTTTTACAAATACAGAAGGTCGGGAAACTCACGAACCTTTGCGCTCTTCAGAAGAACGCGGTCAATGACTACTTCGTGTGAAGACATATTATTCAGAAGCAGCATGGCATCCAACAAATTGTTGCCTGTCTATGATTGTCAGAACATTTCTTCAAATTGAGAAGGAATTAACCTTTGCTAAACTTAGCATTTATGCATTGTCCATATTATACAAGAAATTAAACGGTAAAAACTAGATTTACAAAGGAAATGTCATATATCCCGTCCCCTAGCTTCATTTTATAATGATGTTGGTCTGCCTTTGTTGACACATATTTGGTTATGGATCCGTCGATTGAGTTACAAGAGGAACTATTGTCTCGTAGATAACCATTTACAGTGTGTATGTACAAACGGTCGAATTTTGAATTTAGAAAACGGTTTTCGACTTTTTTGGACAATTTACAAAGCATGATTATTGCGTCATGACTCAAACGACACTCATTTTTTTCATTTTTGTAATCGGCTTGAGAATCGAATGAATAGCTTCTAATGACATGCCAGAACATTATGTAAGTGCCTAATTGTAAATCTTTATCCAGAACCCAAATAGTATGAAATTTGATTTGTAGGGGGTGTTACGATATTTGGATGTAGTGCATGAGGTACATTTCAAATTGAAATTACACTTTGTTTATGAATAAGATCTTGCATGGTACAAATTCAATTAGATAGTGTATTATGTGGCCGCATTTAGGATTCAACTATTAAATAAACATAATAGTGTTTTACGCCTGGTGCACAAGTCACGAATTGTTTTGTCTTCATTTTTCATCCAATCCTATTATCAGACCGTCATGTATGTTACAGACAGATGTTTGCAAACCAGGAGAATGCCTGGCACGGATTTGTGTCACAAACTATAAACAATATCGTAGATAAGTAATTGATTTCCTGACGGATCAGCCTTATATCATACATTATTTATAGCTCAGAAATTACTTTATAATATGAATACTGTGGGGAAAATGACAGACTGAATGCTCAAATTTATATCTGATTTATTGATAGAGACCTATATACGTTTAACACTGACAGTTCGCGTGATGCATACCAGTAGTACTATATTCCCTGGATTCACTCTTATACTGTACTGACAAGTATTTCTAGGGTTATTCGTGAACCGCAGCAAACATTACTATACTATTAGTGCCTTTGAGACTAGGCTGGACCCCAAAACACCTCAAGTATCTTAAAAAATAACATTGCCGATTAGAACAAAAAGTATAAATTAATAAATCAACCTTAATAACTCTCATAAAATCAGACGGATTTTTGATCCACATAAATTTAAGTGAATTTTGCATTGACTTTCAATTGGTCCAATATAACTGTACACTATGTAACACATAAGATACAGTTACAAATATATATAATGTAATGAGACCTAGACATTAAAACCTAAATTATATTGACCCCCGACATGGTTGTCCTCGCATAGTCTCAGATTTTGAAAATGATGCTCATTTTTTGGTATACACTCAGAAAAGCGATGTCATGTCTCAAAACTTCATTTTTCATACCATTGCTATGGCAACAGGGGAAATTTGATTTTTGCTATTTTATACATTTTTGAAAAATGAATTTTGCCTTTGTACGCATTTTTAAGAAGGACGCGAGACGAAGTTTGCCATCATACACCCTTTCTAGATCTTCTCGAGTCGTCCCTTTATAGTAAAAGATATGTTCCTAAGCAATATCTGAACATCAATGATGTTGTTTTGAACGTGCTTGTGAGACCTTTACTCGTTAGACATAATGAATGAACGTGATTAAGTAGCTTGTGAGGAGATCACGGAGAGACATGGGGGATACTTACACCATAACTAGTATCAAACTCCAAAAAAAGTGTTCCCAGACAATAACAAGGAGTCCGTAGCTACTTCTCAACTAACAGTTTCTATCATATACGAAAAAAAAACGGAAATAATATCAAAACTACCAAAGGGCAAATTACTGATTCACGATCCTCATGAATTCATATTAAACATGATTAGTTTAGATTTTACGTTCATTTAAAGTTACAGCGATATATAAGAGATGATATCAGCTGAAGCTGAAATACCTCAGTGCTGTATTGAACACTTTTTGTATATATTGTCGTATGCGGAGGAAAGTCGTTAGCTGCTTGTTCTCGGTAAAGAAAAAGTCATAGATTACACAATATTCGCGCTTCGGGATTGATAGGTCCCGGGCTCAATCACTGTCAGACCACTGGTTAATTTCTCTGGTTAAGAATTACCTATATGATCCACTCAACCAAAGTGTAAATTGTTACCTTTGAGGGCAGTGTCTATTCCTGGGCGCCGTAGATCGATGTTGGCTGCCAGACCCACAGGCGAGAAATAGTAGGTTTCGATAGGTAGCCAAATGGTCAGGGGAAGTTAAGTGTCAAATGGTGCTTGATCGGCGTAACAGCTAGAAAGTGTCCTAGTGAATTAACTTTTAAAACGTCATTGTACTTAATTCTGTTCGTAGCCAAGGCAAACGAGACAGACTATATAATGCCGCATCTCTACTCCGAATAATCAATATATTTTACCTTAAAGTTAAAACTAACTTATTTGCCGTATTAATCCGTCGCATACACTGTTTTTAATGAAAAGGCGAGAAACATGAAACTTAAAGAAAGCTTTTTAAGCTGAACGCTTTTATTTTTTACACACTTATCTTAGGGTATCGTCTCTATGAGAAAGCAGTATAAATAATAACTTATATCCCAACTTTGGAGAAAACATCGTTATTGAGTATTTAAACTCGCGACTGAAAATTTGCTGATGAAATTTTACAACAGTAGACACGAAACTGGAGAATGTTGGAAATGTGGCCAAAGTCTGCTCGTTGTCTAGTTATTAAATTTGTATGAACACTCTTATATTCTCAAAGGGATGAAATGCAGACAATAATGTAATAGCGATCAATACACTACAAGTAAAATAAGCCGACAAATACTAAATAAAATGATTCCCGACCGAAGGGAGACGGATTGGTTGTGTACTAGTCGTGTCCCAATGTATTAACGTGATTGATGATCGGCGGATTTATGGTTAAGTCGTTACATATATCCATTGTCTTAACACGATTGATGTTCGACCATATTGGAGAACATCAACATCATAAAAACATATGTCCTGAGGCTCGTTTTCGAGATACGTGGTCTTCAAATGACCTACCATCGTATTTTGTTCATTCCAGCTATTTCTTGCAAATATGGCACCGTCATACTCATTTGAAATCATACTGAAATATTTTAGATATTTTGATTTACGAAATTTTGAAAGTCTGACAGACATGTGACAGTGACAAACGCCTATTTGAGGAGCATTGCCCGTCTGTAACAAGTCTTTTTTCACAATGTTCCAGATTGCCTTATTTCACTTTGGTTGGTGGTGTATTCAGCATTAAACGAGAGCATTTCTTGAAGGTGAATGGGTATTCGAATCTATACTGGGGCTGGGGTGCCGAAGATGATGACATGGCTTACAGGTATGCTATTTATTAATTAGTACTAAATTCCCGAAATTAAGATAGCTAAAATAGCCATTTACATAGAAAATAAATGTATGCAACTTGGTCAGAATGCAATTCTACATAAAATCTTGGCCAAGTTCGATTCTGGGTCAAGAGCTAGGTCACTAGGTCAAATCTTTAGAAAAATCGTGTGCTCAGACCCCTGTTAAGGTCCAACCTTCATGAAATATGGTCAGAGTGTAATCCTTACTGAAGTCTAGATCAATGGGCAACAGAAGATATTACGTCACTTGCACACCATATTATCGATTTAATATATTTAATGTACATGTAGCTATATTTTTCAGACTGAAGACAGCCAAACTGGGTATAGAACGTCCTCCAGCTACTATTGGAAGATATCAAATGATTAAACATGAAAACAGGGAGACTATTCCTGTCAAGATGCGGTAATTTGATTCGCTCAATCTGAAGAAGAGGGCCTATCTGTTTTATTTCTATAAAATTAATTAACTTGTTGTTAACCTACAGTAAATTCTTAGTGTGTCCAGTGTTGTAGTATAACAAAGCACCATCACACTGTCTGCAGTAATGTCATATAACATCACACTGTCCATGTGCCTTTTATTAAGACCTAAATATCTTATAAAACCCGTGGTCTACAACGTCTTTTATTCACTGCTCTGACGAAATGGTTTATTAAAATGATATATGAAATAACTTATTATTTTACATTATTTTCAGGGCCTATTTGCTGAAGACAGTGAGGAAACGTTACCATAGAGACGGATTGAATACATTAAATTATAAAGTGATCTCTATAAACTCTACACCACTCTATACACACATTACTGTTGATGTTGGTGAACCACCACGTGAAGCTGCTGATATAAACAATTTGTTGACTTGATAATAATTAAGAAGTTAATATACGTGTAATCATAGTTTGACCTATTATGTCTGCACTATGTCCGACTCTTGCGTTTGTGGTTAGCCACTGCCGCCGTAGCTGTATGGCTTGTAACCTACTTTTTAATGCAAACACAAATAGAGTACTTTTATAAATACAGTGATGACTTGTACATGGGGTGATAAAAACATTATGAGAGAAACGCTCTAAAATGACCATTCTACATGTTATCAATAAAATACGTTTTTATTTCAAATAAAAATGCACCCTCTCTCCCTCTACTGAGTTTCATAATTTTCACCAATTACTGACAGAGATGTACATTTTTTACAACCTTGGTCACAAAGCCTCGGTGCACATTTAACTACGTCAATGACTTCACGTACGTAAATTGTTTTAAACTATTGAAACGTCTCATTGCTCCAAAAAACGCTTATGTCTCTAAAACATTGTATTCAGTATTTATTTAGAACGATTGTTCATTTAACTCAAAGCAATTCAGTTGTTATAAAGTTTCAAGGAAATGTTGAATAATTATTATGTAATGACACATAAGTATAGGTCTTGCAGACTTCTCTTCCGATGCTTGTCATATGTAACCAAAAACATTTGGACAATTTTTGTAGAGGACCATTAGGTGGTGCTACATACCAAACATCAAATATAAGTCTATGTAAGATTGGTAACTCCAAGGCATGGCCAATTTTGACCCCATGGGCATAACTTGAACAATCTTTGTAGATGACCACTAGTTGATGCTACATACCACATATAAAAGCTCTGGGCCTTTTTGTTTCAGACAAGAAGTTTTGTTTTGAAGTTAGCATTAAAAACCATTTGAGGGCCTCATGGCCTAATCAATCAACAGACCGGAACCATTTGAAGAACTTTGATAGAGGTCCACCCAAGGATCATTCCTGTACAGTTTTAGCAAATTTGGCGTAGTGGTTTAGCAGAAGAAGTCTTTTTAAGAAATTGTTGACGGACACAGAGTGATTGCAAAATCTCATCTTGTCATTTTGTGACAGGTGAGCTAAAATGAGACCATTTGTCCCAATACATTTTGATGACCCTACGTATCGACGCCCCAGAACTAAAAGGTCATAAGTTTTGGGAAATCGAAAACGAAATCACAATTATCCATTAATATGAGAGCAGAAGCATTCCATTTCGTTATAGTTAATTCTTCATAAACAATCATCTTATAAGGTTTAATATTAAAATAATTGGTAAAATTCAAAACTGTCTTTTTTCTATTTTGCAGATAATAACCTAAGGATATGCGTGTAAAAAGATCGTATGTGCTACTTACGACCTTTTAAGCCTTTCACAAAAGGTCGTAAGTGGTTACTTACTACCTTTTTACTCGAGCAATTTTATACATTAGGGATAGCCTCGTATTTAGATGAGCTGACGGTTCACCATTAAATAGATCATATCAGAATGAACCCCAAACCATTTTATACTCGGAAACAGTGTGAATTATATCAATATATATGTATTTGTATACTACTCTAGTATTGTAATTACCCTAACGTATTGGTGCTTGCGATAATGCCACACCACGTCATATATATGTACCTTGAGCTTAATTAAGTACAGTAATAACACGTACACCAAAGTTTGACTTGTATAAAAGCAAATGTCATCGAGTGCTTGACGCTAATTATTGAATTCATTGTCGGAAATTCAATGCCAGGAAATACAAAACGTACTACATAATTAAATTCAATTGTTAATTAAAGTAATTGCCCAAATTATAGCAAATTTTAATCATCCTAATTCAATATCAAGGCAAGTTTGATGACTATAAAAGAGACATCAACTTGTAGTAATCTTACGCACGCAATAAAAACTGTTGTGCATTCAATTTGAAAGGACTACTAGTATTCACGGAGCCATCTCATCACCAGTAAGATTTTGCATTGTAAAATATCATTGTGGTCATACCACATAGTCCATGACGTCATTTTTGCCTAAGAACACAAGAACATATTCTGTCAAAAGCATACTAGTAGTTTAAAAAACCGTGCAAATATTATTTGAGCCAATAATGAGTTCTATATTTGTATGTAACTTAATTTTTTGGGGTAAAATGTCACATTTTTGTCCAGCACGGGAGGACCACCTTAAATCGCCAAAGTCAAGTTTTGTGAGTCTGAAATAGTCTCATCATATTCATTATGCGTTCAGATCTTGGTAAAAAATACTAAATTGTGAATATTTCGTGCTCGATACGCTCACAAAAGACATTTTAATCTAAAAAATGTGTTTTCACGTACCTGTTAAAAGAGTTTTGCATTTGAGAAAGAAATTGTTTACAATTGTTTTAATATATTGCTTTTATACTAATTTCCATGTTGAATATATATAAATGTACACATGTATATATCATACTATTTCGACCCCTTCCCAGTAATTTTAAATCTCAGAAAAAGTTAGAAGAATTACAAAATAAGACTTCAATTAACATGGTTTTGTAAAAAGCCAAGTCCCATTTAATAGCAAATAAAGTATCCCAGACCACTAGAATGCTCCAGATTGATCGCTTATTTGAAAATTTTCCCAAGGGAACATGTTCCACAGGATCCCCTAATATTGCAATAATACAATGTAACTATTTTAAATACCATATTAGTTTAGTCATAAGTAATGGCTTTCCAAATGGTATCTTAATAATCTTAAAATTCGTCCCACAGGGCCCCTTTTTGGGCTTTGTCCTAGCTAGACACATCAGGGTCCATGCGGTCCCCAGCCATTTTCTTACACCCCTAATCGGAAATCCTGGATGCGCCCATGTTTCTTGTGTTAATGCCCAGATATGACTTCTCATACCGCGTAGTATATCCACATTGAGTATACTACTACTTTCGAGATATATTGTACAGCTGTAATTCTAGATAATACGTTCATTTATATGTCTTCTAAAATTAAGCCGCTATGGAAACTTAATATACATCAAACTACGCTTATATTTCCTGTGGCATTGGAAAATAGCGAAGTAGCAGATAATCAGTGATTGAGTGAACATTGAGTGTTCATTATATCTGAAATCATGACGGGTTCTCTGTCATTAAAACATAAGTTGCTGGTCCATCCGGCTAGTCCCCTCATCATAACACAAGTTGTTGGTCTATCCGGCTAGTCCTCCCATCAAAACACTAGTTGTTGGTCCATCCGACTAGTCCCCTCATCAGAACACAAGTTGTTGGTCCATCCGGCTAGTCCCCCCATCAAAACACTAGTTATTGGTCCATCCGGCTAGTCCCCTCATCAAAACACTAGTTGTTGGTCCATCCGGCTAGTCCCTCTTCAAAACACTAGTTGTTGGTCCATCCGGCTAGTCCCCTCATCAGAACACAAGTTGTTGGTCCATCCGGCTAGTCCCCTCATCAGTACACTAGTTGTTGGTCCATCCGGCTAGTCCCGTCATTAGAACACTAGTTGTCGGTCCATCCGGCTAGTCCCCTCATCAGTACACTAGTTGTTGGTCCATCCGGCTAGTCCCCCCATCAGAACACTAGTTGTTGCATTCTGATCACCTCGGTTTTCATCAAATGGAATATATTACAGGAGACAAACGGAAATGGCCGAGCTTTCACGATTTTAGTTGCTGTTCCATCCGGCTTGTCTCATCATCAGAACACTGGACTATCACCAGAACGGTCTGAGTTCGATTACCTGGTTGCAGAAGTCAGAAGAACAAGTTAGTTCTTCTATTTTTAACAACCTTCAATAATATCCAACAGGCATTTGCCATCAGTTTTAGTGGAAGAACAGCGTCATGTTATATGTAAACGTGCACCGTTCTCCGATTGGTTTGTGCGCAACAAAGTATGTATTATTTTCCCTACTTTTCCATTAATTATAAATTTTACCGGGTATCTCTAAAATACGTCATGACAAATGAATGAAATTTCGCAAAATAATCTTTACCTTTTTGTTTGGAATATTGAATTAAGAAGGTTAAAGTCGATGCGCGTGCATTTCATCGACGTCACAGTAAGCAACGTGGACACTGTAACGTCTCATAACAATCGAGTGCAAACAAAACATTACTTACATATTCCAAAGACACGAGACTACAGTAAAATCATTAAATTTCAATGGGAAAACAATTTCGTGGGTTTTTTGTCAAAAAGACCATTTCATGGGGACGTAATGTCAAGGATACATTATTCACTAAGACATGCTATAGAATGATTAATAGTTTTAGTGAATTTAAGTTTATGTCACCCACGAACTCCACGCAATTAAACCTCCTATAAATATTAATGATTTTACAGTATTAATGATTATACAACTTGCAGAATCACAATTAAAGAAAGAATATTCTTCCACAGGAACTGGGAACATTTCCATGTTCAGAGAACACCACGGTCTGTTGCGAAGGTAACAGAAGAAAATTACTTGCCCGACGCAACAATCGAATCCGTGCATGAAATGTCGCAAGACGAATGGTATGGTCATTTATCCTGCATGGAAGACAACAAAAAACTGGACGCTGTGAAAATATGTTCTATATCCGAATGTTACCGGAAGTATCATAAGGCTTACGAAATAAAGATATTTTCACAGACGTTACTTGTCAATGTCAAGTTTCCATATATAGTGTGTCCAATCTGACTCAAGTTCAAGTCTGCTTAGAATTAATTTGTTTGATGTAAAAACTCTCATAATTTCATTGTCTGATCTAGAATCTGTAATACCCGGAAGATACATAGAATGCACAATCACTAAATGTGATGTTACTTGTCAAAGGCGTAGAATAACACTGTGGGGAATACTATAATTTGTTATGAGTTAATGCGCTTGCTTCAGAACTCGAATTAAGTGTATAACACAAATTCTCTAGAGCTCTAGGAAAAACTAGAAAAATCCCTAAGGAAATTAATTCTACAGCAGTCTTTGTGTAGGTGAGTTCTAATTATTTGCTGTCCTTCGTCCGTTGGTTTTCTATTGGCTTCTTATCTCTCTCTACGAAAGTCGATTTGATAAACTAGAAATAAATCGGGGATAACTGTAGTTGCATGAGAATTTCTGTGTGTGAGGAAACGCGATTACGCGAGTTGGTAAGAAAATATTTTAAGAGTGTTCTATAGGCCTACATCGATTTGCTACAGGAATAATTTGGAAAATTAGGCTTACAGATTTTTTGAGGAGTTTTATACTAATGCATTGAAGGAATTATAGCTAACTTAAGGTAGGCATATTCATATATTCTCTAATCTCTTTGTCTATTTATATAGACATATCCCCTTGGAATATTTTATTTAAAGTTCTATAAAGTCAATGGCATATTATCGATCGCATATTTTTTCTTTGTTGTGGATTGTATTGCAGTTTATTTTGCTATTTATGACTACCGATATATGAAATTAACGGGATACCGTAGTATCATGATGTGCATAAATGTATAATTTGCGTATATCGTATATTTGTCTATATCCGTACAAAAATGTTCTTGTTATAGTGCGTCATAGAAGTATGACCAGTGTTTCAAAAACCTGTAATCTGTCAACAAAGACCACGTGTTTGGTGTTTCTTCAAACACAAGGAAAATAAAAATCAGAAAGATCTGAACCTTGCTTCATATATCAACAAGTTTCATGTATATTTTACATAATGCTTTTTGTTTTGGAGGACGTTCCGCTATCATTACCTACTTTTAGGAAAACAACAAGCTTGATAAAATATTCCCCACTCATGTCAACTGAAAGCGAATGCGGCATTCGGGCAGCAAATTATGAGACAAACTCATAGTTTCTGCTCAATATCTTACACATTTTACTCGCTGTAAAACATGTTGCCGACCTATTATATTATACTGTTGCTTGGGATAGAAACTGGACCGGAAGGGTTAGTTTCAAGGTAAATAAGAAAGGTCAGTTTCCCCTCAATAATGAGCTATTTGAACGAAACTTGCTTGCGTGAAGCGTCTAATTGGGATCAAAAGTGGGACCAATGTTTGTGCCATTATAACAAATATTAAACATGTTTTTTTCAATACATTCAGTAAGGAATGAGATAGTTTGATGGTGATTATATGCAAATGTGTTAATCTCGTAAAATCAAGTCATGATGACGATGATGATGATGATGATGATTATTGTTGTTGTTGTTATTATTATTATTGTTATCATTATTATTATTATTATTGTTATTGAAGACTATACAACATGAATGGGTTTGTGACAGCTCATGACTTTTCCACTTTCCTTGTCAACGTAATTCCAGACTGTATTGTCTATAGCAACCACATACTACAGCTTTTCTAGGTTCTATAGTTTGCCCACTATCACCGATCATAGAAAGTCCAGGCCCTATGATTAACACATCATCACTAATTAGATCCTAGCTAGGGTTCGAAATACAACATTCAGAATAAAAAGCTACGCATACTCCTAATCTACTCTATGATATATAACTTATGGTATTAAGCATTGCTGTTTAGAAGTATATAACGCTGTTGTACTCAACCAAAGGGTCAGTTTACACTGCAGGGCACATGTATGTAAGTATGTAAATGTCACCGACAGAAAATAAGTGTAAATCCTCAAATTGTAATGATGTAATATTTACAGAAAATAAGTGTAAATCTAATCAGGGATTACATGTGGTTTCAAGAAAACGTATTGATTACGCGTACAGCATATACAGTTATGAACTATGAATTCACTAACTCTCCTAAACAAAAAATTAGATTATAACATACACTTAGCGGCACTTCTAACGCTGCCACTTATATATTTCAGTTATCTTTAAAAGTCCTCAATGAATTGTAATGAAATTTGGCCAACTTGAAAATCAATATTTGACACAGGTTCTGGTGAATTCTCTGCTCTATTCGACAATAAACTATTGCACGATACGTCTTCAACTGACTGAATACTTATATTGAAAGTCGCATTTTTATCTCTCAATATCGGCCATCTGATTGTTATGTATGCGTTTAGATTTCCTATTTCCTACAATGGTTGTGCATATCAACATTTTATTCGCTCATTGTTTTTAATGATTATAAACAATATTTACCAGAATGCTAGAAAACGAAAATTGTTAATTTTGTTGCAAAATACAGTGTTTTTCGTAGCCATAGCGTGTCTGTTGAGAAATACGATTCTTGCGAGTAACGCAGGTTGCGCTCAACTTGAAATTTAGGGTTACTAATTATTATATTAAATTGAATAAATTCAACTCTACTGCATACTATTAACATTCGTTATTCAGAAGAAATGTGAATTTTACCATTAAAGTAGCATTATTTGAGGTTAAACGTTTATTTTAAGCGCATCAGTTTTATAATCAAATTATAACCTGATTTTGAGATGGTCTAAGCTTACCATCTGCTCTTTGGTTACCTAGAAAAGTGTAACGTAGATGAAATTTATGAATACTTTATTGTGTACACTCATTACATAACACTTGAAGCTACAAAGAAATAAAATTTTGAAAATACTTAATTGACCCTTAATAAATGCCCTGTTTAATTTTGTGACTTTGTAATTCCGGGTGACGTAAATTACGCTTTTACCACGCATTTTCATGCACACCGATTTCTGAATTAACACGTGCAGCAATAGGCACATGCTTTAAACTAAAACTGGTGAAAATTTGATAAAGTTATCTCAAACGGTTTTCAAGATATTAAGAATAATCAAGTGGCAGCGTTAGAAGTGCCGCCGAGTGTATACTCAAGTTTTGTTAACTGAGTTTTAAAACTGGAGGGAATTTCAGAAACATATTTACTTAAAGTGATTTTCCGGGATAGTATTATTTCTGATATGTTGCAAAGACCCCACATTTACAGCAAATTCAATGTTTATTTCCCCCTATTCATGCCCTAATTAGCATAGGGTCATTAATTTCTCTCTGACTTGGAGAGTCGTCGTGTTTTAACACAGGTTGCAAAATGCAACTCTACGTCAGTACGTCACTGCTCCAGAGGAACGTTGTAAATGCTGGATACATTAATGCTATTATCGTTTTACATCATTTGTCAATAAAAATCCCCAGTGTAATAAAAATAATATTGTAAGACTATGCATGAAAAAGAAGTTAGAACATTTGCAATACTAGACCCATTGAAAAATAAACAGGCGAAAGAAAGATTGATCCATAATCTAGGTACTGAAATTATGATCATTTAAGAGCAATTAATTCTAGTTCTTCCTCATTATATCCTGCTTCCCAGTGATACCCAACTTCTAACTTCCAGATAAATCCTGAGTGTCATCTTATGATAAGAAGGCATTATCAATTCATTCCAATTAACAGTCAAAATGATACAAAATTACTAAATACATGCAAATTAAGTATGCAAGACACTATGATCGTACACGCAGACCTTGATCATGGACCCATAGATCTGTAATCAATGTTAATGGTACACAGGCAATTTCACCACATATGATTCTCATATGAGTATCATATGATTCTCATATGAAACCTTTCATATGAGAATCATATGAAACACACAGACCTTGATCATGGACCCATAGATCTGCAATCAATGTTAATGGTCGCCTTTAAACCATATGACTTAAATATTAGACCGAACCTTTCATTGAGTCGTTGACAGGAGCAGTTTCGTCTAATATAATAACACAACCCTTGATCCCTAACATGACATTAAAACGCGAACAAGAGCAAATCTAAAACAATACATTTATTTCATGCTTATCCGTGGTTTACGGCAGAATAACTGTGGATTATTCCCCGATAACTACATTCACAGTCGATAATTTCACTTGAACGGACTAATTTTAAACAAATTTCCCCGCCACCAAAAATGAAAAAATAAGCATTTTCTCATGTGATCTAAATCTTTAACAAATAACAGAACACTATCTATACATAAACAAAACATTTGAAGTATACAGTGAGTCATTTCCTTATTTTAAGCTATTTGAAGTATGAACTAAATAAAATACAAAATGTATTAGTATTTTACGATGTGTGATCGTGAGCAGCTGAATTATATTTTCACTCGTGGCGTCGTGAAAATAATACGCCAGCTGCTCACTCGCTGAATATCGTACGATCATACACGGTAAAATACAAATATCCTCTATTTCATAATGTTTGTGAAACTATTGACTACATCAGATAAAATGGACCATAAATACTACAAACTTGTTTGAATAACAGAACAACAAATATATATTGTACTTCAATTTCAGCTTCCAGAAGAGTTTTACCATAATAGACAAGGTCTGGAACAAATGGAGCTTCATGAAATGCCAATAATGAGAAAGTAATAAAAACATTACTTCAATAGTGCTGCCGCTCATGCTGAGTTTTGAAATTGTGTGCCGACTGTCAGTGACGTTGTTTCTATTATTCACGTAGCCAAGTGATTAGTTATACTCTTAGATAAATACAGAAAATTGGAAAATTCAACACGTGTTGTTTTGAAGTATGCCGGTATCAAAAAGACCATTGTATCAAAGACTTGGAATAATTAAAGTGTTTTGTTTTAGAACCAGAATGATGTTCGAAAAATGTTCAAAAAGAAAGATGTCATTCGGACGCTGTTCCTTTTACTAGTGATACTGGTGATTGTCGTAACTCTTTCACAAATATTAGTTGTTCATAAACGCAACCATCAAAAAAATAAACCTCGTGATTCTACACGTTTGCAAACAGCACAAGCCATGGTGAAACGCTTGGAAAAGAATATGGAAGCGATGATGAAAAAGAATTTTTTACCAACGGACAAACACCGTAATTACTTACTGGCATCGATATATTCACAACGTATTCGACAGAAATTAACTGAATTATCACATCGGACACATGGGACTATAAAACATGAGCGACTTTCAGAGGATTCGTTTGCTGCATTTAGGGAGAGAAAATTGCGATTTCATGACATAGCTGACAATGATATTGTAACACACGAGGCACATTCTCGCCATAAAATGCAACAGTTTATTGAGGACAGTGCTAGCAAATTCTCTGATGCTGTCAAAATACCATGTGAGGATAAAAATAGTACTGATCATGGAATTATAAATAATGGTGGAATAAAACAAACACAAAAAGCTGCTGGAACAAACATATTGACAAACGGAGGTCGATTTATTTATGGCAATCGACAATCGTTTAATGTTCCAAAATGCCAGGAATCACCAGACAGTCTGGGTGAGCATGACATAATTTGATTTCTGTTTCCGACGTTTTGTATCATTTATTTATGTAAAATGGGCAGTTATACTGGTATTATTTAAGTATATTTGTATAATGTACGACTATAGAATGTTTTAATGTTCTGGTAAGACTATATGTTTAGCAACAATGTAATTCGGACATACAAGATAACTTAGCCAAGCACGCGTGTATCCAATATATCGCTGGCTTAGAATGAAAAGGTCGTAGCTACAAATCCAATATTTTGAGAAAACAAGAAAAACTGTTTGACAATCCCTATTTACTTTTGGTAAAAGAAGCATTTTCAACTTTAGTTTGGTCAATATGACAAGTCCAAATTTTCATGACAATAGGCTCATAAGAAGCGCCATATGATGAAGATTTCAAATGTACATAAGTCTTAAAGGGTCGTAAATGGCACTTACGACCATCTCATTCTAAGCCAGCCATACATTTAGAGTGTTCATGGTGAATCTAATTGCAGGCAAGCCCATTTAGCTCAGTCGACAGAGCACGAGATCCCGAACTCAGTGTTGCGGGCTCGAGTCCCAGGGATGACGAACTTAATTTACTGAAAGTCTTCCTGATGAGACTTTAAACATAGGTCACGTATAAAATGCTATACATCGGGCACGTAAAAGAACCAGGAATGCTTTTGTAACTGGAGGGTATTCTGTATTATACACGACGACCAATATTTCGTGTTACAAATTGCAGACGGATTTTTGTAGTTCTTACACGTTAATCATGGGATGTACTACACTATTATATCTCCCATGTATCCTTGTAGACCATTCTAACATGTAGTTACATTTGTACTACTAACTGACACTTAGCAGAGACTTGTTTCGCAAACCTTACCATTGTTTATTCTATTTTACAATTTAATAACAAAAGAAATATTAAGGCCACGGGTAATAATGATGAAGTAATATCCATGGATAAGACACGTGAACTGACATCCGCCTCATCGTACGTATATTAGTATATTATATATTGATATCTAAGCCAATCTAAGCTGACAGGCTACACACTTTATCAGGTCCCTGAAGAAGATGATCTTATTATTGAAGGTTATTTGACTTGTATTTGATGAAAGAGTAGAATTCACGTTATTTTTGTAATTATGTTTCCGACAATATAATTGTATTACATGTAGTATACTGGTATCAATCATATCCGTTCTACATTAATACCATAGTAAAGTATGCATATAGTCAGTACATGTACGTATAAGTCTATGATGAATAAAATACCAGACGGACGGACGACGGTCAGAGAGTGATCACCAAAGTTCACTTTGTCAATATGTGACAGGTGAGCTAAACATGTAACTCTTTCCCCCTTAAAATTCAGTCAAGATGTTCGCCTTGTACCAATATGTACCATATTTATACATGGTACTACTATAAGAACTAAACCATTGGCAGATCTGAAATTGTCTCAAAACAAAATTAATTTCAAAGTATGTAAATTTTAAGATGTTTTACCTCCGGTTTTGAAAATAAGTTCATGAGTTCATTTTCAAATACAATAGATATGTACAATCCAAGAGTATACAAGTATCAAATAGTCAACATCATCTGAGTGTTCATAAGTATTATATATAATGGTTTTAAATAATTTGATCAATGTTTCATTTCACAATATACATTCCTACAAAGTTTAAAGTTTTCCTTCAGTATAATAATTACAATGTATATTCATAAAATAAAATATTTTGCATAATCACAATATGGCATCAATTTACTACAGTGTAACAAATAACAAAACTACACAATCAGAGAGACAGCGAGAGATCCATGGAAGTTTATTGCAAAATATTAGTAATAAATATTTCTTTGACTAAAAGCTTAAGTATGTTTCAGAAATCTATAGTTTCATCTATTTACCACGTATTAATTCCTACAAACTAAATTATTATTTTTAGGATAAATTTGTTTCTCCCAACTACATTTAGCCATGTTTTAAATCCAAAATGAAGGAAAAAAGTGTAGGAAAATTATCAAAGTTTACCATAATATTTCAACCCTAATGATAGATGAAATACTAATATATAACATTTTTGATAATTATACAACATGTGTAGTAAATACTAGAATTCTATAGGACATGCCCCGCGGTGGTAATTTTTATCCGAAACTCTAAAGCCATGCAATTTCTTATTTTTATTCCAGAAGGATCGCTACAAAATACTCAGACTATTGCTCAATATAATAATGCATTGGATGAAGCATTTTCGGATGTTAAACACGGTGGAACTTGGAAACCAACAACATGCGTGGCTAGACATCGTACCGCTATTATCCTTCCATTTAGAAATCGTGAACAACACTTGAGGATATTGCTATATAACCTTATACCAGTTTTGAAAAAACAGTTAATCGAATTTAAGATATTCGTGGTTGAACAGGTAGGCGGTTTATTTCTTAAAATTATTGTCTTGTGTGATTCGATAAGCAGGGAAGTTATACATGTACATCTCAATGTTTTGTAGTCGCACTAGTTCTGTAGGGTGATATGACCATCTACGAATTATTATGGGTTCGAACTAAATTACAAAATTAATATTTTTATAAAAAAAACCAAAGAAGTGGGGAGCAGTGGCCTAAAGGCAATTCGACATTCCTGGGTATTGGCTCTGTGTCTCGACTTTGGTTGCACAGGCGTCGCGTCACAAGTTTACAATTCATAGCTTACAATTAACAATTTTACTTTTACGGCGTTTTTATTTCTTGTAATTGATTCTGTTTTCAACCGAAGCGAAACCGGATTTTCTTAGGTAGCCCAAATGACCAGGACAAATTAAATGTCCAATGGTGACAGAACGGCTAAGCTGCCAAACAGGTCCTCTAAAACTGGTGGCTTAACCCTGTTATCTTATTAAAAAGATAAACTACATTTTTCTAAACACTCTTAACGGATAAAAGAAAAAATAAAGCGCTTCACATCGTACTTTGATGTGTATAAAAATGACGAATAAGCTGTATGATTTTTCACAAATTATTGTTACTGAGTTGAGTTTACAAACATCAAACACGATATCGATGAAATATAGCTCTATTCAGCGTATTGTTCTACACGTATCGATTTTAAGTTCGACGAAACTATATAACCGAACAAATATTGTGAAGCTCTTTTCCTTCCTTTTGGATATCATTTTGTCAGACTACTATTTACGACTTACATTTTCAGCATTCTCAAGGGAGAAAATGACGCCAATTTGACTGTCTGTCTGAGTACTGACGAATTCGTGTGGTTTTTTTACGCACGGGGCTTACGTAACCCGGCCGATAAAATTTGGACAATATAAGTTTCTACGCGATTATATATTATAACACAAACTTGTAAAAAATGTATGAATAATGGAATAAAGAAAAAAAACAAGGATAAAAACGTTGCTTTTCTAGATGTACAGAACATAGATTGTTTCATCGAGTAAGTCTTTAAACTATCGTGTGATTCCGTATTCACCGTTATTAACTGTTTACGGGTGTTTATTAAAACGACACCGTAGTTTCCTAAATTACTAAAAAATGTTCGTCAGCTAATGGTAGACGGATTTCCTGAAGTCTACTGGGAACTTCGCGCGACTGAAGTATATCATTATAAATTAGAGAAACCACCATAAGTACGTCATTATATCCCAATTGATCCAATCGTAACAACTCGGGCATTTCCGTAACTGAAAAATATGCTTTCGTTAGATAAACGCCGAGGAGATCCGATTGCAATCGATCATGTTTTTGTAATGCTGTGTGATAGTTTAAAAATATGTCCCATATTTTTGTGGCTTTTTTTGGTGAATTGTTCCTATCATTAGTTATCTAACTAAGCAATCTAGCATGTACATTCAACACGAGTAACATTTGTGTCAATTACAGTGCTACACTGCAAGAATATAATTATACCAGAATAACAGGGTACTTGCAATATAGGCCCTACAGTATGATCGGCAAAACGTTAATTGCTTGGTCTTAATGGATAAAATTGTGTACGGTAAAAATATCGGTAAAGGTCCACAATATATGATGTATAGAATAACGTAACATCGTAAAGCTCGACGTACGAGGGTTGTTTATTTAATGCCCGTGCGGTTGCCATAGCGCTTGATTGAAACATACGAATGCAGTAAAATTTCGTTTTATCAGACTTAGTCACAAACTTTATAATTGGACAAGACATGAAATGATTTTATCCAACCGAACACAAAGTATGGTAACTATAGCAACCCCACAATCGACTACCCGGCCCAATCCAATGTTGTAGTGTTTTTGTATTGCATGCTTTTATCCTCGGATATTGCGGACATTGACTGTGCTTTAGACTTAACCAAATTGCATCACACTCATTACTAACAGGTTATACATATAGTTTCATACGGACGCGCTACCGTCTCCAATTGTGCTTGTTCCCTTATCGCTTTGATACAACATTCAGTTTGTGGTGTTTAAAGTCATTACGAATGTTTTAATTTGCATGTGATGTGTCGAGAGAAAGAAATGATCCACATGGGAACATTAAAATGCAAACATTCAGCCAAACAAATTAAAGAAATTTGCTTAATGTCTTCATGTTATATGGGTTAAGAAAATAAAATGAAAATTTGGCTGCTTGGCTTGTTAATTATTCCCTCTTTTTACGTGCTTCTTTAATAGCGGGATGTTAGATGAGTGTAAAGCTGAGTGTAAGTTAAAGAGAACATGGTGACATAACGTGTTGCAACCAATTAACTTTATTTAAAGGAACAATGAATATGTAACCGTGTTTTATTATATCTGTGTTTTATGTAGTTGTGTTTTATAATGAATATTTAGCTGTGTTTTATTGAGTAACGCACTCGTGATTTAATTTTCGCTTCCAAACGAGTGCCTATATTTTACCACGCAATGCAGCAATGCTTTATTCATTATTTCGTAATATTCTGCATTTAATAGCACAACAAAATTCAGGAACGTTACGTTATTTGTCAAAGTATATGCCAAACATGACGTCACCGATCAGCTGTGTTTTATTGCGTAATAAGATGTCACACTAGTAACATTTCTCCCTATCAAAACAATGCAAAACGACTCTACTCAGGAAAGGACAAATCATGAACAATATCAATTAAACACTCTTAAATGTTGACTTTCAGACCATATTTGAACATCATTCATGAAATTTGGTCAACAACCGACGGTTTCCACATTAAAACAGTACTTGAACAGACAAAACCCAATTTTAAAAGGAACTATCTTAGCATACTGCGACCCGAAAGCAATTTAGACCAGTGTGACAACATAAAACACAACTAGTTAATCTATAGTTGAATATACGTGAAGAAGGCTAATTTCACGTTCTATGGTAGAATAAGAATATCTTAGCATTGAACAAGTCCGAAATACCTTAAAATAACGAAAGATTGTTATCCTTGCTCATACAGAATACCATATAAAATAACACCATTTTAAAAGCATTAATTGCTTTGTGAAATTGAATTATTTAACATTGATGAATTTGTGAAACGTGAAAGTTTTACAGATGGTAAGGTAAGTTTGATATAACATATACTTTCTTCTTACTATTCCAGCATGGTAACATGACGTTTAACAAAGGTCGCTTGATGAATGCTGGCTTTATGGAAGCTTGGACTTTGTGGAACTTCGACTGTGTAATATTTCATGATGTCGACCTATTACCTGAAAATGACCGAAACATGTACACATGTGGTGTGAATCCACGTCATATGTCTATAGCAGTGGATAAGTTTAAATACAGGTATGGAGAAATTGTTAAAAGTATATATATGCACCTTCCTCCAGGAAAATCTGCTATTTTGACAAATATATCGATTTTGAGATTATCCATAAGTTAAGAATAATCTTACAGAAGCAAAAATATTGTGTTAATATTTTAAGTTTCATGCAAGTTACAGCTGTCTTTGTACAGTCAATATTCGGAACTATTTTGTGTGACGTCACAAACGTCATTCGAACGTTTTTGACGTAATTGTAACAAGTTTTCCATAAATGCGCCGTATAATCAGTTGCTGACATAAATTCTTCAAAATACTATCACGTTTTAGAATAATGTTCTGATTTTTAGAATCTGTATCGAAATAGACATGTATTGCATGTTTTCTTATTTTAGAGCTTTTTTCAAAACCTTGTTGAATACAGTAATTGCACGAGGTCAAAATAGAAGGTTTTCCTGGATAACGGCTTAAAATGTATATTTGATAGATTTTAATGACATAATTTTGATAACAAATTATACGAAGTGTCAGTTTAAAAATACGATATAATTGTTATTCGCATAGGACACTGTGCTTTTACTGGGCAAAGCCAAAAACGTGTTTGATATTGCCCGACCCTTGTAAACAGATAAACGCCATAAGGGACAAAGTTTTGCAAATACGGAGTTTCGGGAACATGGGGGATCTCATGAACATTTGCACTCTTGAGAAAAACTATGTCAATGACTGCTTCGTGTGAAGACATATTGTTCAGCAGCAGCATGATACACAACAAACATGTTGCCTGTCTATGAATGTCAGACCATTTCTTCAAATTGAGAAGGAATTAACCTTTGCTTAACCTAGCATTTATGCATTGTCCATTTTATATAAGACATAAAACTGTAAAAACTAGTTTTACAAAGAAAGTGGCGTATATCCCGACCCCTAGATACATTTTGTAATGATGTTGTCTGCCTATGCGGACACATATTTGGTTATGGATCCGTCGAATGAGTTTCAAAATGAACCATTGTCTCGTTGATGACAATTTACATAGTATATGTACAAACGAACGACTTTTGAATTTAGAAAAGTTTTCGACTATTTACAAGGCATGATTAATGGCATTTTACATCACCCAAACGACACTCATCTTTTTTATTTTTGTTATCGGCTTGAGAATTGAATGTAAAGCTTCTAATGACATGTTAAAACTTTATCTCAGTGCCTTATTGTAAATCTTTTTCCAGTACCTAAAATAGTATCAATTTTGATTTTGTAGGGGGTTGTTACGATATTTCGATGTAGTGCATGAGGTACATTTCAAATTGAAATTACACCACAATTATAGTCCATTAGTTTATGAATAAGATATCGGACGGTACAAACTCAATTAGATAGTGTATTGTGTGGCCGCATTTAGAATTCAACTATTAAATAAGACCGTACAAAGTCAGACAAAAGTGACATTTTCCGAATCATTTTAGCATTAATTTAGTATAACATTGAGTGACATTTTCTCAATTATTTTAGCATTAGTATAAACGAGTAGACAGATTAATCGCTCCATAGTTATAGATAGACTGAGCGGATTTAAAATGTGAGGCATAAATTCTACGTGAAACTAGTTCGAACATCTTTGATAATTTTTTTTATAAATTTCACTAATTCTGTCTAGTTCGCTTGCGGTGAGCAAAAACAAAGTCGATACCGTCCGTCCGTCCGTCCGAGTTTGCCCGGTTCATAACTTTGACATGCATTGACCAAACTTGCCAATATTTGGTACGAATGTTGAAGATAATGAGAAGGAATATTTAATAACTTCTTGATTAGACGACAGATTGCTAATTCCATGTGACCATTATTATAAAGATTGCAAGTATAAAAGTAGAATTTATCGTTTGATTTGCATACACTGATATTTAAGTACTAGTTCTTCAAACATAATAGTGTTTTACGCCTGGTGCACAGTTCACGAATTGTTTTGTCATCATTTTTCATCAAATTCTATTATCCGACCGATACGTACGAGGGTTATTCAATATATTCGTAGACAATCGTTCTCATTTTATTATATTCATATTTAAATAATAATTTCTCATATCATTATAAACATTTATCTATTACCTACGGTAGATACAAATTTATCTTTGATTATGCAACACAGTAACATGCCATGAGCCGTTGTATTACCATAGTAACGCGCTACCACCCCCGACCGACGTATCGTACCCTTTTAACTAGTTCAACCAGTGAAAAATTCCGAACTAATTAATTTACATTCCCATATATTTGCAAGATTATTGCAAGATATTAGCATAATATTTTGTGTAATTATAAAATTGTTTGCACGTTTGAGTTTGAATTGAGAAGTATTTGATATATGCCTGTCACGTTTTCATTTACGTCAAAATGCCGATGAATTTACGCAAGGAAATTCATGCAACTATTAAATCGTGCACTTGTCTTGGAAATACACAACAAACACACATAAGTTGCTTATACAAGAGGTGCCCCACTTATATTTGAACAGTGTTGAACATGACATATTTTCATGGAAATATGGTATTAATCAAATATTTCTTTTGTATTGTGTAAACATATGTGTTAGTTAACATTTACACTAACTGATTGGTTTGTTTGATAAATAGAATGAACCAAAAACAACACTTTTGTAGAGGGTATGGTGTTTTGCGTTTTGAAGGTCAGCCACTGCCATAAAAGCCCTTAAAAGTTGTTCGTTCAGCATGGATATTCCATTTTTGTGAAGAAAATATGCAATTTTTGTCACAGGAAGGATGTTTTGCGCTTTGTTGTTGTGTTTTACGAAATTACACAAAATATTAAAAACTGACAAAAAGTGATGATACCTACCAAAATCTTAAATTTTGGTTTTTTGATAAGTAAGGCATATCCAAAAACCCAAATAGGGACTTCAGCGACGTTAAGAGTACCCATTGGAACTTTCGATTAGTTCATTTAGAGAATTATACATGCCGGACTCGGGATAAAATCGCTGTATACATGCTCAATTCCACAAAAACAACATAAGGGAGACAAAAGTCTTTAACGCTGTGTATACTTCAACGGAACCGTAAATGCCACAACTTTGTCACCTTTGTAGAGGCAATGATTTATCGCTGAGAAATATACCATGAACAGACAGCCTACTATATGATAAATGTTGATAAGGCTACCCATAAGTTGACATTCGTTAAGCTTCACATGTTTCCGAACGTTTGCATAACGTATGCTGTTGTTTGCTATACTGGCTTAATGGAACACATATGTTTTATTAAAAATTCAAAGGTGAATGCACATTGCTGTGTACATTAGGTTCCAAACCATATTTTGTCAAAATGTTAGCAAAACAACTTTCCTGGAGACCATATGGGGAGCCTGGTGTTTTGTCAAAACGGAGCTTCAACTCCCTCCACAAAAACACCATTCTGTACCTTAAGAACACACATTTGAAGTATACTACGCAATATTAGTAAAGGCCAAAGTCTAATGAACATATACCCACAAACCCTTTAGTCTATGGAATATTGCTGCGTTTATTACAGGCGGGAAATGCAAACAGCATCGATCGGATTATTCGGTCTTCAAAAAGCCAAACACCATACCCCCTACAAAATTGTAGATTTGAGTGCAAACTAAGAAATAAAGTGATAATCAATAGTTGTATGTGTTTCATAACACGTTATTTTGCACGATGATATAGAAATATTTTGATTATATATAATAAGCATCGAACTATTTGATATTCAATACTGTTCAAATATAAGTGGGGCACCTCTCGTAATAACAAGCGGAGCACATGCAGTATTCAGTGTTCCAGTGTTTTAGTGACAAAATAAAATTCCTGAAGAGCAGCATGGCATTAAAAATGATACAGAGATGGAACGAAATTTGCAAATGTAGGGACATTTCAGGAAACGCCAGTCAAAATGTGCGAGGCGTCTCAACTTAGCATAAAACCACTGTTTCTAGCTTAATTCTTAACTTTGAATACATAAAATATTAAATCTATTAAATGATCTGTAACTTAAATAGTTACGTTTAATTCCATATGAATGACATAATTCAGTTTCGGGTTTACCACTTGAGAAATAGCAAAACATCAATAACGTGTCGCTGACGTCAGAATATATTTGCGTCGTGTGGTGGTTGCGGTAAGGTGATAGTTTTGTTTTAGCCATATTTTCTTTAAAAAGTCGTTGTTTCATGTGCAATTTTCTGCACTTGTGTCAGAACGGCTGTAGTTTAGTGTGATATAATTAGTTATTCTCTGTGTCAATTTGAATTAAAATGACGAGTCCAGTCCACGAATTTATTGAATGACCCTCGTATGTTACAGACAGATGTTTGCAAACCAGGAGAGTGCTTGGCACGGATTTGTGTCACAAACTATAAACAATATCGTAGATAATTAATTGATTTCGTGACGGATCAGTCCTGTATCATACATTATATATAGCTCAAAAATTACTTTATAATATGAAGATTGTGGGGGAAAATGACAGACTGAATGCTCGAATGTATATCTGATTTATTGATAGAGACATTATATACGTTATAACACTCACTGTTCACGTGATGTATACCAGTAGTACAATATTCCCTGGATTCACTCTTATACTGTACTGGCAAGTATTTCTAGGATTACTCGTGAACCGCAACAAACATTGCTATACTATTAGTGCCTTTGAGACTAGACTGGACCCCAAAACACCTCAACTATCTTAAAAAATAACATTGCCGATTAGAACAAAAAGTATACATAGATAAATCAACCTTAATATATCTCATAAAATCAGACGGATTTTTTAAACCACATAAATTTAAGTGAATTTTGCATTGACTTTCAATTGGTCCAATATAACTGTACACTATGTAACACATAAGAGACAGTTACAAATATATACAATGTAATGAGACCTAGGCATTAAAACCTTTTCTATATTGACCCCAGACATGGTTGTCTACGCATAGTCTGAGAATTTGAAACAAATTGCCCCTTTTTGGTATTCACTCAGAAAAGCGATTTCAGGTGTTAAAACTTCATTTTTCATACCATTGCTATGGCAACAGAGGAAATCCAATTTTTGCTATTTTTTACATTTTTGAACGTGCTTGTGAGACCTTTACTCGTTAGCGATAATGAATGTACGTGATCAAGTAGCTTGTGAGGAGGTTACGGAGAGACATGGGGATACTTTCACCGTTACTAGTATCAAACCCCACGAAAACTGTTCCCAGACGATAACAAGGAGTTCATAGCTACTTCTCTACTAATTGTTTCCATCAGATACGAAAAAAACGGAAATAATATTTAAACTATCAAAGGGCAAATTACTGATTCACGAACCTCATGAATTCATATTAAACATGATTAGTTTAGATTTTACTCCGTGCATTATTATGTTCATTTAAAGTTACAGCGATATATAAGAGATGATATCAGTTGAACTTGAAATACCTCAGTGCTGTATTGAACTCTAATTGTATATATTGTCGTATGCGGAGGACAGTCGTTAGCTGCTTGTTCTCGGTAAAGAAAAATTCATCGATTACACAATATTCGCGCTTCTGGATTGATAGGTCCCGGGTTCAATCACTGTCAGACCACTGGTTAATTTCTCTAGTTAAGAATAACCTATATGATCCACTCCACCAAAGTGTAAATTGTTACCTTTGAGGGCAGTGTCTATTCCTGGGCGCCGTAGATCGATGTTGGCTGTCAGACCCACAGGCGAGAAATAGTAGGTCTCCATAGGTAGCCAAATGGTCAGGGGAAGTTAAAATGTCAAATGGTGCTTGATCGGCGTAGCAGCTAGAAAGAATCCTAGTAAATTAACTTTTAAAACATCATTGTACCTAATTCTGTTCGTAGCCAAGGCAAACGAGAGAGACTATCTAATGCCGCATCTCTACTCCGAATCATCAGTATATTTTACCTTAATGTTAAAACTAACTTATTTGCCATATTAATCCGTCGCATACACTGTTTTCAATGAAAAGGCGAGAAACATGAAACTTAAAGAAAGCTTTTTAAGCTGAACGCTTTTATTATAATTTTTACACACTTATCTTAGGGTATCGTCTCCATGAGAAAGCAGTATAAATAATAACTTATATCCCAACTTTGGAGAAAACATCGTAATTGAGTACTTAACTCACGACTGAAAATATGCTGATGAATTTTTACAACACTAGACAAGAAACTGGAGAATATTGGAATTGTGACCGAAGTCTGCGCGTTGTCTAGTTATTCAATTTGGATGAGCACTCTTATATTCTCACAGGGGTGAAATGCAGACAATAATGTTATAGCGATCAATACACTACAAGTAAAATAAGCCGACAAATACTAAATAAAATGCTTCCCGACCGAATGGAGACGAATTGGTTGTGTACTAGTCGTGTCCCAATGTATCAATGTGATTGATGTTCGGCGGATTTATGGTTAAGTCGTTACATATATCCCATTGTCTTAACACGATTGATGTTTGACCATATTGGAGAACATCAACAACATAAAAAACATATGTCCAGAGGCTCGTTTTTGCGATACGTGGTTTTCAAATGACCTATTATCGTATTTTGTTTATTCCAGCTATTTTTTTTGCAAATATGGCACCGTCATACTCATTTGAAATCTAAATGAAATTTTTGAAATTTTGATTTACGAAATTTTGAAAGTCTGACAGGCATGTGACAGTGACAAACGCCTATTTGAGGAGCATCGCCCGACTGTAACAACTCTTGTATTCACAATGTTTCAGATTGCCTTATTTCACTTTGGTTGGTGGTGTATTCAGCATTAAACGAGAGCATTTCTTGAAAGTGAATGGATATTCGAATCTATACTGGGGCTGGGGTGCTGAAGATGATGACATGGCTTACAGGTATGCTATTTATTAGCACTAAATCCCGGAAATTACTTTTGGTGAAACTATTCCAGAAATATTTTTATAAATACTTTTCATCATGATAGTATACTGTATATATCGCTGGCTTAGAATAAGAAGAACATATGTAAACATTGAATACAGGACAAACATTCGTACTATGTAAACGTTATGTGAACATTGAATACAGGACTAATATTCGTACTATGTAAACGTTATGTGAACATTGAATACAGGACTAACATTCGTACTATGTAAAAGTTATGTGAACATTGAATACAGGACTAACATTCGTACTATGTAAACGTTATGTAAACATTGAATACAGGCCTAACATTCATACTATGTGAACAATATAAAGACATTGAATACAGGCCTAACATTCATACTATGTAAGCCATATGTTAACATTGAATACAGGCCTAACGTTCTTACCATATTATGTATATCATCTTTGAAAACGAGCATGACAAATTAACAGTACAAAAAATGTACATAGTTATGCGAATGTTGTCGTTGCTAAGGCAATGCATAAAGAGCACTACGGAGATGTCGAAATTATTTTCATTTATTTGCTAAAATAGCCATTTACATAGAAAATAAATGTATGCAGCTTGGTCAGAATGCAATTCTACATAAAATCTCCACCAAGTTCGAATCTGGATCAAGAGCTAGCTCACAAGGTCAAATCTTAGGAAAAACCTTGTGCTCAGACACCGGTTTTGGTCCAATCTTCATGTAATATGGTCAGGGCATAAGTCTTATTAAAGTCTAGATCAGTTTTCAACAGGTGAGCGACCTAGGGCCCTTTAATACTGTTTTACTGTATATATTTCAGACTGAAAACAGTCAAGCTGGGTATAGAACGTCCTCCAGCTACTATTGGGAGATATCAAATGATTAAGCATGAAAACAGGGAGACTATTCCTGTCAAGATGCGGTAATTTGATTCGCTCAATCTGAATAAGAGGGCATGTCTGTTTTATATCTATAAAATTACTTTACTTGTTGCTAACCTAGAGTATATACTTTTTGTGTTATATCAATTTGATGTATATTGTCACATGGCGTCGTACCGATTCAAGTACTGTAGAGTAACATAACACAATCATAATGTATGCAGTAATGTAATGGAATATAACACCACACTGTCTACAGTAATGTTATAAAACTCGACCATACTGTCTACAGTAATGCAATGGCATATAACACCAGACTGTCTGCAGTAATGCAATGGCATATAACACCAGACTGTCTGCAGTAATGTAATGTCATATAATACCACACTGTCTACAGTAATGTAATAAAACTCGACCATACTGTCTACAGTAATGCAATGGCATATAACACCAGACTGTCTGCAGTAATGCAATGGCATATAATACCACACTGTCTGCAGTAATGTAATGTCATATAACACCACACTGTCTGCAGTAATGTAATGTCATATAACAACACACTGACTGCAGTAATGTAATGTCATATAACACCATACTGTCTACAGTAATGTAATGTCATATAAAACCATACTGTCTGCAGTAATGTAATGTCATATAACAACACATTGTCTGCAGTAATGTTATTGTAATGTCATATAACATCATACTGTCTACTGTTATGTAATGTAGCATAACGCCATTTTAACTGCAGTAATGTACATATAATGTAGTAAAAGACCATACCGTCAGCTTTAGTATAATATTGCATACCAGTGGGTTGTTTCCAGTCGACCTATATAGTTTAGCGAAGGTATGGTGTTTTGAATGATTTGCATTTGTCAATGAAGGTTGTTGCTATCCAAACAGCTCCATTATTGTTTACAAATATAATAATCACAAATGTAGAAAGCAAATACCCGTTAGGTGCACAGAATCACTGTATTGGATAAATTAAGATAATTGAAAACCATGTGCCTATGACTAAGACCTAAATATCTTATACAATCCGAAGTCTACAACGTCATTTATCAACTAAAATGATGTGTGGAATAACTTATTATTTTACATTATTTTCAGGGCCTACCTGTTGAAGACTGTGAGGAAACGTAACCATAGAGACGGACTGAATACATTAAATTATAAAGTGATCTCTATAAACCCTACACCACTCTATACACACATTACTGTTGATGTTGGTGAACCACCACGCGAAGCTGCTGATATAAACATTTTGTTGACGTAATATACGTGTAATCATAGTTTGGTTTGACACAAACATAAATTATGTGGTAGTATAAATATAGTGACGACTTGCATGTGGGGTGATAAAGTAAACATAGTGAGAGAAACGCCTTAAAATGATAATTCTACGTGATATCAATAAAATATGTTTTTATTTCAAATAAAAAGTGCACCCTCTCTTCGTCTGCAGAGTTTCATAAATTTCCATCAACTACTGGCAGAGATATTTATTATTTTGCAACCTTGAGTACAGCGACTCGCTGCACATTTAACGACGTCAATGACGTCACGGACGTAAATTGTTAATTACTCAAACGTCTCATTGCTCCGAAAAAAACCCACTTATATCATTAAAACATTTGGATAGATTTTTTTATAATTTAGTATTTATTTAGAACAATTGTTCATTTGACTTAAATCAATTTAGTTGTTATAAAGTTTCAAAATGTTAGATAATTATTCAATCATTTACATTCTAAAGACGACTCTCGTATGCGACGTCCGTCAAACGAGTGACAAACATAATTGACATCTCATCTAATGCATTTCTAATCTCGGCTTGATATAAAAGAGTTTCTTTTCCGTCACAAACCCTTTTCCACTAATGACACATAAGTATACGTCTTGCTGACTTCTCTTCCGATGCTCCGTATCAATCCACAGACCGGAACCATTTGAACAAACTTGTAAAGGACCACTAGATGATGCTATATACTAAATATCAAAGCTCTAGGCATTATAGTTTTAGTCAAGAAGATGTGTATATGTTTTCCCTATGTAAGTCTTTGTAAAGCTGGTGACCTCCTGGCGGAGACAATTTTGATCTTAGTCGCATGAGTTGTATAATCTTGGTAGATGACTACTAGTTGATGCTACATACCAAATATGAAAGCCGTGGGACTTGTGGTTTAGGGCCAGAAGATTTTTGCATTTGTAAACCCCCTTTTAGAGCCCCGTGGCCTTTTTAATCAACAGACCAGAAACATTTGGACAATTTTGTAGAGGACCATTAGGTGGTGCTACATACCAAATATCAACTTTAAGTCTATGTAAAATTTGTGACTCCCTTGCGGGGCCAGTTTTGACCCCATTGGCATAATTTGAACAATCTTTGTAGAGGACCACTAGCTGATGCTACATACTACATTTCAAAGCCCTGGGCCTTTTGGTTTCAGACAGGAAGTTTTGAAGTTTGAATTGAAAACCCTTTTAGGGCCCCATGGCTTATTAAACGACAGATCGGAACCATTTGAACAACTTCAATAGAGGTCCAACCAAGGATATTTCCTTCAAAGATTTAGCAAATTTGGCTTAGTGGTTAAGGAGAAGATGTCATTTAAAGAAATTGTTGACGAACGGACGACGGACACAGAGTGATTGCAAAAGCTCATCTTGTCACTTCGTGACAGGTGAGCTAGAATGAGACCATTTGTCTTAATACTTTTTTATCATCCCACGTATCGTCGCCCCAGGATTAAAAGGTCGTAAGTTTTGGGAAATCGAAAAATAATCACAATTTTCCATTAATATGAGAGCAGAAGCATTCCATTCCGTTATAGTTCATTCTTCTTAAACAATCAAATCAACATCTTGTAAATTTTAATATTAAAATAATTGGTAAAACTGTCTATTGTGCAGATATAACCCATGGATATTCGTGTAAAAAGATCGTTTGTGCTACTTATGACCTTTTAAGCCATTCAAAAAAGGTCGTAAGTGAAAACTCACAACCCTTGTACTCGAGTAATGTCATACATTAGGGATAGCCTCGCATTTAGATGAGCTGGCGATTCATCATTTATAAGATCATATCAGAATGAGCCCCTAAGCATTTTACACTCGGAAGCAGTGTGAATTATATCAATATACATGTATTTGTATACTACTCTATCCTAATGTATTGGTGCTTGTGCTAATGGCACACCAGGTCTTCTACCTTGAGCTAAAGTACCGTAATGACAGGTACACCAAGGTTTGACTTGAACAAAAACAAATGTCATTGAGTGCTTGACGCCAATCATTGAATTCATTGTCGGAAATTCAATGCCAGGAAATACAAAACGTAGTACATAATTGAATTCAATTGTTAATTAAAGTAATTGCCCAAATTAAAGCAAATTTTAATCATCCTAATTCAATATTCAGGCAAGTTTGACTATATAAGAGACATCAGTTAGTAGTATTCTTACACACGCAATACAAATTGTTGTGCATTTATTTTAAACGGACTATTCACGGAGCCATCACATCGCCAATATTACACCAGTTAGATTGTGCATTGTACAATGTAATTGTGGTCATACCACGTGGTTCATACACTGTAACGTCATTTTTGGTTAAGAACGCAATAAAATATTCAGTCAAAACATAGTTTAAACAACCGTGTACATATTATTATTTGACCGATTTGAATGAGACATTCTCGAGCCAAGAATGAGTTCTATCTATGAAACTTAATATGTTTGGGTACAATGTCACATTTTTGTCCGGAACAAAGTCGGCTTCTGGTTAAAACTGTGACACTTTTCTTATAGGCGGATGGAATGGGACCAAAGGAAGGACCACCTAAAATCGCCGAAGTAAATTTATTTAGTCTGTAATAGTCTCGTCATACAGTATTCATTTTGCGTTCAGAACTTGGTGAAAAATACTAAAATGTGAATATTTCGTGCTCGTGCTCGTGCTCGTGCTCGATACGCTCACAAACGACACATTAATCTATGGAAATGAGTTTTAACGTACAAGTTAAAAGAGTTTTGCATTTGAGAAAGAAATTGTTTACATTGCTTTTAATACAAAAAACATGTATATTACTTTTATAATTTATATATATACTATTTCGACCCCTTCCCAGTAATTTTAATCTCAGAAAAAGTTAGATGACTTACAAAATAAAGACTTAAATTAACCTGGTTTTGTAAAAAGTCAAGTCACTTTTAATGGCAAATAAGGTATCACAGACCACAATGATGCTCCAGATTGATCGCTTGTTTTGAAAAATTTCCCAAGGGAACATGTTCCCCCGGATCCCCTAATATTGCAATGATAATTATTTTGAATAACATATAAGTTTAGTCATAAGTAATGGCTTCCAAATGGTATCTAAATAATTTTAAAATTGCTACTTCTCAGATTCTTCTATTTGGGTTTCGTCCTAGCTAGACCCATCAGGGTTTATGCGGTCCCCAGCTATTTTCTTACACCCTTAGTCGGAAATCCTGGGTACGCCCATGTTTCTTGTATTCATGTCCAAATAAGATCTCTCATACCACGTGGTTTATCCACAACGACTATACTACATGTACTACTTTCAAGATATATTGTACAGCTGTAATTCTAGATAATACGTACATTTATATGTCTTCTAGAATTAAGCCGCTATGGAAACTTAAGTAATTCCCCCGATACATCAAACTACGCTAATATTTCCTGTGGTATTGGAAAATAGTGAAGTAGTAAATAATCAGTGATTGGGTGAACATTGAGTGTTCATTATGTCTGTAATCATGACGTGTTCTCTGTCATTAGTTGTTGTTCGTCCATCCGGCTAGTCCCCTCATCAAAACACTAGTTGTCGGTCCATCCGGCAAGTCCCCTCATCAGAACACTAGTTGAATGTCCATCCGGCTTGTCCCCTCATCAAAACACTAGTTGTATGTCCATCCGACTAGTCCCCTAATCAAAACACTAGTTGTTCGTCCATCCGGCTAGTCCCCTCATCAAAACACTAGTTGTATGTCCATCCGGCTAGTCCCCTCATCAAAACACTAGTTGTTCGTCCATCCGGCTAGTCCCCTCATCAAAACACTAGTTGTAGGTCCATCCAGCTAGTTCCCTCATCAAAACATTAGTTGTTCGTCCATCCGACTAACCCCCTCATCAAAACACTAGTTGATGGTCGTCCATCCGGCTAGTCCCCTCATCAGAACACTAGTTGTAGGTTCATCCGGCTAGTCGCCTCATCAAAACACTAGTTGTTGGACCACCCGGCTAGTCCCCTCATCAAAACACTAGTTGTTAGTCCATCCGGCTAGTCCCCTCATCAAAACACTAGTTGTTGGGCCACCCGGCTAGTCCCCTCATCAAAACACTAGTTGTTGGTCCATCCGGCTAGTTCCCCTCATCAAAACACTAGTTGTAGGTCCATCCGGCTAGTCCCCTCATCAAAACACTAGTTGTTGGTCCACCCGGCTAGTCCCATCATCAAAACACAAGTTGTTGGGCCACCCGGCTAGTCCCCTCTTCGAACACTAGTTGTTGGTCCATCCGGCTAGTTCCACTCATCAAAACACTAGTTGATGGTCCATCCGGCTAGTCCCCTCATCAAAACACTAGTTGTTGGTCCACCAGGCTAGTCCCCTCATCAAAACACTAGTTGTTGGGCCACCCGGCTAGTCCCCTCATCAAAACACTAGTTGTTGGTCCATCCGGCTAGTTCCCTCATCAAAACACTAGTTGATGGTCCATCCGGCTAGTTCCCCTCATCAAAACATTAGTTGTTTGTTCATCCGGCTAGTTCCCTCATGAAAACACTAGTTGATGGTCCATCCGGCTAGTTCCACTCATCAAAACACTAGTTAATGGTCCATCCGGCTAGTTCCACTCATCAAAACACTAGTTGATGGTCCATCCGGCTAGTTCCACTCATCAAAACACTAGTTGATGGTCCATCCGGCTAGTTCCACTCATCAAAACACTAGTTGATGGTCCATCCGGCTAGTTCCACTCATCAAAACACTAGTTAATGGTCCATCCGGCTAGTTCCACTCATCAAAACACTAGTTGATGGTCCATCCGGCTAGTTCCACTCATTAAAACACTAGTTGATGGTCCATCCGGCTAGTCCCCTCATCAAAACACTAGTTGATGGTCCATCCGGCTAGTCCACTCATCAAAACACTAGTTGATGGTCCATCCGGCTAGTTCCACTCATCAAAACACTAGTTGATGGTCCATCCGGCTAGTTCCACTCATCAAAACACTAGTTGATGGTCCATCCGGCTAGTTCCACTCATCAAAACACTAGTTGATGGTCCATCCGGCTAGTCCCCTCATCAAAACACTAGTTGATGGTCCATCCGGCTAGTCCCCTCATCAAAACACTAGTTGATGGTCCATGCGGCTAGTCCCCTCATCAAAACACTAGTTGATGGTCCATCCGGCTAGTCCACTCATCAAAACACTAGTTGATGGTCCATCCGGCTAGTTCCACTCATCAAAACACTAGTTGATGGTCCATCCGGCTAGTTCCACTCATCAAAACACTAGTTGATGGTCCATCCGGCTAGTTCCACTCATCAAAACACTAGTTGATGGTCCATCCGGCTAGTCCCCTCATCAAAACATTAGTTGTTTGATCATCCGGCTAGTCTCATCATCAGAACACTAGTTGATGGTCCATCCGGCTAGTCCCCTCATCAAAACACTAGTTGATGGTCCATCCGGCTAGTCCCCTCATCAAAACACTAGTTGATGGTCCATCCGGCTAGTCCCCTCATCAAAACACTAGTTGATGGTCCATCCGGCTAGTCCCCTCATCAAAACACTAGTTGATGGTCCATCCGGCTAGTTCCACTCATCAAAACACTAGTTGATGGTCCATCCGGCTAGTCCCCTCATCAAAACATTAGTTGTTTGTTCATCCGGCTAGTCTCATCATCAGAACACTAGACTATCACCAGAACGGTCTGAGTTCGATTACCTGGTTGCAGAAGTCAGAAGAACAAGTCAGTACTATTATTTTTAACAACCTTCAATCATATCCAACGGCATTTTCCATCAGTCTTAGTGGAAGAATAGTGTCATGTCATATGTGAAAGCTCATCGTTTGACGATTGGTTTGTGCACAACAAAGTATGTGAAAGACTTTTCTGCATTATTTTCCCTACTATTCCATTTATTATAAATTTTACTGGGTATCTCTAAAATACGTCATGACAATGAATGAAGTTTCGCAAAATAGTTTTACCTTTTTGTTTGGAATGTTAAAGTTGATGCACGTGCATTTCATCGATGTCACTGTTAGCAACGTGGACACTGTAACGTCTCATCAGAATCGAGTGCAAACAAAATTTTACTTACATATTACAAAGACACGAGACTACTGTAAAATCATTAAATTTCAATGGGACAAAAATTTCGAGTTTTTGTCAAAAAGACCATTTCACAGGGACGTAATTTCAAGGATACATCTATCAACTAAGACATTCTATAGAATGATTAATATTTTAGTGAATTTAAGTTAAATATCAATGATTTTACAGTATTTAAAGATAATACAACCTGCAGAATCACAATTAAAGAAAGAATATTCTTCCACAGGAACTGGGAACATTTCCATGTTCAGAGAACACCACGGTCTGTTGCGAAGGTAACATAAGACAATTACTTGCCCGGCGCAAAAATCGAATCCGTGCATGAAATGTCGCAAGACGAATGGTATGATCATTTATCCCGCATGGAAGACTACAAAAAACTGGACGCTGTGAAAATATGTTCTATATCCGAATGTTACCGGAAGTATCATAAGGCTTACGAAATTAAGATATTTTCACAAACGTTACTTGTCAATGTCAAGTTTCCATATACAGTGTGTCCAATCTGACTCAAGTTCAAGTCTGCTTAGAATTAATTTGTTTGATGTAAAAACTCCCATACTTCCATTATCTGATCAAGCCTCTGTAATAGCCGGAAGATACATAGAATGCACAGTCAGTAAATGTGATGTTACTTGTCAAAGGCGTAGAATAACACTGTGGGGAATACTATAATTAGTTATAAGTTAATGCGCTTGCTTCGGAACTCGAATTAAGTGTATAACACAAATTCTCCAGAGCTCTAGGAAAAACTAGAAAAATCCCTAAGGAAATTAATTCTACAGTAGTCTTTGTGTAGGTGAGTTCTAATTATTTGCTGTCCTTCGTCCGTTGGTTTTCTATTGGCTTCTTATCTCTCGCTACGAAAGTCGATTTGATAAACTAGAAATAAATCGGGGATAACTATAGTTGCATGAGAATGTTCTGTGTGAGGAAACGCGATTACGCGAGCTGGTAAGAAAATATTTTAAGAGTTTTCTATAGGCCTACATCGATTTGCTACGGGAATAATTTGGAAAATAAGGCTTACAGATTTTTTGAGGAGTTTTATACTAATGCAATGTAGGAATTATAGCTAACTTAAGGTAGGCATATTCATATATTCTCTTATCTCTTTGACATATCCCCTTGGAATATTTTATTAAAAGTTCTATTAAGTAAATGGCATATTATCGATTGCATATTTTGTCTTTGTTGTGGATTGTATTGCAGTTTATTTTGCAATTTATGACTACCGATATATGGAATTAACGGGATACCGTGGTATTATGATGTGCATAAATGTATAATTTGCGTATATCGTATATTTGTCTATATCCGTACAAAAATGTTCTTGTTATAGTGCGTCATAGAAGTATGACCAGTGTTTCAAAAACCTGTAATCTGTCAACAAAGACCACGTGTTTTGTGTTTCTTCAAACAGGAGGAAAATAACAAACAGAAAGATCTGAACCTTGCTTCATACATCAACAAGTTTCTTGTATATTTTAAATAATGCTTTTTGCTTTGGAGGACGTTCCGCTATCATTACCTACTTTAAGGAAAACACCAAGCTTGATAAAATATTCCCCACTCATGTCAACTGAAAGCGTATACGGCACTCGGGCAGCAAATTATGAGACAAACTCATAGTTTCTGCTCAATATCTTACACCTTGTACTCGCTGTAAAACATGTTGCCGACCTATTATATTACACTGTTGCTTGGAATAGAAAATGGACCGGAAGAGTTAGTTTCAAGGTAAATAAGAAAGATCAGTTTCCCCTCAATAATGAGCTATTTGAACGAAATTTGCTTGCGTCTAATTAGGATCAAAAGTGGGACCAATGTTTGTGCCATTATAACAAATATTAAACATGTTTTTGTCCAATACATTCAGTAAGGAATGAGATAGTGTGATGGTGATTATATGCAAATGTGTTAATCTCGTAAAATCAAGTCATGATGACGATGATGATGATTATTATTGTTGTTGTTATTATTATTATTATCATTATTATTATTATTATTATTGATGACTATACAACATGAATGGGTTTGTGACAGCTCATGAATTTTCCACTTTCCTTGGCAACGTAATTCCAGACTGTATTGTTTATGGCAACCACATACTACAGCTTTTCTAGGTTCTATAGTTTGCCCACAATCACCGATCATAGAAAATCCAGGCCCTATGATTAACACATCATCACCAATTAGATCCTAGCTAGGGTTCGAAACACAACATTCAGAATAAAAAGCTACTCATACTCCTAATCTACTCTATGATATAAAACTTATGGTATTAAGCATTGCTGTTTAGAAGTATATAACGCTGTTGTACTCAACGAAAGGGTCAGTTTACACTGCATGGCACATGCATGTAAGTATGTAAATGTCACCGACAGAAAATAAGTGCAAATCCTCAAATCGTAATGATGTAATATTTACAGAAAATAAGTGTAAATCTAATCAGGGATTACATGTTGTTTCAAGAAATCATATTGATTTAGCGTACAGCATATACAGTTATGAACTATAATCCCTATTTTATGAATTCACTAACTCTCCTAAACAAAAAATTAGATTATAACATATACTCAAGTTTTGTTAACTGAGTTTTAAAACTGGAGGGAATTTCAGAAACATATTTACTTAAAGTGATATTCCGGGATAGTATTATTTCTGATATGTTGCAAAGACCCCACATTTACATCAAATTCAATGTTTATTTCCCCCCATTCACGCCCTAATTAGCATAGGGTCATAAATTTCTCTCTGACTTGGAGAGTCGTCGTGTTTTTACAAAGGTTGCAAAATGCAACTCTACGTCAGTACGTCACTGCTCCAGAGGAACGTTGTAAATGCTGGATACATTAATGCTGTTATCGTTTTACATCATTTGTCAATAAAAATCCACCAGTGTAATAAAAAATAATATTGTAAGACTATGCATGAAAAAGAAGTTAGAACATTTGCAATACTAGACCCATTGAAAAATAATCAGGCGAAAGAAAGATTGATCCATAATCTAGGTACTGAAACCATGAGCATTTAGGACACTTAGAGCAATTAATTCTAGTTCTTCCTCATTATATCCTGCTTCCCAGTGATACCCAACTTCTAACTTCCAGATAAATCCTGAGTGTCATCTTATGATAAAAAGGCATTACTAATTCATTCCAATTAACAGTCAAAATGATACAAAATTACTAAATACATGCAAATTAAGTATGCAAGACACCATGATCGTACACACAGACCTTGATCATGGACCCATAGATCTGTAATCAATGTTAATGGTACACAGGCAATTTCACCACATATGATTCTCATATGAGTATCATATGATTCTCATATGAAACCTTTCATATGAGAATCATATGAAACACACAGACCTTGATCATGGACCCATAGATCTGTAATCAATGCTAATGGTACACAGGCAATTTCACCACATATGATTCTCATATGAGTATCATATGATTCTCATATGAAACCTTTCATATGAGAATCATATGAAACACACAGACCTTGATCATGGACCCATAGATCTGTAATCAATGTCAACGGTAGCCTTTAAATCATATGACTTAAATATTAGACCGAACCTTTCATTGAATCGTTGACAGGAGCATCTTGGTCTAATATAATAACACAACCCTTGATCCCTAACATGACATTAAAACACGAACAGGAGCAAATCTAAAACAATACATTTATTTCATGCTTATCCGTGGTTTACGGCAGAATAACTGTGGATTATTCCCCGATAACTTCATTCACAGTCGATAATTTCACTTGAACGGACTACTTTTTAAACAAATTTCCCCGCCACCAAAAATGAAAAAAAAAGCATTTTCAAATGTTCTCTAAATCTTTAACAAATAACAGAACACTATCTATACATAAACAAAACATTTGAGGTAAACATATATTCCTTATTTTAAGATATTTGAAGTATGAACTAAATAGAATATTAGTATTTTACGATGTGTGATAGTGAGCAGCTGAATTATATTTTCACTCGTGGCGTCGTGAAAATATTACGCCAGCTGCTCACTCGCTGAATATTGTACGATCATACACGGTAAAATACAAATATCCTCTATTTCATAATGTTTGTGAAACTATTGGCTACATCAGATAAAATGGACCATAAATACTACAAACTTGTTTGAATAACAGAACAACAAATATATATTGTACTTCAATTTCAGCTTCCGGAAGAGTTTTACCATAATAGACAAGGTCTGGAACAAATGGAGCTTCATGAAATGCCAATAATGAGAAACTAATAAAAACATTACTTCAATAGTGCTGCCGCTCATGCTGAGTTTTGAAATTGTGTGCCGACTGTCAGTGACGTTGTTTCTATCGTTCACGTAGCCAAGTGATTAGTTATACTCTAAGATAAATACAGAAAATTGGAAAATTCAACACGTGTTGTTTTGAAGTATGCCGGTATCAAAAAGACTATTTTATCAAAGACTTGGACTAATTAAAGTGTTTTCTTTTAGAACCAGAAAGATGTTCGAAAAATGTTCAAAAAGAAAGATGTCATTCGTACGCTGTTCCTTTTTCTAGTGATACTGGTGATTGTCGTAACACTTTCACAAATTTTAGTTGTTCATAAACGCAACCATCATAAAACCAAACCTCGTGATTCTACACGTTTGCAAACAGCACAAGCCATGGTGATACGCTTGGAAAAGAATATGGAAGCTATGATGAAGAAGAATTTTTTACCAACGGGCAAACACCGTAATTACTTACTGGCATCGATATATTCACAACGTATTCGACAGAAATTAACTGAATTATCACATCGGACACATGAAAATATAAAACATGAGCGACTTTCAGAGGATTCGTTTGCTGCATTTAGAGAGAGAAAACTGCGATTTCATGACATCGCTGACAACGATATTGTAACACATGAGGCACATTCTCGCCATAAATTGCAACAGTTTATTGAGGACAGTGCTAGCAAATTCTCTGATGCTGTCAAATTACCGTGTGATGATAAAAATAGTACTGATCATGGAATTATAAATACTGGTGGAATAAAACAAACACGAAGAGCTGCTGGAAAAAACATATTGATAAACGGAGGTCGATTTATTTTTGGCAATCGACAATCCTTTACTGTTCCACAATGCCAGGAATCACCAGACAGTCTGGGTGAGCATGACATAATTTGATTTCTGTTTCCGACGTTTTGTATCATTTATTTATGTAAAATGGGCAGTTATGCTGGTATTATTCAAGTATATTTGTATACAGTATGGCTATAGAATGTTTTAATGCTCTGGTTTGACTATATTTTTGACAACAATGTAATTCAGACATATAAGATAAGTTACCTAAGCATGAGTGTGTCCAATATATATCTAGAGAGTCCCAGAGATGACTAACTAAATTTACTAAGACTTTTCCTGTTGATACTTTACATAAATTACATACGTTACATATACCATGTTATTCACCGGGCACGTGAAATAACCAGGAATGCTTCTGTAACTGGAGGGTATTCTGTATTATGCACTTATCCCCAAAACGACTAAACTCTTATAAGCACCTCGCCCATATAGATCACATTTGGTGCCATCGGTGAAGGATCCCACAAATTTAATTACATTCTGAATGAAACGGCTGTTATCTTATGGCAACGACAAATATTTCGTGTTACAAATTACAGACGAATTTTTGTAGTCCTTACATGTTAAACATGGTATTACTACACTATTATATCTCCCTTGTATCCTTGTAGATCATTCTAACCATTCTAACATGTAGTGACATTTGTACTACTAACTGACACTTTGCAGAGACTTGTTTGGCAAACCATATCATAGTTTATTCTAATTTACAATTTAATAACAAGACAAAATATAAAGGCCACGTGTAATGAAGATGAAGTAATTTCCGTGGATAAGACACGTGAACTGACATCCGCCTCATTGTACGTATATTAGTATATTATATATTGATATCTATGCCAATCTAAGCTGACAGGCTACACACTTTATAAGGTCCCTGAAGGAGATGATCTTATTATTGAAGGTTTATTTGACTTTTATTTGATGATGAGTAGAATTCTCGTTATTTTTTGTAATTATGTTTCAGACAATATGACTGTATAACATGTAGTATACTGGTATCTATCGTATCCATTCTACATCAGTACCATAGTTAAGTATGCATATAGTCAGAACATGTACGTATAAGTCTATGATGAATAAAATACCAGACGGACGGACGACGGTCCGAGAGTGATCACCAAAGTTCACTTTGTCACTATGGGACAGGTGAGCTAAACATGTAACTCTATCCCCCTTAAAATTTAGTCAAGATGTTTGCCTTGTACCAATATGTACCATATTTATACATGGTACTAATATAAGAACTAAACCATTGGCAGATCTGAAATTGTCTCAAAACAAAATTAATTTCAAAGTATGTAAATTTTAAAATGTTTTACCTCCGGTTTTGAAAATAAGTTCATGAGTTCATTTGCAAATACAATAGATATGTGCAATCCAAGAGTATACAAGTATTCAAATAGTCAATATCATCTCTGAGTGTTCATAAACATTATATATAATGGTTTTAAATAATTTGATCAATGTTTCATTTCACAATATACATTCCTACAAAGTTTAAAGTTTTCCTTCAGTATAATAATTACAATGTATATTCATAAAATAAAATATTTTGCATAATCAAAAAATGGCATCAATTTACTACAGTGTAACAAATAACAAAACTACACAATCAGAGAGACTGCGAGAGATCCATGGAAGTTTATTGCAAAATATTAGTAATAAATATTTCTTTGACTAAAAGCTTAAGTATGTTTCAGAAATCTATAGTTTCATCTATTTACCACGTATTAATTCCTATAAACTAAATTATCATTTTTAGGTTTGTTTCTCCCAACTACATTTAGCCATGTTTTAAAGCCAAAATGAAAGAAAAAGTGTAGGAAAATTATCAAAGTTTACCATAATATTTCAACCCTAATGATAGATGAAATACTAATACGAGGGGTGTTCCAGAAATAATAGGACTTTTCTCTTAACTTTTTAGTCCAAGCTTACATTTTAATGAAATTTGTCTCATATGCTTAGCAATGTATTCTCTATATACTGGTAGCAACAGAAATTCGTAGTTGCTGATGATGCTCATACAAAGCGTTGTCATAGAAACCATGTAACGCCAAGGCGGGTCACACTATTATTTGTCATTACCATCCTTTTTAAAAAGGTGAATATCTCAATAACCACTTGATAAATATTAACGCCTAATTCTATGTCATTACGTGGATGACTTTGAAATGCGCATTCAAACTTTCGAAGAAATCGGTCTGTGTTTGTTACCATAAATCAGTAATCATGGGTATGTATCTAAGCGCGTCATGGGTGAAAATGACGTCAACGCCAATAAACAGAAACCGCGCGATTGTTAAATAATGGTATACATTTGGATAACCAACAGTGCTAACCAATGAAATAATGAAATGCATGTAATGTAGTGGCATTAAGCAGCCACTTGTGTTCTGTTGGCTCAAATTAATAACAGATCGCGGATTTATAAACGTACAAATACGCACAGGTGGGGTCATTGAAAATTAAGTTGACGTTAATAGCACGGTGTGTACCCTGATAGACGCTCCAAGGTTTGAGCAATTTCTAACATCATTGCAAGACATTTTTGTGAACAGGGGTACGGAAACACATTTAAACAATCGGAGCAGTGGTATTAGATCTGTTTAGAAAGTCAGGATGACTATAAATAAAATTATTAAATGTTTCTTTATGTTAAAATACTGTGCTTGAAATGCGACGTTATAATAATATCACGGTGCGACCCGCTTCCTTGATAGAGAGCATATTTAATGTTCAATATATTTCCTATTTTTCATTCAATTTCTTTGATATTTCGCATGTTTGTCAGTGAAAGATCAAAATTTAATTATTTACAATTAATTTTCGTAATTTCTGATTTGCCTTGCTGCTATGAAAAAAGTCCTATTAACACCCCACGTATATAACATTTTTGATAATTATACAACATGTGTAGTAAATTCTATAATTCTATAGGACATGCCTCGTGGTGGTAATTTTTATCCGAACCCCTAAAGACATGCAACTTGATATTTCTATTCCAGAAGGATCGCTACATGTTACTCAGAATATTGCTCAAAATGATGATGCACTGGATGAAGCATTTTCGGATATTAAACACGGTGGAACTTGGAAACCAACAACATGCGTGGCTAGACATCGTACAGCTATTATCCTTCCATTTAGAAATCGTGAAAATCACCTGAGGATATTGCTATATAACCTTATACCAGTTTTGAAAAGACAGTTAATAGAATTTAAGATATTCGTGGTTGAACAGGTAGGCGGTTTACTTTTAAAATTATTGTCTTGATAATGTGTGAATCGATGAGCAGGGAAGTTATACACCTGTCAAGTTTGTAGTCGCAGGACTGTGTCACAATACTAGTTCTGTAGTGTGATATGACCATCTAATTTATATATTTATAAAAAAAAACCAATGATGTGGGGAGCGTAGGCCTAAAAGTAGTTCGATATTCCTTGGTCTGGTCTCTGTATCTCAAAGTTACTTGTACAACAAACAGTAGAGGACTAGTTCCACAGAGAGACTCCGAATCTGATTTTCTTAGGTATCCCAATGACCATGGCAAGTTAAATGTCAAATGGTGACAGAACGACAGAGCTTCCAAAACCGGTCCTCGAAAACGGGCAGCTTAAATCTGTTAACTTATAAAAAAGATTAAATACTTTTTTATACATTATAAAAGAAAGAAAGAAATTATATAGCGCCTCCAATCGTACTATAATGCGTATAGAAAAAGACGAATAAGCTGAATAATTTTGTCCACAAATTATTCTGGAGTTTTGTTTACAAACATCCAACACGATAGCGATAAAAATAGCTCTATTCAGCGTATTGTTCCACACTTATTGAATTTAAGTTCAAAAGAAACTTTATAACCTTACACATTTTGTGAAGCTATTTTCTTCTTTTTGGAGATTATTTTGTCAGACTACTATTAAAGACATACACTTTCAGTATTCCCGAGGGAACACGCTGTGCACAATTTGACGGTCTGTCTACAGACTGATACAAACTATAAGAACACATTGTGTACCATTTGACGGTATGTCTAAGTAATGATACAAACTGGAACATTTTGTGTACAATGTGACGGTCTGTAATTGTTATGAATTAAAATTTATGAGCACATTATGCACAATTTGACGGTCTGTCACCGTACTGATACAAACTATAGGAACACATTGTGCACAATTTGACGGTCTGTCACTGTACTGATACAAACTATAGGAACACATTGTGCACAATTTGTCGGTCTGTCACTGTACTGATACAAACTATAGGAACACATTGTGTACAATTTGACGGTCTGTCACTGTACTGATACAAACTAAAGGAACACATTGTGCACAATTTGTCGGTCTGTCACTGTACTGATACAAACTATAGGAACACATTGTGCACAATTTGTCGGTCTGTCACCGTACTGATACAAACTATAGGAACACATTGTGCACAATTTGACGGTCTGTCACCGTACTGATACAAACTATAGGAACACATTGTGTACAATTTGACGGTCTGTCACCGTACTGATACAAACTATAGGAACACATTGTGCACAATTTGACGGTCTGTCACCGTACTGATACAAACTATAGGAACACATTGTGCACAATTTGGCGGTCTGTCACTGTACTGATACAAACTATAGGAACACATTGTGCACAATTTGACGGTCTGTCACCGTACTGATACAAACTATAGGAACACATTGTGCACAATTTGACGGTCTGTCACTGTACTGATACAAACTATAGGAACACATTGTGCACAATTTGTCGGTCTGTCACCGTACTGATACAAACTATAGGAACACATTGTGCACAATTTGACGGTCTGTCACTGTACTGATACAAACTAAAGTAACACATTGTGCACAATTTGACGGTATGTCAGGGTAATGATACAAACTATAGGAACACATTGTGCACAATTTGACGGTCTGTCAGGGTAATGATACAAACTATAGGAACACATTGTGCACAATTTGACGGTATGTCACTGTATCATACAAACTATAGGAACACATTGTGCACAATTTGACGGTATGTCACTGTATCATACAAACTATAGGAACACATTGTGCACAATTTGACGGTATGTCACTGTATCATACGAACTATAGGAACACATTGTGCACAATTTGACGGTATGTCACTGTATCATACAAACTATAGGAACACATTGTGCACAATTTGACGGTATGTCACCGTACTGATACAAACTATAGGAACACATTGTGCACAATTTAACGGTATGTCACTGTATCATACGAACTATAGGAACACATTGTGCACAATTTGACGGTATGTCACTGTATCATACAAACTATAGGAACACATTGTGCACAATTTGACGGTATGTCACTGTATCATACAAACTATAGGAACACATTGTGCACAATTTGACGGTATGTCACTGTATCATACGAACTATAGGAACACATTGTGCACAATTTGACGGTATGTCACTGTATCATACAAACTATAGGAACACATTGTGCACAATTTGACGGTATGTCACTGTATCATACGAACTATAGGAACACATTGTGCACAATTTGACGGTATGTCACTGTATCATACAAACTATAGGAACACATTGTGCACAATTTGACGGTATGTCACTGTATCATACAAACTATAGGAACACATTGTGCACAATTTGACGGTCTGTCACCGTACTGATACAAACTAAAGGAACACATTGTGCACAATTTGACGGTCTGTCACTGTACTTATACAAACTATAGGAACACATTGTGCACAATTTGACGGTCTGTCACTGTACTGATACAAACTATAGGAACACATTGTGTACAATTTGACGGTATGTCACTGTATCATACAAACTATAGGAACACATTGTGCACAATTTGACGGTATGTCACTGTATCATACAAACTATAGGAACACATTGTGTACAATTTGACGGTATGTCACTGTATCATACAAACTATAGGAACACATTGCGTACAATTTGACGGTATGTCACTGTATCATACAAACTATAGGAACACATTGTGCACAATTTGACGGTATGTCACTGTATCATACAAACTATAGGAACACATTGTGCACAATTTGACGGTATGTCACTGTATCATACAAACTATAGGAACACATTGTGCACAATTTGACGGTCTGTCACTGTACTGATACAAACTATAGGAACATATTGTGCACAATTTGGTGGTCTGTCACTGTATGATACAAACTATAGGAACACATTGTGCACAATGTCCCGGTCTGTCACTGTACTGATACAAACTATAGGAACACATTGTGCACAATTTGGTGGTCTGTCACTGTATGATACAAACTATAGGAACATATTGTGCACAATGTCCCGGTCTGTCACTGTACTGATACAAACTATAGGAACACATTGTGCACAATTTGACGATATGTCACTGTATCATACAAACTATAGGAACACATTGTGCACAATTTGACGGTCTGTCACTGTACTGATACAAACTATAGGAACACATTGTGCACAATTTAACGGTCTGTCTATGTACTGATACAAACTATAGGAACACATTGTGCACAATTTGGTGGTCTGTCACTGTACTGATACAAACTATAGGAACATATTGTGCACAATTTGACGGTCTGTCACTGTACTGATACAAACTATAGGAACATATTGTGCACAATTTGACGGTCTGTCACTGTACTGATACAAACTATAGGAACACATTGTGTACAATTTGACGGTCTGTCACTGTACTGATACAAACTATAGGAACACATTGTGCACAATTTGACGGTCTGTCACTGTACTGATACAAACTATAGGAACACATTGTGCACAATTTGACGGTCTGTCACTGTACTGATACAAACTATAGGAACACATTGTGCACAATTTGACGGTCTGTCACTGTACTGATACAAACTATAGGAACACATTGTGCACAATTTGACGGTATGTCACTGTACTGATACAAACTATAGGAACACATTGTGCACAATTTGACGGTCTGTCACTGTACTGATACAAACTATAGGAACACATTGTGCACAATTTGACGGTCTGTCACTGTACTGATACAAACTATAGGAACACATTGTGCACAATTTGACGGTATGTCACTGTACTGATACAAACTATAGGAACACATTGTGCACAATTTGACGGTCTGTCACTGTACTGATACAAACTATAGGAACACATTGTGCACAATTTGACGGTCTGTCACTGTACTTATACAAACTATAGGAACACATTGCGTACAATTTGACGGTCTGTCACCGTACTGATACAAACTAAAGGAACACATTGTGTACAATTTGACGGTATGTCAGGGTAATGATACAAACTAAAGGAACACATTGTGCACAATTTGACGGTCTGTCACTGTACTGATACAAACTATAGGAACACATTGTGCACAATTTGACGGTATGTCAGGGTAATGATACAAACTATAGGAACACATTGTGCACAATTTGGCGGTCTGTCACTGTACTGATACAAACTATAGGAACACATTGTGCACAATTTGACGGTCTATCACCGTACTGATACAAACTATAGGAACACATTGTGCACAATTTGACGGTCTGTCACTGTACTGATACAAACTAAAGGAACACATTGTGCACAATTTGACGGTCTGTCACTGTACTGATACAAACTATAGGAACACATTGTGCACAATTTGACGGTCTGTCACTGTACTGATACAAACTATAGGAACACATTGTGCACAATTTGACGGTCTGTCACTGTACTGATACAAACTATAGGAACACATTGTGTACAATTTGACGGTCTGTCACTGTACTGATACAAACTATAGGAACACATTGCGTACAATTTGACGGTCTGTCACCGTACTGATACAAACTATAGGAACACATTGTGTACAATTTGACGGTCTGTCACTGTACTGATACAAACTATAGGAACACATTGTGTACAATTTGACGGTCTGTCACCGTACTGATACAAACTATAGGAACACATTGTGCACAATTTGACGGTATGTCACTGTACTGATACAAACTATAGGAACACATTGTGTACAATTTGACGGTCTGTCACTGTACTGATACAAACTATAGGAACACATTGTGTACAATTTGACGGTCTGTCACCGTACTGATACAAACTATAGGAACACATTGTGCACAATTTGACGGTCTGTCACTGTACTGATACAAACTATAGGAACACATTGTGCACAATTTGACGGTCTGTCACCGTACTGATACAAACTATAGGAACACATTGCGTACAATTTGACGGTCTGTCACCGTACTGATACAAACTATAGGAACACATTGTGCACAATTTGACGGTCTGTCACTGTACTTATACAAACTATAGGAACACATTGCGTACAATTTGACGGTCTGTCACCGTACTGATACAAACTATAGGAACACATTGTGCACAATTTGACGGTCTGTCACCGTACTGATACAAACTATAGGAACACATTGTGCACAATTTGACGGTCTGTCACCGTACTGATACAAACTATAGGAACACATTGTGTACAATTTGACGGTCTGTCACCGTACTGATACAAACTATAGGAACACATTGCGTACAATTTGACGGTCTGTCACCGTACTGATACAAACTATAGGAACACATTGTGCACAATTTGACGGTCTGTCACCGTACTGATACAAACTAAAGGAACACATGGTGCACAATTTGACGGTCTGTCACCGTACTGATACAAACTATAGGAACACATTGTGTACAATTTGTCGGTCTGTCACCGTACTGATACAAACTATAGGAACACATTGTGCACAATTTGACGGTCTGTCACCGTACTGATACAAACTAAAGGAACACATGGTGCACAATTTGACGGTCTGTCACCGTACTGATACAAACTATAGGAACACATTGTGCACAATTTGGCGGTCTGTCACTGTACTGATACAAACTATAGGAACACATTGTGCACAATTTGTCGGTCTGTCACCGTACTGATACAAACTATAGGAACACATTGTGCACAATTTGACGGTCTGTCACCGTACTGATACAAACTATAGGAACACATTGTGCACAATTTGACGGTCTGTCACCGTACTGATACAAACTATAGGAACACATTGTGCACAATTTGGCGGTCTGTCACTGTACTGATACAAACTATAGGAACACATTGTGCACAATTTGTCGGTCTGTCACCGTACTGATACAAACTATAGGAACACATTGTGCACAATTTGACGGTATGTCACTGTATCATACAAACTAAAGGAACACATTGTGCACAATTTGACGGTCTGTCACCGTACTGATACAAACTAAAGGAACACATTGTGCACAATTTGACGGTCTGTCACCGTACTGATACAAACTATAGGAACACATTGCGTACAATTTGACGGTCTGTCACCGTACTGATACAAACTAAAGGAACACATTGTGTACAATTTTAATCGATTATGGGCTTTTAATGCTGTGTGGTAGTTTCAAAATATGTACCATGTGTTTGTGGCTTTCTTTTTGTGAGTTATTTCCAAGTACTACTTATCTACCTAATCAATCTGTCATGTACAGTCAACACGAGTAACATTTCTGTCAATTACTGTGCTACACTGCACGAATAAAGTTTTACTAGAACAAAAAGAAAACACAGGGTACCTACACTATACAGTATGCTCGTCAAAACTTTTATTGCTTGTTGTAAATGGATAAAATTGTGTGCGGTTAAAATATCGGTCACGGTCCACTATATACGATATATAGAATGACGTTATTTCGTAAAGTTCGGCATACGAGGGTTATTCATTTAATACAAGGACGGTTGCCATAGCGCTTGATTGGAACACACGATTGCAGTAAAAAGCAGTAACCAACTTGATTATTTGACAAAACATGAAATGCTTTTATAAAACCTAACACAAACTATGGCTACTATAGTAAACCCACAAACGACTACCCGGTCCAACCCAATTTTGTGGGGGTATCACTAACCGTGATTGCATGCTCCCCCGGATATTGCGGACATTGACTGTGCTTTAGACTTGACCAAATTGCATCAACCTCATTGCTAACTGGTTGTACATTTAGTGTTCATACGGACGCGCTGACGTATCTAAATGTGCTTGTTCCCCTATCGCTTAGATACAGGATTCAGTTGGTGGTGTTTAAAGTCATTACGAATGTTTTAATATGCATGTGATGTGTCAGGAAGAAAGAAATGATCCATATGGGAACATTAACATGCAAACATTCAGCCAAACAAATTAATGAAAATTGCTTAATGTCTTCATGTTATATTGGTTAAGAAAATAAAATGAAAATTTGGCTGCTTGGCATGTTAATTATTCCCTCTTTTGCGTGCTTCTTTAATAGAGGGATGTTAGATGAGTGTAAAGCTGAGTGTAAGTTATAAAGAACATGGTTAACATAACTCAACATCAGCGTCTATTGACAATAACTACAAAATATAGCGTCAGTTTGATTAAGCATAATCGATTGACAATCTTTGCAATATGTTACGCTGTAAATAAATATAATGTTGCTTATTCATCAATATCCTACACATAGTGCTTCATATAGAAGCCTTAAAGTGACAATAAATCACTAACAACTCAATTATAATCTGACGTCCTTTATTGTTCTTAATAACATGGTTTCACTTGTTATGAAATATTTCGTCGACAGCACAGGCCTTCAAATATCCAAGGTATACGATAATATGTAATTATGACGCCATACTTGTTACGTCGTTTTGTTTTTAAAATAAAAATTCGGTATTACACATGAATTCAACAATTTTCTGTTTATTACATGTATATGCTTTTATTATTTGTTAGCAACGGGTTATCGAGATTTATCTCTGTAAATATAAGTGAAAACAATAGTGTATTGTTTTCTCCGATTCCAGTACCAAAAAGAAAAATAAACGCAACCCATTAACCGAGTAATTAAAGCACATACTCAACAGAATTTGTTTATTTTGGGTAAAAGATCTTTTTGCCTAAAGATTACAGAAAGTTTACGAGTGGCTACGCCGCATTGAATTATGTCATCATTCGGTGAAATAAAATTCAACAAGTATCCTCTATCAATTTCTCTAAAATTGGTACGTTGAAATTGGCTAAATTGACAAACTCACGTTGAAATTGGAACGTCATGATGTGACAAACTGACAGTTATGGCACCATAACGAGGTTACGCACAATTTGAAGCCCTGTGCTGTTGACGTATATAATTTTCTTTCTGTATGGTAATTGAACCAGCTTTACTGTCGTTTTCACTGTTTTTTTCACTCGTTATTCTCTGTAATTCATTGACAGCAAATCAAAAAATAACTCACACACTCCAGACAAAATTCCATCGTGACAATACGTGTTGCGACCAATTAACGTTATTTAAAGAAACAATGAATATATAACTGTGTTTTATTATAGCTGTGTTTTATGTAGCTGTGTTTTATAATGAATATGTAGCTGTGTTTTATTGAGTAACGCACTCGTGATTTAATTTTCGCATCCAAACGAGTGCCTATATTTTACCACGCTATGCAGCAATGCTTTATTCATTATTTCGTAATATTCTGCATTTAATAGCACAACAAAATTCTTTCACAGGAACGTTACGTTATTTGTCATATTATATGTCAAACATGACGTCACCAATCGGCTGTGTTTTATTGCGTAATAAGGTGTCACACTAGTAACATTTCTCCCTCTCAAAACAATGCAAAATGGCTCAACTCAGGAAAGGACGAATCATGAACAATATCAATTAAACACACTTAAACTTTGACTTTCAGGCCATATTTGGACAACATTCATGGAATTTGGTCAACAATCAACAGTTTCCATATTAAAACAGTACTTGGACAGACATAACTACATCGGAAGCACTTTGGACCAGTGTGACAACATAAAACACAACTAGTTAATCTGTAGTTGAATATACGTGAAGAAGGTTAATTGCACGTGCTATGGTAGAATAAGAATATCTTAGCCCTGAACAAGTCCGAACTACCGAAAGATAACGAAAGATTGTTCCCCTTACTCATACAGAATACCAAATAAAATAATACCATTTTTAAAGCACTTCTTGCTTTATGAAATGGAATTAGTGAACACTGATGAATTTGTGAAACTTAAATCTTTTACAGTTGGTAAGATAAGTTTGATATATCATATACTTTCTTCTTATTATTCCAGCATGGTAACATGACATTTAACAAAGGTCGTTTGATGAATGCTGGCTTTATGGAAGCTTGGACTTTATGGAACTTCGACTGTGTAATATTTCATGATGTCGACCTATTACCTGAAAATGACCGAAACATGTACACATGTGGTGTGAATCCACGACATATGTCTATAGCAGTGGATAAGTTTAAATACAGGTATGGAGAAATAGTAAAAAGTATATATATATGCGCCGTTCTCCAGGAAAATCTGCTATTTTGACGAACATATCAATTTTGAGATTTTCCATATTTAAAGAATAAGCGTAATGAAGCAAATAAAATGTGTAAATATTTCAAAGTTTAAGAAAGTTACAGCTGCTTTTGTACAGTCAATATTCGGAGCTTATTTGTGTGACGCCACAAACGTCATTCGAACGTTTTTGACATAATTGTAACAAGTTTTCCATAATTGCGTCGTATAATCAGCTGCTGAAATAATTTCTTCAAAATACTATCACGTTTTAGAATTATGCTCTGATTTTTAGAATCTGTATCAAAATAGACATGTGTTGCATGTTTTCTTATTTTAGAGCTTTTTTTCAAACCCTTGGTTTATACAGTAATAACACGAGGTCAAAATAGAAGGTTTTCCTGGGGAACGGCTTAAAATGTATATTTGATAGATTTTAATGACAAAATCGTTTTAACAAATTATGTGGAGTGTCAGTTTATAAAATACGTTATAATTGTTATTCGCATAGGTACACTGTGCTTATACTAGAAAAGGCCGAAACGGTCGTGTTAACGTGCTTGATATTGTCCAAACAGATTAACGTCATAAGGGACAAAGTTTTACAAATACAGAAGGTCGGGAAACTCACGAACCTTTGCGCTCTTCAGAAGAACGCGGTCAATGACTACTTCGTGTGAAGACATATTGTTCAGCAGCAGCATGGCATCCAACAAAATTGTTGCCTGTCTATGATTGTCAGAACATTTCTTCAAAATGAGAAGGAATTAACCTTTGCTAAACTTAGCATTTATGCATTGTCCATATTATACAAGAAATTAAACGGTAAAAACTAGATTTACAAAGAAAATGGCGTATATCCCGACCCCTAGATACATTTTGTAATGATGTTGTCTGCCTATGCGGACACATATGTGGTTATGGATCCGTCGAATGAGTTTCAAAATGAACCATTGTCTCGTTGACGACAATTTACATAGTATATGTACAAATGATCGACTTTTGAATTTAGAAAACAGTTTCGACTATTTTGGACAACTTATAAGGCACGATTATTGGCGTTTAACATCACCCAAACGACACTCGTCTTTTTTATGTTTGTAATCGGCTTGAGAATTGAGTGTAAAGCTTCTAATGACATGCCAAAACTATATCTCAGTGCCTAATTAAAAATCTTTATGCAATTCCCAGTTTTGACTTTGTAGGGGGTGTTACGATATTTGGATGTAGTGCATGAGGTGCATTTCAAATTGAAATTAGTTTATGAATAAGATATCGGATGGTACAAATTCAATTTTATAGTGTATTGTGTCGCCGTATTTAGAACTCAACTACTAAATAAGACCGTACATAGACCCACAAAAGTGACAATTTCCCAATCATTTTAGCATTAATTCAGTATATAACATGGAGTGACATTTTCCCAATCATTTTAGTTTTAGTATAAACGAGTAGACTGATTAATTGCTCCATAGTTATAGATATACTGAGCTGATTTGAAAATGTGAGGCGTAAATCTTATGTGAAGCTAGTTCAAGCATCTTTGATATAAAGTTCACTAATTCTGTCTAGCCCGCTTGTGGTGAACAAAATATAGTCGCTACCTTAACGTACGTGCGGCCGTCCGTCCGTCCCTGTTTGCCCGGGTCATAACTTTGACATGCATTGACCAAACTTGCCAATATTCGGCACGAATGGTGAAAATAATGAGAGGGAATATTTAGTCACTTCTTGATTAGAAGACTGCTGATTGCTGATTCCATGTGACCATTATTGTAAGGATTGCGAGTATAAGAGTAGTATATATGGTTTGACTCGTAAATACCGTTATTAAATACTTCGAACATAATAATGTTTAGGTCTGGTGCACAGTTCACGAATTGTTTTGTCATCATTTTTTCATCAAGTCCTATCATCAGACCACTATGTATGTTACAGGCAGATGTTTGCAAACAAGGAGAATGCTTTGCACAAACTATAAACAATATCGTAGATAAGTAATTGATTTCGTGACGGATCAGTCTTATACCGTACATAATTTATAGCACAGAAAGTACTTTATAATATGAATAGTGTTGGGGAAATGACAAACTGAATGCTTCAATGTATACCTGATGTATTGTTAGAGACATTTCTACATATAACATTCACAGTTCGCGTGATGTATACCAGTAGTACAATATCCCCTGTATTCACTGGCACTGCACACGTATTTAGGACTACGAACAGTAGCAAACATTACTATAGTGCGTTTGAGACTAGGCTGGGGCCCAAAACATCATAAAAAAATAATATTGCCGATTAGAAAAAATGGTATAGGTGTTTAAAAGGATATTGAACAACGTTATGCGATTATTGTTCTTCTAGATCTTCTAGAGTCCCTTTGAAATATATGTCCTTAAAGCAATATCTGAACATAAATGATGTTGTTTTGGACGTGCTTGTGAGACCACTTCTCGTTAGTCATAATGAATGTACGTGATCTAGTAGCTTGTGAGGAGACCACGGAGAGACATGGGGATACTTACAACATAACTAGTATCAAACTCCACGAAAACTGTTCCCAGACAATAACAAGGAGTTCGTAGTTACTTCTTCACTAATAGTTTCTATCAGATCAAATGGCAAATTACTGATTCACGAACCTCATGAATTCATATTAGACATGATTAGTTCAGATTTTGCTCCGCACATCATTTCGTTCATTTAAAGTTACAGCGATATATTAGAGCTGATATCAGTTGAACTTGAACTACCTCAGTGCTGTATTGAACACTAATTGTATATGTTGTCGTATGCGGAAGACAGTCATTAGCTGCTTGTTCTCGGTTAAGAAATAGTCATAAATTACCCAATATGGCCTAGAGGTACGGCGCGCGCTTCGGGATCGATAGGTTTCGGGTTCAACCCTATCTGGACCACTGGTTAATTTCTCTTATTAGGAATAAATCATATGATCCTCTCCACCAAGGTGTACATTGGTAACTGTTGAGACAAAGTCTATTCCTGGGCTCCGCAGATCGATGTTGGCTGCCGCACCCACAGGCAGGGCGACACGAACGTACTGAAATTTTTGAAATTTTGATTTACAAAATTTTGAAAGTCTGACAGGCATGTGACAGTGACAAAAGCCTATTTGAGGAGCATTGCCCGTCTGAAACAACTCTTTTTTCACATTGTTCCAGATTGCCTTATTTCACTTTGGTTGGTGGTGTATTCAGCATTAAACGAGAGCATTTCTTGAAAGTGAATGGATATTCGAATCTATACTGGGGCTGGGGTGCCGAGGATGATGACATGGCTTACAGGTATGCTATTTATTAGCACTAAATCCCGGAAATTACTTTAGGTGAAACTATTCCAGAAATTTTTTTATAAATGCTTTTCATCATGATAGTATACTGTATATATCCCTGGCTTAGAATAAGAAGAACAATATGTGAACATTGAATACAGGCCTAACATTCGTACTATGTAAACGTTATGTGAACATTGAATACAGGCCTAACATTCATACTATGAGAACAATATATAAACATTGACTACAGGCCTAACATTCATACCATGTACACAATATGTGAACGTTGAATGCAGGCCTAACATTCATACCATGTACACAATATGTAAGTATTGAATACAGGTCTAACATTCATACCATATACACAATATGTGAACGTTGAATACAGGCCTAACATTCATACCATATACACAATATGTGAACGTTGAATACAGGCCTAACATTCATACCATGTACACAATATGTGAACGTTGAATACAGACCTAACATTCATACCATGTTCACAATATGTGAACATTGAATACAGACCTAACATTCATACCATGTTCACAATATATAAACATTGACTACAGGCCTAACATTCATACCATGTACACACTATGTGAACGTTGAATACAGGTCTAACATTCATACCATGTTCACAATATGTAAACATTGAATACAGGCCTAACATTCATACTATGTACACAATATGTTAACATTGAATACAGGCCTAACATTCATACTATGTAAACAATATGTAAACATTGAATACAGGCCTAACATTCTTACTATGTAAGCCATATGTTAACATTGAATACAGGCATAACATTCATACTATGTAAACAATATGTAAACATTGAATACTGGCCTAACATTCATACTATGTAAACATTATGTACACATTGAATACAGGCATAACATTCATACTATGTAAGCCAAATGTAAACATTGAATACATGCCTAACATTCATAATATGTAAGCCATATGTATACATTGAATACAGGCCTAACGTTCTTACCATATTATGTATCGAGCATGACAAAATAACAGTACAAAAAATGTGCATAGTTATGCGAATATTATCGTTGCTACATAAAATCTCGACCAAGTTCGAATCTGGATCAAGAGCTAGGTCATAAGGTCAAATCTTTGGAAAAACCTTGTGCTCAGACACCGGTTTTGGTCCGATCTTCATGAAATATGGTCAGAGTGTAAGCCTTACTAAAGTCTAGATCAATTTTCAACAAGTGAGCGACCTAGGGCCCTTTAATACTGTTTTACTGTATATATTTCAGATTGAAGACAGTCAAGCTGGGTATAGAACGTCCTCCAGCAACTATTGGAAGATATCAAATGATCAAACATGAAAACAGGGAGACCATTCCTGTCAAGATGCGGTAATTTGATTCGCTCAATCTGAATAAGAGGGCCTATCTGTTTTATATCTATCCGATTAATTTACTTGTTGCTAACCTAGAGTATATACTTTTTGTGTCATATCAACTTGCTGTATATTGTCACATGGCATCGTACCGATTCAAGTACTGTAGAGTAACATAACACAATCATAATGTATGCTGTAATGTAATGGAGTATAAAACCACACTGTCTACAGTAATGTAATGTCATATAATACCATACTGTCTACAGTAATGTAATGTCATATAATACCATACTGTCTACAGTAATGTAATGTCATATAATACCATACTGTCTGCAGTAATGTAATGAAATATAAAACCACACTGTCTACAGTAATGTAATAAAAATCGACCATACTGTCTGCAGTAATGTAATAAAACTCGACCATACTGTCTACAGTAATGTAATAAAACTCGGCCATACTGTCTGCAGTAATGCAATGGCATATAACACCACACTGTCTGCAGTAATGTTATGTCATATAACAACACACTGACTGCAATAATGTAATGTCATATAACAACACACTGTCTACAGTAATGTAATGTCATATAACAACATACTGACTGCAGTAATGTAATGTCATATAACACCATACTGTCTTCAGTAATGTAATGAAATATAAAACCACACTGTCTACAGTAATGTAATAAAAATCGACCATACTGTCTGCAGTAATGTAATAAAACTCGACCATACTGTCTACAGTAATGTAATAAAACTCTACCATACTGTCTGCAGTAATGCAATGGCATATAACACCACACTGTCTGCAGTAATGTTATGTCATATAACAACACACTGACTGCAATAATGTAATGTCATATAACAACACACTGTCTACAGTAATGTAATGTCATATTACAACATACTGACTGCAGTAATGTAATGTCATATAACACCATACTGTCTTCAGTAATGTAATGTCATATAATACCATACTGACTGCAGTAATGTAATGTCATATAATACCATACTGTCTACAGTAATGCAATGTCATATAACACCACACTGACTGCAGTAATGCAATGTCATATAACACCATACTGACTGCAGTAATGTAATGTCATATAATACCATACTGTCTACAGTAATGTAATGTCATATAACACCACACTGACTGCAGTAATGTAATGTCATATAATACCATACTGTCTACAGTAATACAATGTCATATAACACCACACTGACTGCAGTAATGTAATGTCATATAACAACACATTGTCTGCAGTAATGTTATTGTAATGTCATATCACATCATACCGTCTACAGTTATGTAATGTAGCATAATGCCATATTATCTGCAGTAATGTGCATATAATGTAGTAAAAGACCATACCGTCTGCTTTGTATAATATTGCATACCAGTGACTTGTCTCCAGTTGACCTATATAGTTTAGCGAAGGTATGGTGTTTTGAATGGTTTGCATTTGTCAATGAAGGTTGTTGCTATCCAAACAGCTCCATTATTTTTTACAAATAAAATAATCACAAATGTAGAAAGCAAATACCCGTTAGGTGCACAGAATCACTGTATAGGTCTAAGGATACATTAAGATAATTGGAAACCATGTGCCTATGACTAAGACCTAAATATCTTATACAATCCGTAGTATTCAACGTCATTATCAACTAAAATGATATGTGGAATAACTTATAATTTTACATTATTTTCAGGGCCTACCTGTTGAAGACTGTGAGGAAACGTTACCATAGAGACGGACTGAATACATTAAATTATAAAGTGCTATCTATTAACTCTACATTACTCTACACACACATTACTGTTGATGTTGGTGAACCACCACGCGAAGCTGCTGATATAAACAATTTGTTGACTTAATATACATGTAATCATAGTTGGAATTGACACAAACATAAATAAAGTGGTAGAATAAATATAGTGACGACTTGTATGTGAGTGATAAAGTAAACATAGTGAGAGAAACGCTCTAAAATGATAATTCTACGTGATATCAATAAAACATGTGTTTATTTCAAATAAAAAGTGCACCCTCTCTTTGTCTGCAGAGTTTCATAAATTTTCATCAATTACTGGCAGAGATATCCATTATTTTGCACCCTTGAGTACAGCGACTAGCTGCACATTTAACGACGTCAGAGACGCCACGGACGTAAATTGTTAACTACTCGAACGTCTCATTGCTCAAAAAAAAAAACTGCTGATATCACTTTGGATAGATTTTTTATAATTTTGTATTTATTTAGAACAATTGTTCATTTGACTAAAAGCAATACAGTTGTAATAAAGTTTCAAGGGAATGTTAGATAATTATTCAATCATTTTCATTCTAAAGACGACTCTCGTATACGATGTCCGTCAAACGAGTGACACACATAATTGACATCTCATCTAATGCATTTCTAATCTCGGCTTGATATAAAAGAGTTTCTTTCCCGCCACAAACCCTTTTCCACTAATGACACATAAGTATACGTCTTGCTGACTTGTCTTCCGATGCTCCGTATCAATCCACAGACCGGAACCATTTGAACAAACTTGTAAAGGACCACTAGATGATGCTATAAACTAAATATCAAAGCTCTAGGCATTATAGTTTTAGACAACAAGACGTGTATGTGTTTTCCCTATGTAAGTCTTTGTAAAGCTGGTAACCTCCTGGCGGAGACAATTTTGATCTTAGTCGCATTATTTGTGCAATCTTGGTAGATGACTACTAGTTGATGCTACATACCAAATATGAAAGCCATAGGACTTGTGGTTTAGGGCAAGAAGATTTTTGCATTTGTAAACCCCCTTTTAGAGCCTCATGGCCTTTTTAATCAACAGACCAGAAACATTTGGACAATTTTGTAGAGGACCATTAGGTGGTGCTACATACCAAATATCAACTATAGGTCTATATAAAATTAGTGACTCCCTGGCGGGGCCAGTTTTGACCCCATGGGCATAACTTGAACTATCTTTGTAGAGTATCACTAGTTGATGCTTCATACCACATATCAAAGCCCCCGTGCCTTTTGGTTTCTGACACTAAGTTTTGTTTTGAAGTTTGCATTAAAAAAACCTTTTAGGGCCTCGTGACCGAATTAATCAACAGACCGGCACCATTTGAACAACTTTGATAGAGGTCCACCCAAGGATCATTCCTGCAAAGTTTAGCAAATTTGGCATAGTGGTTTAGGAGAAGAAGTCATTTAAAGAAATTTTTGACGGACGGACGACGGACACAGAGTGATCGTAAAAGCTCATCTTGTCATTTTGTGACAGGTGAGCTAAAATGAGACCATTTGTTTCAATACTTTTTGATCATCCCACGTATCGACGCCCCAGAATTAAACGGTCGTAAGTTTTGGGAAATCCAAAACAAATCACAAATATTCATTAATATGAGAGCAGAAGCATTCCATTTCGATATAGTTCATTCTTCTTAAACAATCAAATCAACATCTTGTAAGGTTTAATATTAAAATATTTGGTAAAGTTCTAAACTGTCTTTCTATTATGCAGATATAACCCAAGGATATTCGTGTAAAAAGATCGTATGTGCTACTTAAGACCTTTAAAGCCATTCACAAAAGATCGTAAGTGGTTCCTTACGACCTTTTTAATCGAGCAATGTCATACATTAGGGATAGCCTCGCATTTAGATGAGCTGGCGACTCATCATCAATTAGATCATATCATAATGAGTCCCTAACCATTATACACTCGGAAGCAGTGTGAATTATATAAATATACATGTATTTTTATACTACTCTAGCCTAATGTATTGGTGCTCGTGCTAATGGCACACCAGGTCTTCTACCTTGAGCTAAAGTACCGTAATGACACGTACATCAAGGTATGACTTGAACAAAAGCAAATGTCATTGAGTGCTTGACGCCAATCATTGAATTTATTGTCGGAAATTCAATGCCAGGAAATACAAAACGTAGTACATAATTGAATTCAATTGTTAATTAAAGTAATTGCCCAAATTATAGCAAATTTTAATCACCCTTATTCAATATCCAGGCAAGTTTGACTATAAAAGAGACACCAGTTTGTAGTAATCTTACACACGCAATACAAATTGTTGTGCATTTATTTTAAAAGGACTATTCACGGAGCCATCACATCGTCAATGTTAAACACCACTAAGATTTTGCATTGTACAATGTCATTGTGGTCATACCACGTGGTCCTTGACGTCATTTTTGGTTAAGAACGCAATAAAATATTCAGAAAAAAACATAGTTTAAACAACCGTGTAACATATTATTATTTGACCGATTTAAACGAGACGTTCTCGAGCCAAGAATGAGTTCTATCTATGTAACTTATTTTTTTTGGGTAAAATGTCACATTTTTGTCCGGAACAATGTCGGCTTCTGGTTAAAACTGTGATACTTTTCTCATAGGCGGATGCAATGTGACCAAAGGGAGGACCCCTTAAATCGCCAAAGTAAATTTATATAGTCTGTAATAGTTTTGCGTTGATGAAAAAATACTATATTGTGAATATATCGTGCTCGATACGTTCTCAAAAGACACTTTAATCTATGGCAATATGTTTCATGTACCTGTTAAAAGAGCTTTGCATTTGAGAAAGAAAATGTTTGCACTGGTTTCAATACTGATTTTATACTAGTTTCTTTCGGCTTTCTATTTCTACCTCTTCCCATTAAGGTAAATCTCAGAATTCATGCAATTGTGCAAGAAAAGGTAATGGGATGAATTACAAAATAAAGACATAAATTAACCTGGTTTTGTAAAAAGTCCCATTTCATAGCAAGTATGGTATCACAGACTACAAGAATGCTCCAGATTGATCTCTTGTTTTGAAAATTTTCCCAGAGGAACATGCTCCACTAATGTTGCAATAATATTTTGAATACTAAGTTAGTTTAGTCTTAAATTATGGCTTCCAAATGGTGTCGAAATAATTTTAACATTGCTATTTTGAGGGGGGTTTCGGCCAAGGGCCCCAACCTTGACCTTTCCCTTGACCCACCAGGGTCATTGCGCTCCCCTGGACCCGCAGCTATTTATAATCTCCCTAACCGGAAATCCTGGATGCGCCCATGTTTCTTGTGTTCTTGTCCAAATATGACCTCTCATACCACGTAGTATATCCACATTGAGTATACTGCTACTTTCAAGATATATTGTACAGCTGTAATTCAAGATAATACGTACATTTATATGTCTTCTAGAATTAAGCCGCTATGCAAACTTAAGTAATTCCTCCGATACACCAAACTACGCTAATCTTTCCTGTTGCATTGGAAAATAACGAAGTAGCAGATAATCAGTGATTGAGTGAACATTGAGTGTTCATTATGTCTGTAATCATGACGTGTTCTCTATCATTAGTTGTTGTTCGTCAATCCGGCTATTCCCCTCATCAGAACACTAGTTGTTGGTCCATCCGGCTAGTTCTCTCATCAGAACACTAGTTGATGGTGGTCCATCCGGCTAGTCCCCTCATCAAAACACTAGTTGTCGGTTTATCCGGCTAGTCCCCTCATCAAAACACTAGTTGTTGGTCCATCCGGCTAGTCCCCTCATCAGAACACTAGTTGTCGGTCCATCCGGCTAGTCCCTTCATCAAACCACTAGTTGTTGGTCCATCCGGCTATTCCCCTCATCAAAACACTAGTTTATGGTCGTCCATCCGGCTAGTCCCCTCATCAAAACACTAGTTGTCGGTCCATCCGGCAAGTCGCCTCATCAAAACACTATTCGTTGGTCCATCCGGCTAGGCCCCTCATCATAACACTAGTTGTTGGTCCATCCGGCTAGTCCCCACACTAGTTGTCGGTCCACCCTGCTAGTCCTCTCATCAGAATACTAGTTGTTGGTCTATCCAGCTAGTCCTCTCATCAGAACACTAGTTGTCGGTCCATCCGGCTAGTCTTCTCATCATAACACTAGTTGTTGGTCCATCCAGCTAGTCCCCTCATCAAAACATTAGTTGTTGGTCCATCCGGCTAGTCCTCTCATCAGAACACTAGTTGATGGTCGTCTATCCGGCTAGTCCCCTCATCAAAACACTAGCTGTTGGTCCATCCGTCTTGTCTTCTAATCAAAACCCTTACTATTTGTCCATCCGGCTAGTCCCCTCATCAGAACACTTGTTGTTTGGTCCATCCAGCTAGTCAACTAATCAAAACGCTTGCTATTGCTCCATCCGGCTAGTCCCCTCATCAGAACACTAGTTGTTGGTCCATCCGGCTAGTCAACTAATCAAAAGACTAGCTATTGGTCCATCCGGCTAGTCTCCTCATCAAAACACTAGTTGTTGGTCTATCCGGCTTGTCCCCTCATCAAAACATTAGTTGTTTGTTCATCTGGCTAGTCTCATCATCAGAACACTAGACTATCACCAAGACGGTCTGTGTTCGATTACCTGGTCCATCCGGCTAGTCCCCTAATCAAAACACTATTTGTTGGTCCATCCGGCTAGTCCCCTGATCGAAACACTATTTGTTGGTCCATCCGGCTAGCCCCCTCATCATAACACTAGTTGTTTGTCCATCCGGCTAGTCCCCTCATCAGAACACTAGTTGTTGGTCCTTCCGGCTTGTCCCCTCATCAGAAAACTAGTGGTTGGTCCATCCGGCTAGTCCCCTCATCAAAACACTAGTTGTTGGTCCATCAGGCTAGTCCCTTCATCAAAACATTAGTTGTTTGTTCATCTGGCTAGTCTCATCATCAGAAAACTAGACTATCACCAGAACGGTCTGAGTTCGATTACCTGGTTGCAGAAGTCAGAAGAACAAGTCAGTACTATTATTTTTAACAACCTTCAATCATATCCAACAGGCATTTTCCATCAGTCTTAGTGGAAGAACAGTGTCGTGTCATATGTGAAAGCTCACCGTTTTCCGATTGGTTTGTGCACAACAAAGTATGTGAAAGACTTTCCTGCATTATTTTTCCTACTATTCCATTAATTATAAATTTTGCCGGGTATCTCTAAAATACGTCATGACAAATGAATGGAATTTCGCAAAATAGTCTTTTCCTTTTTGTTTGGAATATTTAATTAAGGAGGTTTAAGTCGATGCGCGTGCATTTCATCGACGTCACTGTAAGCAACGTGGACAATATAGCGTCTCATAGGAATCGAGTGCAAACAAAACATTACTTACATATTCCAAAGCCACGAGACCACTGTAAAATCATTAAATTTCAATTGGACAAAAATTTCGTGGTTTTTTTTTGTCAAAAAGACCATTTCACGAGGACGTAATTTCAAGGATACATTATCCACTAAGACATTCTATAGAATGATTAATATTTGTAGGGAATTTAAGTTCATTTCACCCACGATCTCAACTCAATTATATCTCCTACGACTATTAATTATTTTACAGTATTTAAAGACTATACAATCGGCAGAATCACAAATGAAGAACGAATAGTCTTCCACAGGTAACTGGAAACATTTCCATGTTCATAGGAAACCACGGTCTGTTGCGAAGGTAACAGAAGAAAAATACATGCCCGACGCAACAATCGAATCCGTGCGTTAAATATCGCAAGACGAATGGTATGGTCATTTATCCTTCATGGAAGACTATCGAAAACTGGACGCTGTGAAACTATGTTCTATATCCGAATGTTACCCGAAGTATCCTTAGGCTTACGAAATTAAGATATTTTCACAGACGTTTCTACACGATACATTTTGGTGTATAAGTTTCGATTTATACACTTACGGACTTTGAAAACGCACCACTTTTCTGGGGTCGGTATTTTCTGTATGAACTATTTAGGACTATTTTGTACCAATGGAATAATGTTACTTGGTTAGAACTTTGTCGGTAAAGTATATTTTAACCCATTTTACTAACCGAATCGCTAGTAGTGACCACGTGGCCAAATATCATTATTATCGCGTGAATCTCATGCGAATGAAAATATCCGAACTGTGTAAATGACGGTGCATACCTAAAAAACAACAAATTTAAGTTTTCCAAAACCAAAGGTTACATTTAATGTCAATCTGAAACTGATATGTCTGGAGGTAAAGACATGTTACATACCGGAAGTAGCCACCACGCGGTTTTTGCGCGATTACATTGTCATGGTACAATAAATATTCGTCTCCAATAGCGTTCTATGCCAACTGTCAACCACCATTGATCTCCAAATAGGGATTAAAGGCCTAAAAAGCCACCTAATTCGGATAAATTATTGCGCATGCTCCGCCAAAAAAAATTACTTCCGGTCAACAACCGTGCCTGTCAAAAGAATGCTTGGTGTCGCTAGATATGCTAAATCATCAATTAAAAATATCAAACACGTTTATTTATGAAATACAACATTTTCATTTAGTACCCTGCCAATTTGTGTTGCATCTAACATTGAACACGTGCTTCAACCTGCAGTCACTTCCTTCTTGTATTACTATTGCCGGATGACATGGTTGTTAACCTTGGACAGTATGAATATAACCATGCGCATAAATAACGAATAACAGTCACTTTTCTTGAAGAAAACAATATCTGCGTGATGGAATGTCCAAGATTTTGATCCCACAGAAAACATATGACATGTTTTTTAAGCCTGAGTCCACGGGAGAGTTTTTTGACGCGATCTGCCTACAAGGTTGTCCGAAAATCTGTAGATGAATAGAGGAACAATCCCCAGAAGCGGAGTGAAATTGTAATGAGTACCTGATGCTGTGACCGCACCAAAAACATAACTTTACACACACTCTCCCTAAATGTGAATTTGGTTTTGAGACTTAAGCACGTGAAGGTCACGTGACTAAGTAACATTGATAACTGTCGTTTTGAAAATTTGCTAGATGTTAAAACATAAAATGAGCTATCTATAGACAAAAGTTTGATAAAATTAAACAATGTTTACTTTAAAATTTCGTGATTTCAATAAGTGGTGCGTTTTCAAAGTCCGTAAGTGTAGGCTCAAAATGTATCGTGTAGATGTGAGTAGTACATCCCTATCACACAATTTTTGGAGATGTACAGGATAGAACATGTTCTATATTCGTAAGTCTTGTGGTACAATCCGACCGTGAAGAAGTAATTTATTTTCCTGATAACAACAGTTTAGAATGAAATTCAAGCCAATTAGTGGATGTTCACATAATATTTACTCATTTTCCCTGTGTTTTAAACACAGTGGCTTGAAATAATAATAATACTGAACATTTGATCGAATTATTTGTTGCAGTAAACTACATTTTAAAGTATGATTTTTTCATGAATTGTTATTACAACAATACACTGCTGTTGAAAATAGATTTAGACAAAGTTTTAGTGACTCCATGTGTTTCAAATTATTTTATTTTGTTCAAAATCAACACAAATTATCATTTAACACTACCCTATCAATAAGTCATCTTCAAATGTCGCCATTGTTTACAATGTTTGGAAGGAAATAGTGTTTATCTCATAGGTCATGACTTACCATGTAGTTACGCAAGATGTACCAAGTGTATAATGTACATCTTAATGTGTATACATCAAGATGTATCGTGTAGAACGGCCATTGCGTGTCCATGTCAAGTTTTCATATAATTATATTGTGTGCAATCTGACACAAGCTCAAATCTGCTTAGAATTAATTCGTTTGATGTAAAAACTCCCATAATTTCATTGTCTGACCAAGCATCTGTAATAGCCGGAAGATACATAGAATGCACAATCATTAAATGTGATGTTACTTGTCAATGGCGTAGAATAACACTGTGGGGAATACTATAATTAGTTATGAGTTAATGCGCTTGCTTCGGAACTCGAATTAAGTGTATAACACAAATTCTCTAGAGCTCTAGGAAAAACTAGAAAAATCCCTAAGGAAATTAATTCTACAGCAGTCTTTGTGTAGGTGAGTTCTAATTATTTGCTGTCCTTCGTCCGTTGGTTTTCTATTGGCTTCTTATCTCTCTCTGCGAAAGTCGATTTGATAAACTAGAAAATAAATCGGGGATAACAGTAGTTACATGAGAATTTCTGTGTGTGAGGAAACGCGATTACGCGAGTTGGTAAGAAAATATTTTTAGAGTTTTCTATAGGCCTACATCGATTTGCTACGGGAATAATTTGGAAAATAAGGCTAACGGTTTTACTGAGGAGTTTTATACTAATATATAGTAGGAGTTATAACAAACTGAAGGTAGACGTGTTCATATATTCTCTTATCTCTTTGTCTATTTATATAGACATATCCACTTGGAATATTATATCTAAAGTTCCATTAAGTCAATGGCATATTATCGATTGCATGTTTTTCTTTTTTTGGGTTGTATTGCAGTTTATTTTGCTATTTATGACTACCGGTATATGAAATTAACGGGATAGCGTAGCATGATGATTAGAGTTTATCCGGACATGGGCTAAACACAAAACTGTTTTGTTAACGTGTGCTCAAGAAGCATGTCCACTGTTTCAAAAAACGTGTTAAGAAAGTCCATCTGTCAACAAAGACCACGTTTTGTTGTTTCCTGAACTGATTTTAGTATAGCTGTACCAACTTGCTCGCTTGCAAGCATAGCATCTAATAACGTTTCCAAACACAAGGAAAATAAAACTCAGAAAGACCTGAAACTTACTTCATGTATCAACAATTTCATGTATATTTTAAACAACGCTTTTTGTTTTGAAGGACGTTTTGCGCGCGGTCAAATAAGGCATATTATCACACCGACATTTAGGAAATCTTGATTAAACATTCCTCGCTCATGTCTACTCATAGCGTATTACATAAACGTGGCACTCATGCAGCCAATTATTAGACAAACTTGCAGTTTCTGCTCGAAAGCTTACAAATTGAACTCGCTGTGAAACATGTTGCCGACCAATAACATTATATTGTTGCTTTGGATAGAAAATGGACCGGAAGGGTTAATTTGAAGGTAAATCAGAAAGATCAGTTTTTTCTCTATAATGAGCTATTTGAAGGAAATTTGCTTGTGTAAAGCGACTAATTGGTATCAAAGTGGGACCAATGTTTGTGCCATAACAACAAATATAAAACCTGTTTATTTGTTTATAGGCAAATGTGTTAACCTCGTAAAATAAAGTCATAATTATTATTGTTGTTTTTATTATTATCATAATTATTATTAGTAGTAGTATCAGTATTGTTATTATTATTATTGAAGACTATACAACATGAATGGGTTTGTGTCAGCTCGGCTGGCATGAAAACTTTGTTTTCGTGGAATATCCAGTTTCCTTGTCAAAGTAATTATAGACTGTATTGTTTATCGCAACCACATACTACAGGTTTCATAGGTTCATTAGATACTTATATTATTGACCTGGTAAAAAACATTCAGAATGAAAAGCAACGCATGCTTCTAATCTACTCTTTGATATATAACTTATGGTGCTCTAATATATATCAAACATTGCTGTTTTGAGGTATACGAGTATAACGCTGTCTTACTCGACCGTAAGGGACAGTTTACACTGCAGAGCACATTCATTAATTACGTTGTGAGTTTACATGTATGTAAATATCACCGACAGAAAATAAGTGCAAATCCTATTCCCGAAATGATGTAATGTTTACAAAAAATAAGTGTTTATTATAAATCCGAAATGATGTAATATTTACAGAAAAAAAGTGTAAATCTAATCAGGGATTACATGTTGTTTCAAGAAATCATATTGATTACGCGTACAGCATATTCAGTTATGAACTATAATCCCTATTTTATGAATTCACTTACTCTCCCAAACAAATACAAAATAGATTATTACACGTACTTCAGTTTTTTTTCAGAAACAAACTTACTTAAAGTGATATTCCGGGATATTATTATTTTTAATAAGTAGCGAAGACCCCTATATTATCTTCAAATTCAATGTTTATTTCCCCCTATTCAGACCCTAATTAGCATAAGGTCATTATTTTCTCTCTGACTTGGAGAACCGCCATGTTTTACCCAGGTTGCTTTGCAACACTACGTCACTGTTCCAGAGGAAAGTTGTAAATGCTGGATACAACTATGAGGGAAAATAGAGTTATCATTTTACATCATTTGGCAATAAAAATGCCCCTGTGCAATAACAAACTATTTCAAGACTATACATGAAAAGGAGCTTAGTACATTTGCAACACTACGGACCAATTGAATAATAAACAGCCGTAAAAAGATGGATTCATAATCTAGGTACCTAAACCCTGATCATTTAAAAATTATGTGTACTCTAAAATGATATTTTGTCAAAAACATTGAAAAAGCTGTTTTGTGCAGGGCAAACCGGTAATGCGTTAAACATTTTATCTGTTGCTCTAAAGCATGAAATAAATAAAATATTAGTATTTTACGATATATGATCATTTGATAATTCACCTCGTGAAAATATTACGCCAGCTTCTCACTCGGTGAATATCAAACGATCATAAACGGTAAAATACAAATATCCTTTATTTCATGTTTGTGAAACTGTTGGCTACATCAGATTAAATGGACCATAAATACTACAAACTTGTTTGAATAACAGAACAGCAAATACATATTGTACTTCAATTTCAGCTTTCAGGAGAGTTTCACCATAATAGACAATGTCTGGAACAAATGAAGCTTCATGGAATGCCAATAATGAGAAACTAATAAAAACATTACTTCAATAGTGCTGCCGCTCATGCTGAGTTTTGAAATTGTGTGCCGACTGTCAGTGACGTCGTTTCTATCACTCACGTAGCCAAGTGATTAGTTATACTCTTAGATAAATACAGAAAACAGGAAAATTCAACACGTGTTGAAGTATGCCGGTATCAAAAATACTATTGTATCAAAGACTTGGAATAATTAAAGTGTTTTCTTTTAGAACCAGAATGATGTTCGAAAAATGTTCAAAAAGAAAGATGTCATTCGGACGCTGTTCCTTTTACTAGTGATACTGGTGATTGTCGTAACACTTTCACAAATTTTAGTTGTTCATAAACGCAACCATCATAAAACCAAACATCGTGATTCTACACGTTTGCAAACAGCACAAGCCATGGTGATACGCTTGGAAAAGAATATGGAAGCTATGATGAAAAAGAATTTTTTACCAACGGGCAAACACCGTAATTACTTACTGGCATCGATATATTCACAACGTATTCGACAGAAATTAACTGAATTATCACATCGGACACATGAGAATATAAAACATGAGCGACTTTCAGAGGATTCGTTTGCTGCATTTAAAGAGAGAAAACTGCGATTTCATAACATTGCAGACAACGATATTGTAACACATGAGGCACATTCACGCCATAAATTGCAACAGTTTATTGAGGACAGTGCTAGCAAATTCTCTGATGCTGTCAAATTACCGTGTGTTGATAAAAATAGTACTGATCATGGAATTATAAATACTGGTGGAATAAAACAAACACAAAGAGCTGCCGGAACCAACATATTGACAAACGGAGGTCGATTTATTTCTGGCAATCGACAATCGTTTAATGTTCCACAATGCCAGGAATCACCAGACAGTCTGGTTGAGCATGTCATAATTTGATTTCTGTTTCCGACGTTTTGTATCATTTATTTATGTAAAATGGGCAGTTACACTGGTATTATTCAAGTATATGTGCATACTGTACGACTATAGAATGTTTTAATGTTCTGGTTAGACTATATGTTTAGCAACAATGTATTTCGGCCATACAAGATAACTTACCCAAGCACGCGTGTGTCCAATATATCGCTGACTTAAAATGAGAAGGGCGTAGCTACAAATCCAATATTTTGAGAAAACAAGAAAAACTGTCTAATAATCCCTCTTTACTTTTGGTAAAAGAAGCCTTTTCGACTTTAGTTTGGTCATTATGACAAATTCTGATTTTCATGACAATAGGCCCATAAGAAGCGCCATATGATGTAGATTTCAAATGTACATTAGTCTTAAAAGGTCGTAAATGGCACTTACGACCATCTCATTCTAAGCCAGCCATATATCTAGAGTGTTCATGGTGCATGTGGTTGCAGGCAAGCCCACTTTGCTCAGTCGACAAAGCTCGAGACCCCGATCTCAGTGTTGCGGGCTCGAGTCCCAGTGATGACTAATTAAATTTACTGAAAGTCATCCTGATGAAATCAAGGTCACGTACATGACGCGATACATCGGGCACGTAAAAGAACCAGGAACGCTTCATTACCTTACGGGTATTCTGTATTATGTACGACGACCAATATTTCGTGTTACAAATTGCAGACGAATTTTTGTAGTCCTTACATGCTAATCATTGGATAAACTACCCTATTATATCTCCCCTGTATCCATCCTTATAGACCATACTGACATGTAGTGACATTTGTACTACTAATTGACGCGTTGCAGAGACTTTTTAAGAAAACCTTACCATAGCTTATTCTAATTTACAATTAAATAACAAGAGAAATATTAAGTCCACGGGTAATAATGATGAAGTAATATCCATGGATAAGACACGTGAACTGGCACCCGTCTCATCGTACGTATATTAGTATATTATATATTGATATCTAAGCCAATCTAAGCTGACAGGCTACACACTTTATAAGGTCCCTGAAAGACATGATCTTATTATTGAAGGTTTATTTGACTTGTATTTGATGAATGAGTAGATATCACGTTATTTTTGTAATTATGTTTCCGACAATATAATTGTATTACATGTAATATACTGGTATCTATCCTATCCATTGTACATTAGTACCATAGTAAATGGTGCTTGTAGTCAGTACATGACGATGGCTTAGAATGAGAAGGTGGTAAGTGCCACTTACGACCGTATAAGACTAATATTTGAAAACTACATCATGATGTGCTTCTTATTAGTCTATTTACATGTAAGACCGAACTTGTCATGTTGACCAAACTGAAGTTTAAAAAGGTAGTTTTATCATAAGTAAAGATTGATTGTCAGACAGTTTTTCTTGTTTTTCTCAAAATATTGCTTTTGTAGTTACGACCTTCTCATTCTAAGCCAGCGATGTACGTATAAGTCTAAGATGTATAAAATACATAAATAAGTAAGTAAGTAAGTATAAAATACAGGATGTACGTAAACATTATGCCTAACATCAAATAATTATGAAGCGCACATTATATCTTCTCAAACGATAGGAGCGTCTACAGGACATATGTGGTACACTGTACATCTTCACTTATATGACCAAATATACGTACCTTAATTATTGGACAGTCTGAATGGACCTTAAACTGATTTTGGATTTTTCTGTACAGGGTACATAGAACCTGTTATATTTATGAAGTTTTGATTCATGTAACAAGTACAGTAACTATTGTTCGGCTCCATTTTGTAAAATTAAACTTATAGTGATTTCAGAAATTTATACTAAAAACAGGGGAGGTTACAAAATGAATCAACGTTTTGCATGCGTTGTCCGTAGTTTTCGCGATAATTTATTTGTACTAAATAAACGTTTATAATCAAATATGTCAACAGTTAAGACATAAATGCAAAAGAACCGACTTCTTAACCATTCGTGATGATGTTTATGTTATTGATTAGGTTGAATATGAATGCTTAGTACTACGTTTTACAAACATAACCAATTCGTGAAGTTTAGTGTTTAAAAGTATTTGGAATATCGTAAGGTTTCAATAATAGTTTCTTAAGTATTTTATCAATAATTAAAATTAGTATTTACTATTGATAACTAGTTTAAGACATGGAATGGTACTGACATATTCATTTAAAGCTTGTGCATACTATCCTAAATTTTGGCCCGGAGCATATCTTGAAAACTATTTAAGATATTGACTTGAAACTTGTAATATAAATAGTAACTTGTTGAAGTGCAGTGACCAACAACCATAACTCTGTCTGTTTTACATTTTGAATAATCTCCCCTAGAATAAATATGTTTCTCCTTATTACACTAAGCCATGTTTTGAAGCCAAAACGAAAGACAAAAAGTGTTTTTCTCTGGTGGGGTTTGTCCACGATCATTATCTGTAGGAAAAATGTCAATTTACCATAATATTTCAAGCTTAACCATACTGATATAAAATACTAACATTCTTAATATACAACATGTTAAGTAAATACTAAAATTCGATAGGACATGCCTCGCGGTGGTAATTTTTATCCGAAACCCTAAAGCCGTGCAATTTCTTATTTCTATTTCAGAAGGATCGCTGCATGTTACTCAGACTATTGCTCAATATGATAATGCATTGGATGAAGCATTTTCGGATATTAAACACGGTGGAACTTGGAAACCAACAACATGCGTGGCTAGACACCGTACGGCTATTATCCTTCCATTTAGAAATCGTGAACATCACCTGAGGATATTGCTATATAACCTTATACCAGTATTGAAAAGACAGCTAATAGAATTTAAGATCTTCGTGGTTGAACAGGTAGGCAGTTATATATAGCTCTATTCAGCGTATTGTTCTACACTAGTATCGATTTTAAGTTCGACCGAAACTATATAACCGAACAAATATTGTGAAGCTCTTTCCCTTCCTTTTGGATATTATTTTGTCAGACTACTATTTACGACTTACATTTTCAGCATTCTCAAGGGAGAAAATGACGCCAATTTGACTGTCTGTCTCAGTACTGACGAATTCGTGCGTTTTTTTACGCACGGGGCTTACGTAACCCGGTCGATAAAATCTGGACAATATAAGTTTCTACGCGATTATACAATATTATAACACAAACTTGTAAAAAATGTAAGAACAATGGAATAAAGAAAAAAAAAACAAGGATGAAAACGGTGCTTTTCTAGATGTACAGAACATAGATTTTTTTCATCGAGTAAGTCTTTAAACTATCTTGTAATTCCGTATTCACCGTTATTAACTGTTTACGGGTGTTTATTAAAACGACACCGAAGTTTCCTAAATCACTAAAAAATGTTCGTCAGCTAATGGTAGACGGATTTCCTGAAGTCTACTGGGAACTTCGCGCGACTGAAGTATATCATTATAAATTAGAGAAACCACCATAAGTACGTCATTATCCCAATTGATCCAATCGTAATAACTCGGCATTTCCGTAACTGAAAAATACGCTTTCGTTAGATAAACGCCGAGGAGATCCGATTGCAATCGATCATGTTTTTGTAATGCTGTGTGATAGTTTAAAAATATGTCCCATATTTTTGTGGCTTTTTTTGGTGAATTGTTCCTATCATCAGTTATCTAACTAAGCAATCTATCATGTACAGTCAACACGAGTAACATTTGTGTCAATTACAGTGCTACACTGCAAGAATATAATTATACAATAACAACAGGGTACCTGCAATATAGGCCCTACAGTATGATCGGCAAAACGTTAATTGCTTGGTCTAAATGGATAAAATTTTGTACGGTAAAAATATCGGTAAAGGTCCACAATATATGATGTATAGAATAACGTAACATCGTAAAGCTCGACGTAAGAGGGTTGTTTATTTAATGCCCGTACAGTTGCCATAGCGCGTGATTGGAACATACGAATGCAGTAAAATTTCGTTTTATCAGACTTAGTCACCAACTTTATAATTGGACAAGACATGAAATGATTTTATCCAACCGAACACAAAGTATGGTTACTATAGCAACCCCACAATCGACTAACGGCCCAATCCAATGTTGTAGTGTTTTTGTATTTCATGCTTTTATCCTCGGATATTGCGGACATTGACTGTGCTTTAGACTTAACCAAATTGCATCACACTCATTACTAACAGGTTGTACATATATTTTCATACGGACGCGCTACCGTCTCCAATTGTGTTTGTTCCCTTATCGCGTTGATACAGGAATCAGTTTGTGGTGTTTTAAGTCATTACGAATGTTTTAATATGCATGTGATGTGACAGCAAGAAAGAAATGATCCACATGGGAACATTAACATGCAAACATTCAGCCAAACAAATTAATGAAATTTGCTTAATGTCTTCATGTTACATGGGTTAAGAAAATGAAATGAAAATTTGGCTGCTTGTCTTGTTAATTATTCCCTCTTTTTACGTGCTTTGTTAGATGAGTGTAAAGCTGAGTGTAAGTTATAGAGAACATGGTGACATTACGTGTTGCAACCTATTAACGTCATTTAAAGGAACAATGAATATGAAACCGTGTTTTATTATATCTGTGTTTTATGTAGTTGTGTTTTATAATGAATATTTAGCTGTGTTTTATTGAGTAACGCACTCGTGATTTAATTTTCGCTTCCAAACGAGTGCCTTTATTTTACCACGCAATGCAGCAATGCTTTATTCATTATTTCGTAATATTCTGCATTTAATAGCACAACAAAATTCAGGAACTTTACGTTATTTGTCAAAGTATATGCCAAACATGACGTCACCGATCAGCTGTATTTTATTGCGTAATAAGATGTCACACTAGTAACATTTCTCCCTATCAAAACAATGCAAAACGACTCTACTCAGGAAAGGACAAATCATGAACAATATCAATTAAACACTCTTAAATGTTGACTTTCAGACCATATTTGAACATCATTCATGAAATTTGGTCAACAACCGACGGTTTCCACATTAAAACAGTTCTTGAACATACATAATCCTTTTCTAAAAGGAACTATCTTAGCATATTGCGACACGGAAGCAATTTTGACCAGTGTGACAACATAAAACACAACTAGTTAATCTATAGTTGAATATATGTGAAGAAGGTTAATTTCACGTGCTATGGTAGAATAAGAATATCTTAGCCTTGAACAAGTCCGAAATACCTTGAAATAACGAAAGATTGTTCCCCTTGCTCATACAGAATACCATATAAAATAACACCATTTTAAAGCATTAATTGCTTTGTGAAATTGAATTATTGAACATTGATGAATTTGTGAAACGTGAAAGTTTTACAGATGGTAAGGTAAGTTTGATATAACATATACTTTCTTCTTACTATTCCAGCATGGTAACATGACATTTAACAAAGGTCGCTTGATGAATGCTGGCTTTATGGAAGCTTGGACTTTGTGGAACTTTGACTGTGTAATATTTCATGATGTCGACCTATTACCTGAAAATGACCGAAACATGTACACTTGTGGTGTGAATCCACGTCATATGTCTATAGCAGTGGATAAGTTTAAATACAGGTATGGAGAAATTGTTAAAAGTATATATATGCACCTTCTCCAGGCAAACCTGACAAATATATCGATTTTGAGATTATCCATATGTTAAGAATAATCTTACAGAAGCAAAAAAATTGTGTTAATATTTTAAGTTTTTTGCAAGTTACAGCTGTCTTTGTACAGTCAAAATTCGGAACTATTTTGTGTGACGTCACAAACGTCATTCGAACGTTTTTGACGTAATTGTAACAAGTTTTCCATAAATGCGCCGAATAATCAGTTGCTGACATAAATTCTTCAAAATATTATCACGTTTTAGAATTATGTTCTGACTTTTAGAATCTGTATCAAAACAGACATGTATTGCATGTTTTCTTATTTTAGAGCTTTTTTCAAAACCTTGTTTTATACAGTAATTGCACGAGGTCAAAATAGAAGGTTTTCCTGGAGAACGGCTTAAAATGTATATTTGATAGATTTTAATGACATAATTTTGATAACAAATTATACGAAGTGTCAGTTTAAAAATACTACGATATTATTGTTATTCGCATAGGACACTGTGCTTATACTGGACAAAGCCAAAAACGTGTTTGATATTGCCCGACCCTTGTAAACAGATAAACGCCATAAGGGACAAAGTTTTGCAAATACGGAGTTTCGGGAACACGGGGGATCTCATGAACATTTGCACTCTTGAGAAAAACTATGTCAATGGCTGCTTCGTGTGAAGACATATTGTTCAGCAGCAGCATGACACCCAACAAACATGTTGCCTGTCTATGAATGTCAGGCCATTTCTTCAAATTGAGAAGGAATTAACCTTTGCTAAACTTAGCATTTATGCATTGTCCATTTTATACAAGACGATTAAACGGTAAAAACTAGTTTTACAAAGAAAATGGCGTATATCCCGACCCCTAGCTACGTTTTGTAATGATGTTGGTCTGCCTTTGTTGGCACATATTTGGTTATGGATCCGTCGAAAGAGTTACAAAATGAACAATTGTCCCGTTGATGACCATTTACTTTGTGTATGTACAAACGATCGACTTTTGAATTTAGAAAACAGTTTCGACTATTTTGGTCAATTTATAAGGCATTATTATTGGCGTTAAACATCACCAAAACGACACTCATCTTTTTTTATTTTTGTAATCGGCTTGAGAATTGAATGAATAGCTTCTAGTGACATGCCAGAACTTTTTTTAAGTGCTTAATTGTAAATCTTCACCTAGTACCCAAATACTAATAATATTTGATTTGCAGGGTGTGTTACGATATTTGGATGTAGTGCATGAGGTACATTTCAAATTGAAATTATACCACAATTAGTTTATGAATAAGATATCGGACGGTACAAATTCAATTAGATAGTGTATTGTATGGCCGCATTTAGAATTCAACTATTAAATAAGACCGTACAAAGTCAGACAAAAGTGACATTTTCCGAATCATTTTAGCATTAATTTAGTATAACATTGAGTGACAATTTCTCAATTATTTTAGCATTAGTATAAACGAATAGACAGATTAATCGCTCCATAGTTATAGACAAACTGAGCGGATTCGAAAAAAATGTGAGGCATAAAGCTTATGTGAAGCTAGTTCGAGCATATTTGATATAAAGTTCACTAATTCTGTCTTGTCCGCAACATAATCGCCACCTTAACGTACGTGCGACCGTCCGTCCTAGTTTGCCCGGGTCATTACTTTGACATGCATTGACTAAACTTGCCAATATTTGGCACGAATGTTAAGGATAATGGGAAGGAATATCTAATCACTTCTTGATTAGAAGAAAGGACGCCAATTTATGTGATCATTATTATAAAGATTGCAAGTATAAGTATATAGAGTAGAATATATGGTTTGACTCGTATACATCATTATTTAGATACTTAAAACAAAAAAGTGTTTTACGCCTGGTACACAGTTCACGAATTCTTCTGTCTTCATTGTTCATCAAATCCTATTATCAGACCGCTTCGTATGTTACAGACAGATGTTTGCAAACCAGGAGAATACTTGGCACGGATTTGTGTCACAAACTATAAACAATATCGTAGATAAGTAATTGATTTCGTGACGGATCAGCCCTATATCATACATTATTTATAGCTCAGAAATTACTTTATAATATGAATACTGTGGGGAAAATGACAGACTGAATGCTCCAATGTTTATCTGATTTATTGATAGGAACATATATATAAACATATAAAACTCACAGTTCGCGTGATGTATTCCAGTAGTACAAAATATCCCCTGGATTCACCCTTATACTGTACTGACACGTATTTCTAGGATTACGAACAGCAGCACTCTATTACTCTTATACTGTATAGTGTTTGAGACTAGGCTGGACCCCAAAACGCCTTAACTACTAGTGTCTAAAAAATAACATTGCCGATTAGAACAAAAATAGTATATAAATGAAGAAACCTTAATTGATAACTCTTATAAAATAAAACGGATTTTTTACACTATACAACACATAAGAGACCGTTGTAAATATATAATTAGGCCTAGACATTAACAGTTATGCTTAGGTTGTTTATTGAAACAAGGAGAAACTGTGCCGAAACCATGATACATAACGTGATCGGTGAGATACAAAAGTGTAACGTTTCTGACGTCGACCAGCATTTTGTTAACAATCACCATTGTCAGTTATAGGTACGATAGATAAGGATCCGCATTGAATTTAAATATGAAATTCTAAGATGTTATATGTAGATACATCAATCACAAGACTGTGGGTGCTTTTTAAACATTTTTTTCTGATTACGCCATTTGAACACTATAATATACTACACATGTGCAGTATAAGAATATATGTTATTCGTTGTTACTGCTGTTCAAGCTGATAGATCGATCTGTTATTCATTGTTAGTGTTGTTCAAGCTGGTAGATCGATCTGTTATTCGTTGTAAGTGTTGTTCAAGCTGGTAGATCAATCTGATATTCGGCGTACTGTTGTTCAATCTGGTAGATCGATCTGTTATTCGTTGTTACTGTTGTTCTAGCTGGTAGATCGATCTGTTATTCGTTGTAAGTGTTGTTCATGCTGGTAGATCAATCTGATATTCGTTGTTAGTGTTGTTCAAGATGGTAGATCAATCCATTATTCGTTGTTATTGTTGTTCAAGCTGGTAGATCGATCTGTTATTCGTTGCTACTGTTGTTCAAGCTGGTAGATCAATATGTTATTCATTGTTACTGTAGTTCAAGCTGGTAGATCAATATGTTATTCGTTGTTAGTGTGGTTCAAGCTGGTAAATCGATTTTTTATTCGTTGTTACTATTGTTCAAGCTGGTAGATCAATCCGTTCTTCGTTGTTACTATTGTTCAAGCTGGTAGATCAATCCGTTATTCGTTGTTACTGTTGTTCAAGCTGGTAGATCCATCCGTTATTCGTTGTTAGTGTTGTTCAAGCTGGTAGATCAATCTGTAATTCGTTGTTACTGTTGTTCAAGCTGGTAGATCAATCCGTTATTCGTTGTTACTGTTGTTCAAGCTGGTAGATCAATCCGTGATTCGTTGTTACTGTTGTTCAAGCTGGTAGATCAATCCGTTATTCGTTGTTAGTGTTGTTCAAGCTGGTAGATCAATCCGTTATTCGTTGTAAGTGTTGTTCAAGCTGGTAGATCAATCTGTTATACGTTGTTACTGGTGTTCAAGCTGGTAGATCAATCCGTTATTCATTGTTACTGTTGTTCAAGCTGGTAGATCAAACCGTTATTCGTTGTTACTGGTGTTTAAGCTGGTAGATCAATCCGTTATTCGTTGTTACTGGTGTTCAAGCTGGTAGATCAAACCGTTATTCGTTGTTACTGTTGTTCAAGCTGGTAGATCAATCTGTTATTCGTTGTTACTGGTGTTCAAGCTGGTAGATCAATCCGTTATTCGTTGTTAGTGTTTCCAAGCTGGTAGATCGATCCGTTATTCGTTGTTACTGCTGTTCAAGCTGGTAGATTGATCTGTTATTCGTTGGTAGTGTGGTTCAAGCTGGTAGATCGATCTGTGATATATTATCTACTATTTACAACGGTATTAAGTAATGATGGTTTAGTCAATGAGATAATCCAAAAAATGGACTAATACTAGTATTAAAGGAACTTTAATCCATTTCGATGAAGAAACATAATTTATAGACGTTTTAGTCACAAAGCTATGTTTTGCGAATTCATTAAGCTTTCTTACATTACGATCAAATGCGTTATTGATGAAAATCACCGTCCGTTACGGATTTTCTCGGTATTTATAACACTCCTACGGTACGATAGCGTTAAATTATATATTTTACTGCGTTAGTCACGCAATAGATTTTAGGTGTTTAAAACGTTTTTAATCGACGTTATGCGATTATTTTTCTTCTAGAGGAATAAGTCCAGATTCGAAATTAAATGTATTAGGTCGGTCAGGCATAAAACGCGATTTTGAGAGAGCTTTTGGTAAAGTTTCAATTTACCAACTGGAGTTTAGTCATTTTAAAAGATAAGTTCCTTAAACTAATATCTAAACATAAATTATGTTGTTTTGTACGTGCCTGTGAGACCTTTATTTGTTAGTCATAATGAATGTACGTGATCAAGTAGCTTGTGAGGAGATCACGAAGAGACATTGGGAATACTTACACCATTACAAGTATCAAACTCCAAGAAAAATGATCTTTGACAATAACAAGGAGTTCGTAGCTACTTCTTCACTAATAATTTCTATCAGATACGAAAAAACGGAAATAATATTAAAACTACTAAAGGGCAAATTACTGATTCACGAATCTCATGAATTCATATTAGACATGATTAGTTCAGATTTTACTGCGTGGATCATTATGTTCATTTAAAGTTACAGCGATATATAAGAGATGATATCAGTTGAACTTGAAATACCCCAGTGCTATATTGAACACTAATTGTATATATTGTCGTATGCGGAAGACAGTGGTTAGCTGCTTGTTCTCGGTTAAGAAATAGTCATAGAATACACAATATTCGCGCTCCTGGATCGATAGGTACCAGGTTCAACCACTGTCAGGACCAGTGGTTAATTTCTCTGATTAAGAATAACCTGTAAGTGTAAATTGTTACCTTTGAGGACAGTGTCAATACCTGGGCGCCGTAGATCGATGTTGGCCGCCACACACACAGGCGAGAAATAGTAGGGTTCAATAGGTAGCCAAATGGTCAGGAAAAGTTAAAATGTCAAATAGTGCTTTATCGGCGTAACAGCTGGAAAGAGCACTAGCAAATTGGTAACTTTTAAAACGTGCAAGTACTTAATTCTGTTCGTAGCCATTGCAATCGAGAGAGACTATCTAATGCCGCATCTCTACTCCAAATCATCAGTATATTTTACCAAACTCATTTGCCATATTAATCCGTCGCATACACGGTTTTCAATGAAAATGCGAGAAGATGGCAGGAAAATAAGAGAAAAAATAATTACATTTAGTAGATACCTTTTTCGTATAAGTTCTAGTCATATTCTAATATATTCATATTTTTTATTTGGATAAGGGTGTTTATTAAAGTGTACTTCATCTAAAAGTTAACAATAATGTCTACGATTCTATGTTTTGTACAATAAATTATAATGGCACAGTCGCCTTTCTTTTTGTCAATTTTGTAGTAAAATCCCATTCTAGATAACCAGGGGACTCAAATGTGCCCAACATTGATCATCTGATTTTTTGTCACACGTTTAGTCAATAGACCATTTAAGTATTCCTTATACATGTATATTATCAGAATGGAGTCAGTGTAATCCTAAGTCATATAAACACCCATTCTAAATGAGTGTAGGAGACCTATTTAGTAATAGTTAATATCGCGAAAACTGAATGACGACGAAGCCTATTGTTTAGGCATAGTGATTTTCCTCGGTGGATTATATTTTAACCAACTGGATTATCTGGTAGCGAGGATAAAAAAACGCATTAAATCAATCAAATTTTAACCCAAATTATCCGTATTCCCATAAAGCATAGATAATATCCTTACAAACATTTCGACTGATTTTATGATGATCCAATACTAAACGCGCTTCCATTCGTAAATGAAGAACATATACGGAAATGATGCTAATAATTTAAATACTATATGAAACTTAAAGTAAGCTTTTACGGTAAACGTTTTTCATTATTATTGTTTGCACAATTCTCTTAGGGTATCATCTCCATTGAAAAGCAGTATAAATAATAACTTATATCCCAACTTTGGAGAAAACATCGTAATTGAGTACTTAAACTCACGACTAAAAATATGCTGATGAATTTTTACAACACTAGACAAGAAACTGGAGAATATTGGAAATGTGGCCAAAGTCTGCGCGTTGTCTAGTTATTAAATTTGGAAGAACACTCTTATATTCTCACAGGGGTGAAATACAGACAATAATGTTATAGCGATCAATACACTACAAGTAAAATAGCCGACAAATACTAAATAAAATGCTTCCCGACCGAAGGGAGACGAATTTGTTGTGTACTAGTCGTGTCCCAATGTATTAACGTGATTGATGTTCGGCGGATTTATGGTTAAGTCGTTACATGTATCCCATTGTCTTAACACGATTGATGTTTGACCATATTGGAGAACATTAACATCATAAAAACATATGTCCCGAGGCTCGCTTTCGAGATACGCGGTTTTTCAAACGACCTACTATCGTATTTTGTTCATTCAAGCTATTTCTTGCACATATGGCACCGTCATACTCATTTGAAATCATACTGAAATTTTGAAATTTTGATTTACGAATTTTTGAAAGTCTGATAGGCATGTGACATTGACAAACGCCTGTTTGAGGAGCATTGTCCGTCTGTAACAACTCTTTATTCACATTGTTCCAGATTGCCTTATTTCACTTTGGTTGGTGGTGTATTCAGCATTAAACGAGAGCATTTCTTGAAGGTGAATGGATATTCGAATCTATACTGGGGCTGGGGTGCCGAGGATGATGACATGGCTTACAGGTATGCTATTGATGAGTACTGAAATCACCGAAATTAGTTCATGAAACTATTCTATAAATAATTTTTATAAATGCCTTTTATCATGATAGTGTATATATCGCTGGCTTAGAACGAGAAGAACAATATGTGAACATTGGATACAGGCTTAACATTCATACTATATAAGGCGTATGTAAAGATTGAATACAATCCTAACGTTCGTACCATATTATGTATATCATCTTTGAAACCGAACATGACAAAATAACAGTACAAAAAATGTACATAGTTATGCGTATGTGTTCGTTGCTAAGGCAATGCATAAAGAGCACTACGGAGATGTTAAAATTATTTTCATTTATTTGCTAAAATAGCCAATTACATAGAAAATAAATGTATGTAACTTGGTCAGAATACATAAAATCTAGGACAAGTTCGAATCTGGGTCAAGAGCTAGGTCACAAGGTCAAATCTTAGGAAAAACCTTGTGCTCAGACACCTGTTTTGGTCCAATCTTCATGTAATATGGTCAGAGTGTAAGTCTCACTGAAGTCTAGATCAATGTGCAACAGGTGAGCTACCTAGGTACGATTTCTAATTGGACGAATGATTCCTTATGATTAGCCAGCATATTGAGTTACTTGTCTAATAGTAAATCTTTTAGCAGTACTTCAAATAGATATTTGTGCTTTTGCAACTATTTCCCAGTGTTTTACGGAATAAAGATGACGTGCATGGGGTTCATTTTAAAATATCTTAATATTTCAAAGAGCTAATGAATAAGACATTGCATTACCCAAATGCACCGTGCAAGCTACATTGAATATTGTCTATTCTCCTGAATTACTCCCTCCAAAATGGGCATTGGATCCAGTGTAATTCGACTTATAGTCACAACTAGACATACTGTAAAATCATTAATTTTCGTGGGGGATTAAATTTCGTGGATTTCGTGGTTCACTTCAACCACGAACTTTAATCCCAACGAACATTGATTTTGACCCTTGTTTTGTTACCTGAAATTCACAATCCACGAATTCAAGTGCCAACGAAATTGTCTTTTTTACCAAAACCACGAAATTTTGTCCCAACGAAATTAAATGATTTTACAGTAACCAATTTTAATATTTTTCTTAAATATCAATATGACGTTAACATGGTGATGTTTGACATATTGTATGTACGAAGAAGGTAATACGTCACTTGCACACCCTCGTACGCACCATAATTCGCTGGCTTAGAATGAGAAGGTCGTATCTACGAAATCAATATTTTGAGAAAACAATAAAAACTGTCAGACCATTTATCTTTATTTATGGTAAAACAATCTTTTTCAACTTATAGATTTATTTCTACATATAATGCATAATTAAACATGCCAAAATATATCGCAACATACAATAACAATAAACTAACATAGAAGCAATAATAAAATCATGGAACTAAACAATACATGTAAAGGATGGCGCAAAAAAGAGCTACACATACATGCAGATCTAATTTCCATTGCGGTCCTTAACAACATGCCAACATGACAAATTCCGATTTTCATGAAAATAAGCTCATAAGAAGCGCATTGTGATGTAGATTTCAAATATGCATTAGTCTCATTATAAGGTCACTAACGACCTTCTCATTCTAAGCCAGCGAATTATCGATTTTATATGCAGCTACAATATAAAGCAAATTTGTCGGGACTTTTTGCTCGACATAGGCCGTGTGCTCGTCTTATCGATGCTCGTCTTAACGAAGGTTTACTGTATATATTTCAGATTGAAGACAGTCAAGCTGGGTATAGAACGTCCTCCAGCTACTATTGGAAGATATCAAATGATTAAACATGAAAACAGGGAGACTATTCCTGTCAAGATGCAGTAATTTGATTCGCTCAATCTGAATAAGAGGGCCTTTCTATTTTATATCTTTAAAATTAAATTACTTGTTGCTAACCTACAGTATATTTTTATTGTGTCATATTCATTTGATGTGTATTATATATTGTCACATGACACAATACCGATTATAGTACATAACACTATCATAATGTCTACAGTAATGTAATGTCATATAACACCATACTGTCTTTGCGTCTTTGACTAAGACCCAAATAGCTTATAAAACCCGTGGTCTACAACGTCATTTATCAACTACTCAGATGAAAGTGCTTTTTAAAATTATAAGTGGAATAACTTATTAATTTACATTATTTTCAGGGCCTACCTGCTGAAGACCGTGAGGAAACGTTACCATAGAGACGGACTGAATACATTAAATTATAAAGTGATCTCTATAAACTCTACATTACTCTACACACACATTACTGTTGATGTTGGTGAACCACCACGCGAAGCTGCTGATATAAACAATTTGTTGACTTAATATACATGTACGAGTATAGCTTGGCCAGATTAAACTGAGACTCATGAAAGTCCGTAATTTCGTCGAGCTATATTCGGCTGCATTCGACTCGTATGTTTATTTACTATGTACCGTTATCTCCGTATAAGGCCATATAGAGTTGTAAGTATATATTTAAATGCTTCGGAATTTTCCGGACTTGAACGAATTATTATTATTATCTCAGTTTAGTCTGATCAAGCTATAATCATAGTTAGACCTAATTAAAACATAAATAGAGTACTAGTTCAAATATAGTAATGACTTGTACGTGAGTGGTCAAAATGTAATGAGAGAAACGCTAAAAAATGATCGTTCTTAGTGATATCAATAAAATAAGTTTTATTTCAAATAAAAATGAATCCTCTCTTCGTCTGCAGAGTTTCATAAATTTTCATCAGTTAATGACAGAGATATCCATTATTTTGCAACTACTCGCTGCACATTTAACGACGTCAATGACGTCACGTACGTAAATCGTTAACTATTCGAACGTCTCATTGCTCCGAAAAAACGCTTATGTCACTAAAACATTTGGATATATTTACTTATAATTCACTATTTATTTAGAAAAATTGTTCATTTGACTAAAATCAATTCAGAGGTTATAAAGTATCAAGGAAATGTTGAATAATTATTCAATCATTTTCATTCTAAAGATGACTCTCGTATACGACGTCCGTCAAACGAGCGAAAAAACAAAATTGACAGCTCATCTAATGCATCTAATGCATTTCTAATCTGTGCTTGATATAATAGAGTTTCTCTCCCGTCACAAACCCTTTTCCACTAATGACACATAAGTATACGACTTGCAGACTTCTCTTTCTATGCTCTTCCGATGCTCGTTTTCTCATTTTGAGTGTTTGTTTAGACCTTAATCATGGTTAATGGAAGACATGTATATTGTTATTGTTACCCACCATCATAAAAACGCTTAAATCAACTGTTCTTCTATGTTTTAACATCAGGGCCTGTTAATTTTATAAGCATTCTAGACAAATTCGATAAAATATAAGTCGAGTGCTTTCCATACCATATGGTAAAAAGGGGCGACGTTTTGATGAACGGCGACGTAGCGCGACACCTTATATTTGACTTTACATTAATAAAGAACTACTTATTGTAGAACATTGCAGTTTATACGTAAACATCGGCATTAAATGCAGCAACCATAATATGACACTTTCATAGCCTTGGTATGTTTATTTCACTTTGAGGGCCCAAAGGTCCATAGGTCTCTCATCTGTCTAAATGCACCAATAGAAATCCTATAGAAATCCTACCTTCTTAGAAGTAAGAATAGATGATGCTACATACCAAATATGAAAGCTGTGCGACTTGATATTTAGGACAAGAATATTTTTGAAGTTTGCATTTTAAAACCCTCTTTTAGAGCCTCGTGGTCTTATTAGTCAATAGACCAAAACCATTTGGACAGTTTATGTAGAGGACCATTAGGTGGTGCTACATACCAAATATCAAAGCCTTAGGTATTTAGTTTCAGAAAAGAAGATGTTGATATGTTTTCCTTAGGTAAGTCTACGTAAAACTATGTGGTGACCTCCTGGCGGAGCAAATTTTAACACAAGTTGCATAATTTAAACAATCTTGGTAGATGACCACCAGTTGATGCTATAAGTCAATGTAAAATAGGTGACCCCCTAGTTGATGCTACATACCAAATATTAAAGCCCTGGGTCATTTGGTTTCAGACAAGATGTTTTGAAGTTTGCATTACAAAACTTTTAGGGCCTCATGGCTTAATTAATCAACATACCGGAACCATTTGAACAACTTTGGTAGAGGTCCATACAATGATCATTCCTGCAAAGTTTTAACACATTTGGCCAAGTGGTTTAGGAGACGAAGTCATTTAAAGAAATTGTTGACGGACGACGGACAAAGAGTGATCGCAAAAGCTAATCTTGTTAGGTCAGGTGAGCTAAAAATGAAATCATTTGTCTCAATACATTTTGATCATCCCACGTATCGACGCCCCAGAAGTTTTTGGAAATCGAAAAAAAAGACAATTATCCAGTAATACGAGAGCAGAAGCATTCCATTTCATTAAAGTTTATTCTGCTTAATCATTAATCAATCAAATCAGCATCTTGTTAGGTTAAATACTAAAATATTTGGTAAAATTCAAAACTGTCTTTCTATTTTGCAGATAATATCCCAAGAATATGCGTGTAACAAGATCGTATGTGCTACTAACGACCTGTTAAGCCATTCACAAAAGGTCGCAAGTGGTTACTTACGACCTTTTTACTCAAGCAATGTCATACATTAGGTATAGCCTCGCATTTAAATGAGATGGTGATTCATCATTAATTAGATCATATCAGGATGAACCCCTAACCATTTTACACTCGGAAGCAGTGTGAATTATATCAATGTACATGTATTTGTATACTACTCTACCCTAATGTATTGGTGCTTGCGCTAATGACACATCACGTATTTTCCCTTGAGTTAAGGTACAGTAATAATGCGTACACCAAAGTTTGACTTGTATAAAAGCAAACGTCATCGAGTGCTTGACGCCATTCATTGAATTTCATTGTCGGAAATTCAATGCCTGGAAATACACAACGTAGTACATAATTAAATTCAATTGTTAATTAAAGTAATTGCCCAAATTATAGCAAATTTTAATCATCCTAATTCAATATCCTGGCAAGTTTGACTATAAAAGAGACATCAATTTGTAGTTATCTTACGCACGCAATACAAAATGTTGGGCATTTATTTTGAAAGGACTATTCACGGAGCCATCACATCGCCAATGTTATACACCAGTAAGATTTGCATAGTGGTCACACCACGTGGTCCATGACATCATTTTTAGCTAGGAACGCAATAAAATATTCAGTCAAAACATAGTTTAAACAACCCTATACATATTATTCCTTGACCGAGACATTCTCGAGCCTAGAATGAGTTCTATCTATGTAACTTAATATTTTGAGTAAAATGTCACAAGATCTGAACGCAATTAATAAATAAGACGAGACTATTTCAGACTAAAAACAACTTTACTTTGGTGATTTAAGGGGGTCCTCCCTTTGGTCCCCTTGGATCACTTATGAGAAAAATGTCACAGTTTTCGCCTGATGCCGACTTTGTTCCTGTAAAAAACCAAGTCTTATTTAATAGCAAATATGGTATCAAAGACCACAAGGATGCTCCAGATTGATCTTATGTTTTGAAATCCTAATTTTTCAATAATATTCTTAATAACAGATCAGTTTAATAATAAGTAATGGCTTAAAAATGGTATATAAATAATGTGCTATTTTCAGGTGCTTCGGGTGGGGGGGGGCTTTGCCCTGGACCTATCAGGGTCCCTGTGGCATCCCCTGGACCCCTAATTATTTTTTACGCCACTAACCGAAAATCCTTGATGCGCCCATGTTTCTTGTGTTCTTGTCCGAATATGACCTCTCATACCACGTAGTATATTCACAACGAGTATACCACTACTTTCAAGATATATTGTACAGCTGTAATTCGAGATAATACGTACATTTATATGTCTTCTAGAATTAAGCGGCTATGGAAACTTAAGTAATTCCCCCGATATATCAAACTACGCTAAAATTTCCTGTGGTATAGGAAAATAGCGAAGTAGCAGATAATCAGTGACTGAGTGAACATTGAGTGTTTATTATGTCTGTGTTCTATACCATTAGTTGTTGTTCGTCCATCCGGCTAGACCCATCATCAGAACATCCGGCTAGTCTCCTCATCAAAACACTAGCTGTTGGTCCACCCGGCTAGTCCTATCCTCAGAACACTAGTTGTTGGTCCATCTGGCTTGCCCCATCATCAGAACACTAGTTGTTTGTCCATCCGGCTTGCCCCATTATCAGAACACTAGTTGTTGGTCCACCAGGCTGGTCCCCTCATCAAAACACTAGTTGTTGGTCCATCCGACTAGTCCCATTATCAGAACACTAGTTGTTGGTCCACCCGGCCAGTCCTATCCATAGAACACTAGTTGTTGGTCCATCCGGCTTGCCCCATTATCAGAACACTAGTTGTTGGTCCATCTGGCTAGCCATATCCTCAGAACACTAGTTGTTGGTCCATCCGGCTTGCCCAATTATCAGAACACTAGTTGTTGGTCCATCCGGCTTGCCTAATTATCAGAACACTAGTTGTTGGTCCATCCGGCTCGTTCCCTCATCAAAACACTAGTTGTTGGTCCATCCGGCTTGCCCCATTATCAGAACACTAGTTGTTGGTCCATCCGGCTAGTCCCCTTATCAGAACACTAGTTGTTGTTCCATCCGGCTAGTCCCCGCATCAAAACACTAGTTGTTGTTCCATCAGGTTAGTCCCGTCATCACATCACTAGTTGTTGGTCCATCCGGCTAGTCCCCTCATCAAAACACTAGTTGTTGTTCCATCCGGTTAGTCCCCTCATCAAAACACTAGTTGTCGTCCATCCGGCTAGTCGCCTCATCAGAACACTAGTTTTTGTTCCATCCGGCTAGTCCCGTCATCAAAACACTAGTCGCTGTTCCATCCGGCTAGTCGCCTCATCAGAACACTAGTTGTTGTTCCATCCGGCTAGTCCCGTCATCAAAACACTAGTTGTTGTTCCATCCGGCTAGTTCCCTCATCAAAACACTAGTTGTTTGTCCATCCAGCTAGTCTCCTCATCAAAACACTAGTTGTTGTTCCATCCGGCTAGTCCCGTCATCAAAACACTAGTTGTTTGTCCATCCAGCTAGTCTCCTCATCAAAACACTAGTTGTTGTTCCATCCGGCTAGTCCCGTCATCAAAACACTAGTTGTTGTTCCATCCGGCTAGTCCCGTCATCAAAACACTAGTTGTTTGTCCATCCAGCTAGTCTCCTCATCAAAACACTAGTTGTTGTTCCATCCGGCTAGTCCCCTCATCAGAACACTAGTTGTTGTTCTATCCGGCTAGTTCCCTCATCAAAACACTAGTTGTTGTTCCATCCGGCTAGTCCCGTCATCACAACACTAGTTGTTGGTCCATCCGACTAGTCTCCTCATCAAAACACTAGTTGTTGTTCCATCCGGCTAGTCTCCTCATCAAAACACTAGTTGTTGTTCCATCCGGCTAGTCCCGTCATCACAACACTAGTTGTTGGTCCATCCGGCTAATCTCCTCATCAAAACACTAGTTGTTGTTCCATCCGGCTAGTCTCCTCATCAAAACACTAGTTGTTGTTCCATTCGGCTAGTCCCGTCATCACAACACTAGTTGTTGGTCCATCCGGCTAGTCTCCTCATCACAACACTAGTTGTTGGTCCATCCGGCTAGTCTCCTCATCAAAACACTAGTTGTTGTTCCATCCGGCTAGTTCCCTCATCAAAACACTAGTTGTTGGTCCATCCGGCTAGTTCCCTCATCAAAACACTAGTTGTTGTTCCATCCGGCTAGTTCCCTCATCAAAACACTAGTTGTTGTTCTATCCGGCTAGTTCCCTCATCAAAACACTAGTTGTTGGTCCATCCGACTAGTCCTCTCATCAAAACACTAGTTGTTGGTCCATCCGACTTGTCTCCTCATCAAAACACTAGTTGTTGGTCCATCCGGCTAGTCTCCTCATCAAAACACTAGTTGTTGGTCCATCCGGCTAGTCTCCTCATCAAAACACAAGTTGTTGTTCCATCCGGCTAGTTCCCTCATCAAAACACTAGTTGTTGTTCCATCCGGCTAGTTCCCTCATCAAAACACTAGTTGTTGGTCCATCCGGCTAGTTCCCTCATCAAAACACTATTTATTGGTCCGCCCGTCTAGTCCCATCATCAAAACACTAGTTGTTGTTCCATCCGGCTAGTCTCCTCATCAAAACACTAGTTGTTGTTCCATCCGGCTAGTCCCCTCATCAAAACACTATTTATTGGTCCGCCCGTCTAGTCCCATCATCAAAACACTAGTTGTTGGTCCATCCGGCTAGTCTCCTCATCAAAACACTAGTTGTTGTTCCATCCGGCTAGTCCCCTCATCAGAACACTAGTTGTTGTTCCATCCGGCTAGTCCCGTCATCAAAACACTAGTTGTTGTTCCATCCGGCTAGTTCCCTCATCAGAACACTAGTTGTTGTTCCATCCGGCTAGTCCCGTCATCAAAACACTAGATGTTTGTCCATCCAGCTAGTCTCCTCATCAAAATACTCCGGCTAGTCCCGTCACCAAAACACTAGTTGTTGGTCCATCCGGCTAGTTCCCTCATCAAAACACTAGTTGTTGGTCCATCCGACTAGTCCTCTCATCAAAACACTATTTATTGGTCCGCCCGTCTAGTCCCATCATCAAAACACTAGACTATCACCAGAACGGTCTGAGTTTAACAACTCGATTGCATAAGTCGGGATAACAAGTCAGTACTATTATTTTCAACAACTTTCAATCACAATTAAAAAATGAATATTTTTCCACAGGTAACTGGAAACATTTCCATCTTCAAAGGTTACCATGGTCTGCTGCCAAGGTTACAGAAGAAACTTACATACTCGACGCGACAATCGAATCCGTGCGTGAATTGTTGCAAGCCGAATGGTATGGTCGGTCATTTATCCTGCATGGAAGACTACAGAAAACTGGACCAAAAGTATCCTAAGACTAACGAAATTACAGATTTTTGCACAAATGTTACTTGTCCATGTCAAGTTTCCATATATATTGTGTGCAATCTGATACAAGTTCAAGTCTGCTTAGAATTAATTTGTTTGATGTAAAAACTCCCATAATTTCATTGCCTGATCAAGCATCTGTAATAGCCAGAAGATACATAGAATGCACCATCATTAAATGTGATGTTACTTGTCAAAGGCGTAGAATAACACTCTGGAGAATACTATAATTAGTTATGAGTTAATGCGCTTGCTTCGGAACTCGAATTAGGTGTATAACACAAATTCTCTAGAGCTCTAGGAAAAACTAGAAAAATCCCTAAGGAAATTAATTCTACAGCAGTCTTTGTGTAGGTGAGTTCTAATTATTTGCTGTCCTTCGTCCGTTGGTTTTCTATTGGCTTCTTATCTCTCGCTACGAAAGTCGATTTGATAAACTAGAAATAAATCGGGGATAACAGTAGTTGCATGAGAATTTCTGTGTGTGAGGAAACGCGATTACGCGAGTTGGTAAGAAAATATTTTAAGAGTTTTCTATAGGCCTACATCGATTTGCTACGGGAATAATTTGGAAAATAAGGCTTACAAATTTACTGAGGAGGTTTATACTAATATATTGTAGGAGTTATAACACATTGAAGGTAAACATATTTATATATTCTCTTCTCTCTATGTCTATTTATATAGACATATCCACTTGGAATATTATATTTAAAGTTCTATTAAGTCAATGGCATATTATCGATCGCTTGGTATTCTTTTTTGTGGATTGTATTGCAGCTTATTTTGCTTTTTATGACTACCAGTATAATTATCAGATTAACGGGATATCGTATGTAGTATCATGATGTGCTTAAATGTATAGTTTACGTATACCGTATATTTGTGTATATCTTGACATGGGCTAAACACAAAACGCTTTTTGTTAAGTATGGTCACTGTTTCAAAAAGCTGTTAAGAGAGTCTATCTGTCAACAAAGACCACGTTTTTGGTGTTTCTTCAAACACAGGGAAATTAAAACTCAGTAACCTCCGAAACTTACTTCATATATCATCAAGTTCCACGTATATTTTAAATAACCCTTTTTGTTTTTGAGGACGTTATGTGCATAAGGCATATTATCACCGACATTAGGAAAATCTTGATACAACAATCCTCGCCCAGGTCCACTCAAAGCGTATTATATAAACGTGGCACTCATGCAACAAATCTGAGACAAACTTATAGTTTCTGCTCAATAGCTTAAAAAATTGTACTCTCTGTGAAACATGTTGCTGACCTATTACATTACTGTTGCTCGGGGTAGAAAAAGGACCGGAAAGGTTTAATTTCAAGGTAAATAAGAAATATTAGTTTTCCCTCAATAATGAGCTATTTGAAGGAAGCTTGCTGGCGTGAAGCGAGTAATTGGGATCGAAAGTGGGACCAATGTTTGTGCCATTACAACAAATATAAAACCTGTTTCTGTCGAATTCATTCAGTAAAGATTGAGATAATGTGATGGTATTATATACAAATGTGCTAACCTCGTAAAATAAAGTCATGCAGGGCACATGCATTACTTACGTTGTGAGTTTACATACATGTATGCAAATGTCACTGACAGAAAATACGTGTAAATCTTCAACCCGAAATGATGTCATATTTACAGTGTATATATAATCAAGGATTATATGTAATTCTAAGAAAACATATTGATTACGCGTACAACATATACAGTTATGAACTATAATCCCTATTTAATGAATTCACTAACTCTCCCAAACAAATATTATTACACATACTACTGGAGGGAATTTCAGAAACATGTTTACTTAAAGTGATATTCCGGGATATTATTATTTTTGATATGTTGCAAAGACCCCTACATTATCATCAAATTCAATGTTTATTTCCCTCCATTCACACCCTAATTAGCTAGGATCATTAATTTCTCTCTGACTTGGAGAGCCGCCATGTTTTACCCAGGTTACGTTGCAACACTACGTCACTGCTCCAGAGGAACGTTGTAAATGCTTGGATACAACTATAAGGAGTAATAGAGTTATCATTTTACATTATTTGGCAATAAAAATGCCCCAGTGTAATTTTACAAAATACTGTAAGACTATACATGAAAAGGGACTTAGTACATTTGCAATACTAGACCCATTTAAAAATAAACAGCCGTAAGAAAGATGGATCCATAATCTAGGTACTGAAACCCTGATCATTTAAAACTTATGTGTACACTTAATTATTTTTTGTCGAAAAGATTGAAAAAGCTATTTTTGAGAATGCAAAGAGGCAATTAGTTAAACATATTATCTGTTGCTCTTCCCGCAATTCTTTTGTACCTCAGAAATGGAATATAGGCAGTTTCTAGAACAACCCCTGTTAAGAAATTTAAACTGAATTGTTAATGTTGCGTAATACAGCTGATACCTTGCAGCATATATTTTAGGTCTCGATATTAAGGCAATTCTTCAGAAGTCTATTCTATTAATTTTTAAGAATGATATTGGAATTTGACTGTTGAAACCTAAAAAGCATTATTTATTTGTGTTTCAAAATCAGAATCAAGCTTTACTTATCGTATTATCTTGGTTGTTGTTGTTATGTTTTGCACTTATATGTTTTTAATGTGTAATTTACAGGTCATGTAGTATGAACCATAATTGGAAATAAACTGTATTCAATTCTCTTCTACCTTGCAAATAATCATAAACATAATATGAGTACCTTCAAGGCAACATTTACATTCTATGAGTGTCAGCATGGCAGTGTTTGCTTAGAATGAGAAGGTCGTAAGTGCCACTTACGACCTTATAAGACTAATGCATAATTAAAATCTTCATCATTAGGCGCTTCTTATGAGATATTGTCATGAAAATCTGAACTTATCATGTCGACCAAACTGACGATGTTTTACGATAAGTAAAGAGGGATTGTCAGACAGTTTTTCTTGTTTTCTCAAAAGATTGATTTTGTAGTTACGACCTTCTCATTCTAAGCCATGACATGTGCACCAAAACAAACGGTCTGATCCATCATTTTCTTCAATAAGTTCATTCAGGACATTAAGAGCAATTAATTCTAGTTCTTCCTCATTATATTCTGCTTCCCAGTGATATCCAACTGCTTCCAGATAAATCCTCATTGTCGTCTAATGATCGGAAGGCATTATTTTAAAATCAAATTGATACAAAATTACTAAATACATGAATATAAAGTATGCAAGACACCTTGGTCGCACGCACAGAACTTGATCATATTGACTCATAGATCTGTAAATTAATGTTAATGGTAGCCTTTAAACCATATGATTTAAATATTAGACCGAACCTTTCATTGAGTCATTGAGAGGAGCATCTTGGTCTAATATAATAACACAGCACTTGATCCCAAACATGACATTAGAACGCGAACAAGAGCAAATCTAAAACAGCACATTCATTTCATGCTTATCCGTGGTTTACGGTGGAATAACGGTGGATTATTCCCTGATAACTTCATTCACAGTCGATAATTTCACTTGAACGGACTACTTTTTTAAATAAATTTCCCCGGCACCAAAAATAAAAAAATAAGCATTTTCACAATAACTGAACAGTATCTGTACATAAACAAAACATTTGAGGTATACAGTGACTCATTTCCATATTTTAAGCTATTTGAATCCTGAAATAAATAGAATATTAGTATTTTACGATGTGTGATCATTTGATAATTCACCTCGTGAGCAGCTGACTTATATTTTCACTTGTGGCGTCGTGAAAATATTACGCCAGCTGCTCACTCGGTGAATATCGTACGATCATACACGGTAAAATACAAATATCCTCTATTTCATACGGTTTGTGAAACTATTGGCTTAATCAGATAAAATGGACCATAAATACGACAAACTTGTTTGAATAATAGAACAACAAATATATATTGTACTTAAATTTCAGCTCCCAGAAGAGTTTTACAATAATAGACAAGGTCTGGAACAAATGGAGCTTCGTGAAATGCCAATAATGAGAAACTAATAAAAACATTACTTCAATAGTGCTGCCGCTCATGCTGAGTTTTGAAATTGTGTGCCGACTGTCAGTGACGTTGTTTCTGTCATTCACGTAGTTATACTCTTAGATAAATACAGAAAATTGGAAAATTCAACACGGGTTGTTTTGAAGTATGCCTGTATCAAAAAGACTATTGTATCAAAGACTTGGAATAATTAAAGTGTTTTCTTTTAGAACCAGAAAGATGTTCGAAAAATGTTCAAAAAGAAAGATGTCATTCGTACGCTGTTCCTTTTTCTAGTGATACTGGTGATTGTCGTAACACTTTCACAAATTTTAGTTGTTCATAAACGCAACCATCATAAAACCAAACCTCGTGATTCTAAACGTTTGCAAACAGCACAAGCCATGGTGATCCGCTTGGAAAAGAATATGGAAGCTATGATGAAAAAGAATTTTTTACCAACGGGCAAACACCGTAATTACTTACTGGCATCGATATATTCACAACGTATTCGACAGAAATTAACTGAATTATCACATCGGACACATGGGACTATAAAACATGAGCGACTTTCAGAGGATTCGTTTGCTGCATTTAGAGAGAGAAAATTGCGATTTCATGACATCGCTGACAACGATATTGTAACACATGAGGCACATTCACGCCATAAATTGCAACAGTTTATTGAGGACAGTGCTAGCAAATTCTCTGATGCTGTCATATTACCGTGTGATGATAAAAATAGTACTGATCATGGAATTATAAATAATGGTGGAATAAAACAAACACAAAGAGCTGCTGGAACAAACATATTGACAAACGGAGGTCGATTTATTTCTGGCAATCGACAATCGTTTAATGTTCCACAATGCCAGGAATCACCAGACAGTCTGGGTGAGCATGTCATAATTTGATTTCTGTTTCCGACGTTTTGTATCGTTTATTTATGTAAAATAGGCAGTTATGCTGGTATTATTCAAGTATATTTGTATACAGTATGACTATAGAATGTTTTACTGTTCTGGTTTGACTATATCGCTGGCTTAGAATAAGAAGGTCGTACCTACTACTTACGACCTTATAAGACTGATTTATATTTGAAATTTGCACCAAAATGCGCTTCTTATGAGCCTATTTTCATTAAAATATGAACTTGTTATGTGGACCAAAATGAAGTTGTAAAAACTTGTTTTTCTATAAATGAAGTGTAAATTTCAGACAGTTTTTTCTTCATTTCTCAAAATATCTATTTTGTACTTTCGACCTTCTCATTCTAAGGCAGGGATATGTTTAGCAACAATGTAATTCAGACATACACTATAACTTACCCAAGTACGCGTGTGTCCAGAGTGTTCATGGTGCATCTGGCTGCAGGCAAGTCCACTTAGCTCAGTCGACAGGGCTCGAGACTTCTGATATCGACGTTGCGGGCTCGAGTCAATTATATGACTAACTAACTTTACTAAGACTCTTCCTGGTGGGACTTTAAATCTACGTCACGTATATAATGCTATACATCGGGCACATAAAATAACCAAGAATGCTTCATTACCTGGCGGGTATTCTGTATTATGCACGACGACCAATATTTCATGTCACAAATTGCAGACGGGTTTTTGTAGTTCTTACATGTTTAACCTGGGCTGTGCTACCCTATTATACCTTCCCTTTATCATTATATGCCATTCTAACATGTAGTCGCATTTGTACTACAAACTGACACGTGGCAGAGACTTTTTTGGTTAACCTTACCATACCTTATTCAAATTTACAATTTAATAACAAGACACATATTAAGGCTACGGGTAATGAAGATGAAGTAATATCCATGGATAAGACACGTGAACTGGCATCTGTCTCATCGTATGTTGTATATTAGTATATTATATATTGATATCTAAGCCAATCTAAGCTGACAGGCTACACACTTTACAAGGTCCCGGAAGGAGATGATCTTATTATTGAATGTTTATTTGACTTGTATATTTGATGAATGAGTAGAATGCACGTTATTTTTGTAATTATGTTTCCGGCAATATAATTGTATTACATGTAGTAAACTAGTATCTATCCTATCCATTCTTCTTTAGTTACATAGTAAATGATACATAGTCAGTACATGGCGCTGGCTTAGAATGAGAAGGTCGTAAGTGGCACTTACGACTGTATAAGACTAATATCATGGTGCGCTTCTTATTAGCCTATTTACATGAAAGTCCGAACTTGTCATGTTGACCAAACTGAAGTTTAAAAAGCTTGTTTAACCATAAGAAAAGATTGATTGTCAGACAGTTTTTCTTGTTTTCTCAAAATATTATTTTGTTGTTACGACCTTCTCATTCTAAGCCAGCGATGTACGTATAAGTCTATGATGTATGAAATGCAAGATGTATATTTTGCCTAAGATCACATATGAAGCACACGTTATATCTTCCCAAACGATAGGAGTTGCATATAATCTCCGGGACATGTGTGGTACACAGTATATCTCCACTTATATGACCACATATCGATGGCTTAGAATGAGAAGGTCGTAACTACTACTTATGACCTTATTAAACTCATCGGAACTTGTCATGTTGACAAAAATGAAGCTATAAAAACTTGTTTCACCATAAGTAAAGAGTAAATTGCAGACAGATTTTTCTTGTTTTCTCAATATATCGATTTTGTACTTACGACCTTCTCATTCTAAGCCAGCGATATATGCACCTTAATTATTGTATAGTCTCAATGCACCTTAATCTGATTCCATTGTTTTGGATTTTTCTTTAAAGGCTATATAAAACCTGTTATATATATTTATGAATATCTGATAAATGTCAATAATTTTGAAAAATCTCAACAAGCTAGTTTTTAAGATATTCTTAGATTTATAAGAAATTCGTCCATTGCATGTGAAAGAAACAAAAGTAAAACATAGTAGTTTGCACAAATCACGATAAAAAAGTGCAATAAATGATACAAATCAAACTTTGATAATTGCAATAAACATACATAAACGATGCAATAAAGGATAAAGTGATATCAGCGCATATTCAGCTCTTTTTTTGGACTCAATCTCGATAAAAACACAATTTGAAGACATTTTGAAACGTACAAATTATATATGAATGTTATATCTACTATAATATGCTCAGTACATCTAGAAACGCAACGTTTCCATCCTGAATTTTTTCTTACTTCCATTGTTCATACATTTTTTAATTTTATGTAATAATATTGTACAATCGTGTAAAAACTTGGCTATTGTCCAAATTTTATCGATCGTGTTACGTAACCCCCGTGCGTCAAGAAAATCACAAAGCGCACGAATTTCACGTGCACTATTTACGCATTATGATTTTTTGTGTTAATTGCTTCGAATCCTTTGTAAGGTTTGCCAATAGAAAGAAATTCAGAAAAAAAGGTTCTAGGCTTCGGAATAAAAATGCCACGATAGTCCGAACATGGGCGAAATCAGGCGATTCGGATGCCTATGACGGGGGCGTCAAATGAGAGGTTTCACTTCAGCAAAATTATCATGAACCGGCAATATTTCATCTGGAGACATTCTAGTAGCACTTTGGCACCGTTTACAACTACACTTGTCCAGGTCATCGATGTTAAACAATTTTCCGATAGGACCAGTAACTCCACATGTACCATATCTTAGCAATGTTCACAACTGATTCATATACTTCTAAACAACTTGTTGGACGTCAAGAATATGTAATCAATCAATAATTAATCAATATTTAAATTGTTCACTTAGAACAACGATTCTCAAAAAATAGGATTTTACCAATTTGTGTGTCGTCACTTTTTAGCCGCACTATACACGCCAGCACTGTCCAATCACACCGATTGCCTTTTATGAAACAATGTTGCAAGTGTATCGTTCATGGAATTAAATATCATCAGGTAAATACACTTTGGTTGTCAACCATAAAAAGTTTGAAAAAGTGTTGACAATAACCCCAGTGTTGCGATTCTAGATGTACTCAGTATATGTACAATTAATGAACTGAATCGTATAGAATCACGATGTAAATTATGTTTAAAAGTGGCCGATGTACATTTTTCTCCAAAAAAGTCAAACGATTTTCAATGATTTTAAATAATATGAGCAAACATTACGGAATCGAGTATATGCGAACGAAAGCATAGTTAATCGTGATAATAAATATGTACAAGTTACAATTTTGCTTTGTGTATATGCTAAGTACTTCGAATTTTTCTACCAACATTATAGCGTTTTTTCTTCAATAATCGAACTCCAACGACAACATCCGGTATATACATACAGTCGTTTATACGAGAGACAGCGAGAGATCTATAGAAGTTAATTTATTATTCAAAATAATAGTAATAAATATTTCTTTGACTAAAAGCTTGAGTAGAATGTTTCAGAAATATATAGTTACACGATTTTCAACTATTTACCACGTATTAATTCAAATTAACTATATGCTTGTTTTAGAATAAATATGTTTCTCCTAATTACACTAAGCCATGTTTTGAAGCCAAAATGAAAGAAAAAGTATTTGCTCCAGTTGGGTTTGTCCACGATCTATAGGAAAATTGCCAATTTACCGTAATATTTCAACCCTTACCATAGATGAAATACGTACATTCTTAATATACAACATGTTTAGTAAATACTAGAATTCAATAGGACATGCCTCGCGGTGGTAATTTTTATCCGAAACCCTAAAGCCGTGCAATTTCTTATTTCTATTTCAGAAGGATCCCTACGTGTTACTCAGACTATTGCTCAATATGATAATGCATTGGATGAAGCATTTTCGGATATTAAACACGGTGGAACTTGGAAACCAACAACATGCGTGGCTAGACATCGTACGGCTATTATCCTTCCATTTAGAAACCGTGAAAATCACCTGAGGATATTGCTATATAACCTTATACCAGTTTTGAAAAGACAGTTAATAGAATTTAAGATCTTCGTGGTTGAACAGGTAGGCAGTTTATTTTTAAAATTATTGTCTTGTGTGATTCGATAAGCAGGGAAGTTATACATGTACATCTCAATTTTTTGTAGTCGCAGGACTGTGTCACAATACTAGTTCTGTAGGGTTATATGACCATCTACGAATTTTAATGGGTTCGAACTAAATTACAAAATTAATATTTTTGTAAAAAAAACCCCAAAGAAGTGGGGAGCAGTGGCCTAAAGGCAACTCGACATTCCTGGGTATTGGCTCTGTGTCTCGACTTTGGTTGCACAGGCGTCGCGTCACAAGTTTACAATTCATAGCTTACAATTCACAATTTTACTTTTACGGCGTTTTTATTTCTTGTAATTGCTTCTGTTTTTAATCCCTAGCGAAACCGGATTTTCTTAGGTAGCCCAAATGACCAGGACAAATTAAATGTCCAATGGTGACAGAACGGCTAAGCTGCCAAACAGGTCCTCTAAAACTGGTGGCTTAACCCTGTTATCTTATTAAAAAGATAAGCTACATTAATATATGATTCTCCTCTTTGTAACTTCTGTAAAAACGTTGAAACAATTGACCACTTTCTGTTTAGATGCTCATACATCAACCCAGTATGGAATACTATAAACCAAATCTTCCGAAAACTTGGATTCTGTAAATATGTAAATACTCTGGAATATATGATCTTCGGATATAAAATTGAAATGAAGGGTTATGAAGATATCAATATTATACTAAGCCATCTTGGCTACAGTATATATAAATGCTACATGATAAGCGATAGAAGAAACAAAGATATGAATGTACTAAAAATTATTCTCCACGACTTTTTGATATTAGAAACTTATTACAATAAATTAAACAAAAGGCATGTTCTCCTTAACAGATTCATCAAGTACCTTAAAGAAGCACAACTACGTATGTGATCAACCACATAAAACCAAGTATATTAGTTTCCTCGAGTTGAAAAAAAAATTATTAGACTATGTTGATATTTTAATAAATGTATTGTAATTTATTGACATACCTTTGTTCTATGTTTTTGTAAATATTGTTTATTTTATTGAATAAACGGACCACATTATATGGTTCAAAAAGAAAAAAAAAAGAAAAAAAAGATAAGCTACATTTTTCTATACACTCTTAACGGATGAAAGAAAAATATAGCGCTCCACATCGTACTTTGATGTGTATAAAAATGACGAATAAGCTGTATGATTTTCCACAAATTATTGTTATTGAGTTTAGTTTACAAACATCAAACACGATACCGATGAAATATAGCTCGATTCAGCGTATTGTTCTACACGTATCGATTTTTAGTTCGAAAGAAACTTTAGAACCGAACAAATATTGTGAAGCTCTTTTCCTTCTTTTTGGATATTATTTTGTCAGACTACTATTTACGACTTACATTTTCAGCATTCCCAAGGGAGAAAATTACGCCAATTTGACTGTCTGTCTCAGTACTGACTAATTCATGCGTTTTGTATTTTTTTGACGCACGGGGCTTACGTAACCCGGTCGATAAAATTTGGACAATATAATCAAGTTTCTACGCGATTATACAATGTTATAACACAAACTTGTAAAAAATGTATGAACAATGGAATAAAGAAAAAAAAACAAGGATGAAAACGGTGCTTTTCTAGATGTACAGAACATAGATTGTTTTATCGAGTAAGTCTTTAAACTATCGTGTGATTCCGTATTCACCGTTATTAACTGTTTACGGGTGTTTATTAAAACGACACCGGAGTTTCCAAAATTACTAAAAAATGTTCGTCAGCTAATGGTAGACGGATTTCCTGAAGTCTACTGGGAGCTTTACGCGACTGAAGTATATCATTATAGATTAGAGAAACCACCATAAGTACGTCATTATCACAATTGATCCAATCGTAACAACTCGGTCATTTCCGTAACTGAAAAAAAAACGTTTTCGTAAGACCTGCCGTCCACTTGGACCCCGAAGGGTTCCCAAAGCTGAAATTCACCTCATCTGGAAGGATCGAGATGGTTCGGCATGTCTTCGGTGTGTTCTGGAACCCTTCCACATCATTCCGCAACGCTTCGGGAAGCATTCGGGGCCAAACAATCTTCGGCATCAAAGTTTTAAAAATTTTAAAATTTGGACGCCGAAGGTCTTGTTCGGAAGTGCTTCGGGAGAGCTTCTGTGTAATCGAGAAACCATCGGCAACCGTTCGGTGTGTTCGGGAACCCATCGGCATCCACTCCGCATCATCGGGTCGCCTTCTGCAAGGCTTCGTAATCATTTCGCTATCCCGAACGGTTCCCGAAGGAAAGCCGAATCGAAGCCGAAAGCTCATCGGCAACGCCGAAGCGATGAGTTCTACTCACGGAAGCTATACCGATAATGTTAAGAACACATGCCGAACAGTTGATCGCCGAAGGGATGCCGATTCGTCGCCGTATATCCCGATTGACAGCGGAAGCGATGCCGTCAGGTTGCCGACAAGTTGAGATAGTAGTTCGGCATCGCATATATACATCGGTAACCTTTCGGCAATCTATCGGCATCCATTCGTAAACCCTTCCGCATTCTCCGCAACGTTACCGCGTCCTTTCCGCACGATCGGGAAACATTCGGGACTAACTCCTGAACTGTCGGCATGTACACAGGAAAAATTTCTGCGTACGCCTGGCGTACGCTTAGGTCTGGCGTACGCATATCGTACGCGGATCGTACGCTTTTCGTATGCCTTTTTTGTCGTATGAACCGCGTACGCCAAAAAAGCGTACGCCAAGCGTACGATTTTTGACGTACGTCTAAAGTTGGCGTACGAATTTCATACGCCAAAACTGTCGTACGAAAAACGTACGATCCGCGTATGGATTTCGTACGTCAGAATGAAGCGTACGCTAGACGTACGCACTTATATGTGGAAATGGCGTACGTTTTTCGTACGCTTTTTTGAAGAATGAACCAGGTCGTAAGTTGTCATGCGGGACCATTTCCAATATCAAATCTTTTATTTATTTAGTATCATAATAATCAGTATATACCTTTGTCTCATATTTCCGTGCCGTCCCATGAAATCCGTGCTTGACTTTATACGCACCTAGCAAGCTTCGCGAGTACCGCGCGTGTCCGAATTCTTGTCAACTTTCAACAGCGTTATTTTCTCAACGTCATAAATAAAAAAATCCGAAGAAATGCGAAGAAAACAGGTAATAAAATGCTTTTGTTTCAACCATATACAACAAATTTAATGAAATTTACCTATTAAATGTCCGTTTTCATAGCAATTTCCGTAAATTCATCCAAAATAATCCCCGCGACAGCAGTTCGTATCAACAAGGAAGCCATTTTGTGTGACGTATCATAGCTAGTGACCTTAACATTGGTATAGAGGGGTGCAATACGGGGAGCGAATATACCGAATGAACGTTTCGCATTGTGCGACGTTCGTCATTAGCGACGCACCTGGTCCGTTCTAATTAAGAAAACAGCTGACGTATTTGTTAAATTTGTTTTGCGCTTATAGACAAGCATTAAAAACGGAAACAATTGATTATTTCATACAAATTCATGATTTATATTCGTGTACAGATTAATATTTTATGTAAATTACCTGTCTAGACCTAGATCTACGATGATTTTTAAAAGTTGTCATTTTTTACTTGCAGGCCCATCCAAAGCAATTAGATCACAAAAAGAAAAAGTATGCACCTGAGGCACTGTTTAAAGCATATGAACTCGTGAAGAAAAGGGGCCTTCCCGTGAAAACAGTGGCATTGAAATACAATGTTCCCGTTCAAACACTTCGTGACAGGGTAAAAGGGTATGTTAACCCATTAACATTTAAATCTGGACCAGAGTGCGTGTTTACCTACCAACAGGAGTTAAGCTTAGTGCAGCATATCGAAACTATGGCACAGTTAGGATATGGCTATTCTAACGTTCAAGTAAAACATTTAGCTGCTGATCTGGCCCATAGCCTCGGCAAACGCCCGGCAAACAACACGATGAGCAACAATTGGCTTTATGGTTTTCTTAAACGTTGGCACACCAGATTGTCCAGCATCAAACCACAGGCACTAGACAGTAATAGAGCCAAGTGCACAACACCAGCCACCATTAAATCCTATTTTGAAAATTTGCAGGACATTTTTGACAAATATGGATTTCATACGAAGCCTCACTTGATATTTAATGTGGACGAGACTGGTCTGCAGCCAACTCACAGACCAGCAAATGTCATTGCCCCAGCTGGTTCTAAGCCTCAAGCAATAACTTCTCCACGGTCTACCACAACGACGTTGATTGCATGTGGAAACGCTATTGGTAATTCTATCCCACCTTTCTATGTGTTTAAGGGGAAACGTTTCAACCCGGACCTATTGAAAGGATCTTCACCCGGAACCATGGGAGTAATGAGTGAAAGTGGGTGGTCTAACAGCAGTATATTTAAGCAGTATCTAGAGGACCATTTCCTTAAACATGTCCGACCAGCAGTCAGTAGCACTGAGCCATTATTGTTGATAAGCGATGGCCATTTGTCACATGTTACGAAGTCATTAATAGAATGGGCTAAACAGCAAAATATCATATTATTCATTTTACCTGCCCACACGTCACACATTCTCCAACCGCTAGATGTTGCCGTTTTTGGCCCCTTTAAATCGTTTTATTACAGTGAATGTGGCCAGTTTATGCGTTCGAATATCGGAACCATAGTGTCAAAATATGACATGTGCGGTATAGCCTGTAAATCATATTTGAAGGCAATGAGTCCGTCAAATCTTACCAATGGATTTAAGAAATCGGGAATATTTCCACTATGTCAAGATGCAGTACCTAATTGGAAGTTATTTCCTAGTGAGAGTTTCAACGATCCGAAACCTGTTGAAAAAATAACCCTAATTAAGCAAGACAAGTTATCCGTTGATGAATATCTCATGTCCAAGGCGGAGAAAAAGCAAGTTGACCAACCTGTGCTAATAAGATCCAACACTCAGAATACTAAATCTAATCCTAAACCGAAACCCGGTGGTATGGCAATCACGGAGGGCTTATTTGAGGAGCAACTGTCAACATACGAGGCCAGTAAGGAAGTGACACTTTCGAAAGTAACGCCTACCCGTACCATTACTAGCCCACAACCGTCTACTAGTGGTATTGTGTCTCACAACAAAGTTATTCCTTGTCCATCAATAGACAGTGACACAGATGAAGAGGATGGTGACGTATGCTGTATCTGTAACAGACCTTATCCTCCAACACGGAATGATTACATTAAAATTGTCAACTGGGCACAATGTGACAAGTGTGCACACTGGGTACATTTAGCCTTTTGTAGTGAAATACGTGTTGTCAGACGAAACACCTCATTTCTCTGTCCGCATTGCCAATAAAAACGAACATAGTAGGTCTACATTGGTAAATTAGACAGTTGATACGGCACAGAAACATTGACATTGCATAGTCATGTATATGTATACGAGTTATTATTTCTTTAAAATATCAATTAACCTCTAAAATACATGGCTGTAGACCCGTAGTAAGTTGTGTGTATTAATTTTGTTATTTTCATGGAAAATATGTGCTAGTTTGTATCACTAATTGATAAAGTATTTAAATGTTGTAATTTTCATTTTATATTTATTTCTGTTAATTGTTTTGACATGATATTTTAAATATATATTTTTTTATCCTTATATGTGATTTAATAAAATTATAAGGACTCGTTAATAAGTACTTTTCCTATATTTTCGTAATATGTGTTGAACTCTCACTTTTCCCCACTTGGGGCCCCAATATATACAATCCTTACAGCGACACGGATTTCATGGGAAATCTTCCAACTGACACAGAGTAGTAACCTTGACATTAAAACAGGTGAGATTTTATGTTTCTTAACAAACAATTTCATTTTTTATGTTTTTATTAGTTATACTGATGTTTTGTTTTCCGAAAACTGCGCGGACTGGTTAAGAATTAGAACGCGTTACTGCGCATGCGCGGATTAAACTGTTAAGAGGCACGGAGATACGAGACAACAGGATAATAATTTGTAACAACTATTTAAAAATTGAAGGCCAGCTTGGCTATATAATAATGTTCAGAACTGCGAGGATAGCCCGGAACTGTTACCAGTACACCGGCAGTAGATTTCTAGTACCAAAAAGTTTAATGAAAGTTAGAGTCAAGAAAATTTAAGTGCTTTAATTTTGTTATTCTGTAAATTTTATTTTAACAATTTAGGCCCATGCAGTGTACATTGCCCATATTAAATGACAGTTACTGCATGTACACATAATGATTTGTAGAATCCATGTCCACTCAACCTTTATATAAGGTACAAATTACCTTGCCATGATTTTTCCCTTGTTTTAAACAGTGAACACTAAAGCTTTTAAAGTGTTTTATGTGACTTACATGATAATTAAAAAAATTATCTTCCGAAATTTTATCAACTGGCCGTACTTTTTTTATCCGGAAGGATATTCAGTACAAGAACAACAACAATTCAGTCAGCGTTCCTTGTTGCAGAAGATCGTGTAAAATGCGATGATACAACGTTTAGTCGAATGCATATGTTGGAGAATGATTGTGAAGAAGCAGTTAACTCAGCAGGTAACTATTTCCGACGTCAAAAACGAACCACAAAGGCGTCTGTTGTTGTCGATGTTTTGCCTTTTGGATTCGCACTCACGCCATTTCGTAACAGAGTCTTATTCATAATTTCCTTTTACAAATTGTATTGAACAGTTAAAATCGTGAATGAAATGTAATTATGACCGATTATCTTACTTATGCACCAATGAATCGAAATATCACTGGCCACTCAAAACCTGGGATTTGGAATTTTATCTTTCTGAATCTGAGTTCTCTGAAAGACTAATGCATGAATCTAAATCCTTCAGGGCTTAGGGTTTGTCCTTAAAGACTCCTTTATACCAAGGACATATTTCAACTAATCCTATGAATGCTTTGTTATGCACCAGGCTGTCCGTTGCATACATGACCCCCAACCCCGGGGGATTGGCAGTGGATAGCTGGAGAAACGGCCATGTTTTTACCTTCCAACTTCCCCGGCAGTGCAGCCATTGGGATTTTTTCGCCAAATCAATACCACAGGTACAATATTTAGCATTTAGTGGCCTGGGAAAATAACAGAGATTTAAACCATCAGCTGTTCCCTGTGTGAGGGTTTAGACAACCCAATAGTAAAAACCCTGGCCCATCCCAGGGGGTGGGGGCCATGGTAGGTTGACCTCTTTGACGATAATCATTCCATTTTAAAGTTGGTCGTCAGTATCAATAAAAGCTAAATTTAGTTATGGTATCCAGAACGGATGCAACTGACTCACTGGTACGTGAGCCTTTAGAAGGGTAAAATCCCCCTCCCCAGACACATACAGTCATAATTATAGTATCGATGATGAACCACAAAATAATCATCACATCTATATTTCCCTGCTATCATGGCCTGAATCTGAAGGCTTGTACTCACAGACTCATGACAGGGCGGGGATATTGGAAAGGTATTAGGTAAACACATGGGGCTGTTCCCAAATTAACCTGGATTCTCTTCTTCTTCGATATGATACATACCATCTATTTTTCTAACAGTTTGGTATGTTTCGGTATGATACAATATTCTCTAACAGCAGCTTAAATACTTCATGTCTTAAGTGACAATGAATTTGTAGTTTCTATAACAGCAATTTAGATGTTTCTATCAACTACTTTAAATGAATTTCGACAATATGAAGCATATTTTAATACAATTAAAATGAGTGATGCCCGGCGTATAGTAATTGTACCTTATGATCAGTAGGCTGTCAGATATTTTCGTTGTCTTAATATTATTTTGCTCATAAAAACGCTTATAAATACTGAAGTAACCGAACCATACTGGCAAAGGAGTGATTACCGGACACAATTGGCCTAAAATACGTCGTATGAACTTAAAAATCGACTTTTCCTCGAAAACATTTGTGTTGACACATACCTGTGTTCAAGGTCGTTGCTAAAAATAGATTACCGAAAAATGTGACGTCACGTGAACTACCAAATTCGGGGCCGAAACATGTGCACTTTTGCCGCCATTTTCAACGATGTACAGAAGTAATTACCGGACAGTCTGTTACGAATATTTCTCGATTAATATTTTGAAAAATATGGCCAGGAATGTTCAGAACAGTTTCCTTATTTCGCATGCATGCAAAAATATTCATGATTTACGATATAACAACACGTGACACACAATGTTTTCCTGATAGGGGGCGTTCTGAGACAGGCTAAAATCAATAATATACCGTACCGTGTTTATTGACCAAAATATCGAGAAGAATATTTTCAAACGACTTGAAAGTCTTCAAAATGTATGGACATGATATTAAAATGTTTAAATTTCCGATATCCGAGAACACATTTTATTAATTGCGGTAAAATTAGTGTTGGATTGAAATTTAAAAAAATTTAAAAAAATCTGCCGCCGAGGAGATTCGAACCCGTGCGTTCAAAGTGAAATTTGGAAAATATTTCCTACGTCGTTAACCACTCGGCCACGGTCTCAACATGAAATATTTAATTTAATAATTTGAGAATAGAAAAATATTGGCGCACGCGCTCTTTCGCGCATGCGCACACACAAATTATTTTCCCCGGCGCTGCTAATGTCAACATCGCAGCAGCGGACGATATTTTTGATAAATAAGTAATGCTTTGTTGATTTTGATAATTTTTTTCTACTAGAATCCTTTTAAACATGATTCTGAGTGTTATTATACAAAAATATACGATTTATTATACTAAACAAAACGAGGAGACCGTTTGTCCGGTAATTGCTAGCGGCCGGTCATCACTCCTTTGCCAGTACCGAAATTTAGAAGTATTTTACCGTGAACCGTGTGGGATTCAAGTCTGTGGTGTTTCGTGTATCGCGGTATGCTGTTACAGCCCTAGTACTGAGCTGTGAATTTTAACTAGCGTCCGATTGAAATCTTGCATGAAATGCATGGTTGATTACCTTGATAGAATGGATTCCCCTATTGATGGAGAATGCCCCCAGATCGTACCAGAATAGCTAAGCCATTACAATGTATCTGTTTATTGGTGGTTATTATTGCATGTATTTAAATCATTTATTTGTTTTCTTTACAGCCATTGTAACAGACAGTGGAACCACCAGAATAAATAGATTGGCTCTACCAGTACATAGTCAGAGAACTTATTGATCAACATGTATGTCTATTGTCTAATGAGTACTTTGGATGGCAATGGACATTTTGAATGGGTCAAATGCAGGTAAATTACTTCTTGATTGAATTTGTGTAAAGGAACATTTTTAGAAGTGAAACTGTGATCCAGTTATATGCCTTCATTTATCACGGAACAATGTTCTATAACATGTTTTATAACAAATGCATCATGTCACCACCAGCTTTCGTTTGCGAAGACCAATTCATAATGAAAGGCAGACAACCCCGTGATATAGTATCAATAAGACTTAGAATTATGTGCCCTTTTTCTGGAACAAGCATTTGTTATACTATCCTGTCTCCACTAGTATGACTGGATTCGGTTTCAGGAAGAAGTTTCTATATCTTAATACCCGTCATCTACTGATGCAGAGGCATATAGCAGTGCACCTGTTCATTCCTTTGTCTGTTACACAATGTTGCAAATATTTTTGAAGTCCATCTGGCATCAATCCATTGATTTTGAGCTTGGGGTACATATTATTATAAAACTAACTATCATAAAAACAAGACATTGTCAAAGCCTGGTAACACTATCAAACTTTTCAACGGAAGTATGGCCCTTGAATGACTTAGCTTTTTGTTATGGACACAGCTTCCACTGGGGCATAACTTGTGTTTATGTCTCCATGTATATTTATTCATAACTAGTATTGTTACATTTACAGATACTGATAATACCCAACCTGATGGCTCTGCCACCTTCAATACTCATGGAGAAGAATGTTAGATGTGGAACACCTACATATATCAGCTAACCTACTAATGCCAAAGAGGAGTGTGAAAGGGCCTGTCTGCTCATCATGTAACATGGTAAGACTATCTTACCAGATTGTCTGTAATTATAAGATATAAGAGAAAAGGTCCTAAGTGAATGATTGCCGCCAACTTGGATCCAGCCTCTACTAAAGTGCAATCTGATCAAGATTCAAACTTTTCTCGCCTCAGCCACAATTAGATGGCAAAGCAAATAAATCTTGGCCAAGTTCAAAACTGGGCTATGTAGGGTCAAAAACTAGGTCATTAAGTCATTCTGAGAAAAACCTTGAGTTCATTCTGGAGGTCACAGTTTTGATCCAATCTTCATGAAACTTCTTCAGAATGACATTCAGATTCTCATTGAATTCTAGGCAAATTTCAAAACTGAGTCTTGTTGGGTAAAAACTAGGTCACTAGGTCAAATCTTAGAAACACCTTGTGTTCACTCTAAATACACAAGTTTTGATTCTATCTTCATGAAACTTAGTCATCATGATTGTCTTCCTGATATCTTAGTCAATGTTCAACTATGTCATGTTCGGTAAAAATTTTGGTCACTTGGTCAAATCTTGGAAAAATACTTGTATGCATGCACTCTATGTATTCCTCAGTTTTGATCCAATATTCAAGACACTTGTCTCTCAGAAGTTGTCAGGTGAGCGACCAAGAAAGGGCTCGGGCCCTCTCGTTTACATATAGTGCAGGTGATATGGCTGCCAATGACTGCTTTATGTTTATGATAAATTTTGTCTTGAAAAGATTGTGAGAAATATTATCTACTTTCATATGAAAAATCAAAGCAATTATATTTTGGGCAATTAATAATAATTCTGAAATTGACCTTTGGTTATAAATAATGTTTGTAATACATTTATTTATTTGTTGCAGACGAGAGAGATGAGCAATAAGTTGAGAGCCGCCAATGATCTGAAGGACTCCTGACCAGAAATAAGGAAATTGTTTGAAAAGGTAAGCATGATAAGCATGTCTGAATCACAGAAACGTCCAAATTTCTACTTATAATAGCTTCTCTTAAGCAAACATTGGCATCAATCGACGATGACTATTCGCGTTTATCCAATATGTTAATAAATATCATTATCAAAGGTACTGGTCTTTCCCAGGAACGATATTTTATATTTGATTTGGCATATTTGTATGATAAATTGTCGGTCATATTGTCCGATGAAAGTATTTTTTATCGGCCTTTTGGGCCTACAAGTTTTCGTTTTGTCGTTCAAATTAAAATTTTATCGGCCCAATGCTGAAGGTGCCTGGGCTGATCCAATCTGAATCCCTGAAACTAGTTGTACAAAGTAAAATTAACTGTATACTGTGTACTATGGAGGGATATAACACCCTTGAGAGACATAGTTTGTATACAATTTTGGCTGGGGATAATTCCCCTAGCTTGTTATCAAACACAATATTTTGTAGCCCATTTGGTTTGAATCAATGAGTTAAACTGGTATGCCATGCTGAAAAAAACTATTCAAGAACCATTACTCAACTTCTGTGATTTTTTAATATTTTCTCAATGATTGGTTTTATTAGAGCATTTCTAGTCTGCAGCATATCTTAGACATTTTAGATTTAAGAACCATAACTCTACCTCTTGTGTGATTTTTAAAATATTTGCCTTTAATATTAGAGCATTTCTTTTCTGCAGCTTAACATTGTCATTTTAAGTTTACATTGCCTCAACTTGTGTACGCCTGTTTCTTGCAAGAACTGTAACTCTGCGATTTTTTAATAATTTCCCTTTGATTAATTCTATTTGAATATTTCTTGTTGCAACGTAACTTTTTCATTGTATGTTCAAATCATTTCAAATTTTGTTTGCACATTTCTTAGAATCACTCTAAGTGCAGTGCGCAAGAACCGTAAATCTACCTTGCGTAAGTCAGCACAGTACTTGCCGAGCTTGTATTTCAATCTACCATTAAAAAAAAGTAAACGAAATAATCTTTGCTTTTTAAACAAATGCATTTCGTCTGTCATTTTATCAACCTAACAAAAGGTCATTAATATTAGGTAATTAAATGCTGTTTTCTTCTGTATTTTCAGATTGTGGCCTGTCCGGAGCCTCAAGAGAAGAGATAGAAGAATCATGTGTTTTTAATGTGATATAACTGAAAATAAAATTAAAACTAATATTTGGTTTGTGTATATTTACAATTGTATGTCTCTGACTATGGTATACAGTGCCATGAGATGAAGTATTGGGATCACTTTATCAGTTGCTGTCTGTCACTCTCTTAAACAATGTATATCGGTTATAGATCATTGTATAGAAGGTGTAATTATCCTATAAATGGTTTAAAACCAGATTTTCCAGAAGAAAAACAACTAGTGTTATTAGAAAGGCGAATTGGAGGATCAGCAGGCGGAGATATACGGCTACATTAGTGTACAGAAACAGAAGAGTATTGGCGTACGAAAACCATATCACTTAAATGGCGCATGAAATGCGTACGCATAGCGTACGAACGGCGTACGCCAAAGTGAATTTTTATGTATCAACATTACTGTATATTTTTGGCGTACGAAAAACGTATATTAAGTCCACGTACGTCTGGCGTACGCGGTGCGTACGATTTGCGTACGCCAAAAAATCACTGTTTACGATCCGCGTACGCCGTTCATACGTTTCGCGTACGCCAAATAGCGTACGCCAGGCGTACGTGGGCCCTTTTTTACGATCCGCGTACGCCATTTGGCGTACGAAAAACGTACGCGGATCGTACGAACGGCGTACGCAGAAATTTTTCCTGTGTAGTCGGGAAACATTCGGCTACTTAAGATAGGCTTCGGCATATATACCGCGTCTATTCCGCAACCATTCGTATACTTATCCCCGAATGCTTCCCGACCAAGCACCTAGACAAAGCTCCGCCTTTTTTCATAGATAAATGATCCCGAAGGGTTCCCGAATCGAGTAGATTATAATCGGCATTCCTTCCGCATAGCATCGGGATCTAGTGGACGGCAGGTCTTAGATAAACGCAAAGGAGATCCGATTGTAATCGATCATGTTTTTGCAATGCTATATATGTCCCATATTTTTGTGGCTTTTTTGGTGAGTTGTTCCTATCGTTAGTTATCTAACTGAGCAATCTAGCATGTACAGTCAACACGAGTAACATTTGTGTCAACTACAGTGCTACACTGCAAGAATATAATTATACCAGAACAACAGGGTACCAGCAATATAGGCCCTACAGTATGATCGGCAAAACGTTTATTGCTTGGTCTAAATAGATTAAATTGTGTACGGTCAAAATATCGGTAAAGGTCAACAATATATGATGTATAGAATAACGTAAAAACATGACAAACAACCATTATTTTTCATTTGATTTAACATAACAATCGAACTGACCGAGCACTGGACTGGCCTAGCATTGGACCCCTCACTATAACCTCGTAAAGTTCGACGTACGAGGGTTGTTCATTTAATGCCCGTACGGTTACCATAGCGCTTGATTAGAACATACGAATGTAGTAAAATTTCGTTTTATCAGACCTAGTCACCAACTTGATTATTGGATGAAGTAATGAAATGATTTCATCCAACCGAACTCAAAGTATGGTTACTATAGTAACCCCACAATCGACTCCCGGCCGAACCCAATTTTGTAGTGTTTTTGTATTCCATGCTTTTATCCCCGGATATTGCGGACATTGACTGTGCTTTAGACTTAAAAAAATTGCATCACACTCATAACTAACAGGTTGTACATATAGTTTCATACGAACGCGCTACCGTCTCCAATTGTACTTGTTCCCTTATCGCTTTGATACAGGATTCAGTTTGTGGTGTTTTAAGTCATTACGAATGTTTTAATATGCATGTGATGTGACAGGAAGAAAGAAATGATCCACATGGGAACATTAACATGCAAACTTTCAGCCAAACAAATTAATGAAATTAGCTTAATGTCTTCATGCTGTATTGGTTAAGAAAATAAAATGAAAATTTTGCTGCTTGGCATGTTAATTATTCCCTCTTTTTGCGTGCTTCCGTTATAGCGGAATTTGAGATGAGTGTAAAGTTCAGTGTAAGTTATAGAGAACATGGTTAACATAACTCAACAACAGCGCCTTTGTTACAATAACTACAAAATATAGCATCAGTTTGATTAAACAGTATTGATTGACAATCTTCGCAATACGTTACGCTGTAAATAAATATAAGGATGCTTATTCATCAATATCCTACAAATAATGCTTCAAACTGAAGCCTTATATATATAATGTCAATAAATCACTAACATCTCAATTATAATCTGACGTCCTTTATTGTTCTTAGTAACATGGTTTCACTTGTTACAAAAAATTTAGCATAGAGCTGCATATGGTTCCGGTAGCTGATTCCAGTACCACAAAGAAAAAGAAACACAACCCATAAACCGAGTAATTAAAGCACATACTACAAATTTGTATATATTGGGTGAAAGATCTGTTTTGCCTGGTGATTACAGAAAGTTTACGAGTGGCTACGCCGCATCGATTAATGTCATCATTCGGTGAAATAAAATTCAACAAGTATCCTCTATCAATTTCTCTAAAATTGGTACTTTGAAATTGGCTCAATTGACAAACTCACATTTAAATTTGAACGTCATGATGTGACAAACTGACAGTTATGGCGCCATAACGACGTTACGCACAATTTGAAGCCCTGTGCTGTTGACGTTTAGCATTTTCTTTCTGTATGGTAATAGAACCAGCTTTACTGTTGTTTTCACTGGTTTGATGAAATTTGGTCAACAACCGACGGTTTCCACATAAAAACAGTACATGGACAGACATAATCCAATGTTAAAAGGAACTATCTTAGCATACTGCGACCCGGAAGCACTTTGGACCAGTATGACAACATAAAACACAACTAGTTAATCTATAGTTGAATATACGTGAAGAAGGCTTATTTCACGTGCTATGGTAGAATAAGAATATCTTAGTCTTGAACAAGTCCGAACTACCTTAAAATAACGAAAGATTGTTACCCTTGCTCATACAGAATACCATATAAAATAACACCATTTTTAAAGCATTAATTGCTTTGTGAAATTGAATTATTGAACATTGATGAATTTGTGAAACGTGAAAGTTTTACAGATGGTAAGGTAAGTTTGATATAACATATACTTTCTTCTTACTATTCCAGCATAGTAACATGACATTTAACAAAGGTCGCTTGATGAATGCTGGCTTTATGGAAGCTTGGACTTTGTGGAACTTCGACTGTGTAATATTTCATGATGTCGACCTATTACCTGAAAATGACAGAAACATGTACACTTGTGGTGTGAATCCACGTCATATGTCTATAGCAGTGGATAAGTTTAAATACAGGTATGGAGAAATTGTTAAAAGTATATATACGCACCTTCCTCCAGGAAAACCTGCTATTTTGACAAATATATCGATTTTGAGATTATCCATAAGTTAAGAATAATCTTACAGAAGCAAAAAAATGTGTTAATATTTTAAGTTTTATTCAAGTTACAGTTGTCTTTGTACAGTCAATATTCGGAACTATTTTATGTGACGTCACAGACGTCATTCGACCGTTTTTGACGTAATTGTAACAAGTTTTCCATAAATGCACCGTATAATCAGTTTCTGACATAAATTCTTCAAAATCACGTTTTAGAATTATGTTCTGATTTTTAGAATCTGTATCAAAATAGACATGTATTGCATGTTTTCTATTTTAGAGCTTTTTTCAAAACCTTGTTTTATACAGTAATTGCACGAGGTCAAAATAGAAGGTTTTCCTGGAGAACGGCTTAAAATGTATATTTGATAGATTTTAATGACGTAATCGTGATAACAAATTATACGAAGTGTGAGTTTATAAAATACGATATTATTGTTATTCGCATAGGACACTGTGCTTATACTGGACAAAGCCAAAACGGACGTGTTAATTTGTTTGATATTGTCCGACCCTTGCAAACAGATAAAAGTCATCGGGGACAAAGTTTTGGAAATATGGAGGGTCGGGAAACTCACGAACCTTTGCGCCCTTCAGTCAGAATAACGCGGTCAATGGCTGCTTCGTGTGAAGACATATTGTTCAGCAGCCGCATGACATCCAACAAACACGTGGCCTGTCTGTGATTGTCAGACATTCCTTCAAATTGAGAAGGAATTAACCTATGCTAAACTTAGCATTAATGCATTGTCCATTTTATATAAGACATTAAACTGTAAAAACTAGATTAACAAAGAAAATGATTGCGTATATCCTGTAATGAAGTTGGTCTGCCTTTGCTGGCACATTTTTGGTTATGGATCCGTCGATTGAGTTACAAAATGAACCATAGTCTCGTTGATGACTATTTACATCGTGTATGTACAAACGATCGACTTTTGAATTTAGAAAACGGGTTCGACTATTTTGGACATGAGTATTGGCGTTTAACATCATTAGAACGACACTCACCTTTTATTTTTGTAATCGGCATGAGAATTGAATTAAAAATCTTTATCCAATTCCCAAATAGTATCCATTTTGATTTTGTAGGGGGTGTTACGATATTAGTATGTAGTGCATGAGGTACATTTCAAATTGAAATTACACCACAAATAGTTCATGAATAAGATATCGCATTGTACAAAATCAATTAGATAGTGCATTGTTTTGTCACATTTAGAATTCAAATATTAAATAAGACCTTACAAAGTCAGACAAAAGTGACCTTTTCCAAATAATTTTAGCATTAATTTAGTAAAACATTGAGTGACAATTTCTCAATCATTTTAGCATTATTATAAACGAGTAGACTGATTAATCGCTCCATAGTTATAGACAGACTGAGCGGATTCGAAAATGCGAGGCATAAAGCTTATGTGAAGCTAGTTCGAGCATCTTTGATATAAAGTTCACTAATTTTGTCGTGTCCGCAACATAATCGCCACCTTAACGTATGTGCGACCGTCCGTCCGAGTTTGCCCGGGTCATTACTTTGACATGCATTGACTAAACTTGCCAATATTTTAATGTTAATGATAATGGGAAGGAATATCTAATCACTTCTTGATTAGAAGAAAGGACGCCAATTTATGTGATCATTATTACAAAGATTGCAAATATAAGTAAATAGAGTAGAATATATGGTTTGACTCGTATACATCATTATTTAGATACTTAAAACAAAAAAAGTGTTTTACGCCTGGTACACAGTTCACGAATTCTTCTGTCTTCATTGTTCATCAAATCCTATTATCAGACCGCTATGTATGTTACAGACAGATGTTTGCAAACCAGGAGAATGCTTGGCTCGGATTTGTGTCACAAACTATAAACAATATCGTAGATAAGTAATTGATTTCGTGACGGATCAGCCCTATATCATACATTATTTATAGCTCAGAAATTACTTTATAATATGAATAGTGTAGGGAAAATGACAGACTGAATGCTCCAATGTAGACCTGATTTATTGATAGGGACATATATATAAACATATAACACTCTCAGTTCGCGTGATGTATTCCAGTAGTTCAAAATATCCCCTTGATTCACTCTTATACTGTACTGACACGTTTTTCTAGGATTACGAACAGCAGCACTTTATTACTCTTATTGGACCCCAAAACACCTCAACTATCTTAAAAATTAACATTGCCGATTAGAACAAAAAGTATATATAAATAAATCAGCCTTAATAACTCTCATAAAATAAATAGATTTTTGATCCACATCAATTTAAGTGAATTTTGCATTGACATTCAATTGGTCCAATATAACTGTACACTATGTAACACATAAGACAGTTACAAATATATACAATGTAATGAGACCTAGACATTAAAACCTATTCTATATTGACCCAGACATGGTTGTCCACGCATAGTCTCAGAATTGGAAAAAATGCCCCTTTCTTGGTATTCACTCAGATAAGCGATTTCAGGTCTCAACACTTCATTTTTCATACCATTGCAATGGCATCAGAGGAAATTCGATTTTTGCTATTTTTTACATCTTTGAAAAATGAATTTTGCCTTTTTTACGCCTTTTTAAGAAGGACTAGAGACGAAGTTAGCCATCACACACTCTTTCTAGATCTGCTAGAGTCCCTTTAAAAGATATGTTCCTTTAAAGCAATATCTGAACATCAATGGTGTTGTTTTGAACGTGCTTGTGAGACCATTACTCGTTAGCCATAATGAATGTACGTGATCAAATGGCTTGTGAGGAGATCACGGAGAGACATGGGGATACTTACACTATAACTAGTATCAAACTCCACGAAAACTGTTCTCAGACAATAACAAGGAGTTCGTAGCTACTTCTCTACTAATAGTTTCCATCAGATACGAAAAAAAAACGAAAATAATAGTTAAACTATCAAAGGGCAAATTACTGATTCACGAACCTCATGAATTCATATTAGACATGATTAGTTCAGATTTTACTCCGAATATCATTACGCTCATTAAAAGTTACAGCGATATATAAGAGATGATATCAGTTGTACTTGAAATGCCTTAGTTAAACTAAGTGTTGTATTGAAAACTAATGGTATATATTATCGTATGCGGAAGACAGTCGTTAGCTGCTTGTTCTCTGTTAAGACATATATGTAGTCTTAAATTACCTTATATGACCGACCTAGAGTTACGGCGCGCGCTTCGAGAACGATAGGTCCTGTGTTCAACGACGTCTGGACCACTGTTTAATTTCTCTGATTAAGAATAACCCATATGATCCATTCCACCAAGGCGTAAATTTGTACCTGTGAGGGCATTGTATATTCCTGATCGCCACAGGTGATGTTGGCTGCCACACCCACAGGCGAGAAATAGTAGGTTTCCATAGATAGCCCAATGGTTAGGGAAGTTGAATCGTCAAAGGGTGCTTAAGCGGTGTAACAGCTTAAAAAGGCCCTTGAAAATTGATAACTTTTTAATACAGAATTAACAATAGAACTAAATGTAATAAATCAATAAAGGCAAACGAGAGAGTCAATCTAATGCTGCATATCTACTCCAAATCATCAGCATATTTTTAGTTTGAGATGATCATTGCTACCAAGTTTCCTAAAGAGCAGGCCGAAATTTCGACCTCTTAACACGATGTAAAAAAACAATTACTGATTGATTTAAATCAAAAGTGACAAATATAGCGAAACCATGTGATATTCATTATTCTTGCACATATCTCAAAACGTGCAACGAATATTATCTCAGGACATTTTGCTCACTGCAAGGGATAGCTTTACGCACCATATAATCACAAAACTGTTTGCTAACCAGGTTTTTAAAAACAATCCTAGTTCTAAGATTGGCGATTTCGTCGGGCGGATTGGCGGGAGGGGGGGCCACCAACAATTGGTTTCCGTCGGATTAATTCAGTTAGAAATGATAACATGATGAAACTTGCTGTGTACGTAGCTTGTGTGAAGACCCGCTTTGGGATTGAAAGTGGGGCTGGTGGGATCAAGGTAAAAGTCACCATTATTAAAATAGAAAAACGGTTTACGCTCAATAACATAAGTTAGGAATGAGATATCATGATGAAACTTGCTGTGTAAGTAGCTTGTGTCAAGACCCCCGCTTGGGATTGAAAGTGGGACCGATGGGGTCAATGTCACCGTTATAACAGTTATTTTCTGCTCAATAACGTAGGGTCGGAATGAGATATCTTAATGAAATTTGCTGTATAGGTAGCTTTTGTGAAGATGCAGCTTTGGATTGAAAGTGGGGCAAGTCAGTGGGGTCACGGTCATTGTTACTAAAATAGGACAAATAGTTTCCACTAAATAAACTTCACATCCATTTCCGTTCAATTTATTTTTTACCTCATTTGAGCTCACAGATTAGATTCAGTGATGTGCCTTTGTCTATTGACATGCACCATTTCAAACTTCTGCACATTCACCTACACCTTGAAAACATGGTCTTCGTCGCCTTGCGGCGTTCTTGTTTTGAAATTAGTTTGAGGTTTAATGTTAAAATGACTGGACTATACGATATTTCGATTTATTTTATGATGATCCAATACAAAATGCGGCCTCCATTCGTAAATAAAGAACATACGCGGAAATAATGCGCATAATGCAACTACTATATGAAACTTAAAGTAAGCTTTTTACGGTAAACGTTTTTTTTTATTATTATTGTTTGCACAATTACCTTAGGGTATCGTCTCCATGGGAAAGCAGTATAAATAATAACTTATATCCCAACTTTGGAGAAAACATCGTAATTGAGTACTTAAACTCACGACTGAAAATATGCTGATGAATCTTTACAACACTAGACAAAAAACTGGAGAATATTGGAAATGTGGCCAAAGTCTGCGCGTTGTCTAGTTATTAACTTTGTATGAACACTCTTATATCCTCACTGGAATGAAATGCAGACAATAATGTTATAGCGATCAATACACTACAAGTAAAATAAGCTGACAAATACTAAATAAAATGTTTCCCGACCGAAGGGAGACGGACTGGTTGTGTACTAGTCGTGTCCCAATGTATTAACGTGATTGATGTTCGGTGGTTTTATGGTTAAGTCGTTACATATACCCTATTGTCTTAACTCGATTTGTGTTCGACCATATTGGAGGACATCAACATCATAAAAACATATGTCCTGAGGCTCGTTTTCGAGATACGCGGTTTTTCAAACGACCTACTATCGTATTTTGTTCATTCCAGCTATTTCTTGCAAATATGGCACCTTCATACTCATTTGAAATCATACTGAAATATTTTAGATATTTTGATTTACGAAATTTTGACAGTCTGACAGACATGTGACAGTGACAAACGCCTATTTGAGGAGCATCGCCCGTCTGTAACAACTCTCTTTTTTCACTATGTTCCAGATTGCCTTATTTCACTTTGGTTGGTGGTGTCTTCAGCATTAAACGAGAGCATTTCTTGAAGGTGAATGGATATTCGAATCTATACTGGGGCTGGGGTGCCGAAGATGATGACATGGCTTACAGGTATGCTATTTATTAGTACTTAATCCCGGAAATTACTTTTGGTGAAACTATTCCAGGAATTTTTTATAAATGCTTTTCATCATGATAGTATACTGTATATATCGCTGGCTTAGAATAAGAAGAACAATATGCATACATTGAATACAGGACTAACATTCGTACTATGTGAACAATATGCAAACATTGAATACAGGCCTAACATTCATACTATGTAAACAATATGTAAACATTGAATACAGGCCTAACATTCATACTATGTAAACAATATGTAAACATTGAATACAGGCCTAGTATTCATACTATGTAAACAATATGTAAACATTGAATTCAGGCCTAATATTAATACTAAGTAAACAATATATAAACATTGAATACAGGCCTAACATTCGTACTATGTGAACAATATGTAAACATTGAATACAGGCCTAACATTCGTACTATGTAAACAATATGTAAACATTAAATACAGGCCTAACATTCATACTATGTGAACAATATACAAACATTGAATACAGGCCTAACATTCATACTATGTGAACAATATGTAAACATTGAATACAGGCCTAACATTCATACTATGTAAACAATATGTAAACATTGAATACAGGCCTAGTATTCATACTATGTAAACAATATGTAAACATTGAATACAGGCCTAATATTAATACTATGTAAACAATATATAAACATTGAATACAGGCCTAACATTCATACTATGTGAACAATATGTAAACATTGAATACAGGCCTAACATTCGTACTATGTAAACAATATGTAAACATTAAATACAGGCCTAACATTCATACTATGTGAACAATATACAAACATTGAATACAGGCCTAACATTCATACTATGTGAACAATATGTAAACATTGAATACAGGCCTAACATTCATACTATGTGAACAATATAAAAACATTGAATACAGGCCTAACATTCATACTATGTAAGCCATATGTAAACATTGAATACAGGCCTAACTTTCTTACCACTTTATGCATATCATCTTTGAAAACGAACATGACAAAATAACAGAACAAAAAATGTACAAGGTTATGCGAATGTTATCGTTGCTAAGGCAATGCATAAAGAGCACTACGGAGATGTCGAAATTATTTTCATTTATTTGCTAAAATAGCCATTTACATAGAAAATTAATGTATGCAGCTTGGTCAGAATGCAATTCTACATAAAATCTCGACCAAGTTTGAATCTGGATCAAGAGCTAGGTCACAAGGTCAAATCTTAGGAACAACCTTGTGCTCAGACACCTGTTTTGGTCCAATCTTCATGAAATATGGTCAGAGTGTAAGTCTTACTAAAGTCTAGATCAATTTTCAACAGGTGAGCTACCTAGGGCCCTTTAGTACTGTTTTACTGTATATATTTCAGACTGAAGACAGTCAAGCTGGGTATAGAACGTCCTCCAGCTACTATTGGAAGATATCAAATGATTAAGCATGAAAACAGGGAGACTATTCCTGTCAAGATGCGGTAATTTGATTCGCTCAATCTGAATAAGAGGGCATGTTAGTTTTATATCTATAAAATTAATTTACTTGTTGCTAAGCTAGAGTATATACTTTTTTTGTCATATCAATTTGATGTATACGAGAGGTGTTCAACTTATTTATGAACAGAAAATGAACATCGATATTTTGTTACTCTAACAATGAAATTGAATAAAGACTTTTAAATTGTGTAAAGTAGTGTATCAAGAAGTATATATAATAACTGTAAATTGACAATACGTTACGGTTAAATCATAATCAGCATTAGGGTAGACGGTGTTGTTATTTGCGTTTTGAAGGTCCAAAACACGTAATAATTACGTTTACATTTTGCTTCTTTAATCGTTGTTTTAGTATCAACCAGATGGAAAATTATATTGTTAAAGCATGAGAAGACTTCGACATCCACTGTTTGGTTATAATATATATCAAAGTTATATTCTTAAGTTTTTTTATTTGGCGTTGTACATGGTGACTTGAAGCTGAATCCGTACGAAACACTATGGTCTTGAAACAGTCACTAGGAACGATACGTAACACGTTTTTGTTGAAAACCTGATTTGAAACGGTTCTTACATATACCACAGCTTTCAATTTCGTCAATTTGATATTGATTTTGGTGTGCGTATTTCCATAACAACAAACCCAATGCCTTTTCATGAAAACGGCCGCGAACACACAATGCTGGACAAACATGAACTTCTCCCTATCCCTGTGACCTTTTCTAAAATAGCAGTGCCGTACCCAGACACGAATTTTAGCCGAGGCAGCATTGGGGCTGGACATGACCGTTACTAGGAATTTTCAAAAGTGGTGCGAAATCGGGTCTTGATTGGGTGACGGGGTAGTTACATGAGGGGTCGTCCAAATTCGTTCTGTACATGCTATTTTGAATATTTACAATGTATTTTGCGAGCGAAGCGAGCCAGAAAAAGGGACTATTTGTTGAAGCTGACACAAATTTAATTTATGGCAAATATGCACTATTTGTCCGAGCCCACACACATTTTTTCCACATGATATTATAAATGCTCATAAATTATTTGGCGAGCGAAGCGAGCCACAAAAATGCACTATTTGTATCAGCCCACACATTTCGTTCTCTACATGAACTTGAATGGTGATAAATTATTTGGCAAGCGAAGCGAGCCAGAAAAAAACTATTTGTACGAGCCACCACGAAATTCGTTGTCTACATGATATTATTAATGGGCATTAGTTATTTGGCGAGCGAAGCGAGGCAGAAAAAATGCAATATTTGTCAGCACAAACTCGCGTGGTGTGATTAATCCTTAAAGATGCATGATTTGCCCTAGCTCACACAAACTCGTTCTCTAAATGGTATGATAAATCCTCACATTATTTACCCGAGCTGCATGCCACATGAATTCGTTCTCTACACGAACTTATGAAGCATTGATGTTATATGACAAGCAATGCGAGCCAAAGAAAATGCACTGTTTCTCCAAGTTGCATGTTATGCAAACCAGTTATCTACATGATATTTTAAACGAGTAGTTATTTGGCAAGCGAAAAGTTCATGATTTCTCTGAGGTTCAGGTATCACAAACTACTCTCTACATGACATTCTTAAATATGTGTTCAATTCATTTGGCGAGCGAAGCGAGTTGAATTTATTATCAAATGTAAAACATTGCACTTCTAACCAGGAACACTTAAATTGGTGTGAAAGGGGCACGTTTGCGCCCGATGCAATCCTTAGTTATGACCATGTAGTGGTCCGGTGTATTTGTTAACCTAGAACGTTTCTGAAAGCACGCAATTAAACCACCGAATACACTTTCAACATTAACAAAATCAGAAAAGTAGAATAGCAAAGCGAGCTAGATAAACATCATTTATATTATTTGAACACCATGCCAAAACATATTCTGTATTTCATAGTATTCACTTAGATTTATCTATGAAGCCTTCTAATTGATTATAGTCACTGATACAGCTGTTGTGAAGGCGAAGCCACCTAGAAAAAGCATTTTTTTTGAAGAGCACCATTGGCGACAGGATTGTTTTTCTATTTGAGACACCTTTCATCAGCATATCCTACGAACTCGAAGGCTGCACATTTGTGTTAAGGGGAAGCTTGAGCGATTTGATTGCAAGTAAATTAAGGGATCAATGTCATGCTCCATGGGAATTTTAAAACATATTGATCTGTTACATTCTTTGGTCCCTTGTTTTGGTATTGAAACGGAACATCGAGAAAATTCATAGCAATTTTTAAACAAGAGCTCAAAGGAGAAAACACTTATTTGCACATGCTTATACTCTTAAATGTGTAGCCCACCTCAATATTAAATTGATTGTAAACAGTACCATGCGAGTGTAGCGAGCGAAAATTGGCATATTAACTATTTTTACTCACAGAACATTGACCTTGATTGCGGCGATATTAAGGGGATGGTGTGCCGGTGCCACTTGCTTTCTATATAAAATAAAGGGAAAGTGTCCGGTATACGACCATTAAGGTGCAAACCTAGTGCCTCAAGTTGCACAATGTATACTACCATTAAGGTGTAAATCTAGTGCCTCAAGTTGCACAATGTATACTACCATTAAGGTGCAAATCTAGTGCCTCCAGTTGCACAATGTATACTACCATTAAGGTGCAAATCTAGTGCCTCAAGTTGCACAATGTATACTACCATTAAGGTGCAAATCTAGTGCCTCAAGTTGCACAATGTATACTACCATTAAGGTGCAAATCTAGTGCCTCAAGTTGCACTATGTATACTACCATTAAGGTGCAAATCAAGTACCTCAAGTTGCACTATGTATACTACCATTAAGGTGCAAATCTAGTGCCTCAAGTTGCACAATGTATACTACCATTAAGGTGCAAATCTAGTGCCTCAAGTTGCACAATGTATACTACCATTAAGGTGCAAATCTAGTGCCTCAAGTTGCACTCTTTGTTTATAACTTGCGACAGCTCGTAATATTTTGTATTATTCAGGCATTTTATTTTACATATAAGTTGAAGACGAAGTTTGCACCAAAAGGTTAGGTGTGCAAATTTTAGGCGAGACAGCTGCTAACCTAGTGCCTCAGAATAAATTGCCTCATTGTTTATTACATGCGACAATTTTAGACATTTTATTTTAAATATATTCAGGGATATTTCATTACATGTATATATTAATAACAAAAAAATGTTTTGTCCGCAAATTTTAGGCGAGGCAACTGCCTCGCCTGGCCTCAGTGTAGTTACGGCGCTGAATAGCATACCATAATCTATCATAACATTCTTTAAGATTTAGCATTGCTTCCCCATACTTAAACAATTTTTCCACATAATGTTGTTTATTTCGCATTTCTAGATTCCAAGACTTTTGGCTGCGAGGCATGTTTTTCCTGATTTTCAGTGTAGGAACTTCGCAGTTTCCCAGAACTATGCATTAAACTGTTTCGAAATAATGTCACTGATAGTTTCTATGGACATTCCCATCTGTGGTACTATTCCACGTTTTGCTAATGGATTCATCATAGATACTATAAAACCAATTTAACTTTATAGTGTAGGTTTTAGCAATGTTGGGCAATTTTCAATTTTTGGTGCCATGTCACAATTTCTGGAAACAGAACTTTAATAACGCGTCTTACGACAAATATTACTGATGTTCTCATTAAAAATGCAAAATAAAAAATTACCAACACTTTCTTGATGCTTATAAAAGGGCCATTCTGCCTTAAAAACAGGAAAAACAACATCATCTACTAAATTGTTGTTTTTAGCTTTAACCAAATGAAATATACAATGTATGGTGATCATATGTTCAACTTAAAACATTTTCTCGCATGGTCTAAAAAAGATATGTCAATTATTTTCATTCAATATTGCACAATCGGTGTTCATGTTCTGTTCATAAATAAGTTGAACACCTCTCGTATTGTCACATGGCGTCATACCGATTCAAGTACTGTAGAGTAACATAACACAATCACAATGTATGCAGTAATGTAATGGAATATAACACCACACTGTCTACAGTAATGTAATGTCATATAATACCATACTGTCTACAGTAATGTAATGTCATATAATAACATACTGTCTGCAGTAATGTAATGTCATATAACAACACATTGTCTGCAGTAATGTTATTGTAATGTCATATAACATCATACTGTCTACAGTTATGTAATGTAGCATAACGCCATTTTAACTGCAGTAATGTACATATAATGTAGTAAAAGACCATACCGTCAGCTTTAGTATAATATTGCATACCAGTGACTTGTCTCCAGTTGACCTATATAGTTTAGCGAAGGTATGGTGTTTTGAATGATTTGCATTTGTCAATAAAGGTTGTTGCTATCCAAACAGCTCCATTATTTTTTTTACAAATAAAATAATCACAAATGTAGAAAGCAAATACCTGTTAGATGCACATTAAGATAATTGAAAACCATGTGCCTATGACTAAGACCTCAATATCTTGTACAATTCGTAGTTTACAACGTCATTTATCAAATAAAATGATGTGTGGAATAACTTATTATTTTACATTATTTTCAGGGCCTACCTGTTGAAGACTGTGAGGAAACGTTACCATAGAGACGGACTGAATACATTAAATTATAAAGTGATCTCTATAAACCCTACACCACTCTATACACACATTACTGTTGATGTTGGTGAACCACCACGCGAAGCTGCTGATATAAACAATTTGTTGACTTAAAGGTCATATACGCAAGATTATTTTAATGCTGTTTTAATAAGTTTATGGTATAAATATAGGATTACATCAATCTCTACACTTCAGATATGATTATAACACACAATAAACGTCATCTCTTATTTCGATTATCTTATTTTGATAATAAACTAACCCGAGTTACTTCCCTTAGCTTGTGACGTGTTTTTGGAACATCTGATTAATACAGAGGCTATATACTATTAGTGTATATTCGCATAAATCTTGATCTCTATTGAATATGTTTGGTTTAAATGCATTAAAGTAACATGAAATACATGTGCTATTATGTAATAGTGGGTCAAATATAAAGCACCATCATAAAAGAATTCTCCACGGGGGTTTTACATATATATACACAGCGTCGATCTACGAAGTGTCATACAGTTAATCTTGGTACATTATGCACATCACGGGGGGTTGTAACATGCCAAAAACGTGATTATAATCAGCTGCTGTCTGTCTAAATTTATCTGACCCATTTAATGTTTAATTTAATTGTTTCTGTACGTATTATTGGGTATACACATAGACAATTTCTAAATCGGTATGTGTACATAGATAAGTTTACGGTCAATGCAACTGGGCACTGTTTTATCAAAGCATTTACGCAAATCTTAAACTTACGGTCAAATTTTAATGTTTTGTAATACTTTTACAACTATAACGCGTGATAAATTGAGCTACAATACTATCAATATCAGTTAATGAATGTCTACAAGCAATTTATTTCCCCAATGCGCTGTAGCTAAAGAAATGTACAGAATTTAAATATGAGCGTAAGTTTACGATTTCCGGAAGTCCGTTGATAAAACAGTACCCTGGAGACGCGTGTACATTACGCGAGTTGTAGGAAGGGTGTTGTAACGGGTCAAGTATTAATAATATATTTTTGTCAATCAAAATGCAAAAAAGAACAGTGTATTATACCAGATATAAAATGTTTATAACTCGGTAAATGTTTCATTAATTTATTTATTTATTTAGTATGGAACGATAAATTGCATTTTTCTAAAACGATATAGATCATTGGCATTTGAATTCAACTGTGTGTAAACTAATGATTCTTCCTAGCAAGAACCTAGATCAACATATCTATCTCCCGTTACGCACCCTAACAAGAAAATACTTAACGGAAAAAATAGTTACGCACAGTTGAAATCATATGCCTATGATATAGATTTTAAAAATTCGTGTTTAAATTTTGTATCTTTTTGCTTTATGGGTAATTATTAAAAAATACCGTCCGACTATCCGAAATAGAACGCAGCATATAAATTATATAAAAAATATAGAGCGATATTAAAGATTTATTCTTTGTATGTTGTTGTGTAGAATACTGTATGGAACAACGCATGGGCTCGTATACATGTACAGTATTGTTTAAAATATATTTAAAAATATGTCAAATCGTGGCGTGTCCTTACCCAGTACGAGCATCGTGGATTTCACAAAATACAAACAAGATACATGTATGTAGCGAACTCCACTGTTGGAAATCTGCTTCCGTAATATAACTGAATTCTTGTTACAAATCACAAAATAATACTTGTCTGAGAGTTCAAACACGTGCCTAATTTTCCAGAATATCAACGCACGGTCAGACATTTTGATTCTACTATTTAGACCGGCTTACGAACCATCAGTAAGAGGGCGACACATATGATATATGACACTGCACTATAGGTCACCAAAAGCAGGCGGTCTGTTTTATGTTTAAATAATATATAGATCACACGGTATCAAGCTCTTGGGTGATCGTTGGCCCTGCCTGGCCTGCCATAGGTCATGCAGGTGCAAGGGGGGCGTGGCGAGTTCATTACAAAACAATTTGTATTAGCCAATCAAAATTACGCCACGGATTGAAATGTAAGTATTAGTTATGGTCAGTTGAGCAAGTGCGTAAAAATATATTCAATGAATGTGCGTAATAAACAAAGTTTTTGTTTATCAATGTGAAACTTTTTGAAAAATGACAAGGATTCGTGTAAACTCTATTATGTTTACAATACTGGTGTATTAATGGAAAGCTTCAAAAAGTTAAAAAAAATATGCTCAAACTTCTGTTTGCATCGCACATACTGTCACTTTTCAATGATACCGGATATAGTTAATAAATTTTACCATGGACGATGTGTCATTCAAAGAAACCATGCTTTTATTACATATGCATACCAACAATATTGAAAAGATCATTACGCCGATTATTGTGTTGGAAATGCGTGAGTTTACATTTCCAAATTACTTAATTTTCGGCGCACTTGTTCTAACGTGTCATTGTTATGCACCTGCCAGTAGCATCCACGATACCCCACTCCCGGGGATTGGCTTATGGGTCGTCACCCGCCTTCCTCGGCCTGCGGTTGACAGCTGATGGGAAAGTCTCCGGTATTTTCTCGGTCCCTGACAACTAAATAGCGTCCCTAGACCAAGGGTATTGGTTCGCTGAAAAAATCCAAACATTTCACCGGCCATGCGGCGGAAAGCTGGAAGGTAAAAACACGACCGTCTCTCCGTCTATCCCCGAGGGTTTAGGGCGATGATGGAACTGACTGGTGCAGTATGTAATGTTGAACAAAGTGCAAATAGATTTAGTTAATGCTAACTCACGTTTGGTTTTTATCCATAATTGAAAATGAAGGGATTAACTCGACATCCAAGAACTTTGGACAATGTCTCTAACTTAACCGGTTATCTACAGACTTTTTTTATGTAATCATAGTTGGAATAAAGTGGTAGTATAAATATAGTGACGACTTGTATGTGGGTGATAAAGTAAACATTGTGGGAGAAACGCCCTAAAATGTTAATTCTACGTGATATCAATAAACATGTGTTTACTTCAAATAAAAAGTGCACCCTCTCTTCGTCTGCAGAGTTTCATAAATTTCCATCAATTACTGGCAGAGATATTTATTATTTTGCAACCTTGAGTACAGCGACTCGCTGCACATTTAACGACGCCAATGACGTCACGGACGTAAATTGTTAACTACACAAACGTCTCATTGCTCCGAAAAAAACAACGCTTATATCATTAAAACATTTGGATAGATTTTTTATAATTTAGTATTTATTTAGAACAATTGTTCATTTGACTTAAAGCAATTCAGTTGTTATAAAGTTTCAAAATGTTAGATAATTATTTAATCATTTACATTCTAAAGACGACTCTCGTATACGACGTCCGTCAAACGAGTGACAAACATAATTGACATCTCATCTAATGCATTTCTAATCTCGGCTTGATATAAAAGAGTTTCTTTTCCGTCACAAACCCTTTTCCACTAATGACACATAAGTATACGTCTTGCTGACTTCTCTTCCGATGCTCCGTATCAATCCACAGACCGGAACCATTTGAACAAACTTGTAAAGGACCACTAGATGATGCTATATACTAAATATCAAAGCTCTAGGCATTATAGTTTTAGTCAAGAAGATGTGTATATGTTTTCCCTATGTAAGTCTTTGTAAAGCTGGTGACCTCCTGGCGGAGACAATTTTGATCTTAGTCGCATGAGTTGTACAATCTTGGTAGATGACTACTAGTTGATGCTACATACCAAATATGAAAGCCGTGGGACTTGTGGTTTAGGGCCAGAAGATTTTTGCATTTATTAACCCCCTTTTAGAGCCTCGTGGCCTTTTTAATCAACAGACCAGAAACATTTGGACAATTTTTGTAGAGGACCATTAGGTGGTGCTACATACCAAATATCAACTTTAAGTCTTTGTAAAATTTGTGACTTCCTTGCGGGGCCAGTTTTGATCCCATTGGCATAATTTGAACAATCTTTGTAGAGGACCACTAGCTGATGCTACATACTACATATCAAATCCCTGGGCCTTTTGGTTTCAGACAAGAAGTTTTGAAGTTTGCATTGAAAACCCTTTTAGGGCCCCATGGCCTAATTAAACGACAGATCGGAACCATTTGAACAACTTCAATAGAGGTCCACCCAAGGATCATTCCTTTAAAGTTTTAGCAAATTTGGCCTAGTGGTTAAGGAGAAGGTGTCATTTAAAGAAATTATTGACGGACGGACGACGGACACAGAGTGATTGCAAAAGCTCATCTTGTCACTTCGTGACAGGTAAGCTAAAATGAGACCATTTGTCTCAATACTTTTTGATCATCCCACGTATCGACGCCCCAGAATTAAAAGGTCGTAAGTTTTGGGAAATCGAAAAATAATCACAATTTTCCATTAATATGAGAGCAGAAGCATTCCATTTCGTTATAGTTCATTCTTCTTAAACAATCAAATCAACATCTTGTAAGGTTTAGTATTAAAATAGTTGGTAAAATTCAAAACTGTCTTTCTATTATGCAGATATAACCCATGGATATTCGTGTAAAAATATCGTTTGTGCTACTTATGACCTTTTAAGCCATTCAAAAAAGGTGGTTACTTACAACCTTTGTACTCGAGTAATGTCATACATTAGGGATAGCCTCGCATTTAGATGAGCTGGCGATTCATCATTAATTAGATCATATCAGAATGAGCCCCAAAGCATTTTACACTCGACAGCAGTGTGAATTATATCAATATACATGTACTTGTATACTACTCTACCCTCATGTATTGGTGCTTGTGCTAATGGCACACTACGTCTTCTACCTTGAGCTAAAGTACCGTAATGCCACGTACACCAAGGTTTGACTTGTACAAAATCAAATGTCATTGACATGTACAAAATCAAATGTCATCGAGTGCTTGACGCCAATCATTTAATTCATTGTCGGAAATTCAATGCCAGGAAATACAAAACGTAGTACATAATTGAATTCAATTGTTAATTAAAGTAATTGCCCAAATTATAGCAAATTTTAATCATCCTAATTCAATATCCAGGCAAGTTTGACTATAAAAGAGACATCAATTTGTAGTAATCTTACACACGCATACAAATTGTTGTGCATTTATTTCAAAATGACTATTCACGGAGCCATCACATCGTCAATGTTAAACACCAGTAAGATTTTGCATTGTACAATGTCATTGTGGTCATACCACGTGGTCCATAACGTCATTTTTGGTTAAGAACGCATTAAAATATTCAGTCAAAACATGGTTTAATCAACCGTGTACATATTATTATTTGACCGATTTAAACAAGACATTCTCGAACAAAGAATGAGTTCTTTCTATGTAACTTAATATTGTTTAGTAAAATGTCATTTTTGTCAGGAACAATGTCAGCTTCTGGCGAAAACTGTGACATTGTTCTCATAGGCGGATCCAAAGGGAGGACCTCCTTAAATCGCCAAAGTAAAGTTTTTTGAGTCTGAAATAGTCTCATCATATTCCTTTTGCGTTCAGACCTTGGTAAAAAATTCTAAAATGTGAATATTTCGTGCTCGATACGCTCACAAACGACATTTTAATCTATGGAAATGTGTTTTCACGTTCCTGTTAAAAGAGTTTTAGAATTTTGCAAGCAACTGTTTACATTGGTTGTAATATATTGCTTTTATACTAATTTTCATGTTAAATATATATAAATATATACTATTTCGACCCCTTCCTAGTAATTTTAAATCTCAGAAAAAGTAAGATGACTTACAAAATAAAGACTTAAATTAACCTGATTTTGTGAAAAGCCAAGTCCCATTTAAAAGCAAATAAGGTATCCCAGACAACAAGAATGCTCCAGATTGATCGCTTGTTTTGAACATTTTCCCAAGGGAACATGTTCCTCCGGATCCCCTAATATTGCAATAATAATTATTTTTAATCACATATAAGTTTAGTCATAAGTAATGGCTTCCAAATGGTATCTAAATAATTTTAGAATAGCTAATTTTCAGATTCTTCATGAGGGCTTCGTCCCCCAGGCCCCTATTTGGGCTTTGTCCAAGCTAGACCCATCAGGGTGCATGCGGTCCCCATCTATTTTCTTACACCCTTAGTCGGAAATCCTGGGTACGCCCATGTTTCTTGTATTCATGTCCAAATAATGATCTCTCATACCAGGTGGTTTATCCACAACGACTATACTACTACTTTCAAGATATATTGTACAGCTGTAATTCAAGATAATACGTACATTTATATGTCTTCTAGAATTAAGCCGCTATGGAAACTTAAGTAATTCCCCTGATACATCAAACTACGCTAATATTTCCTGTGGTATTGGAAAATAGCGAAGTACCAGATAGTCAGTGATTAAGTGAACATTGAGTGTTCATTATGTCCGTAATCATGACGTGTTCTCTGTTATTAGTTGTTGGTCCATCCGGCTAGTCCCCTCATCAAAACACTAGACTATCACCAGAACGGTCTGAATTCGATTACCCGGTTGCAGAATTCGGAAAAAACAAGTTATTACTATTATTTTCAACAACTTTCAATCATAACCAGCAGGCATTTTATATCAGTTTTAATGGAAGAACAGCGTCATTATATATGTGAACGTTCACAATTCTCGAATGCGTTTGTGCACAACAAATTATGTGAAACACTTTAAGTAGTGCATTATTTTCCCTACTATTCCACTAATTATATTTTTACTAGGTATCTGGGAGACTACTGTAAAATCATTAAATTTCAATGAGTCAAACATTTCGTGGTTTTTGGAAACAGACCATTTCATGGGGACCTAATTTCAAGGACACGTAGTCCGCTAAGTCAGATACAGTAGAATGATACATATTTGTAGATAATTAAGTTCATGTCACCCACGAACTCCACGCAATTTTATCTCCTACGAATATTAATGATTTTACAGTATTTAAAGATTATACAATCTGCGTAATCGCAATTAAAGAAAGACTATTCTTCCACAGGTACATGGAAATATTTCCATGTTCAGAGGACAACATAGTCTGTTGCGAAGGTAGCAGAAGAAAATTACATACCCGACGCAACAATCGAATCCGAGAATGAAATGTCGCAAGACGAATGGTATGGTCATGGATCCTGCATGGAAGACTAAAGAAAACTGGACGCTGTGAAAATATGTTCTATATCCGAATGTTAACCAACGTATCCTAAGACTAATGAAAGTACAGAAATTTTCACAGACGTTACTTGTCCATGTCAAGTTTTCATGTATATTGTACGCAATCTGACATAACTTCAAGTCTGCTTAGAATTAATTTGTTTGATGTAAAAACTCCCATAATTTCATTGTCTGATCAAGCATCTGTAATAGCCGAAGATACATAGAATGCACAATCATTAACTGTGATGTTACTTGTCAAAGGCGTAGAATAACACTGTGGGGAATTCTATAATTAGTTATGAGTTAATGCGCTTGCTTCGGGACTCGAATTAAGTGTATAACACAAATTCTCTAGAGCTCTAGGAAAAACTAGAAAATTCCCTAAGGAAATTAATTCTACAGCAGTCTTTGTGTAGGTGAGTTCTAATTATTTGCTGTCCTTCGTCCGTTGGTTTTCTATTGGCTTCTTATCTCTCGCTACGAAAGTCGATTTGATAAACTAGAAATAAATCGGGGATAACTGTAGTTGCATGAGAATTTCTGTCTGAGGAAACGCGATTACGCGTGTTGGTAAGAAAATATTTTAAGAGTTTTCTATAGGCCTACATCGATTTGCTACGGGAATAATTTGGAAAATATAAGGCTTACAGATTTACTGGGGAGTTTTATACTAATATATTGGAGGAGTTATAGCTAACTGAAGGTAGACATATTTATATATTCTCTTATCTCCTTGTCTATTTATATAGACATATCCCCTTGGAATATTATATTTAAAGTTCTATTAAGTCAATGGTATATTATCGATCGCTTGGTTTTCTTTTTTGGGGATTGTATTGCAGTTTATTTTGCTTTTTATGACAATGGTATATGGAATTAACGGGAAACCGTAGTATCACGATGCGCATAAATGTATAATTTACGTATACCGTATATTTTATATTTATGTATAACCGGACATGGACTTAACACAAAACTGTTTTTGTTACGGTGCGTTCAAGAAGTATGACCACTGTTTCAAAAACCTGTCATCTGTCAACAAAGACCACGTGTTTGGTGTTTCTTCAAACACAAGGAAATAAAATTCAGAAAGATCTGAACCTTAATTCATATCAGCAAGTTTCATGCATATTTTAAATGACGATTTTTGTTTTTGAGGACGTTTTGTGCACGGTCAAATAACTTGATATAAGGCATATCATCACCGACTTTAAGGAATACACCAAGCTTGATAAAACATTCTCCGCTCAGGTCCACTCAAAACGTATTATATAAACGTGGCACTCATGCAACACATTCTGAGATTTCTGCTCAATAGCTTACAAAATTGTACTCGCTATGAAACATGTTGCTGGCCTATTACGTTATATTGTTGCTTGGGATAGGAAATGGACCGGAAGGGTTAATTTCAAGGTAAATAAGAAAGATCTGTTTTCCCTCAATAATGAGCTATTTGAAGGAAACTTGCTTGTGTGAAGCGAGTAATTGGGATCAAAAGTGGGACCAATGTTTGTACCATAACAACAAAATATATAACCTGTAACTGTCCAATACATTCAGTAAGGAATGAGATTGTGTGATGGTGTTTTTATGCAAATGTGTTAACCTCGTAAAATTAAGTCATGATGATGGTGATTAGTATCATTATTATTATTATTATAATTGACTATACAACATGAATGCGTTTGTGTCAGCTCGGCTGGCATGAAAAACTTGTTTTCATGGAATTTCTTCTTTCCTTGTCGAAGTAATTCCAGACTGTTTTGTTTATGGCAACCACATACTACAGGTCTTTTAAGTTCTATAGTTTGCCAACTATCGACGATCATAGAAAATCCAGGCCCTATAATTAACTCATCACCACCAATTAGATCCTCGTCAGGTTTGAAATATAACATTCAGAATAAAAAGCCACGCATACGTCTACTCTTGGATATATTATGGTGCTCTAATATATATTAAACATTGCTGTTTTAAGGTATACGAGTATACCGCTGTCTTACACAACCGTAAGGGGCGGTTTACACCGCAGGGCACATTCGTTACTTACGTTGTGAGTTAACATGTATGTAAATGTCACCGACAGAAAATACGCGTAAATCTTAAACCCGAAATTGTGTAATATTTACAGACAATAAGTGTAAATACTCAACCCAAAATTATGTAATATTTACAGAAAATAAGTGTAAATCATCTACCCAAAATGATGTTATATTTACAGAAAATAAGTATAAATCTGATTAGGGATTACATGTAATTCCAAGATTCATATTGATTACGCGTACAACATATACAGTTATGAACTATAATCCCTTTTTTATGAATTCACGTACTCTCCCAAACAAATACAAAACAGATTATTACACGTACTTCAGGTTTGTGATCTGAGTTTTAAGACTCGAGGGAATTTCAGAAACGTATTTACTTAAAGTGATATTCCGAGATATTATTATTTTTGATAAGTAGTGAAGACCCCTACATTAACGTCAAATTCATTGTTTATTTTCTCTCTGACTTGGAGAGCCGCCATGTTTTACCCAGGTTACTTTGCAACACTACATCACTGTTCCAGAGGAAAGTTGTAAATGCTGGATACAACTATTAGGAGTAATAGTGTTATCATTTTACATCATTTGGCAATAAAAATGCCCCAGTGTATGCAAAATATTGCAAGACTTTACATGAAAATGAAGTCAGTACATTTGCAATACTAGACCAATGGAAAAATAACCAGCCGTAAGAAAGATCGATCCATAATATATGTACTGAAACCCTGATCATTTAAAAATTATGTGTACTCTTTGTACTTTTGTAAAAAACATAGAAAAAGCAATTTTGTAAAAGGCAAATAGGTAATGCGTTAAACATATTAGCTGTTGCTCTTCCCGCAATTCGTTTGAAGGCCTACCTCATAAATGCAATATAGGCAGTTTGTAGAACGAACCCGGTTTAGCAATTCAAACTAAATAGTTCATGTGGTGTAATGGAGGTGATATATTGAAGCATATATTTTAGGTCTCGATATCAAGGCAATTCTTCAAATTTTATATTCTATTCTAAGAAATACATTGGACTTTGACTTTTAAAACATAAAAGCCTTATTTATTTCTGTTTCAAAATCAAACTTTATTTATCTTATGATCTTGGTTACAACAACCAAGATCATAAGATAAATAAAGTTTGATTCTGTTGTTGTTGTTATTATTTGTACTAATATGTTTTAAAATTGTACTTTACATGTCATGTTATATGACCCGTATTTGAAATAAACTTTATCCTATTCTCTTCTACCTTGCAAATAATCATAAAAATAATGAGTAAATTCCAGGCAACATTTACATTCTCTGAGTGTCTGCATAACAGCTCATGCATCTCATGTGCACCAAAACAAACGGTCTGATCGTTCATGTTCTTCTATAAAATCATTTAGGACACTAAGAGCAATTAATTCTAGTTCTGCTTCCCAGATATATCCCCATTGTCATCTGATGATAAGAAGCCATTATTAATTCATTTCAAATAACAGCCAAAACGATACAAAATTACTAAATACATGAAAATATAAAGTATGCAAGACACGTTGATCGTACACGCAGACCTTGATCATAGACCCATAGATCTGTGATTACTAAATCAACGTTACTGGTAGCCTTTAAAGCATATGATTTCAATACAGGACCGAACCTTTCAATGAGTCATTGACAGGAGCATCTTGGTCTAATATAATAACTCAACACTTGACCCCAAAGATGACATTTAAACATGAACAAGAGCAAATCTAAAACAATTTATTTATTTCATGCTTAGGCGTGGTTTACGGCGGAATAACGGTGGATTATTCCCCGATAACATCATTCACAGTCGATAATTTCACTTGAACGGACTACTTTTTTAAACAAATTTCCCCGCCACCAAAAATAAAAAATAAGCATTCTTACATTTTCTCTTAATCTTTAACAAATAACAGAACACTGTCTGTACATAAACAAAACATTTGAGGTATACAGTGACTCATTTCCAAAATATAAGCTATTTGAAGCATGAAATAAATAGAATATTAGTATTTTACGATGTGTGATCATTTGATAATTCGCCTCGTGAGCACCTGACTTATATTTTCACTCTCGGCGTCGTGAAAATATAACGCCAGCTGCTCATTCGGTGTATATCAAACGATCATACACGGTAAAATACAAATATCCTATATTTCATAGTGTTTGTGAAACTATTGGCTCCATCAGATAAAATGGACCATAAATACGACAAACTTGTTTGAATAATAGAACAACAAATATATATTGTACTTCAATTTCAGCTACCAGAAGGGTTTTACCATAATAGACAAGGTCTGGAACAAAAAGAGCTTCGTGAAATGTCAATAATGAGAAACTAATAAAAACATTACTTAAATAGTGCTGCCGCTCATGCTGAGTTTTGAAATTGTGTGTCGACTGTCAGTGAAGATGTTTCTATTATTCACGTAGCCAAGTGATTAGATAAATACATAAAAGTGGAAAATTCAACACGTGTTGTTCTGAAGTATGCCGGTATCAAAAAGACTATTGTATCAAAGACTTGGAATAATTAAAGTGTTTTCTTTTAGAACCAGAATGATGTTCGAAAATGTTCAGAAAGAAAGATGTCATTCGGACGCTGCTCCTTTTACTAGTGATACTGGTGATTGTCGTAACACTTTCACAAATTTTAGTGGTTCATAAACGCAACCATCATAAAACAAAACCTCGGGATTCTACACGTTTGCAAACAGCACAAGCCATGGTGATAAGCTTGGAAAAGAATATGGAAGCTATGATGAAAAACTATTTTTAACCAACGGGCAAACACCGTAATTACTTACTGGCATCGATATATTCACAACGTATTCGACAGAAATTAACTGAATTATCACATCGGACACATGGGAATATAAAACATGAGCGACTTTCAGAGGATTCGTTTGCTGCATTTAGAGAGAGAAAACTGCGATTTCATGACATCGCTGACAAAGATATTGTAACACATGAGGCACATTCTCGCCATAAATTGCAACAGTTTATTGAGGACAGTGCTAGCAAATTATCTGATGCTGTCAAATTACCGTGTGATGATAAACATAGTACTGATCATGGAATTATAAATACTGTTGGAATAAAACAAACACAAAGAGCTGCTGGAACCAACATATTGACAAACGGAGGTCGATTTATTTCTGGCAATCGACAATCGTTTAATGTTCCACAATGCAAGGAATCACCAGACAGTCTGGGTGAGCATGTCATAATTTGATTTCTGTTTCCGACGTTTTGCATCATTTATTTATGTAAAATGGGCAGTTATACTGGTATTATTTAAGTATGCATGTATTTGTATACAGTATGACTACAGAATGTTTTACTGTTCTGGTTTGAATATATGACTATAACTTACCTTGTCCAATATATCGCTGGCGTTGAATGAGAAGGTCGTAGCTACAAAATCAATATTTTGAGAAAAAAAGAACAACTTTCTGACAATCACTCTTTACTTTTGGTAAAAGAAGCCTTTTGGTCAACATGAAAGTTCCGATTTTCATGACAATAGGTTCATAAGAAGCGCTATATGATGTAGATTTTAAATATACATTAGTCTTAAAATGTCGTAAATGGCACTTACGACCGTCTCATTCTAAGCCAGCAATATATCTAGTGTTCATTGTTCATTTGGCTGCATTCAAGTCCGCTTAGCTCAATCGACAGAGCTCGAAACCCCGTTCTCGATATTGTGGGCTCGAGTTCAAGTGAGGGATGACTAATTAAATTTACTGAAAGTCATCCTGATGAGACTTCAAACCTAGGACACGTGTATGATGATATACATCGGGCACGTTAAAGAATCAGGAATGCTTCATTACCTGGCGGTTATTCTGTATTATGCACGACGACCAATATTTCGTGTTACAAATTGCAGACGAATTTTTGTAGTCCTTACATATTAATCATGAGATGTACTACTATTATATCTCCCCTGTATCCTTGTAGACCATTCTAACATGTAGTGGCAATCGTACTATTAACTGACACGTTGCAGAGACTTGTTAGGAAACCTTACAAAAGTTTATTCTAATTTACAATTTAATAACAAGAGAAATATTAAGGCTACGGGTAATGATGATGAAGTAATATCCATGGATAAGACACGTGAACTGACATCCGCCTCATCGTACGTATATTAGTATATTATATATTGATATCTAAGCCAATCTAAGCTGACAGGCTACACACTTTATAAGCTCCCTGAAGGAGATGATCTTATTATTGAAGGTTTATTTGACTTGTATTTGATGAATGAGTAGAATTCTCGTTATTTTTTGTAATTATGTTTCAGACAATATGACTGTATAACATGTTGTATACTGGTATCTATTGTATCCGTTCTACATTAATACCATAGTAAAGTATGCATATAGTCAGTACATGTACGTATAAGTCTATGATGGATAAAATACCAGACGGACGGACGACGGTCAGAGAGTGATCACTAAAGTTCACTTTGTCACTATGTGACAGGTGAGCTAAACATGTAACTCTATCCCCCTTAAAATTAAGTCAAGATGTTTGCCTTGTACCAATATGTACCATATTTATACATGGTACTACTATAAGAACTAAACCATTGGCAGATCTGAAATTGTTTAAAACAAAATTAATTTCAAAGTATGTAAATTTTAAAACGTTTTACCTCCGGTTTTGAAAATAAGTTCATGAGTTCATTTTCAAATACAATAGATATGTACAATTCAAGAGTATACAAGTATTCAAATAGTCAATATCATCTGAGTGTTCATAAACATTATATATAATGGTTTTAATTAATTTGATCAATGTTTCATTTCACAATATACATTCCTACAAAGTTTAAAGTTTTCCTTCAGTATAATAATTACAATGTATATTCATAAAATAAAATATTTTTCATAATCACAAAATGGCATCAATTTACTACAGTGTAACAAATAACAAAACTAAACAATCGGAGAGACAGCGAGAGATCCATGGAAGTGTATTGCAAAATATTAGTAATAAATATTTCTTTGACTAAAAGCTTAAGTATGTTTCAGAAATCTATAGTTTCATCTATTTACCACGTATTAATTCCTACAAACTAAATTATCATTTTTAGGATAAATTTGTTTCTCCCAACTACATTTAGCCATGTTTTAAAGCCAAAATGAAAGAAAAAAGTGTAGGAAAATTATCAAAGTTTACCATAATATTTCAACTTTAATGATAGATGAAATACTAATAATAATTATATAACATTTTTGATAATTATACAACATGTGTAGTAAATACTTGAATTCTATAGGACATGCCTCGTTGTGGTAATTTTTATCCGAAACATTAAAGCCATGCAATTTCTTATTTTTATTCCAGAAGGATCGCTACATGTTTCTCAGACTATTGCTCAATATGATAATGTACTGGATGAAGCATTTTCGGATATTAAACACGGTGGGACTTGGAAACCAACAACATGCGTGGCTAGACATCGTACAGCTATCATCCTTCCATTTAGAAATCGTGAAAATCACCTGAGGATATTGCTATATAACCTCATACCAGTATTGAAAAGACAGTTAATCGAATTTAAGATTTTCGTGGTTGAACAGGTAGGCGGTTAATTTTTAAAATTATTGTCTTGTTTGATTCGATAAGCAGGGAAGTTATACATGTACATCTCAATGTTTTGTAGTCTCAGGACTGTGTCACAATACTAGATCTGTAGGGTGATATGACCATCTACGAATTATAATGGGTTCGATCTAAATTACAAAATTAATATTTTTATAAAAAAAAACCCAAAGAAGTGGGGAGCAGTGGCCTAAAGGGAACTCGATATTCCTGGGTATTGGCTGTGTGTCTCGACTTTGGTTGCACAGGCGTCGCGTCACAAGTTTACAATTCACAATTTTACTTTTACGGCGTTTTTATTTCTGGTAATTGATTCTGTTTTTCATCCGTAGCGAAACCGGATTTTCTTAGGTAGCCCAAATGACCAGGACAAATTAAATGTCCAATGGTGACAGAACGGCTAAGCTGCCAAACAGGTCCTCTAAAACTGGTGGCTTAACCCTGTTATCTTATTAAAAAGATAAACTACATTTTTCTATACACTCTTAACGGATGAAAGAAAAAAAAATAGCGCTTCACATCGTACTTTGCTGTGTATAAAAATGACGAATAAGCTGTATGATTTTCCACAAATTATTGTTATTGAGTTTACTTTACAAACACCAAACACGATATCGATGAAATATAGCTCTAGTCAGCGTATTGTTCTACACATATCGATTTTAAGTTCGACCGAAACTATATAACCGAACAAATATTGTGAAGCTCTTTTCCTTCTTTTTGGATATTATTTTGTCAGACTACTATTTACGACTTACATTTTCAGCATTCTCAAGGGAGAAAATTACGCCAATTTGACTGTCTGTCTTAGTATGGACGAATTCGTGCGTTTTTTGACGCACGGTGCTTACGTAACCGGGCCGATAAAATGTAGACTATAAAATAAAGTTTCTACTCGATTATACAATATTATAACACAAAATTAAAAAATGTATGAACAATGGAATAAAGAAAAAGGATGAAAACGGTGCTTTTCTACATGTACAGAACATAGATTGTTTTCATCGAGAATGTCTATAAACTATCATGTGATTCCGTATTCACCGTTATGGCCTAATCAACTGTAACTTCATAATTATGCTTTAAAAATAGCAGATTTTCCTGTTCTGCTCGCCCATATGGGTTATCCCGGTGGCGAGGGTAAATAAATCCAACAACCAAGCTCTTTTCCTTCCTTTTGGATATTATTTTGTCAGACTACTATTTACGACTTACATTTTCAGCATTCTCAAGGGAGAAAATGACGCCAATTTGACTGTCTGTCTCAGTACTTACGAATTCGTGCGGTTTTTTACGCACGGGGCTTACGTAACCCGGCCGATAAAATTTGGACAATATAAGTTTCTACGCGATTATACAATATTATAACACAAACTTGTAAAAAATGTATGAACAATGGAATAAAGAAAAAAAAACAAGGATGAAAACGGTGCTTTTCTAGATGTACAGAACATAGATTGTTTTCATCGAGTAAGTCTTTAAACTATCGTGTGATTCCGTATTCACCGTTATTAACTGTTTACGGGTGTTTATTAAAACGACACCGAAGTTTCCTAAATTACTAAAAAATGTTCGTCAGCTAATGGTAGACGGATTTCCTGAAGTCTACTGGGAACTTCGCGCGACTGAAGTATATCGTTATAAATTAGAGAAACCACCATAAGTACGTCATTATCCCAATTGATCCAATCGTAACAAGTCGGGCATTTCCGTAACTGAAAAAATATGCTTTCGTTAGATAAACGCCGAGGAGATCCGATTGCAATCGATCATGTTTTTGTAATGCTGTGTGATAGTTTAAAAATATGTCCTATACTAGTATTTTTGTGTCTTTTTTTTTGGTTAATTGTTCCTATCATTAGTTATCTAACTAAGCAATCTATCATGTACAGTCAACACGAGTAACATTCGTGTCAATTACAGTGCTACACTGCAAGAATATAATTATACAAGAATAACAGGGTACCTGCAATATAGGCCCTACAGTATGATCGGCAAAACGTTAATTGCTTGGTCTAAATGGATACAATTATGTAAGGTAAAAATATTGGTAAAGGTCCACAATATATGATGTATAGAATAACGTAACATCGTAAAGCTCGACGTACGAGGGTTGTTTATTTAATGCCCGTACGGTTGCCATAGCGCTTGATTGGAACATACGAATGCAGTAAAATTTCGTTTTATCAGATTTAGTCACCAACTTTATAATTGGACAAGACATGAAATGATTTTATCCTACCGAACACAAAGTATGGTTACTATAGCAACCCAACAATCGACTACCCGGCCCAATCCAATGTTGTAGTGTTTTTGTATTGCATGCTTTTATCCTCGGATATTGCGGACATTGACTGTGCTTTAGACTTAACCAAATTGCATCACACTCATTACTAACAGGTTGTACATATAGTTTCATACGGACGCGCTACCGTCTCCAATTGTGCTTGTTCCCTTATCGCGTTGATACAGGAATCAGTTTGTGGTGTTTTAAGTCATTACGAATGTTTTAATATGCATGTGATGTGTCAGGAAGAAAGAAATGATCCACATGGGAACATTAACATGCAAACATTCAGCCAAACAAATTAATAACATTTGCTTAATGTCTTCATGTTATATGGGTTAAGAAAATAAAATGAAAATTTGGCTGCTTGGCTTGTCAATTATTCCCTCTTTTTACGTGCTTCTTTAAAAGCGGGATGTTAGATGAGTGTAAAGGTGAGTGTAAGTTATAGAGAACATGGTGACATTACGTGTTGCAACCAATTAACGTTATTTAAAGGAACAATGAATATGTAACCGTGTTTTATTATATCTGTGTTTTATGTAGTTGTGTTTTATAATGAATATTTAGCTGTGTTTTATTGAGTAACGCACTCGTGATTTAATTTTCGCTTCCAAACGAGTGCCTATATTTTACCACGCAATGCAGCAATGCTTTATTCATTATTTCGTAATATTCTGCATTTAATAGCACAACAAAATTCAGGAACGTGACGTTATTTGTCAAAGTATATGCCAAACATGACGTCACCGATCAGCTGTGTTTTATTGCGTAATAAGATGTCACACTAGTAACATTTCTATGGCGTGTCAGACGTTGCAAAATTCAATAACTATATATTTATGTGGTATATTTGCATATATATGTTCTATAAACTCATATATGTATTGTAACATATCATATGTATATGGTATTTTATCATATATATGTTGTATAAAGTCATATATGTATTGTAAAATATCATATTTGTATGGTATTTTCCATATGTATGTTCTATAAAGTCATATATGTATTTATAAAAATATATATATATGGTATTTTTGTATATATATTTTCAAAAAAGTTATACATATTGCCTAATAGAATATATATATGATATTTTTGCGTATATATGTTCAATAATTCATATAGAAAGCCCGGTATAGGCTCGACGCTTCAGCGCCATCCATTTTCAGGGCTAGTTGATTCGGCAGGTGAGTTGTTACACACTCCTTAGCGGATTCCGACTTCCATGGCCACCGTCCTGCTGTCTATATCAACCAACACCTTTTATGGTATCTGATGAGCGTCAACATCGGGCGCCTTAACCGGGCGTTTGGTTCATCCCACAGCGCCAGTTCTGCTTACCAAAAGTGGCCCACTTGGCACTAGGCATTCGAGGCGCGGCTCCAATTGAGCGAGTCGCGCTTCTTACCCATTTAAAGTTTGAGAATAGGTTGAGGTCATTTAGTCCCCAAGGCCTCTAATCATTCGCTTTACCGGATAAAACTGCAGCGAATCAGTGCCAGCTATCCTGAGGGAAACTTCGGAGGGAACCAGCTACTAGATGGTTCGATTAGTCTTTCGCCCCTATATCCAAGTTTGACGATCGATTTGCACGTCAGAATCGCTGCGGACCTCCATCAGAGTTTCCTCTGACTTCGTCCTGCTCAGACATAATTCACCACCTTTCGGGTCCCAACGTGTGCGCTCTTGCTCCGCCTCGCTGACGATGCGGCTGAGACGGGCCGGCAGTGCGCCCGCCGCCACGAGGACGACGGGATCCTGCCTGGGCAATCGGAGACTGCCTTCACTTTCATTGCGCCTTTGGGTTTCGTAAGACCCCATGACTCGCGCACATGTTGGACTCCTTGGTCCGTGTTTCAAGACGGGTCGGGTGGAGGACCGACCGATTCGCCACAGACCCTTAACTCCCGCTTCCCGCTACCGCTGTCCAATGAAATCCTTCGTTTCAAATCATTATGTAAACACTTCCCAAGATGCAATTATAGAACATATATATACGATCAAAAAAAAATTATATATGCAATTATAGAACATATATATACGACCAAAAAAATTATATATGAACAATTTTTATATATATATATATGAATAAAAATATATATATGAAAACTTTTACAATAAATACGCCTTTATAGAATATACATACGCTAATTTACAATATAAATAACTTTATACAACATATATATAGAAATATAACACATACATATGGTTTTTGCCAAATATATATAACTTTATGGAACATATATATGATAAAATACCATATATATATAACATTTTACAATGTATATATGAGTTTATATAACATATATATACGAATATACCACAAACATAGACAGTTATTGAATTTTGCAACGTCTGACACGCCATACATTTCTCCCTATCAAAACAATGCAAAACGACTCTACTCAGGAAAGGACAAATCATGAACAATATCAATTAAACACTCTTAAATGTTGACTTTCAGACCATATTTGAACATCATTCATGAAATTTGGTCAACAACCGACGGTTTCCACATTAAAACAGTACTTGAACAGACAAAACCCAATTTTAAAAGGAACTATCTTAGCATACTGCGACCCGGAAGCAATTTTGACCAGTTTGACAACATACAACACAACTAGTTAATCTATAGTTGAATATACGTGAAGAAGGTTAATTTCACGTGCTATGGTAGAATAAGAATATCTTAGCCTTGAACAAGTCCGAAATACCTTAAAATAACCCTTGCTCATACAGAATACCATATAAAATAACACCATTTTTAAGGCATTAATTGCTTTGTGAAATTGAATTATTGAACATTGATGAATTTGTGAAACGTGAAAGTTTTACAGATGGTAAGATAAGTTTGATATAACATATACTTTCTTCTTACTATTTCAGCATGGTAACATGACATTTAACAAAGGTCGCTTGATGAATGCTGGCTTTATGGAAGCTTGGACTTTGTGGAACTTCGACTGTGTAATATTTCATGATGTCGACCTATTACCTGAAAATGACCGAAACATGTACACATGTGGTGTGAATCCACGTCATATGTCTATAGCAGTGGATAAGTTTAAATACAGGTATGGAGAAATTGTTAAAAGTATATATATGCACCTTCTCCAGGCAAACCTGACAAATATATCGATTTTGAGATTATCCATAAGTTAAGAATAATCTTACAGAAGCAAAAAAATTGTGTTAATATTTTAAGTTTTTTGCAAGTTACAGCTGTCTTTGTACAGTCAATATTCGGAACTATTTTGTGTGACGTCACAAACGTCATTCGAACGTTTTTGACGTAATTGTAACAAGTTTTCCATAAATGCGCCGTATAATCAGTTGCTGACATAAATTCTTCAAAATATTATCACGTTTTAGAATTATGTTCTGATTTTTAGAATCTGTATCAAAATAGACATGTATTGCATGTTTTCTTATTAAAGAGCTTTTTTCAAAACCTTGTTTTATACAGTTATTGCACGAGGTCAAAATAGAAGGTTTTCCTGGAGAACGGGTTAAAATGTATATTTGATAGATTTTAATGACATAATTTTGATAACAAATTATACGAAGTGTCAGTTTAAAAATACGATATTATTGTTATTCGCATAGGACACTGTGTTTATACTGGACAAAGCCAAAAACGTGTTTGATATTGCCCGACCCTTGTAAACAGATAAACGCCATAAGGGACAAAGTTTTGCAAATGCGGAGTTTTGGGAACATGGGGGATCTCATGAACATTTGCACTCTTGAGAAAAACTATGTCAATGGCTGCTTCGTGTGAAGACATATTGTTCAGCAGCAGCATGACACCCAACAAACATGTTGCCTGTATATGAATGTCAGACCATTTCTTCAAATTGAGAAGGAATTAACCTTTGCTAAACTTAGCATTTATGCATTGTCCATTTTATACAAGACGATTAAACGGTAAAAACTAGTTTTACAAAGAAAATGGCGTATATCCCGACCCCTAGATACATTTTGTAATGATGTTGTCTGCCTATGCGGGCACATACTTGGTTGTGGATCCGTTGAATGAGTTACAAAATGAACCATTGTCTCGTTGATGACAAATTAGATAGTGTACAAACGATCTACTTTTGAATTTAGAAAAGTTTTCGACTATTTCAAAGGCATGATTAATGGCATTTTACATCACCCAAACGACACTTATCTTTTTTATTTTTGTTATCGGCTTGAGAATTGAATGTAAAGCTTCTTACGACATGTTAAAACTTTATCTCAGTGCCTTATTGTAAATCTTTTTCCAGTACCTAAAATAGTATTAATTTTGATATTGTAGGGTTGTTACGATATTTGGATGTAGTGCATGAGGTACATTTCAAATTGAAATTACACCACAATTAGTTTATGAATAAGATATCGCATGGTACAAATTCAATTAGATAGTGTATTGTGTGGCCGCATTTAGAATTCAACATTAAATAAGACCGTACAAAGTCAGACAAAAGTGACATTTTCCAAATCATTTTAGCATTAATTTAGTATAACATTGAGTGACAATTTCTCAATCATTTTAGCATTAGTATAAACGAGTAGACAGATTAATCGCTCCATAGTTCTGTAAACTGTTATAGACAGACTGAGCGGATTCGAAAATGTGAGGCATAAATCATACGTGAAGCTAGTTCGAGCATCTTTGATATAAAGTTCACTAATTCTGTCTTGTCCGCAACATAATCGCCACCTTAACGTACGTGCGACCGTCCGTCCGAGTTTGCCCGGGTCATTACTTTGACATGCATTGACTTAACTTGCCAATATTTGGCACGAATGTTAAGGATAATGGGAAGGAATATCTAATCACTTCTTGATTAGAAGAAAGGACGCCAATTTATGTGATCATTATTACAAAGATTGCAAGTATAAGTAAATAGAGTAGAATATATGGTTTGACTCGTATACATCATTATTTAGATACTTAAAACAAAAAAGTGTTTTACGCCTGGTACACAGTTCACGAATTGTTTTGTCGTCATTATTCATCAAATCCTATTATCAGACCGCTGTGTATGTTACAGACAGATGTTTGCAAACCAGGACATTATTTATAGCTCAGAAATTACTTTATAATATGAATATTGTGGGGGAAAATGACAGACTGAATGCTCCAATGTAGATCTGATTTATTGATAGCGACATATATACATATAACACTCACTGTTTGCGTGATGCATACCAGTAGTACTATATCTCCTGTATTCACTGGCATTGCACTGTACTGTACCGATACGTATTTAGGATTACGAACAGAAGCACACATTATTATAGTGCGTTTGAGACTAGGCTGGTGCCCAAAGCATTTCAACTATCATTTAAAAATAATATTGCCGATTAGAAAAAAATAGTATAGGTTTTTAAAAGGTAATTAAACGACGTTATGCGATTATTTTTCTTCTAGATCTTCTAGGGTCCCTTTAAAAGATATGTTCCTTAAAGAATATTTGAACATAAATGATGTTGTTTTGGACGTGCTTGTGAGACCTTTATTTGTTAGTCATAATGAAATGTACGCGATCAAGTCGCCTGTGGGAGATCATGGAGAGACATAGGGGATACTTACACCATAACTAGTATCAAACTCCACGAAAACTGTTCCCAGACAATAGCAATGAGTTGGTAGCTACTTCTCTACTAATTGTTTCCATCAGATACGAAAAAAACGGAAATAATATTTAAACTATCAATGGGCAAATTACTGATTCACGAACCTCGTGAATTCATATTAGACATGATTAGTTTAAGTTTTACTCCGTACATCATTACTTTCATTTAAAGTTACAGCGATATATAAGAGCTGCTATCAGTTGTACTTGAAATACCTTGGTGCTGTATTGAACACTAATGAACACTTTCTTATGTCGTATGCGGAAGACAGTCGTTAGCTGCTTGTTCTCGGTAAAGAAATAGTCATAAATTACCCAATATGACCTAAATGTACGACACGCGCTTCGGGATCGATAGGTCCCGGGTTCAACCCCCGTCTGGACCACTGGTTAATTTCTCTGATTAAGAATAACCTATATGATCCACTCCACCAAGGCATAAATTGGTACCTGTGAGGGCATTGTCTATTCCCGGGCGCCGCAGATGATGTCGGCTGCCACACCAACAGGCGAGATATAGTAGGTTTCAATAGGTAGGCAAATGGTCAGGGGAAGTTAAAAAGGGTGCTTGAGCGGTGAAACAGCTAAAAAGAGCCATAGAAAATTGGTAACTTACCTTTTTAATACTAAATTAACAATATAACTAAATGTACTAAATTCTGAACGTTGCCAATGCAAACGAGAGAGTACATCTAATGCTGCATATTTACTCCAAACAATATATGTGTGCATATCTGAAAAAGTGCAACGAATATTATCTTAGGACATTTTACTCAAGGTATAGCTTTACGCATCATATAAATACAAAATGTTTGTATTGCAATTATTTTGAGGTTAAATGTTAAAGTGACTGGACTATAAAACATTTCGACCGATTTTATGATGATCCAATACAAAACGCGGCATCAATTCGTAAATAAAGAACATACGCGGAATTGATGCACGTAATTTAACTACTATATATGAAGTTAAAGTAATCTTTTTACGCTAAACGTTTTCGTTATCATTTTTGCAAAATAATCTAGGGTATCGTTCCATGGGAAAGCAGTAGAGATAATAACTTATATCCCAACTTTGGAGAATACATCGTAATTTAGCATTTAAACTTACGACCGAAAATATGCTGATGATTTTTTACAACACTAGACAAGAAACCGGAGAATATTGTAAATGTGGCCAAAGTCTGTGCGCTGTCTAGTTATTAAATTTGGATGAGCACTCTTATATTCTCACTGGGATGAAATGCAGACAATAATGTAATAGCGATCAATACACTACAAGTAAAATAAGCCGACAAATACTAAATAAAATGTTTCCCGACCGAAGGGAGACGAATTGGTTGTGTACTAGTCGTGTTCCAATGTATTAACGTGATTGATGTTCGGCGGATTTATAGTTAAGTCGTTACATATACCCTATTGTCTTAACTCGATTTGTGTTCGACCATAGGAGAACATCAACATCATAAAAACATATGTCCTGAGGCTCGTTTTCGAGATACGTGGTTTTCAAATGACATACTATCGTATTTTGTTCATTCCTGCGATTTCTTGCAAATATGGCACCGTCATATTCATTTGAAATCATACTGAAATTTTTGAAATTTTGATTTCCGGAATTTTGAAAGTCTGACAGGCATGTGACAGTGACAAACGCCTATTTGAGGAGCATTGCCTGTCTGAAACAACTCTTTTTTTATAATGTTTCAGATTGCCTTATTTCACTTTGGTTGGTGGTGTATTCAGCATTAAAAGAGAGCATTTCTTGAAGGTGAATGGATATTCGAATCTATACTGGGGGTGGGGTGCCGAAGATGATGACATGGCTTACCGGTATGCTATTTATTAGTACTAAATCCCGGAAATTACTTTTGGTGAAACTATTCCAGAAATATTTTTATAAATGCTTTTCATCATGATAGTATACTGTATATATCGCCGGCTTAGAATAAGAAGAACAATATGTAAACATTGAATACAGGACTAACATTCGTACTATGTAAACGTTATGTGAACATTGAATACAGGACTAACATTCGTACTATGTAAACGTTATGTGAATATTGAATACAGGCCTAACATTCATACTATGTAAACGTTATGTGAACATTGAATACAGGCCTAACATTCATACTATGTAAACGTCATGTGAACATTGAATACAGGACTAACATTCGTACTATGTAAACGTTATGTAAACATTGAATACAGGACTAACATTCGTACTATGTAAACGTTATGTGAAAATTGAATACAGGACTTACATTCGGACTATGTAAACGTTATGTAAAAATTGAATACATGCCTAACATTCATACTTTGTGAACAATATAAAAACATTGAATACAGGCCTAACATTCATACTATGTGAACAATATGTAAACATTGAATACAGGCCTAACATTCATACTATGTAAACGTTATGTGAACATTGAATACAGGACTAACATTCGTACTATGTAAACATTATGTAAACATTGAATACAGGACTAACATTCGTACTATGTAAACGTTATGTAAAAAATGAATACATGCCTAACATTCATACTATGAGAACAATATAAAAACATTGAATACAGGCCTAACATTCATACTAATAATATGTAAGCCATATGTAAACATTGAATACAGGCCTAACGTTCGTACCATATTATGTATATCATCTTTGAAAACGAGCATGACAAAATAACAGTACAAAAAATGTACATAGTTATGCGAATGTTATCGTTGCTAAGGCAATGCATAAAGAGCACTACGGAGATGTCGAAATTATTTTCACTTATTTGCTAAAATAGCCATTGGCATAGAAAATAAATGTATGCAGCTTGGTCAGAATGCAATTCTACATAAAATCTTCACCAAGTTCGAATCTGGATCAAGAGCTAGGTCACAAGGTTAAATCTTAGGAAAAACCTTGTGCTCAGACACCTGTTTTGGTCCAATCTTCATGAAATATGGTCAGAGTGTAAGTCTTACTAAAGTCTAGATCAGTTTTCAACAGGTGAGCTACCTAGGGCCCTTTAGTACTGTTTTACTGTATATATTTCAGACTGAAGACAGTCAAACTGGGTATAGAACGTCCTCCAGCTACTATTGGAAGATATCAAATGATTAAGCATGAAAACAGGGAGACTATTCCTGTCAAGATGCGGTAATTTGATTTGCTCAATCTGAATAAGAGGGCATGTCTGTTTTATATCTATAAAATTAATTTACTTGTTGCTAACCTAGAGTATATACTTTTTGTGTCATATCAATTTGATGCATATTGTCACATGGCGTCGTACCGATTCAAGTAGTGTAGAGTAACATAACACAATCATAATGTATGCATTAATGTAATGGAATATAACACCACACTGTCTGCAGTAATGCAATAAAACTCGGCCATACTGTCTGCAGTAATGCAATGGCATATAACAACACACTGACTGCAGTAATGTAATGTCATATAACACCATACTGTCTACAGTAATGTAATGTCATATAATACCATACTGTCTGCAGTAATGTAATGTCATATAATACCATACTGTCTACAGTAATGTAATGTCATATAATACCATACTGTCTACAGTAATGTAATGTCATATAACACCATACTGTCTACAGTAATGTAATGTCATATAATACCATACTGTCTACAGTAATGTAATGTCATATAATACCATACTGTCTGCAGTAATGTAATGTCATATAAAAACACATTGTCTGCAGTAATGTTATTGTAATGTCATATAACATCATACTGTCTACAGTTATGTAATGTAGCATAACGCCATTTTAACTGCAGTAATGTACATATAATGTAGTAAAAGACCATACCGTCAGCTTTAGTATAATATTGCATACCAGTGACTTGTCTCCAGTTGACCTATATAGTTTAGCGAAGGTATGGTGTTTTGAATGATTTGCATTTGTCAATAAAGGTTGTTGCTATCCAAACAGCTCCATTATTTTTTTTACAAATAAAATAATCACAAATGTAGAAAGCAAATACCCGTTAGATGCACAGAATCACTGTTTTGGATACATTAAGATAATTGAAAACCATGTGCCTATGACTAAGACCTCAATATCTTGTACAATTCGTAGTTTACAACGTCATTTATCAACTAAAATGATGTGTGGAATAACTTATTATTTTACATTATTTTCAGGGCCTACCTGTTGAAGACTGTGAGGAAACGTTACCATAGAGACGGACTGAATACATTAAATTATAAAGTGATCTCTATAAACCCTACACCACTCTATACACACATTACTGTTGATGTTGGTGAACCACCACGCGAAGCTGCTGATATAAACAATTTGTTGACTTAATATACATGTAATCATAGTTGGAATCGACATAAACATAAATAAAGTGGTAGTATAAATATAGTGACGACTTGTATGTGGGTGATAAAGTAAACATAGTGAGAGATGATAATTCTACGTGATATCAATAAAACATGTGTTTATTTCAAATAAAAAGTGCACACTCTCTTCGTCTGCAGAGTTTCATAAATTTTCATCAATTACTGGCAGAGATATTTATTTTTTTGCAACCTTGAGTACAGCGACTCGCTGCACATTTAACGACGTCAATGACGTCACGGACGTAAATTGTTAACTACACAAACGTCTCATTGCTCCGAAAAAAACAAACGCTTATATCATTAAAACATTTGGATAGATTTTTTATAATTTAGTATTTATTTAGAACAATTGTTCATTTGACTTAAAGCAATTCAGTTGTTATAAAGTTTCAAAATGTTAGATAATTATTCAATCATTTTCATTCTAAAGACGACTCTCGTATACGACGTCCGTCAAACGAGTGACAAACATAATTGACATCTCATCTAATGCATTTCTAATCTCGGCTTGATATAAAAGAGTTTCTTTTCCGTCACAAACCCTTTTCCACTAATGACACATAAGTATACGTCTTGCTGACTTCTCTTCCGATGCTCCGTATCAATCCACAGACCGGAACCATTTGAACAAACTTGTAAAGGACCACTAGATGATGCTATATACTAAATATCAAAGCTCTAGGCATTATAGTTTTAGACAAGAACATGTGTATATGTTTTCCCTATGTAAGTCTTTGTAAAGCTGGTGACCTCCTGGCGGAGACAATTTTGATCTTAGTCGCATGAGTTGTACAATCTTGGTAGATGACTACTAGTTGATGCTACATACCAAATATGAAAGCCGTGGGACTTGTGGTTTAGGGCCAGAAGATTTTTGCATTTGTAAACCCCCTTTTAGAGCCCCGTGGCCTTTTTAATCAACAGACCAGAAACATTTGGACAATTTTGTAGGGGACCATTAGGTGGTGCTACATACCAAATATCAACTTTAAGTCTATGTAAAATTTGTGACTCCTTTGCGGGGCCAGTTTTGACCCCATTGGCATAATTTGAACAATCTTTGTAGAGGACCACTAGCTGATGCTACATACTACATTTCAAAGCCCTGGGCCTTTTGGTTTCAGACAAGAAGTTTTAAAGTTTGCATTGAAAACCCTTTTAGGGCCCCATGGCCTAATTAAACGACAGATCGGGACCATTTGGACAACTTCAATAGAGGTCCACCCAAGGATAATTCCTTCAAAGATTTAGCAAATTTGGCTTAGTGGTTAAGGAGCCGATGTCATTTAAAGAAATTGTTGACGAACGGACGACGGACACAGAGTGATTGCAAAAGCTCATATTGTCACTTCGTGACAGGTGAGCTAAAATGAGACCATTTGTCTTAATACTTTTTGATTATCCCGCGTATCGTCGCCCCAGGATTAAAAGGTCGTAAGTTTTGGGAAATCGAAAAATAATCACAATTTTCCATTAATATGAGAGCAGAAGCATTCCATTTCGTTATAGTTCATTCTTCTTAAACAATCAAATCAACATCTTGTAATTTTTTATATTAAAATAGTTGGTAAAATTCAAAACTGTCTATTGTGCAGATATAACTCATGGATATTCGTGTAAAAAGATCGTTTGTGCTACTTATGACCTTTTAAGCCATTCAAAAAAGGTCGTAAGTGGTAACTCACAACCTTTGTACTCGAGTAATGTCATACATTAGGGATAGCCTCGCATTTAGATGAGCTGGCGATTCATCATTAATTAGATCATATCAGAATGAGCCCCTAAGCATTTTACACTCTGAAGCAGTGCGAATTATATCAATATACATGTATTTGTATACTACTCTACCCTAATGTATTGGTGCTTGTGCTAATGGCACACCAGGTCTTCTACCTTGAGCTAAAGTACCGTAATGACACGTACACCAAGGTTTGACTTGAACAAAAACAAATGTCATTGAGTGCTTGACGCCAATCATTGAATTTATTGTCGGAAATTCAATGCCAGGAAATACAAAACGTAGTACATAATTGAATTTAATTGTTAATTAAAGTAATTGCCCAAATTAAAGCAAATTTTAATCATCCTAATTCAATATTCAGGCAAGTTTGACTATAGAAGAGACATCAGTTAGTAGTAATCTTACACACGCAATACAAATTGTTGTGCATTTATTTCAAACGGACTATTCACGGAGCCATCACATCACCAATGTTACACCAGTAAGATTGTGCATTGTACAATGTAATTGTGGTCATACCACGTGGTTCATACACTGTAACGTCATTTTTGGTTAAGAACGCAATAAAATATTCAGTCAGAACTTAGTTTAAACAACCGTGTACATATTATTTTTTGACCGATTTAAATGAGACATTCTCGAGCCAAGAATGAGTTCTATCTATGTAACTTAATATGTTTGGGTACAATGTCACATTTTTGTCCGGAACAAAGTCGGCTTCTGGTAAAAACTGTGACACTTTTCTAATAGGCGGATGGAATGGGACCAAAGGGAGGACCCCCTAAAATCGCCAAAGTAAATTTATTTAGTCTGTAATAGTCTCGTCATACAGTATTCATTTTGCGTTCAGATCTTGGTGAAAAATACTAAAATGTGAATATTTCGTGCTCGTGTTCGTGCTCGATACGCTCACAAACGACACATTAATCTATGGAAATGAGTTTTCACGTACAAGTTAAAAGAGTTTTGCATTTGAGAAAGAAATTGTTTACATTGGTTTTAATACAAAAAAAACATGTATATTACTTTTATAATTTATATATATACTATTTCGACCCCCTCCCAGTAATTTTAATCTCAGAAAAAGTTAGATGACTTACAAAATAAAGACTTAAATTAACCTGGTTTTGTAAAAAGCCAAGTCCCTTTTAATAGCAAATAAGGTATCCCAGACCACAATGATGCTCCAGATTGATCGTTTGTTTTGAAACATTTCCCAAGGGAACATGTTCCCCCGGATCCCCTAATATTGCAATGATAATTATTTTGAATAACATAAGTTTAGTCATAAGTAATGGCTTTCAAATGGTATCTAAATAATTTTAAAATTGCTACTTTTCAGATTCTTCCCCCCAGGGCCCCTATTTGGGCTTTGTCCTAGCTAGACCTATCAGGGTCCATGCGGTACCAGGCTATTTTCTTATACCCCTAATCGGAAATCCTGGATGAGCCCATGTTTCCTGTGTTAATGTTCTAAAAAGATCTCTCATACCACGTGGTATATCCACAATGTGTATACTACTTTCAAGATATATTGTACAGCTGTACCGCTGTAATTCAAGATAATACGTACATTTATATGTCTTCTAGAATTAAGCCGCTATGGAAACTTAAGTAATTTCCCCGATACATCAAACTACGCTAATATTTCCTGTGGCATTGGAAAATAACGAAGTAGCAGATAATCAGTGATTGAGTGAACATTGAGTGTTCATTATGTCTGTAATCATGACGTGTTCTCTGTCATTAGTTGTTGTTCGTAAATCCGGCTAGTCCCCTTATCAGAACACTAGTTGTTGGTCCATCCGGCTAGTCCTCTCATCAGAACACTAGTTGATGGTGGTCCATCCGGCTAGTCCCCTCAACAAAACACTAGTTGTCGGTTTATCCGGCTAGCCCCCTCATCAAAACACTAGTTGTTGGTCCATCCGGCTAGTCCCCTGATCAGAACACTAGTTGTCGGTCCATCCGGCTAGTCCTCTCATCAAACCACTAGTTGTTGGTCCATCCGGCTAGTCCCCTCATCAAAACACTTGTTGATGGTCGTCCATCCGGCTAGTCCCCTCATCAAAACACTAGTTGTCGGTCCATCCGGCTAGTCCCCTCATCAAAACACTATTCGTTGGTCCATCCGGCTAGTCCCCTCATCATAACACTAGTTGTTGGTCCATCTGGCTAGTCCCCTTATCAAAACACTAGTTGTCGGTCCACCCTGCTAGTCCCCTCATCAGAACACTAGTTGTTGGTCCATCCGGCTAGTCCTCTCATCAGAACACTAGTTGTTGGTCCATCCGGCTAGTCTCCTCATCATAACACTAGTTGTTGGTCCATCCGGCTAGTCCCCTCATCAAAACATTCGTTGTTAGTCCATCCGGCTAGTCCTCTCATCAGAACACTAGTTGATGGTCGTCCATCCGGCTAGTCCCCTCATCAAAACACTAGTTGTTGATCCATCCGTCTTGTCTCCTAATCAAAACACTAGCTATTTGTCCATCCGGCTAGTCCCTTCATCAGAACACTAGTTGTTGGTCCATCCGGGTAGTCAACTAATCAAAAGACTAGGTATTGGTCCATCCGGCTAGTCTCCTCATCAAAACACTAGTTGTTGGTCCATCCGGCTTGTCCCCTCATCAAAACATTAGTTGTTTGTTCATCTGGCTAGTCTCATCATCAGAACACTAGGCTATCACCAGAACGGTCTGTGTTCGATTACCTGGTCCATCCGGCTAGTCCCCTCATCAAAACACTATTTGTTGGTCCATCCGGCTAGCCCCCTCATCATAACACTAGTTGTTGGTCCACCAGGCTAGTCCCTCATCAAAACACTAGTTGTTTGTCCATCCGGCTAGTCCCCTCATCAGAACACTTGTTGTTGGTCCATCCGGCTTGTCCCCCTCATCAGAAAACTAGTTGTTGGTCCATCCGGCTAGTCCCCTCATCAAAACACTAGTTGTTGGTCCATCAGGCTAGTCCCCTCATCAAAACATTAGTTGTTTGTTTATCTGGCTAGTCTCATCATCAGAACACTAGACTATTATTTCGATTACCTGGTTGCAGAAGTCAGAAGAACAAGTCAGTTCTATTATTTTTAACAACCTTCAATCATATTAAACAGGAATTTGCCATCAGTTTTAGTGGAAGAGCAGTGTCATGTCATTTGTGAACGTTCACCGTTCTCCGATTGGTTTGTGCACAACACAAGTATGTGAAACACTTCACTGCATTATTTTCCCTACTATTCCATTTATTATAAATTTTACCGGGTATCTCTAAAATACGTCATGACAATGAATGAAATTTCGCAAAATAGCCTTTACCTTTTTGTTTGGAATATTTAATTAAGGAGGTTAAAGTCGATGCGCGTGCATTTCATCGATGTCACTGTAAGCAACGTGGACAATATAACGTCTTATAGGAATCGAGTGCAAACAAAATATTACTTACATATTCCAAAGACACGAGACTTCTGTAAAATCATTAAATTTCAATGGGACAAAATTTCGTGTTTTTTTGTTAAAAAGACCATTTCATGGGGACGTAATTTCAAGGATACATTATCCACTAAGAAATTCTATAGAATGATTAATATTTGTAGGGAATTTAAGTTCATTTCACCCACGATCTCCACTCAATTATATCTCCTACGACTATTAATGATTTTACAGTATTTAAAGATTATACAATCTGCAGAATCACAAATGAAGAACGAATAGTTTTCCACAGGTAACTGGAAACGTTTCCATGTTCATAGGAAACCACGGTCTGTTGCGAAGGTAACAGAAGAAAAATACATGCCCGACGCAACAATCAAATCGGTGCGTGAAATGTCGCAATACGAATGGTATGGTCATTTATCCTGCATGGAAGACTACAAAAAACTGGACGCTGTGAAAATATGTTCTATATCCGAATGTTACCGGAAGTATCATAAGGCTTACAAAATTAAGATATTTTCACAGACGTTACTTGTCCATGTAAAGTTTCCATATATAGTGTGTCCAATCTGACTCAAGTTCAAGTCTGCTTAGAATTAATTGGTTTGATGTAAAAACTCCCATAATTACATTGTCTGATCAAGCCTCTGTAATAGCCGGAAGATACATAGAATGCACAATCATTAAATGTGATGTTACTTGTCAAAGGCGTAGAATAACACTGTGGGGAATACTATAATTAGTTATGAGTTAATGCGCTTGCTTCGGAACTCGAATTAAGTGTATAACACAAATTCTAGAAAAACTAGAAAAATCCTTAAGGAAATTAATTCTACAGCAGTCTTTGTGTAGGTGAGTTCTAATTATTTGCTGTCCTTCGTCCGTTGGTTTTCTATTGGACTCTTATCTCTCTCTACAAAAGTCGATTTGATAAACTAGAAATAAATCGGGGATAACAGTAGTTGCATGAGAATGTTCTGTGTGAGAAAATGCGATTACGCGAGTTGGTAAGAAAATACTTTAAGAGTTTTCTATAGGCCTACATCGATTTGCTACTGGAATACTTTGGAAAATAAGGCTTACAGATTTACTGAGGAGTTTTATACTAATGTGTTGTAGGAGTTATAACGAACTGAAGGTAGGCATATTAATATATTCTCTTATCTCTTTGTCTATTTATATAGACATATCCACTTGGAATATTATATTTAAAGTTCTATTAAGTCAATGGCATATTATCGATCGCATGTTTTTCTTTTTTGTGGATTGTATTGCAGCTTATTTTGCTTTTTATGACTACCAGTATAATTATCAGATTAACGGGATATCGTATTAGTATCATGATGTGCTTAAATGTATAGTTTACGTATACCGTATATTTGTGTATATCTTGACATGGGCTAAACACAAAACGCTTTTTGTTAAGTATGGTCACCGATTCAAAAAGCTGTTAAGAGAGTCTATCTGTCAAAAAAAGACCACGTTTTCGGTGTTTCTTCAAACACAGGGAAATTAAAACTCAGTAACCTCCGAAACTTACTTCATATATCATCAAGTTCCACGTATATTTTAAATAACCCTTTTTGTTTTTGAGGACGTTTTGCGCATAAGGCATATTATCACCGACATTTAGGAAAATCTTGATACAACAATCCTCGCTCAGGTCCACTCAAAGCGTATTATATAAACGTGGCACTCATGCAACAAATCTGAGACAAACTTATAGTTTCTGCTCGATAGCTTAAAAAATTGTACTCGCTGTGAAACATGTTGCTGACCTATTACATTATTGCTGCTCGGGGTAGAAAAAGGACCGGAAGGGTTTAATTTCAAGGTAAATAAGAAATATTAGTTTTCCCTTAATAATGAGCTATTTGAAGGAAGCTTGCTGGCGTGAAGCGAGTAATTGGGATCGAAAGTGGGACCAATGTTTGTAACATTGTAACACAAATATAAAACCTGTTTCTGTCGAATTCATTCAGTAAAGATTGAGATAATGTGATGGTGTTATATACAAATGTACTAACCTCGTAAAATAAAGTCATGCAGGGCACATTCATTACTTACGTTGTGAGTTTACATACATGTATGTAAATGTCACTGACAGAAAATACGTGTAAATCTTCAACCCGAAAAATGATGTCATATTTACAGTGTATATATAATCAATGAGTATATGTAATTCTAAGAAAACATTTTGATTAAGCGTACAACATATTCAGTTATGAACTATAATCCCTATTTTATGAATTCACTAACTCTCCCAAACAAATATTATTACACATACTACTGGAGGGAATTTCAGAAACATGTTTACTTAAAGTGATATTCCGGGATATTATTATTTTTGATATGTTGCAAAGACCCCTACATTATCATCAAATTCAATGTTTATTTCCCTCCATTCACACCCTAATTAGCTAGGGTCATTAATTTCTCTCTGACTTGGAGAGCCGCCATGTTTTACCCAGGTTACGTTGCAACACTACGTCACTGCTCCAGAGGATTGTTGTAAATGCTTGATACAACTATAAGGAGTAATAGAGTTATCATTTTACATTATTTGGCAATAAAAATGCCCCTGTGTAATTTTACAAAATACTGTAAGACTATACATGAAAAGGGACTTAGTACATTTGCAATACTAGACCCATTGAAAAATAAACAGCCGTAAGAAAGATGGATCCATAATCTAGGTACTGAAACCCTGATCATTTAAAACTTATGTGTACTCTTAATTATTTTTTTGTCGAAAAGATTGAAAAAGCTGTTTTGGAGAATGCAAAGAGGTAATTAGTTAAACATATCATCTGTTGCTCTTCCCGCAATTCTTTTGTACCTCAGAAATGGAATATAGGCAGTTTCTAGAACAACCCCTATTAAGCAATTTAAACTGAAATGTTAATGTTGCGTAATACAGCTGATATCTTGCAGCATATATTTTAGGTCTCGATATTAAGGCAATTCTTCAAAAGTCTATTGTATTTTAAGAATTATATTGGAATTTGACTGTTGAAACCTAAAAAGCATTATTTATTTGTGTTTCAAAATCAGAATCAAGCTTTACTTATCGTATTATCTTGGTTGTTGTTGTTATGTTTTGCACTAATATGTTTTTAATGTGTAATTTACAAGTCATGTAGTATGAACCATAATTGGAAATGAACTTTATTCTACCTTGCAAATAATCATAAACATAATGAGTACATTCCAGGCAACATTTACATTCTATGAGTTTCAGCATGACAGTGTTTGCTTAGAATGAGAAGGTCGTAAGTGCCTTACGGCACTTATAAGACTAATTTAAATGCATATTTAAAATCTTCATCATTAGGCGCTTCTTATGAGATATTGTCATGAAAATCTGAACTTATCATGTTGACCAAACTGACGATGTTTTACGATAAGTAAAGAGGAATTGTCAGACAGTTTTTCTTGTTTTCTCAAAAGATTGATTTTGTAGTTACGACCTTCTCATTCTAAGCCAGCGACATGTGCACCAAAACAAACGGTCTGATCCATCAAGTTCATTCAGGACACTAAGAGCAATTAATTCTAGTTCTTCCTCATTATATTCTGCTTCCCAGTGATATCCAACTGCTTCCAGATAAATCCTCATTGTCGTCTAATGATCGGAAGGCATTATTTTAAAATCAAATTGATACAAAATTACTAAATACATGAATGTAAAGTATGCAAGACACCTTGGTCGCACGCACAGAACTTGATCATATTGACCCATAGATCTGTAAATTAATGTTAATGGTAGCCTTTAAACCATATGATTTAAATATTAGACCGAACCTTTCATTGAGTCATTGAGAGGAGCATCTTGGTCTAATATAATAATACAGCACTTGATCCCAAACATGACATTAGAACGGGAACAAGAGCAAATCTAAAACAGCACATTTATTTTATGCTTATCCGTGGTTTACGGTGGAATAACGGTGGATTATTTCCCCGGCACCAAAAATAAAAAAAATAAGCATTTTCACATGTTCTCTTAATCTTTAACAAATAACTGAACAATATCTGTACATAAACAAAACATTTGAGGTAAACAGTGACTCATTTCCATATTTTAAGCTATTTGAATGCTGAAATAAATAGAATATTAGTATTTTACGATGTGTGATCATTTGATAACTCACCTCGTGAGCAGCTGACTTATATTTTCACTTGTGGCGTCGTGAAAATATTACGCCAGCTGCTCACTCGGTGAATATCGTACGATCATACACGGTAAAATACAAATATCCTCTATTTCATACGGTTTGTGAAACTATTGGCTACATCAGATAAAATGGACCATAAATACGACAAACTTGTTTGAATAATAGAACAACAAATATATATTGTACTTAAATTTCAGCTCCCAGAAGAGTTTTACAATAATAGACAAGGTCTGGAACAAATGGAGCTTCGTGAAATGCCAATAATGAGAAACTAATAAAAACATTACTTCAATAGTGCTGCCGCTCATGCTGAGTTTTGAAATTGTGTGTCAGTGACGTTGTTTCTGTCATTCACGTAGTTATACTCTTAGATAAATACAGAAAATTGGAAAATTCAACACGGGTTGTTTTGAAGTATGCCTGTATCAAAAAGACTATTGTATCAAAGACTTGGAATAATTAAAGCGTTTTCCTTTAGAACCAGAATGATGTTCGAAAAATGTTCAAAACGAAAGATGTCATTCGGACGCTGTTCCTTTTACTAGTGATACTGGTGATTGTCGTAACACTTTCACAAATTTTAGTTGTTCATAAACGCAACCATCATAAAACCAAACCTCGTGATTCAACACGTTTGCAAACAGCACAAGCCATGGTGATACGCTTGGAAAAGAATATGGAAGCTATGATGAAAAAGAATTTTTTACCAACGGGCAAACACCGTAATTACTTACTGGCATCGATATATTCACAACGTATTCGACAGAAATTAACTGAATTATCACATCGGACACATGGGAATATAAAACATGAGCGAATTTCAGACGATTCGTTTGCTGCATTTAGAGAGAGAAAACTACGATTTTATGACATCGCTGACAACGATATTGTAACACATGTGGCACATTCTCGCCATAAATTGCAACAGTCTATTGAGAACAGTGCTAGCAAATTATCTGATGCTGTCAAATTACCGTGTGATGATAAAAATAGTACTGATCATGGAATTAAAAATTCTGGTGGAATCAAACAAACACAAAGGTTTGCTGGAACAAACATATTGACAAACGGAGGTCGATTCATTTCTGGCAATCGACAATCGTTTTATGTTCCCCAATGCCAGGAATCACCAGACAGTCTGGGTGAGCATGACATAATTTGATTTCTGTTTCCGACGTTTTGTATCATTTATTTATGAAAAATGGGCAGTTATGCTGGTATTATTTAAGTATGCATGTATTTGTATACAGTATGACTACAGAATGTTTTACTGTTCTGGTTGGAATATATGACTATAACTTACCTTGTCCAATATATCGCTGGCTTGGAATGAGAAGGTCGTAGCTACAAAATCAATATTTTGAGAAAAAAAGAACAACTTTCTGACAATCACTCTTTACTTTTGGTAAAAGAAGCCTTTTGGTCAACATGAAAGTTCCGATTTTCATGACAATAGGTTCATAAGAAGCGCTATATGATGTAGATTCCAAATATACATTAGTCTTAAAAGGTCGTAAATGGCACTCATTCTAAGCCAGCAATATATCTAGTGTTCATTGTTCATCTGGCTGCATTCAAGTCCGCTTAGCTCAGTCGACAGAGCTCGAAACCCCGTTCTCGAGATTGTGGGCTCGAGTTCAAGGGAGGGATGACTAATTAAATTTACTGAAAGTCATCCTGATGAGACTTCAAACCTAGGACACGTGTATGATGATATACATCGGGCACTTTAAAGAATCAGGAATGCTTCATTACCTGGCGGTTATAATTCTGCATTATGCACGACGACCAATATTTCGTGTTACAAATTGCAGACGAATTTTTGTAGTCCTTACATATTAATCATGAGATGTACTACTATTATTTCTCCCCTGTATCCTTGTAGACCATTCTAACATGTAGTGGCAATCGTACTATTAACTGACACGTTGCAGAGACTTGTTAGGAAAACCTTACAAAAGTTTATTCTAATTTACAATTTAATAACAAGACAAATATTAAGGCTACGGGTAATGATGATGAAGTAATATCCATGGATAAGACACGTGAACTGACATCCGTCTCACCGTACGTATATTAGTATATTATATATTGATATCTAAGCCAATCTAAGCTGACAGGCTACCCACTTTATAAGCTCCCTGAAGGAGATGATCTTATTATTGAAGGTTTATTTGACTTGTTTTTGATGAATGAGTAGAATTCGCGTTATTTTTGTGATTATGTTTCCGACAATATAATTGTATTAGTATACTGGTATATTATATCCTTTACATTGTATATTAATACCATAGTTAATGATGCATATATTCAGTACATGACGCTGGCTTAGAACTAACGACCGTATAAGTTATTTATATTTTCATATAGTATTCAAATAGTTTTTTTGTTTGAACAAAAATAAGTTTTAAAAAATCGCTGAGCAACGTACTGTTTTCTTAAAATAGTCATCGTCGGATACCCACGTTCGATTGCATTACGTTATACTCATACATCGACCGTGGGTTATTTGGCTAGCAAAATATCGTAAACGTTATAGATAAATGGTGCAATTTCATTGGTTTCCAAAGGATTTCCACTTTGGAAGCTCAGCCAATGAAATTACATGTTACATTCGGCCTTCGTTTCATTCTCCAAAATGGCGGTCATTTTGATTTCGACTGAAAGAAAAATCTATTGAAAGTAACAACCCCCCCCCACCCCCTAATTACGCAAGGTTAAATCTTCGATTGAAGAGTATTCTGTTTGTAAGGAGCGATTTCATTGGACAAAGGGTTTGAAGAGTTATTTCCCTTTGAGCTGAGAAACGAGAATTCGGCAGTCAAAAAACCCACGGTACCAAATGAAGTTGTACGTAATGTGTACCGTCGGTAGCCGACGATGTAAAATAGTATGCAACAAATACAGTAACTATTGCTCGGCTAGATTTTTTAAAAATATTTTGATTTCAGAAATCCATAATAGTTAATTTATTATTCAAAATAATAGTTATAGATATTTCTTCGACTAAAAGCTTTAGTATGTTTCAGAAATCTATAGTTACACGATGTTCGACTAGTTACCACGTATTTTAAAATTTCGATAAACTAAATGATTTTTTTAGAATAAATGCTTCTCCTAATTACACCAAGCCATGTTTTGAAGCCAAAATGAAAAAAAGTGTTTGCTCCAGTTGGGTTTGTCCACGATCTAAAGGAAAATTGTCAATTTACCATAATATTTCAACCCTAACCATATATGAAATACTAACACTCTTAATATACAACATTTGTAGTAGAATTCTTTAGGACATGCCCCGCGGAGGTAATTTTTATCCGACTCCCTAAAGCCATGCAATTTCCTATTTCTATTCCAGAAGGAACGCTACGTGTTACTCAGACTATTGCTCAAAACGATAATATGCTGGATGAAGCATTTTCGGATATTAAACACGGTGGAACTTGGAAACCAACAACATGCATGGCTAGACATCGTACAGCTATCATCCTTCCATTTAGAAATCGTGAACATCACCTGAGGATATTGCTATATAACCTTATACCAGTTTTGAAAAGACAGTTGATAGAATTTAAGATATTTGTGGTTGAACAGGTAGGCAGTTTATTTTTGAAATTGTTGTCTTGTGTGATTCGATGAGCAGGGGAGTTATACACCTCACAATTTTGTAGCCGCAGTACTGAGTCACAATACTAGTACTGCAGTGTGATATGTCCATCTACGAAGTACAATGGGTTCGAACTAAATTATAAAATTAATATTTTTATAAAAAAAAACAATGATGTGGGGGCGGTGGTCTAAAGGCAATTCGATATTCATGCGTCTTGGCTCAGTATTTCGAATTGGTTGCTCACCAACCAGGGGAGGAATAGTTCCACAGAGAGACTCCGAATCGGAATTTCTTAGGTAGCCCAATGACCAGGCAAGTTAAATGTAAAATGGTGACAGAACGGCTGAGCTACCAAAACCGGTCCTCGAAAACTGGTGGCTTAACCTATTATCTTATTAAATAGATAAACTACATTTTTCTATATACTCTTAAAGGCAGAAAGAAATAATATAGCGCCTCACATCGTACTTTCGTTCAAATTATTAGATATGTTTAGTTTACAAACACCAAACGCGATATTGATGAAATATAGCTCTATTCAGCATATTGTTCTTCACTTATCGATTTAAAGTTCGACAGAAACTATATAACCGAACAAATATTGTGAAGCTCTTGACCTACTTTTTGGAGATTATTTTGTCAGACTACTATTCAAGACATACACTTTCAGCATTCCCAAGGGAACACATTACGCACAATTTGGCGGTCTATCACTGTACTGATACAAACTATAGGAACACATTGTGCACAATTTGACGTTATATAGTCAGGCAATGCATGTTGAACTCTGCAGGAACCAAACAGTTCTCGGTCTGGACTCTCCAACAGAATTTCATTAGCTCACCAACATCTGAACTTCAGTTGACCGTGTCATACTTTGAATAGTTAGGAAAAGTTCACAACTCCGAAAAAAACAATGTGGCCACTTGTAAAGTATAAAATTGATTAATTTAAGCAAGAAATTGTCTTATAATCCCAATGTTGCCCGGTCGGTATTTTGCTTTTTCTTACTCACCTCGCGCACGGCGACGTTCTACGAGTTTGCATGCATTCGTCCCCCTGATATTGCGGACATTGACTGTGCTTTAGACTTGACCAAATTGCTTCAACCTTATTACTTACTGTTTGTGCATGTACAGTTCATATGGACGCACTGCAGTCTCAAATTGTGATTGTTCCCCTATCACTGTGGTACAGGATTCAGTTGGTGGTGTTATAAGCCATTGCGAATATTTTAATATGCATCTGATGTGTCAGCAAGAGAGAAATGATCCACATGGGAACATTAACATGCAAACATTCAACCAAACAAATTAATGAAATTTGCTTAATGTCGTCATGTTATATGGGTTAAGAAAATAAAATGAAAATTTGGCTATTTGGCATGTTAATTATTCACTCAATTTGCGTGCGTCTTTTAAAGCGGAATTTGAGAGGAGTGTAAAGTTGAGTGTAGTTATAGAGAGCAGGGTTGTCATAACTCAATATCAGCGTCTATTGACAATAACTACAAAATATAGCATCAGTTTTATTAAACATTATCGATTGACAATCTTTGCAAAACGTTACGCTGTAAATAAATATAATGATGCTTATTCATCAATAACCTACAAATAATGCTTCAACTACTAGTAGAAGCCTTATAGTGTCAATAAATCACTACCAACTCAGTTAAATATCTGACACAGCAACCGTCCTGTATTGTTCGTCGACAGCAATGACCTTCAAATATCCAAGATATACGTTAATATGTCATTAAGACACATTAATTCGATATTACAACAAAATTCTACAATTTTCTGTTCATTATATGCTTTTATCATTTGTTAGCATTTGGGTTGCCGAGATTAACAACTGAAAATAAAACTGAAAACAATAGTGCATTATTGTCGCATTTTAAGTAGCTGGTTTCAGTACCACAAAAAAGAAACGCAATCTATTTACCGAGTAATTAAAGCACATAATAAACAGAAATGTGTTTATTTATAGGGGAAAGATATTTTTCTAATGATCACAGAAAGTTTACGAGTGGCTACGCGGCAATGAATAATGTCATCATTATCTTTCACAGGAACGTTACGTTATTTGTCATATTATATGTCAAACATGACGTAACAAATCAGCTGTGTTTTATTGCGTAATAAGATGTCACACTAGTAAAATTTCTCCCTATCAAAACAATGCAAAATGACTCAACTCAGGAAAGGACAAGTCATGAACAATATCAATTTAACACTCTACTCTTAAATGTTGAATTTCAGGCCATATTTGAACAACATTCATGAAATTTGGTCAACAACCGATGGTTTCCACATTAAAACAGTACTTGAACAGACGAAACCCAATTTTAAAAGGAACTATCTTAGCATACTGCGACTGGAAGCAATTTTGACCAGTGTGACAACATAAAACACAACTAGTTAATCTATAGTTGAATATACGTGAAGAAGGTTAATTTCACGTTCTATGGTAGAATAAGAATATGTTAGCCCTGAACAAGTCCGAAATACCTTAAAATAACGAAAGATTGTTCCCCTCGCTCGTACAGAACACCATATAAAAAAACACCATTTTTAAAGCACTAATTGCTTTGTGAAATTGAATTAGTGAACATTGATGAAATTGTGAAACGTGAATGTTTTACAGTTGGTAAGGTATGTTTGATATAACATATACGTTCTTCTCATTATTCCAGCATGGTAACAGGACATTTAACAAGGGTCGCTTGATGAATGCTGGCTTTATGGAAGCTTGGACTTTGTGGAACTTCGACTGTGTAATATTTCATGATGTCGACCTATTACCTGAAAATGACAGAAACATGTACACTTGTGGTGTGAATCCACGTCATATGTCTATAGCAGTGGATAAGTTTAAATACAGGTATGGAGAAATTGTTAAAAGTATATATTCGCACCTTCCTCCAGGAAAACCTGCTATTTTGACAAATATATCGATTTTGAGATTATCCATAAGTTAAGAATAATGTTACAGAAGCAAAAAAAATGTGTTAATATTTTAAGTTTTATTCAAGTTACAGTTGTCTTTGTACAGTCAATATTTGGAACTATTTTATGTGACGTCACAAACGTCATTCGACCGTTTTTGACGTAATTGTAACAAGTTTTCCATAAATGCACCGTATAATCAGTTTCTGACATAAATTCTTCAAAATCACGTTTGAGAATTATGTTCTGATTTTTAGAATCTGTATCAAAATAGACATGTATTGCATGTTTTCTTATTTTAGAGCTTTTTTCAAAACCTTGTTTTATACAGTAATTGCACGAGGTCAAAATAGAAGGTTTTCCTGGAGAACGGCTTAAAATGTATATTTGATAGATTTTAATGACGTAATCGTGATAACAAATTATACGAAGTGTGAGTTTATAAAATACGATATTATTGTTATTCGCATAAGACACTGTGCTTATACTGGACAAAGCCAAAACGGACGTGTTAATTTGTTTGATATTGTCCGACCCTTGCAAACAGATAAAAGTCATCAGGGACAAAGTTTTGGAAATATGGAGGGTCGGGAAACTCACGAACCTTTGCGCCCTTCAGTCAGAATAACGCGGTCAATGGCTGCTTCGTGTGAAGACATATTGTTCAGCAGCCGCATGACATCCAACAAACACGTGGCCTGTCTGTGATTGTCAGACATTCCTTCAAATTGAGAAGGAATTAACCTATGCTAAACTTAGCATTTATGCATTGTCCATTTTATATAGGACATTAAACTGTAAAAACTAGATTAACAAAGAAAATGATTGCGTATATCCTGTAATGAAGTTGGTCTGCCTTTGCTGGCACATTTTTGGTTATGGATCCGTCGAATGAGTTCCAAAATGAACCATAGTCTCGTTGATGACTATTTACATCGTGTATGTACAAACGATCGACTTTTGAATTTAGAAAACGGGTTCGACTATTTTGGACATGAGTATTGGCGTTTAACATCATTAAAACGACAATCACCTTTTATTTTTGTAATCGGCATGAGAATTGAATGAATAGCTTCTAATGACATGCCAAAACTTTATCTCTGTGCCTAATTAAAAATCTTTATCCAATTCCCAAATAGTATCCATTTTGATTTTGTAGGGGGTGTTACGATATTAGTATGTAGTGCATGAGGTACATTTCAAATTGAAATTACACCACAAATAGTTCATGAATAAGATATCGCATTGTACAAAATCAATTAGATAGTGCATTGTTTTGTCACATTTAGAATTCAAATATTAAATAAGACCTTACAAATTCAGACAAAAGTGACCTTTTCCAAATAATTTTAGCATTAATTTAGTAAAACATTGAGTGACAATTTCTCAATCATTTTAGCATTATTATAAACGAGTAGACTGATTAATCGCTCCATAGTTATAGACAGACTGAGCGGATTCGAAAATGTGAGGCATAAAGCTTATGTGAAGCTAGTTCGAGCATCTTTGATATAAAGTTCACTAATTTTGTCGTGTCCGCAACATAATCGCCACCTTAAGGTATGTGCGACCGTCCGTCCGAGTTTGCCCGGGTCATTACTTTGACATGCATTGACTAAACTTGCCAATATTTAGCACGAATGTTAAGGATAATGGAAAGGGATATCTAATCACTTCTTGATCAGAAGAAAGGACGCCAATTTATGTGATCATTATTACAAAGATTGCAAGTATAAGTAAATAGACTAGAATATATGGTTTGACTCGTATACATCATTATTTAGATACTTAAAACAAAAAAGTGTTTTACGCCTGGTACACAGTTCACGAATTCTTCTGTTTCATTGTTCATCAAATCCTATTATCAGACCGCTATGTATGTTACAGACAGATGTTTGCAAACCAGGAGAATGCTTGGCTCGGATTTGTGTCACAAACTATAAACAATATCGTAGATAAGTAATTGATTTCGTGACGGATCAGCCCTATATCATACATTATTTATAGCTCAGAAATTACTTTATAATATGAATAGTGTAGGGAAAATGACAGACTGAATGCTCCAATGTAGACCTGATTTATTGATAGGGACATATATATAAACATATAACACTCTCAGTTCGCGTGATGTATTCCAGTCGTTCAAAATATCCCCTTGATTCACTCTTATACTGTACTGACACGTTTTTCTAGGATTACGAACAGCAGCACTTTATTACTCTTATTGGACCCCAAAACACCTCAACTATCTTAAAAAATAACATTGCCGATTAGAACAAAAAGTATATATAAATAAATCAGCCTTAATAACTCTCATAAAATAGATGGATTTTTGATCCACATCAATTTAAGTGAATTTTGCATTGACATTCAATTGGTCCTATATAACTGTACACTATGTAACACATAAGACAGTTACAAATATATACAATGTAATGAGACCTAGACATTAAAACATATTCTATATTGACCCAGACATGGTTGTCCACACATAGTCTCAGAATTGGAAAAAATGCCCCTTTTTTGGTATTCACTCAGATAAGCGATTTCAGGTCTCAACACTTCATTTTTCATACCATTGCAATGGCATCAGAGGTAATTCGATTTTTGCTATTTTTTACATCTTTAAAAAATGAATTTTGCCTTTTTTACGCCTTTTTAAGAAGGACTAGAGACAAAGTTAGCCATCACACACTCTTTCTAGATCTGCTAGAGTCCCTTTAAAAGATATGTTCCTTTAAAGCAATATCTGAACATCAATGGTATTGTTTTGAACGTGCTTGTGAGACCATTACTCGTTAGCCATAATGAATGTACGTGATCAAATAGCTTGTGAGGAGATCACGGAGAGACATGGGGATACTTGCACTATAACTAGTATCAAACTCCACGAAAACTGTTCTCAGACAATAACAAGGAGTTCGTAGCTACTTCTCTACTAATAGTTTCCATCAGATACGAAAAAAAACCGGAAATAATAGTTAAACTATCAAAGGGCAAATTACTGATTCACGAACCTCATGAATTCATATTAGACATGATTAGTTCAGATTTTACTCCGAATATCATTACGCTCATTTAAAGTTACAGCGATATATAAGAGATGATATCAGTTGTACTTGAAATGCCTTAGTTAAACTAAGTGCTGTATTGAAAACTAATGGTATATATTATCGTATGCGGAAGGCAGTCGTTAGCTGCTTGTTCTCTGTTAAGACATATATGAAGTCTTAAATTACCTTATGTGACCGACCTAGAGTTACGGCGCGCGCTTCGGGAACGATAGGTCCTGTGTTCAACCACGTCTGGACCACTGTTTAATTTCTCTGATTAAGAATAACCCATATGATCCATTCCACCAAGGCGTAAATTTGTACCTGTGAGGGCATTGTATATTCCTGATCGCCACAGGTGATGTTGGCTGCCACACTCACAGGCGAGAAATAGTAGGTTTCCATAGGTAGCCCAATGATTAGGGAAGTTAAAATGTCAAAGGGTGTTTAAGCGGTGTAACAGCTGAAAAAGGCCCTTGCAAATTGATAACTTTTTAATACAGATTTAACAATAGAACTAAATGTAATAAATCAATAAAGGCAAACGAGAGAGTCAATCTAATGCTGCATATCTACTCCAAATCATCAGCATATTTTTAGTTGGAGATGATCATTGCTACCAAGTTTCATAAAGAGCAGGCCGAAATTTCGACCTCTTAACACGATGTAAAAAAACAATTACTGATTTATTTAAATCAAAAGTGACAAATATAGCGAAACCATGTGATATTCATTATTCTTGCACATATCTCAAAACGTGCAACGAATATTATCTCAGGACATTTTGCTCACTGCAAGGGATAGCTTTACGTACCATATAATCACAAGACTGTTTGCTAACCAGGTTTTTAAAAATAATCCTGGTTCTAAGATTGGCGATTTCGTCGGGCGGATTGGCGTGAGGGGGGGGGGCAACAATTGGTTTCCGTCGGATTACTTCAGTTAGAAATGATATCATGATGAAACTTGCTGTGTACGTAGCTTGTATGAAGACCCGCTTTGGGATTGAAAGTGGGGCTGGTGGGATCAAGGTAAAAGTCACCATTATTAAAATAGAAAAACGGTTTACGCTCAATAACATAAGTTAGGAATGAGATATCATGATGAAACTTGCTGTGTAAGTAGCTTGTGTCAAGACCCCCGCTTGGGATTGAAAGTGGGACCGATGGGGTCAAGGTCACCATTATAACAGTTATTTTCTGCTCAATAACTTAGGGTCGGAATGAGATATCTTAATGAAATTTGCTGTATAGGTAGCTTTTGTGAAGATTTGGATTGAAAGTGGGACAAGTCAGTGGGGTCACGGTCATTGTTACTAAAATAGGACAAATAGTTCCCACTAAATAAACTTCACATCCATTTCCGTTCAATTTATTTTTTACCTCATTTGAGCACATAGATGAACTTCAGTGATGTGCCTTTGTCTATTGACCTGCACCATTTAAACTTCTGCACATTCACCTACACCTTGGAAACATGGTCTTCGTCGCCTTGCGGCGTTCTTGTTTTGAAATAAGTTTGAGGTTTAATGTTAAAATGACTGGACTATACGATATTTCGATTGATTTTATGATGATCCAATACAAAACGCGGCCTCCGGTCGTAAATAAAGAACATACGCAGAAATAATGCGCATAATGCAACTACTGTATAAAACTTAAAGTAAGCTTTTCACGGTAAACGTTTTTTTCATTATTATTGTTTGCACAATTACCTTAGGGTATCAACACCATGAGAAAGCAGTATAAATAATAACTTATATCCCAACTTCGGAGAAAACATCGTAATTGAGTACTTAAACTCACGACTGAAAATATGCTGATGAATCTTTACAACACTAGATAAGAAACTGGAGAATATTGGAATTGTGGCCAAAGTCTGCGCGTTGTCTAGTTATTAAATTTGGATGAGCACTCTTATATTCTCACTGGGATGAAATGTAGACAATAATGTTATAGCGATCAATACACTACAAGTAAAACAAGCCGACAAATACTAAATAAAATGTTTCCCGACCGAAGGGAGACGAATTGGTTGTGTACTAGTCGTGTCCCAATGTATTAACGTGATTGATGTTCGGTGGATTTATTGTTAAGACGTTACATATATCCCATTGTCTTAACACGATTGATGTTCGACAATATTGGAGAACATCAACATCATAAAAACATTTGTCCTGAGGCTCGTTTTCGAAATACGCGGTTTTCAAACGACCTACTATCAAATATTGTTCATTCCAGCTATTTCTTGCAAATATGGTACAGTCCTACTCATTTGAAATCATTCTAATTTTTGAAATTTTGATTTACGAAATTTTGAAATTTCGAAAGTCTGACAGACATGTGACAGTGACAAACGCCTGTTTGAGGAGCATCGCCCGTCTGTAACAACTCTTTTTTCACTATGTTCCAGATTGCCTTATTTCACTTTGGTTGGTGGTGTATTCAGCATTAAACGAGAACATTTCTTGAAGGTGAATGGATATTCGAATCTATACTGGGGCTGGGGTGCCGAGGATGATGACATGGCTTACAGGTATGCTATTTATTAGTACTTAATCCCGGAAATTACTTTTGGTGAAACTATTCCAGAAATTTTTTATCAAAGCTTTTCATCATGATAGTATACTGTATATATCGCTGGCTTAGAATAAGAAGAACAATATGCAAACATTGAATACAGGACTAACATTCGTACTATGTGAACAATATGCAAACATTGAATACAGGCCTAACATTCATACTATGTAAACAATATGTAAACATTGAATACAGGCCTAACATTCATACTATGTAAACAATATGTAAACATTGAATACAGGCCTAGTATTCATACTATGTAAACATTGAATTCAGGCCTAATATTAATACTATGTAAACAATATATAAACATTGAATACAGGCCTTACATTCGTACTATGTGAACAATATGTAAACATTGAATACAGGCCTAACATTCGTACTATGTAAACAATATGTAAACATTAAATACAGGCCTAACATTCATACTATGTGAACAATATACAAACATTGAATACAGGCCTAACATTCATACTATGTGAACAATATGTAAACATTGAATACAGGCCTAACATTCATACTATGTAAACAATATGTAAACATTGAATACAGGCCTAGTATTCATACTATGTAAACAATATGTAAACATTGAATACAGGCCTAATATTAATACTATGTAAACAATATATAAACATTGAATACAGGCCTAACATTCATACTATGTGAACAATATGTAAACATTGAATACAGGCCTAACATTCGTACTATGTAAACAATATGTAAACATTAAATACAGGCCTAACATTCATACTATGTGAATAATATACAAACATTGAATACAGGCCTAACATTCATACTATGTGAACAATATGTAAACATTGAATACAGGCCTAACATTCATACTATGTGAACAATATAAAAACATTGAATACAGGCCTAACATTCATACTATGTAAGCCATATGTAAACATTGAATACAGGCCTAACTTTCTTACCACTTTATGCATATCATCTTTGAAAACGAACATGACAAAATAACAGAACAAAAAATGTACAAGGTTATGCGAATGTTATCGTTGCTAAGGCAATGCATAAAAAGCACTACGGAGATGTCGAAATTATTTTCATTTATTTGCTAAAATAGCCATTTACATAGAAAATTAATGTATGCAGCTTGGTCAGAATGCAATTCTACATAAAATCTCGACCAAGTTTGAATCTGGATCAAGAGCTAGGTCACAAGGTAAAATCTTAGGAACAACCTTGTGCTCAGACACCTGTTTTGGTCCAATCTTCATGAAATATGGTCAGAGTGTAAGTCTTACTAAAGTCTAGATCAATTTTCAACAGGTGAGCTACCTAGGGTCATTTAGTACTGTTTTACTGTATATATTTCAGACTGAAGACAGTCAAGCTGGGTATAGAACGTCCTCCAGCTACTATTGGAAGATATCAAATGATTAAACATGAAAACAGGGAGACTATTCCTGTCAAGATACGGTAATTTGATTCGCTCAATCTGAATAAGAGGGCATGTTAGTTTTATATCTATAAAATTAATTTACTTGTTGCTAAGCTAGAGTATATACTTTTTTTGTCATATCAATTTGATGTATATTGTCACATGGCGTCGTACCGATTCAAGTACTGTAGAGTAACATAACACAATCCCAATGTATGCAGTAATGTAATGGAATATAACACCACACTGTCTACAGTAATGTAATGTCATATAATACCATACTGTCTACAGTAATGTAATGTCATATTATACCATACTGTCTGCAGTAATGTAATGTCATATAACAACACATTGTCTGCAGTAATGTTATTGTAATGTCATATAACATCATACTGTCTACAGTTATGTAATGTAGCATAACGCCATTTTAACTGCAGTAATGCACGTATAATGTAGTAAAAGACCATACCGTCAGCTTTAGTATAATATTGCATACCAGTGACTTGTCTCCAGTTGACCTATATAGTTAAGCGAAGGTATGGTGTTTTGAATGATTTGCATTTGTCAATAAAGGTTGTTGCTATCCAAACAGCTCCATTATTTTTTTTACAAATAAAATAATCACAAATGTAGAAAGCAAATACCCGTTAGATGCACAGAATCACTGTTTTTGGATACATTAAGATAATTGAAAACCATGTGCCTATGACTAAGACCTCAATATCTTGTACAACTCGTAGTTTACAACGTCATTTATCAAATAAAATGATGTGTGGAATAACTTATTATTTTACATTATTTTCAGGGCCTACCTGTTGAAGACTGTGAGGAAACGTTACCATAGAGACGGACTGAATACATTAAATTATAAAGTGATCTCTATAAACCCTACACCACTCTATACACAAATTACTGTTGATGTTGGTGAACCACCACGCGAAGCTGCTGATATAAACAATTTGTTGACTTAAAGGTCATATACGCAAGATTATTTTATTGCTGTTTTAATAAGTTTATGGTATAAATATAGGATTACATCAATCTCTTCACTTCAGATATGATTATAACACACAATAAACGTCATCTCTTATTTCGATTATATTATTTTGATAATAAACTAACCCGAGTTACTTCCCTTAGCTTGTGACGTGTTTTTGGAACATCTGATTAATACAGAGGCTATATACTATTAGTGTATATTCGCATAAATCTTGATCTCTATTGAATATGTTTGGTTTAAATGCATTAAAGTAACATGAAATACATGTGCTATTATGTAATAGTGGGTCAAATATAAAGCACCATCATAAAAGAATTCTCCACGGGGGTTTTACATATATATACACAGCGTCGATCTACGAAGTGTCATACAGTTAATCTTGGTACATTATGCACATCACGGGGGGTTGTAACATGCCAAAAACGTGATTATAATCAGCTGCTGTCTGTCTAAATTTATCTGACCCATTTGATGTTTAATTTAATTGTTTCTGTACGTATTATTGGGTATACACATAGACAATTTCTAAATCGGTATGTGTACATAGATAAGTTTACGGTCAATGCAACTGGGCACTGTTTTATCAAAGCATTTACGCAAATCTTAAACTTACGGTCAAATTTAAATGTTTTGTAATACTTTTACAACTATAACGCGTGATAAATTGAGCTACAATACTATCAATATCAGTTAATGAATGTCTACAAGCAATTTATTTCCCCAATGCGCTGTAGCTAAAGAAATGTACAGAATTTAAATATGAGCGTAAGTTTACGATTTCCGGAAGTCCGTTGATAAAACAGTACCCTGGAGACGCGTGTACATTACGCGAGTTGTAGGAAGGGTGTTGTAACGGGTCAAGTATTAATAATATATTTTTGTCAATCAAAATGCAAAAAAGAACAGTGTATTATACCAGATATAAAATGTTTATAACTCGGTAAATGTTTCATTAATTTATTTATTTAGTATGGAACGATAAATTGCATTTTTCTAAAACGATATAGATCATTGGCATTTGAATTCAACTGTGTGTAAACTAATGATTCTTCCTAGCAAGAACCTAGATCAACATATCTATCTCCCGTTACGCACCCTAACAAGAAAATACATAACGGAAAAAATAGTTACGCACAGTTGAAATCATATGCCTATGATATAGATTTTAAAAATTCGTGTTTAAATTTTGTATCTTTTTGCTTTATGGGTAATTATTAAAAAATTCCGTCAGACTATCCGAAATAGAACGCAGGATATAAATTATATAAAAAATATAGAGCGATATTAAAGATTTATTCTTTGTATGTTGTTGTGTAGAATACTGTATGGAACAACGCATGGGCTCGTATACATGTACAGTATTGTTTAAAATATTTTTAAAAATATGTCAAAACGTGGCGTGTCCTTACCCAGTACGAGCATCGTGGATTTCACAAAATACAAACAAGATACATGTATGTAGCGAACTCCACTGTTGGAAATCTGCTTCCGTAATATAACTGAATTCTTGTTACAAATCACAAAATAATACTTGTCTGAGAGTTCAAACACGTGCCTAATTTTCCAGAATATCAACGCACGGTCAGACATTTTGATTCTACTATTTAGACCGGCTTACGAACCATCAGTAAGAGGGCGACACATATGATATATGACACTGCACTATAGGTCACCAAAAGCAGGCGGTCTGTTTTATGTTTAAATAATATATAGATCACACGGTATCAAGCTCTTGGGTGATCGTTGGCCCTGCCTGGCCTGCCATAGGTCATGCAGGTGCAAGGGGGCGTGGCGAGTTCATTACAAAACAATTTGTATTAGCCAATCAAAATTACGCCACGGATTGAAATGTAAGTATTAGTTATGGTCAGTTGAGCAAGTGCGTAAAAATATATTCAATGAATGTGCGTAATAAACAAAGTTTTTGTTTATCAATGTGAAACTTTTTGAAAAATGACAAGGATTCGTGTAAACTCTATTATGTTTACAATACTGGGGTATTAATGGAAAGCTTCAAAAAGTTAAAAAAAATATGCTCAAACTTCTGTTTGCATCGCACATACTGTCACTTTTCAATGATACCGGATATAGTTAATAAATTTTACCATGAACGATGTGTCATTCAAAGAAACCATGCTTTTATTACATATGCATACCAACAATATTGAAAAGATCATTACGCCGATTATTGTGTTGGAAATGCGTGAGTTTACATTTCCAAATTACTTAATTTTCGGCGCACTTGTTCTAACGTGTCATTGTTATGCACCTGCCAGTAGCATCCACGATACCCCACTCCCGGGGATTGGCTTATGGGTCGTCACCCGCCTTCCTCGGCCTGCGATTGACAGCTGATGGGAAAGTCTCCGGTATTTTTCCGGTCCCTGACAACTAAATAGCGTCCCTAGACCAAGGGTATTGGTTCGCTGAAAAAATCCTAACATTTCACCGACTATGCGGCGGAAAGCTGGAAGGTAAAAACACGACCGTCTCTCCGTCTATCCCCGAGGGTTTAGGGCGATGATGGAACTGACTGGTGCAGTATGTAATGTTGAACAAAGTGCAAATAGATTTAGTTAATGCTAACTCACGTTTGGTTTTTATCCATAATTGAAAATGAAGGGATTAACTCGACATCCAAGAACTTTGGACAATGTCTCTAACTTTACCGGTTATCTACAGACTTTTTTTATGTAATCATAGTTGGAATAAAGTGGTAGTATAAATATAGTGACGACTTGTATGTGGGTGATAAAGTAAACATTGTGGGAGAAACGCCCTAAAATGTTAATTCTACGTGATATCAATAAACATGTGTTTATTTCAAATAAAAAGTGCACCCTCTCTTCGTCTGCAGAGTTTCATAAATTTCCATCAATTACTGGCAGAGATATTTATTATTTTGCAACCTTGAGTACAGCGACTCGCTGCACATTTAACGACGCCAATGACGTCACAGACGTAAATTGTTAACTACACAAACGTCTCATTGCTCCGAAAAAAAACAACGCTTATATCACTAAAACATTTGGATAGATTTTTTATAATTTAGTATTTATTTAGAACAATTGTTCATTTGACTTAAAGCAATTCAGTTGTTATAAAGTTTCAAAATGTTAGATAATTATTCAATCATTTACATTCTAAAGACGACTCTCGTATACGACGTCCGTCAAACGAGTGACAAACATAATTGACATCTCATCTAATGCATTTCTAATCTCGGCTTGATATAAAAGAGTTTCTTTTCCATCACAATCCCTTTTCCACTAATGACACATAAGTATACGTCTTGCTGACTTCTCTTCCGATGCTCCGTATCAATCCACGGACCGGAACCATTTGAACAAACTTGTAAAGGACCACTAGATGATGCTATATACTAAATATCAAAGCTCTAGGCATTATAGTTTTAGTCAAGAAGATGTGTATATGTTTTCCCTATGTAAGTCTTTGTAAAGCTGGTGACCTCCTGGCGGAGACAATTTTGATCTTAGTCGCATGAGTTGTACAATCTTGGTAGATGACTACTAGTTGATGCTACATACCAAATATGAAAGCCGTGGGACTTGTGGTTAGGGCCAGAAGATTTTTGCATTTGTAAACCCCCTTTAAGAGCCCCGTGGCCTTTTTAATCAACAGACCAGAAACATTTGGACAATTTTGTAGAGGACCATTAGGTGGTGCTACATACCAAATATCAACTTTAAGTCTATGTAAAATTTGTGACTCCCTTGCGGGGCCAGTTTTGACCCCATTGGCATAATTTGAACAATCTTTGTAGAGGACCACTAGCTGATGCTACATACTACATTTCAAAGCCCTGGGCCTTTTGGTTTCAGACAGGAAGTTTTAAGTTTGCATTGAAAACCCTTTTAGTGCCCCATGGCTTATTAAACAACAGATCGGAACCATTTGAACAACTTCAATAGAGGTCCAACCAAGGATAATTCCTTCAAAGATTTAGCAAATTTGGCTTAGTGGTTAAGGAGAAGATGTCATTTAAAGAAATTGTTGACGAACGGACGACGGACACAGAGTGATTGCAAAAGCTCATCTTGTCACTTCGTGACAGGTGAGCTAGAATGAGACCATTTGTCTTAATACTTTTTGATCATCCCACGTATCGTCGCCCCAGGATTAAAAGGTCGTAAGTTTTGGGAAATCGAAAAATAATCACAATTTTCCATTAATATGAGAGCAGAAGCATTCCATTCCGTTATAGTTCATTCTTCTTAAACAATCAAATCAACATCTTGTAAATTTTAATATTAAAATAGTTGGTAAAACTGTCTATTGTGCAGATATAACTCATGGATATTCGTGTAAAAAGATCGTTTGTGCTACTTATGACCTTTTAAGCCATTCAAAAAAGGTCGTAAGCGGTAACTCACAACCTTTGTACTCGAGTAATGTCATACATTAGGGATAGCCTCGCATTTAGATGAGCTGGCGATTCATCATTAATTAGATCATATCAGAATGAGCCCATAAGCATTTTACACTCGGAAGCAGTGTGAATTATATCAATATACATGTATTTGTATACTACTCTATCCTAATGTATTGGTGCTTGTGCTAATGGCACACCAGGTCTTCTACCTTGAGCTAAAGTACCGTAATGACAGGTACACCAAGGTTTGACTTGAACAAAAACAAATGTCATTGAGTGCTTGACGCCAATCATTGAATTCATTGTCGGAAATTCAATGCCAGGAAATACAAAACGTAGTACATAATTGAATTCAATTCAATTACACACGCAATACAAATTGTTGTGCATTTATTTTAAACGGACTATTCACGGAGCCATCACATCGCCAATGTTACACCAGTAAGATTGTGCATTGTACAATGTAATTGTGGTCATACCACGTGGTTCATACACTGTAACGTCATTTTTGGTTAAGAACGCGGTAAAATATTCAGTCAAAACATAGTTTAAACAACCGTGTACATATTATTTTTTGACCGATTTAAATGAGACATTCTCGAGCCAAGAATGAGTTCTATCTATGTAATTTAATATGTTTGGGTACAATGTCACATTTTTGTCCGGAACAAAGTCGGCTTCTGGTTAAAACTGTGACACTTTTCTTATAGGCGGATGGAATGGGACCAAAGGGAGGACCACCTAAAATCGCCGAAGTAAATTTATTTAGTCTGTAATAGTCTCGTCATACCGTATTCATTTTGCGTTCAGAACTTGGTGAAAAATACTTAAATGTGAATATTTCGTGCTCGTGCTCGTGCTCGTGCTCGTGCTCGATACGCTCACAAACGACACATTAATCTATGGAAATGAGTTTTAACGTACAAGTTAAAAGAATTTTGCATTTGAGAAAGAAACTGTTTACATTGCTTTTAGTAAAAAAAACATGTATATTACTTTTATAATTTATATATATACTATTTCGACCCCTTCCCAGTAATTTTAATCTCAGAAAAAGTTAGATGACTTACAAAATAAAGACTTAAATTAACCTGGTTTTGTAAAAAGCCAAGTCACTTTTAATGGCAAATAAGGTATAACAGACCACAATGATGCTCCAGATTGATCGCTTGTTTTGAAAAATTTCCCAAGGGAACATGTTCCCCCGGATCCCCTAATATTGCAATGATAATTATTTTGAATAACATATAAGTTTAGTCATAAGTAATGGCTTCCAAATGGTATCTAAATAATTTTAAAATTGCTACTTCTCAGATTCTTCTATTTGGGTTTCGTCCTAGCTAGACCCATCAGGGTTTATGCGGTCCCCAGCTATTTTCTTACACCCTTAGTCGGAAATCCTGGGTACGCCCATGTTTCTTGTATTCATGTCCAAATAAGATCTCTCATACCACGTGGTTTATCCACATTGAGTATACTACTACTTTCAAGATATATTGTACAGCTGTAATTCTAGATAATACGTACATATATATGTCTTCTAGAATTAAGCCGCTATGGAAACTTAAGTAATTCCCCCGATACATCAAACTACGCTAATATTTCCTGTGGTATTGGAAAATAGTGAAGTAGTAAATAATCAGTGATTGGGTGAACATTGAGTGTTCATTATGTCTGTAATCATGACATGTCTCTGTCATTAGTTGTTGGTCCATCCGGCTAGTCCCCTCATCAAAACACTAGACTATCACCAGAACGGTCTGAATTCGAAAAACAAGTCATTACTATTATTTTAAACAACTTTTATATCAGTTTTAATGGAAGAACAGCGTCATGTTATATGTGAACGTTCACAGTTCTCGAATGCGTTTGTGCACAACAAAGTATGTGAAACACTTGAAGTAGTGCATTATTTTCCCTACTATTCCACTAATTCTATTTATACTAGGTATCTGGGAGACTACTGTAAAATCATTAAATTTCAATGAGTCAAACATTTCGTGGTTTTTGGAAACAGACCATTTCATGGGGACCTAATTTCAAGGATACGTAGTCCGCTAAGTCAGATACAATAGAATGATACATATTTGTAGATAATTAAGTTCATGTCACCCACGAACTCCACGCAATTAAATTTCCTACGAATATTAATGATTTTACAGTATTTAAAGTTTTTACAATCTGCAGAATGACAATTAAAGAAAGAATATTCTTCAACAGATAACTGGAAACATTTCCATGTTCAGAGGACAGCACAGTCTGTTGCGAAGATTACAGCAGATAATTACATACCCGACATAACAATCGAAATTGTGCGTGAAATGTCTAAAGCTGAATAGTATGGTAATTTATCCTGCATGGAAGACTGCAGAAAACTGGACGCTGTGAAAATATCCTCTATATCCGAATGTTACCCAAAGTATCATAAGACTAACGAAATTACAGACATTTGCACAGACGTTACTTAATTGTCCATGCGTGTCAAGTTTCCATATATATTGTGTGCAATCTGACACAAGTTCAAGTCTGTTTAGAATTTATGCGTTTGATGTAAAAACCCACATAATTTCATTGTCTGATCAAGTTTCTGTAATAGCCGGAAGATACATTCTAATGCACAATCATTAAATGTGATATTACTTGTCAAAGGCGTAGAAAAACACTCTGGACAATACTATAATTAGTTATGAGTTAATGCGCTTGCTTCGGAACTCGAATTAAGTGTATAACACAAATTCTCTAGAGCTCTAGGAAAAACTAGAAAAATCCGTAAGGAAATTAATTCAACAGCAGTCTTTGTGTAGGTGAGTTCTAATTATTTGCTGTCCTTCGTCCGTTGGTTTTCTATTGGCTTCTTATCTCTCTCTACGAAAGTCGATTTGATAAACTAGAAAATAAATCGGGGATAACAGTAGTTGCATGAGAATTTCTGTGCGAGGAAACGCGATTACGCGAGTTGGTAAGAAAATATTTTTAGAGTTTTCTATAGGCCTACATCGATTTGCTACGGGAATAATTTGGAAAATAATGCTAACGGATTTACTGAGGAGTTTTATACTAATATATAGTAGGAGTTATAACAAACTGAAGGTAGACGTATTCATATATTCTCTTATCTCTTTGTCTATTTATATAGACATATCCACTTGGAATATTATATTTAAAGTTCCATTAAGTCAATGGCATATTATCGATTGCATGTTTTTCTTTTTTGGGTTGTATTGCAGTTTATTTTGCTATTTATGACTACCGGTATATGAAATTAACGGGATAGCGTAGCATGATGATAAGAGTTTATCCGGACATGGGCTAAACACAAAACTGTTTTGTTAACGTGTGCTCAAGAAGCATGTCCACTGTTTCAAAAAACGTGTTAAGAAAGTCCATCTGTCAACAAAGACCACGTTTTGTTGTTTCCTGAACTGATTTTAGTATAGCTGTACCAACTTGCTCGCTTGCAAGCATAGCATCTAATAACGTTTCCAAACACAAGGAAAATAAAACTCAGAAAGACCTGAAACTTACTTCATGTATCAACAATTTCATGTATATTTAAATAACGCTTTTTGTTATGAAGGACGTTTTGCGCGCGGTCACATAAGGCATATTATCACACCGACATTTAGGAAATCTTGATTAAACATTCCTCGCTCATGTCTACTCAAAGCGTATTACATAAACGTGGCACTCATGCAGCCAATTATTAGACAAACTTGCAGTTTCTGCTCGAAAGCTTACAAATTGAACTCGCTGTGAAACATGTTGCCGACCAATAACATTATATTGTTACTTGGGATAGAAAATGGACCGGAAGGGTTAATTTGAAGGTAAATCAGAAAGATCAGTTTTTTCTCTATAATGAGCTATTTGAAGGAAATTTGCTTGTGTAAAGCGACTAATTGGTATCAAAGTGGGACCAATGTTTGTGCCATAACAACAAATATAAAACCTGTTTAATTGTTTATAGGCAAATGTGTTAACCTCGTAAAATAAAGTCAGTATTATTATTGTTGTTTTTATTATCATCATAATTATTATTAGTAGTAGTATCAGTATTGTTATTATTATTATTGAAGACTATACAACATGAATGGGTTTGTGTCAGCTCGGTTGGCATGAAAACTTTGTTTTCGTGGAATATCCAGTGTCCTTGTCAAAGTAATTATAGACTGTATTGTTTATCGCAACCACATACTACAGGTTTCCTAGGTTCATTAGATACTTATATTATTGACCTGGTTGGAAACACAACATTCAGAATGAAAAGCAACGCATGCTTCTAATCTACTCTTTGATATATAACTTATATGGTGCTCTAATATATATCAAACATTGCTGTTTTGACGTATACGAGTATAACGCTGTCTTACTCGACCGTAAGGGACAGTTTACACTGCAGAGCACATTCATTAATTACGTTGTGAGTAAACATGTATGTAAATATCACCGACAGAAAATAAGTGCAAATCCTATTCCCGAAATGATGTAATGTTTACAAAAAAAAAGTATTTATTATCAATCCGAAATGCTGTAATATTTACAGAAAATAAGTGTAAATCTAATCAGGGATTACATGTAATTCCAAGAAATCATATTGATTTAGCGTACAACATATACAGTTATGAACTATAATCACTGTTTTATGAATTCACTTACTCTCCCAAACAAATACAAAATAGATTATTACACGTACTTCAGTTTTGTGAACTGAGTTTTAAGACTTGAGAGAATTTCAGAAACAAACTTACTTAAAGTGATATTCCGGGATATTATTATTTTTAATAAGTAGCGGAGACCCCTACATTATCGTCAAATTCAACGTTTATTTCCCCCTATTCAGACCCTAATTAGCATAAGGTCATTATTTTCTCTCTGACTTGGAGAACCGCCATGTTTTACCCAGGTTGCTTTGCAACACTACGTCAATGTTCCAGAGGAAAGTTGTAAATGCTTATACAACTATGAGGGAAAATAGAGTTATCATTTTACATCATTTGGCAATAAAAATGCCCCAGTGCAACTATTTCAAGACTATACATGAAAAGGAGCTTAGTACATTTGCAACACTACGGACCAATTGAATAATAAACAGCCGTAAAAAGATGGATTCATAATCTAGGTACTGAAACCCTGATCATTTAAAAATTATTTGACTCTAAAATGATATTTTGTCAAAAACATTGAAAAACTGTTTTGTGCAGGGCAAACCGGTAATGCGTTAAACATTTTATCTGTTGCTCTGAAGCATGAAACAAATAAAATATTAGTATTTTACGATATATGATCATTTTATAATTCACCTCGTGAAAATATTACACCAGCTTCTCACTCGGTGAATATCAAACGATCATAAACGGTAAAATACAAATATCCTTTATTTCTTGTTTGTGAAACTGTTGGCTACATCAGATAAAATGGACCATAAATACTACAAACTTGTTTGAATAACAGAACAGCAAATACATATTGTACTTCAATTTCAGCTTTCAGAAGAGTTTCACCATAATAGACAATGTCTGGAACAAATGAAGCTTCCTGGAATGCCAATAATGAGAAACTAATAAAAACATTACTTCAATAGTGCTGCCGCTCATGCTGAGTTTTGAAATTGTGTGCCGACTGTCAGTGACGTCGTTTCTATCACTCACGTAGCCAAGTGATTAGTTATACTCTTAGATAAATACAGAAAACAGGAAAATTCAACACGTGTTGAAGTATGCCGGTATCAAAAATACTATTGTATCAAAGACTTGGAATAATTAAAGTGTTTTCTTTTAGAACCAGAATGATGTTCGAAAAATGTTCAAAAAGAAAGATGTCATTCGGACGCTGTTCCTTTTACTAGTGATACTGGTGATTGTCGTAACACTTTCACAAATTTTAGTTGTTCATAAACGCAACCATCATAAAACCAAACATCGTGATTCTACACGTTTGCAAACAGCACAAGCCATGGTGATACGCTTGGAAAAGAATATGGAAGCTATGATGAAGAAGAATTTTTTACCAACTGGCAAACACCGTAATTACTTACTTGCATCGATATATTCACAACGTATTCGACAGAAATTAACTGAATTATCACATCGGACACATGGGAATATAAAACATGAGCGTCTTTCAGAGGATTCGTTTGCTGCATTTAGAGAGAGAAAACTGCGATTTCATGACATAGCTGACAAAGATATTGTAACACATGAGGCACATTCTCGCCATAAATTGCAACAGTTTATTGAGGACAGTGCTAGCAAATTATCTGATGCTGTCAAATTACCGTGTGATGATAAAAATAGTACTGATCATGGAATTATAAATACTGGTGGAATAAAACAAACACAAAGAGCTGCTGGAACCAACATATTGACAAACGGAGGTCGATTAATTTCTGGCAATCGACAATCGTTTAATGTTCCACAATGCCAGGAATCACCAGACAGTCTGGGTGAGCATGTCATAATTTGATTTCTGTTTCCGACGTTTTGTATCATTTATTTATGTAAAATGGACAGTTATGCTGGTATTATTCAAGTATATTTGTATACAGTATGCCTAGAGAATGTTTTACTGTTCTGGTTTGACTATATCGCTGGCTTAGAATAAGAAGGTCATACCTACTACTTACGACCTTATAAGACTGATTTATATTTGAAATCTGCACCATAATGCGCTTCTTATGAGCCTATTTTCATAAAAATATGAACTTGTTATGTGGACCAAAATGAAGTTGTTGTAAAAACTTGTTTTTCTATAAATGAAGTGTAAATTTCAGACAGTTTTTTTCTTCATTTCTCAAAATATTGATTTTGTACTTTCGACCTTCTCATTCTAAGGCAGGGATATGTTTAGCAACAATGTAATTCAGACATACACCATAACTTACCCAAGTACGCGTGTGTCCAGAGTGTTCATGGTGCATCTGGCTGCAGGCAAGTCCACTTAGCTCAGTCGCCAGGGCTCGAGACTTCTGATATCGACGTTGCGGACTCGAGTCAATTATATGACTAACTAACTTTACTAAGACTCTTCCTGGTGGGACTTTAAATTTACGTCACGTATATAATGCTATACATCGGGCACGTAAAATAAACAAGAATGCTTCATTACCTGGCGGGTATTCTGTACTATGCACGACAACCAATATTTCATGTTACAAATTGCAGACGGGTTTTTGTAGTTCTTACATGTTTAACCTGGGCTGTGCTACCCTATTATACCTCCCCACTATCATTATATGACATTCTAACAAGTAGTCGCATTTGTACTACAAACTGACACGTTGCAAAGACTTTTTTGGTTAACCTTACCATACCTTATTCAAATTTACAATTTTATAACAAGAAAATTATTAAGGCCACGGGTAATAATGATGAAGTAATATCCATGGATAAGACACGTGAACTGACATCCGCCTCACCGTACGTATATTAGTATATTATATATTGATATCTAAGCCAATCTAAGCTGACACGCTACACACTTTATAAGGTCCCTGAAAGACATGATCTTATTATTGAAGGTTTATTTGACTTGTATTTGATGAATGAGTAGAATTCACGTTATTTTTGTAATTATGTTTCCGACAATACAATTGTATTACATGTAATATACTGGTATCTATCATATCCGTTCTACATTAATACCATAGTAAAGTATGCATATAGTCAGTACATGTACGCATAAGTCTATGATGAATAAAATACCAGACCGACGGACAACGGTCAGAGAGTGATCACCAAAGTTCACTTTGTCACTATGTGACAGGTGAGCTAAACATGTAACTCTGTGCCCCTTAAAATTAAGTCAAGATGTTTGCCTTGTACCAATATGTACCATATTTATACATGGTACTACTATAAGAACTAAACCATTGGCAGATCTGAAATTGTCTCAAAACAGAATTAATTTCAAAGTATGTAATTTTTTTAATGTTTTACCTCCGGTTTTGAAAATAAGTTCATAATGAGTTCATTTTCAAATACAATAGATATGTACAATCCAAGAGTATACAAGTATTCAAATAGTCAATATCATCTTAGTGTTCATAAGCATTATATATAATAGTTTTAAATAATTTGATCAATGTTTCATTTCACAATATACATTCCTACAAAGTTTAAAGTTTTCCTTCAGTATAATAATTACAATGTATATTCATAACATAAAATATTTTGCATAATCACAAAATGGCATCAATTTACTACAGTGTAACAAATAACAAAACTACACAACCAGAGAGACAGCAAGAGATCCATGGAAGTTTATTGCAAAATATTAGTAATAAATATTTCTTTGACTAAAAGCTTAAGTATGTTTCAGAAATCTATAGTTTCATCTATTTACCACGTATTAATTCCTATAAACTAAATTATCATTTTTAGGATAAATTTGTTTCTCCTAATTACATTTAGCCATGTTTTAAAGCCAAAATGAAAGAAAAAAGTGTAGGAAAATTATCAAAGTTTACCATAATATTTCAACCCTAATGATAGATGAAATACTAATATATAACATTTTTGATAATTATACAACATGTGAAGTAAATACTAGAATTCTATAGGACATACCCCGCGGTGGTTATTTTTATCCGAAACATTAAAGCCATGCAATTTCTTATTATTATTCCAGAAGGATCGATACGTGTTACTCAGACTATTGCTCAATATGATAATGTACTGGATGAAGCATTTTCGGATATTAAACACGGTGGAACTTGGAAACCAACAACATGCGTGGCTAGACATCGTACAGCTATTATCCTTCCATTTAGAAATCGTGAACAACACTTGAGGATATTGCTATATAACCTTATACCAGTTTTGAAAAGACAGTTAATCGAATTTAAGATATTCGTGGTTGAACAGGTAGGCGGTTTATTTTTAAAATTGTTGTCTTGTGTAAATCGATGAGCAGGGAATTTATACACCTCCCAATTTTGTAGCCACAGGACTGTGTCACAATACTAGTACTGTAGTGTGATATGACCATCTACGAAATACAATGGGTTCGAACTAAATTGCAACATTATTTTTTTATAAAAACCAATGATGTCGAGAGCGATGGCCTAAAAGTAATTCCTGGGTCTTGGCTCTGTGTCTCGACGTTGGTTGCACAGACGTCCCGTCTCAAGTTTACAATTGATAGTTTACAATTCACAATTTTGCTTTTACGGCGTTTTTATTTCTTGTAAGTGATTCTGTTTTTCATCCGTAGCGAAACTATATAATGTTATATATCATTTAATGAGAAACAATTGTTTTTCACAACCAGGAGAAAAATAGTCCAACAGAGAGACTCCAAATCGGATTTTCTTAGGTAGCCCACTAACCAGGGCAAGTTAAATGTCAAATGGTGACAGAACGGCTGAGCTACCAAAGCCGGTCCTCGTATACTGGTGGCTTAACTCTGTTTACTTATTAAAAAGACAAACAACTATTTCTATACACTCCAAAAGGAATATCAACTCTGACACCGAAGTGTAAATGTAGCAACACAATCTAGGCAGGTTATTTTTCAATTTTATTATAGGACCGACGCATCGGCTTTTGTAAAGCCTTCTTCCAAAAGGAAGAAAGAAATTATATAGCGCCTCCCATCGTAATATCATGTGGTATAGAAAAGACGAATAAGTTGTATGATTTTATACCACAAATTATTCTAGAGTTTAGTTTACAATCATCAAACACAATATCGATAAAAATAGCTCTATTCAGCGTATTGTTCTACACTTATCGATTTTAAGTTCAACAGAAACTATATAACCGAACACATTTTTGTGTAGCTCTTTTCCTACTTTTTGGATATTATTTTGTCAGACTACTTTTTATGACATACACTTTCAGCATTCCCAAGGGTACAAAGTACGCGCAATTTGACGGTATGTCACTGTACTGTTTATTGTCAAAACTTTTCTTGGGTTTAAAGCCGTTTGTGATGCCATGGTCACGTGGTATGGCCACATTGTATATGGTATTCAAACTATTCATATTCATAATGGTCAAACTATTGACCAGATGTTCAACCTTCTAAAATCCTAAATATTATGCTGACGACTCAGTACTGTACTTGAAACTGTATAGTTAAAGCATCTAAATCAAAGATTCTGGTACCTAGGTGATACAAAATTATATTACAGTTATTAAGTAGTATCGGGTCACTAAGAACTACATTTCGTACTATGTTCCGATTACAATCGATCATTTGCTTGTAATGCTGTGTGAAAGTTAAATATGGCCCATGTTTTTGCGGCTTTCTTTTTGTGAGTTGTTCCAACTATTACTTATCTAACTAGTCAATCTAGCATGTACTGTCAACACGCGTAACATTTGTGTCAATTACTGTGCTACACTGCAAGAATATAACAAGAAGGAAACACAGGGTACCTATATGTACAACAGTGTGGGGAATCACGTGACAAAATGATTTGAAATGAATAACGTTTGCACTCAAAATATTGGCGATTTCGTACGCTAACGGTGAGTTTTTTCTTAATTATAGCGATCGTGCACTTTATCTGACTACATTATACGGCCTAAAGTATCTCCCGTATATGTAGGAACACTAGACAATTCCCAATTGTGCTCTATATTTAGCTGTTGTTAACTGATGCTCGACCAAATTATTACACTCGGTTGAAAACGTTTGATTACGTGATTCTCCACACTGTACAATATACAGTATGATCGGCAAAACCTTTATTGCTTGGTCTAAATGGATAAGATTGTTTACGGTCAAAATATCGGTCAAGGTCAACTTTATAAAATGTATAGACTAACTTAACCTCGTAAAGTTCGACGTATGAGGGTTGTTCATTTAATACCCGGATGATCACCATAGTGCTTGATTGGAACATACGAATGCACTTAAATTTCGTTTTATAAGACTAATCACCAACTTGATTATTTGACAAAACATGAAATGATATTATCCAAACGAACACAAAATATGGTTACTATAGTAACCCCACCATCGACTACCCGGCCCAACCCAATTTTGTAGTGCTTTTTTATTGCATGCTTTTATCCCCGGTTGTTGTGGATATTTGCTGTGCTTTAGACTTGACCAAATTGCATCACACTCATTACTAACTGGTTGTACATGTAGTGTTCATATGGACGCGCTACTGTCTCCAATTGTGCTTGTTCACCGATCGCTTTGATACAGGATTCAGTTTGTGGCGTTTTAAGTCATTACGAATGTTTTAATATGCATGTGATGTGTCGAGAGAAAGAAATGATCCACATGGTAACATTAACATGCAAACATTCAGCCAAGCAAATTAATTAAATTTGCTTAATGTCTTCATGTTATATTGGTTAAGAAAATAAAATGAAAATATGGCTGCTTGGCATGTTAAGTATTCCCTCTTTTTACGTGCTTCTGTTATAGCGAACTTTGAGATGAGTGTAAAGTTGAGTGTAAGTTATAGAGAACATGGTTAACGTAACTCAACATCAGTGTCTATTGACAATAACTACAAAATATAGCGTCAGTTTGATTAAACATTATCGATTGACAATCTTTGCAATACGTTACGCTGTAAATATATATAATGATGCTTATTCATCAATATCCTACAAATAATGCTTCAAACAGAAGCCTTATACATGTAATGTCAATAAATCACTAACAACTCAATTATAATCTGACGTCCTTTATTGTTCTTAGTAACATGGTTTCACTTCGTCGACAGCACAGGTCTTCAAATATCCAAGGTATACGATAATATGTAATCATGACGCCATACTTGTTACGTCGTTTTTTTTTAAAATAAAAATTCGGTATTACACCAGAATTCAAAAAATTTCTGTTTATTACATGTATATGCTTTTATTATTTGTTAGCAATGGGTTATCGAGATTTATCTCTAAAAAAAATAAAAGTGAAAACCATAGTGTATTATTTTCTCAGTTCCGGTAGCTGATTCCAGTACTATAAAGTAAAAAAACGCAACCCCTTAACCAAGTAATTAAAGCACATACTCAACAGAAATTTGTTTATTTTGGGTGAAAGATCTTTTTTGCCTAGTGATTACAGAAAGTTTACGAGTGGCTACGCCGCATTGATTAATGTCATCATTCGGTGAAATAAAATTCAACAAGTATCCTCTATCAATTTCTCTAAAATTGGTAAGTTGAAATTGGCTAAATTGACAAACTCACATTAAAATTTGAACGTCATGATGTGACAAACTGACAGTTATGGCGCCATAACGACGTTACGCACAATTTGAAGCCCAGTGCTGTTGACTTATATAATTTTCTTTCTGTGTTGTAACTGAACCAGCTTTACTGTTGTTTTCACAGTTATTTGCACTCGTTAATCTCTGTAATTTATTGACAGTGGATCAAAACATAACGCACACAATCCAGACATAATTTCATTGTGACATTGAGCACAGTGTTGCGACCAATTTACGTTATTTAAGAAATAATGAATATGTATATATGAATATACGTGAAGAAGGCTAATTTCACGTGCTATGGTAGAATAAAAATATATTGGCCTTGTACAATTCCGAAATGTCTTAAAATAACGAAAGAATGTTCCCCTTGCTCGTACAGAACACCATATAAAATACCGGTAACACCATATTTTAAAGCACTACTTGCTTACGAAATTGAATTAGTGAACATTGATGAATAATTGTTTATGTGAAACTTGAATGTTTTACAGTTGGTAAGATAAGCTTGATATATCATATACTTTCTTCTTATTATTCCAGCATGGTAACATGACATTTAACAAAGGTCGCTTGATGAATGCTGGCTTTATGGAAGCTTGGACTTTGTGGAACTTCGACTGTGTAATATTTCATGATGTCGACCTATTACCTGAAAATGACCGAAACATGTACACATGTGGTGTGAATCCACGACATATGTCTATAGCAGTGGATAAGTTTAAATACAGGTATGGAGAAATTGTAAAAATATATATGAGCCGTTCTCCAGGAAAACCTACTATTTTGACAAACATATCGACTTTGAGAGTATCAATAAGTTTAAAATATAATCTTAATGAAGCAAGACAATTGTGTTAATATTTTAAATTAAGTTACATCTGCTTCTGTACAGTCAATATTCGGAGCTTTTTTGCTTCGAACGTTATTTGACTTATTTTAACACGTTTTCAACAATTGCGCCATATTATCAATTGTTGAAATAAAGTCTTCAAAATACTATCACGTTTTAGAAATGTGTTCTGATTTTTAGAATATGTATCAAAATAGGCATGCATTGCATGTTTTCTTATTTTTTAGCTTTGTCATAACCTTGTTTTATACAATAATTACACGATATCAAAATAGCAGGTTTTTCTGGAGAACGGCTTATTCCGGTATGCATTTTTGATAGATTGTAATGACAAAATCGTGATAACAAATTATGCGAAGTGTCAGTTCATAAAATACGATATTATTGTTATTCGGATAGGTGCACTATACACTGTGCTTATACTAGACAAAGCCAAACGGTCGTGTTAACGTGCTTGATATTGTCTGATCCTTGCAAACAGATACATGTCTTTAGGGACAAAGCTTTGAAAATACAGAAGGTGGGGAACATGGGGAAACTTATGAACATTTGCGTTCTTCGGAACAACGCGGTCAATGGCTGCTTCGTGTGAAGACATATTGTTCAGCAGCAGCATGACATCCAGCAAAAAATGTTGTCTGTCTATGATTGTTAGACCATTTCTTCAAATTGAGAAGGAATTAACCTAAGCATTTATGCATTGCCCATTTATACCAGACATTAAACGGTGAAAATTAGATTTACAAAGAAAATAGCGTATAACCCGTCAACTAACTACAGTTTGTAATGATGTTTGTCTGCGTTTGCTGGCACATATTAATTTTGGTTATGGATCCGTCAAATGAGTTACAAAATGAACCATTGTCTCGTTGATGACCTTTTACATCGTGTATGTACAAACGATCGACTTTTGAATTTAGAAACGGGTTCGACTATTTTAGACAATTTACAATGCATGATTATTGCGTCATCACCCAAAAGACACTCATCTTTTTCATTCTTGTAATCGGCTTGCGAATTAAACAAATAGCTTCTTATGACATACCAGCACTTTAAGTAAGTGCCTAATTGTAAATTTTCATTCAAGTCCCCAAATAGCATTTGATTTTGTAGGGGTTGTTACGATATTTGGATGTAGTGCATGAGGTGCATTTCAAATTGAAATTACACAACAATCAGTTTATGAATAAGATATCGCATGGTACAAAATCAATTAGATAATGTATTGTGTGGCCGCATTTAGAATTCAACTATTAAATAAGACCACTCAAAGACACACAAAAGTGACATTTTCCCAATCATTTTAGCATTAATTTAGTATAACATTGAGTGACAATTCCTCAATCATTTTTGCATTAGTATAAAGGAGCAGTCAAATCAGATAAATCGCTTCGTAGTTATAGACAGACGTACGTGCGTTCTTGCCGCCGTCCGTCCGAGTTTGCCAGGGTCATTACTTTGACATGCATTGACCAAACTTGCCCGTATTTGGCACGAATGTTGCGGATAATGGGAAGGAATCTTTTATCACTTCTTGATTAGAAGACAGGTTTCTAAATCCATGTGACAACTATTAGCAAGATTAAAAGTAGAATATATGGTTTGACTTGTATTCACCGTTATTTAGATACTTCAAACATAAGTGTTTTACGCCTGGTGCACAAGTCACGAATTGTTTTGTCATCATTATTCCAAGATAGAATTTCAAAACAACAACTGACAGCAGTAATAACAATTTAATTTTATAATTATCTTTATATACAAAATGACTAGCGAATATTGTTTATAATACATGTAATATATATAGGCTTGCCTTATTGCGATTATGAATTAAATTAAAGTGGCGAAGAATGGCCATGTTGACTTGTACTCTAACAGGTAACGCTGTTAGAGGTGAAAACGCCTTACGCAAGGTAGCAACCGAGGGCATATAAGATTTATTATCAAACTTTAACATTAATTTACTGTAACAAGAAACCGAGTACACTCCGATTACACATAGAAACCGAGTACGCTCCAGGTACTCATAAAAAATACCGAGTACACTCCGAGTACCCATAAAAGAGACCGAGTACGCTACAGGTACTCATAAAATACCGAGTACACTCCGAGTACCCATAAAAGAGACCGAGTACGCTACAGGTACTCATAAAAATACCGAGTACACTCCGAGTACCCATAAAAAAGACCGAGTACGCTACAGGTACTCATAAAATACCGAGTACACTCCGAGTACCCATAAAAGAGACCGAGTACGCTACAGGTACTCATAAAATACCGAGTACACTCCGAGTACCCATAAAATACCGGGACGTACGCTCCAGGTACCCCGTAATAAAACCAGGTACGCTCCAGGCACCATATAAAGAACCATGTCTACAGTAAGTATGTATTTTAACCAAATGTGACTTATCTAAACAGATGAGACCTTTTAAGAGATGCCATTTTTCTAGTTGAGTCAACGCTCGGACAAGTCTTAAACGCTCATAAAAAACTACAGTCAAGTGACTGAATTTTGTAACCACAGGAACCTCAGTCTCGACTGGTAACAGCTGTCGAAACCGAGAGAAAACCCATGGAAATGCAAAATATATGTTTTGTATTGATTCATTTTTAATAAAAATAATAGATATGCCCTCGGTTGCATCCCCACTACAGAATTTTACGCCACAAAATGAAAAATATAATTAAGCTTCGATATCCCTATTTCTTATTTATCTATTTTTCATTTCCCCAAAATTCTTATAATATATAACTTAAAATGCCTTCGCGAATGGCGTCATTATAGAATTCCAAACCAACGTCGGACAAGTGTATACCGTCATCGCGGAAGAAACCGAGTGTAAGAACGTCGATGTCGACCGTACTATGCCCGTTGGATTGTTTTCGGCCCATCTGGTTCACCCGTTTACGCTTTTTCTCTATGGCTTTCAAACTACAGGCGTGTTCTCCCCAAGTAACTCTGGGGAGAATGTCAACCCATATTATTTTTACTTCTGGAAATGCTTGATGAACATAAGTAACAGCCTCTATTATTATCTTAAAAATACATTTTAAGGAATGTTTTGTAAGATCATTGCCACCTAGATGGAACAATATAACTTTAGGACAACTCCTAAACAGGACGGGAATTTGCTAGGAGCTAATTAAATCGTCCAAACTCATACCCCGCTTACACCACCAAGCCATGGTAAGGTTGTCCGGCAACTTCAAATTCGGCATTCCTCTTTCGGCGGCTCGCACCCCAGCCCAATATGGAATTGAATCCCCGATAAACCATACGTCTGTAAAGACATTATTAAAGCCTGTCAGTTACGATAGTCCTATCACCATAGCGACACTATTGCTATACCGTGCATGATAATTGTATATATATAATACCATGAATATAATCACCCGCTAGACAAACCTGGCCTAAAGTACGGTTAAACCCGTATGTATGTGTTATAGGCGGGGGAGTGCCACCTTCCCAGTTTCATAATGGCTGACTCCGACAGTCCCATTAAAGCTAATTGCGTAGCCCTGCCTATGCGAAAACTATGGGTTTTAACATTTGCGTGGTTATACTGAGAACGGTCAATACATTTTTTTTTCAGCACTGCTGCAAATTGATATCTGGTGGCTACTGCCCCGTTACTATGAATGAACAGCGGACCGGTTTGACTCGATTTATAAAAAAGATATTTCTGTAACGAATGAACAGGACATATGCTTCCATCCCGCTCACACGGTAACTTTAAAATCACCGGATTACCACAATGATTTGTTTTAAACCTACTCATGGAAATCAAAACATGTTTGTTTGGTATATCAAGAGTTACGTCTCTTGATTGTAACATGTTAACTTGACCCTTGGTAGAGACTAATTCTCCTACGCGAAATAGGCCAAAATATGCCAGGCAAAACATAGCCTTAAATAACTGATATTCGTAAGCATCATGGCAGATCGTGGGTAGAAGCTTACATATTTCCTTTAACATATCCATAGTGATCGGGGCTCTCGTATCGAATGTGCGGCGTGATCTATGACAACCCGTCATGGTATTTAATATATGGACTACTGCCTGATTAACGCAGTAGAAACGAATTTTCTTGTTACGTAGCTCATTACCCCAAATAAAAATTGCCGCGACAATAGGAAACAGTTCAAGCACTGTAATGTCTTTGGTAAAGCCATTTTCATGCCACACGTCCGGCCATTTCGCGTTACACCAGTGCCCCTTAAACCAAATACCAAACCCTATAGCACCCGCGCTATCTGTATGAAATTGCTCGTCATCATTAGACACCCAAAAAACGGTCGTGAAAGACTGAGACACCATTATGTCCACTGAAAAAACGCATCCACATTTTGAGATCAGATTTCATTTCCTTATTAACACGCACATAATGATACATATGTTTTACGCCGCATGTGGCATTTATAAGGCGCCTACAAAATGACCTACCTATAGGAATTGCCCGACAACAAAAGTTCAAAGACCCTATAAGTGACTGTATGACCCTCAAACAAACCTTCTTTTGCGACAGAACGAACTCGATTTTTTGAACGACTTCCGTTATTTTATCGAGAGGTATCCGAACCTCCATTTTTATTGAATCTAGCTCTAAACCTAAGAAAGTAACAATTTGAGTCGGGCCTGCTGTTTTCTCGTCCGCTAGCGGAACGCCCAAGTTGTCCATAATTGATTTGAATAACACCATCAACTCTTTACAAGACTTGTACGTTTTTTCGCCCCCTAAGAAATCGTCTAGATAATGTATTAGGTGGCCCGATTTCATTTTGGTTTTAACGCAAAACTCAAGGAAGGTTGAAAATTTTTCAAATAAACTCGGGGAAATACTACAGCCGAATGGAAGAGCCTTATCGAAGAAAATTTTATCCTCCACCATAAATCCCAATAGTTCGAAATCCTGTGGGTTAATTGGTAGCAAACGGAATGCATTTTTTATATCCGATTTAAACAAGTAACAATTTTTTCCCAGTTCCTAATTGATATGAATTGCTTGGTCGAATTCTGTGTATTTAACCGAACATAATTTCGAGTCAATGAAATCGTTGATCGATGACCCCTCTGGGTAAGAAAGATGACGTATCAGCCTAAACTCCCCGGGTGTTTTCTTTGGTACCACACCGATCGGAGATATTTGAATGTTTTTCATCGGACTAACGGTAAACGGGCCAGCCGCACGACCGGCATCGATTTATTTTTGTACTTTTTGTAGGACAATCTCGGGGAATTGTCTAGCCGACACCAAATTCTTTGAAAAGCGTGTCCCACGTGGACCAGTATAATTTAAACGAAAGCCGTGTGTAAAACCTCCTAATAGTATTAGGGCCATATTCACATCCTCCACTCGACCTTCCCTCCACTCTCACTCACTAAGATAATCCGATTTTAATGATCGTTTCGTCCGTGCGTTTGAGTGGGCATCCGACCTAACTAGAAATTGGTATTCACAACGGTAAGTGACGCTGGAGTTCACTCGACTGAGTGGGGATTTCTCGAGTGGGCAAAAAGGTCACTTGACAGTGACTCCAGCTACACTCAAGTAGGGTTATGTGAATACCGATTTAGCACACGAATGTTTGACTAATAAAGTTATTGTATTTTCAAGATAAAAAAACCAACGAACCTTAAATACACATTTTGTAATATTAATTTTGTAATATTTTGTGAACCTACAGAATTTGTTTGGAACCATTTAAAGTTAAGTTGCGGAACATGTCTGAAATATGTGGAATTTAAATTTAGAACTTTTAGTGCGAACTTAATGAATAACATGGTGTATTGTATTCATGTGTATAATATAAGTAACATGAATACAAAAATGCAAACAATTACATTTAAATAATGATTGATATATTTAATAAATGCTTTTTATTGCTTTTAATCCCGTGAAGATAACTAAAATATTTTCATTAAAATAAAAACGTGGCCACTTGTCACACAAACATGTATGTTGTTTCTGTTGCAATCACTAATGTGCAAGAGTTTCGCCAGGATATTGTGTAGAGTGCCCGTGTCGAGTGTTTGGATACGGGTTCGATCCCATATCACGCCACACCGAAGATTATACATAAATTTTGCCGGACAGAACATCTCTTTTAGTCTTTCTCAATGCACACAAACATGCAAATATGACGTTCTGTATAATAGGCAAAAACTTGGAGCTCTTCCCTTTTTGTTTATTGATACAATTTAGACGATGAATATAATTAAGAATTGTGTGTCGAGATTGATTGAAATTAATTGTAAAACATGTTTCGCAATCAACTTTAAATATATTAGTACATGCATAAGCTAGATGTACACTTTTAAAATATGTATTTAATTATTTTTTATACACCATGGTCGCTCTCAAAATGACATTCTAGGAAGTATTGGCGTTCAGGTGACCTGGCTTGGCTGCGTTATATCTGTAGTAAGTTGCCCAACAAATGGCACTGGAGAGTGAGCTACTGATAAAAAGAGTAACTGATTTTATTTCATATGATTTCTAAATTATTAATCTGAAACTTCCTGCCCATCGGTCTGAGAAAATTCATATTGATATGATATTATTGGGCCTGCTTCCACAACAATGCTGGATTATGACACGGTATCGTTTAAAACTGGTGTACATTGTCTTACATTTAATTTGATGTTTATTTTATTATTGAAAGCATATTAATAAGTATGCGTTTGATTAACGCTACATGTAATTACAACTAAGTTTAATGTAAATGGGTCCAACTTTTTTTATAATCTTATTATCATTATTATTATTGTGTATTCAAACTAAGGTCTTATTTTTGTGAGTTCAAATAAGTATTCATCTCAAATAACATAAACGTCATCAAAATTAGAATTTGACTTTGTTTATATTATGAAAATGCACCGAAACTAAAAAAACCTATTCAATAATTTATCATTGATTGTTTACACAGTTTACTATCCTACCATGTATTATAACGGTCACTCACTCGAGAAAGTGGAGGTCGATAAATGTATGTGAATACCAAATCTCCACTCGAGCTTCACTAACTCGACCGTCACTCCAGCTACACTTGAGGCTCCCTTAGGTTAGGGTGAGTCGAGTTGGAGTGGAGGAACGACATGTGAATACGGGCCCTAGTGCATCACGGGATTTGTAATCAGACAACCAGTGGTTTAAAGATTGGATATTAATAGGTGAAGTAGCTAATAGACCTACTCCGGATCTCCACTAATCTGTAGGTACAAATAAAGTTTTACCGTTATAATCCTTGTGTCACTTGAATATTCATATCTGGACAATAGAGTTGGGGTCAGTTGTGTTTGCATATGAATACAAAACCAGTCTAACTAGGCTAGTTTTGTTTGTACCTACATGTAAATTAAGGGGAAAACCACCTTGCACAGAGTTCCGGATATCAACTATTTCGTCGGATTATTCATAAGCGACGGTATGTTATTATTTACTATATGAACCGCGTTGACCACGGGACTGGTTATATCCCCGCCCTCTGTATGGGCGGCGGCCTCGAAAGGGATTTCCAGTAAAACCTTGTTGGGTATTATGACCCGCATTATATGTTTGCGATTGACCGTAAGTACCCTGTTGGTACCCGAAACGTGACGGACCTGACTGAGTACCTGTGTGACAGTTCATCATGTTATGCGTGCCGCCACAATTAATACATGCGTGGTTATATTTACAACTCGGCCAGCTACATGAGCCTTTATTAAAAGCTACACATATGTTCTGCGATTGACCATGCTTCCGCGACTCGACCCCAAATTGTTTATACCTATATGTATCTTGCATTGAAGGCAAACACCTAGACCACAAGCCTTGATTAATCACTGACCACGACGACGGTGTGGTGGCCTGACGAAGGCGAAACTGCTGGTCGTATATTTTCCAAAATTGTCCCCCCTGGCGGGACGCACATTCTCGTATAACATAAAAATAGTGCAACATTTCATGTTTCTTTGAGGGGTGTGTCGACAAATAGATAGACATATAGACAATAAACGCGTCTGTCCAGCGTTCAATAGTTCCGATATCATCTTTACATACCGTGGGCCGGACGGCAATCGTACCGTCGGTATTTAATTTGAGCGTACTACCGGAATATAGCTCGGCCAGTTCCACCGCACCCTTTATGAGCAAAGAAAGATTGACGTACTCGCCTTTACAGATTTTTTGTTTTAGAGTAGGCGGTACATGTAACGTAATATCGTCTTGGGCGACACGTGTCAGCTCGTGACCTTCAAAAAGCATGTTTTCAACATTTTGTGTTTCATTAAACGTGAACATATTAGCACTGGGTTGCATAACAGGCGGCAAACATGTACCGTTATCTTGCAACGCCCCTATATCTAAATTTCCTATAGGCAGGGTCTGAGCATTACCGGCGTTAGACAAAATACGGGTCTCCACGGGACTAGTATTAGTGATGCTACTGTTCAAACTAGCATTAACCTGGTCTTGTTCCGCATGAACCTGAGCCTCACAAATAATTTCATTAAAATCTATAACGTTATGATTTATACCTCTCGCTGGCTCCGTCCCGTCATCCAACGCCGGTCTAGCTCGCTTAGCACTGGCCCTAGTCCTCGGCCCGTTGCTTCTGCACCGCGCCTTCTCTTTGCACCTTGTCCTCGACCCGGCATCATAAAGTATTGCTAGATAGCCAAAGTTTTAATTAATTTTCTTTAAAGTTCGTCGTTTGCTGCCGAACAAGCAAGTGAGCCGACGTGGCAATCATGTGAGTTCACGCTCAGTGAATATCGTATTCTCGCGAGAATTACCATGGAAACGATAGCGTCGCCGGGTAGCGATAAACGCACCATGTGTATATAATACCCGGAGATCCCGTGAAATTCCGCCGTAATAAATTAGATTAATGCACAGGTGAATTAATCTTTATTATTCATAAAATCCAAATATTATCAGACCGCTATGTATGCTACAGGCAGATGTTTGCAAACCAGAGGAATGTTTGGCACGGATTTGTGTCACAAACTATAAACAATATCGTAGATATGTAATTGATTTCGCGACGGAGCAGCCTTATATCAAACATTTTTATAGCTCAGAAATTACTTTACAATATGAATAGTGTGGGGGAAATGACAGACTGAATTCTCCAATGCAGATCTGATGTATTGATAGAGACATGGCCCATATTCATATCCTCTACTCGACCGTCCCTCCACTCTCACTCACTAAGATAATCCGAGTTTAATGATCGTTTCGTCCGAGCGCTTGAGTGGGCATCCGTCCTAACTAGAAATTGGTATTCACAACGGTAAGTGACGCTTGAGTCGACTCGACTGAGTGGGGATTTATCGAGTGGACGAAACGATCACTTGACACTGACTCCAGCTACACTAAAGTAGGGTTATGTGAATACCGATTTAGCACACGAATGTTTGACTTAAAAAGTTATTGTATTTTCAAGATAAATAAACCAACGAACCTTAAATACACATTTTGTAATATAAATTTTGTATTATTTTGTGATCCTAAAGTATATTTTTGGACCATTTAAAGTTAAGTTGCAGTACATGTCTAAATATGTGGAATTTAAATTTAGTACTTTTAGTGCGATGTGAATAAATAACATGGTGTATTGTTTCATGTGTATGATATAAGGAACATGAATACAAAATGCATACATTTATATATGAATTGATATATTTAATCATTGCCTTTTATTGCTTTTAATCCCGTGAGGATAACTAAAATATTTTCATTAAAATAAAAACGTGTTCACTTGTAACACAAACATCTATGGCCCGTATTCACATGTCGTTCCTCCACTCCAACTCGACTCACCCTAACCTAAGGGAGCCTCAAGTGTAGCTGGAGTGACGGTCGAGTTAGTGAAGCTCGAGCGGAGATTTGGTATTCACATACATTTATCGACCTCCACTCTCTCGAGTGGGTGACCGTTATAATACATGGTAGGATAGTAAACTGTGTAAACAATCCATGATAAATTATTGAAATGTTTTTTTTTTAGTTTCGGTGCATTTTCATGATATAAAAAAGTCAAATTCTAAATTTGATGACGTTTATGTTATATGAGATGAATACTTATTTGAATTTACAAAAATAAGACCTTAGTTTGAATACACAATAATAATAATGATACTAAGATTATGAAAAAGTTGGCCATATTTACATTAAACTTAGATGTAATTACATGTAGCGTTAATTAAACGCATACTTATTTATATGTTTTCAATAATAAAATAAACATCAAATTAAATGTAAGACAATGCACACCAGTTTTAAACGGTACCGTGCCATAATCCAGCATTGTTGTGGAAGCAGGCCCATTAATATCATATCAATATGAATTCCACAGACCGATGGGCAGGAAGTTTCAGATTAATTATTTAGAAATTATATGAAATAAAATCGGTTACTCTTTTTATCAGTAGCTTACTCTCCTGTGCCATATGTTGGGCAACTTACTACAGATACAACGCAGCCAAGTCAGGTCACTTGAACGCCAATACTTTCAAGAATGTCATTTTGAGAGCGACGATGGTGTATAAAAAATTCAATACATAATAAGTGTACATCTAGCTTATGCATGTACTAATTTATTTAAAGTTGATTTCGAAAAAAATTTTACAATTAATTTCAATCATTCTCGACACACAATTCTTAATTATATTCATCGTCTAAATTGTATCAATAAACAAAAAGAGAAGAGTTCCAAGTTTTTGCCTATTATACCGAACGTCTTGTGATGGCATGTTCCTCATATTTGCTTGTTTGTGTGCATTGAGAAAGACTAAAAGAGATGCTATGTCCGGCAAAATTTATGTTTAATCTTCGGTGTGGCGTGATATGGGATCGAACCCGTATCCCAACACTTGCACATTAGTGATTGCAACGGAAACAATATACATGTTTGTGTTACAAGTGACCACGTTTTTATTTTAATGAAAATATTTTAGTTATGTTCACGGGATTAAAAGCAATAAAAGGCAATGGTTAAATATATCAATCCATATATAAATTTACATGCATGCATTTTTGTATTCATGTTCCTTATATTATACACATGAATACAATACACCATGTTATTTATTAACATCGCAATAAAAGTACTAAATTAAAATTCCACATATTTCAGGCATGTACCGCAACTTAACTTTAACTAGTTCCAAACAAATTATGTAGGTTCACAAAATATTACAAAATTTATATAACAAAATGTGTATTTAAGGTTCGTTGGTTTATTTATCTTGAAAATACAATAACTTTATTAGTCAAACATTCGTGTGTTAAATCGGTATTCACATAACCCTACTTGAGTGTAGCTGAAGTCACTGTCAAGTGACCGTTTTACCCATTTGAGAAATCCCCACTCAGTCGAGTAAACTCCAACGTCACTTACCGTTGTGAATACCAATTTCTAGTTAGGTAGGAAGCCTACTCAAACGCACGGACGAAACGATCATTAAAATCGGATTATCTTAGTGAGTGAAAGTGGAGTGACGGTCGAGTAGAGGATGTGAATATGGCCCTAAGTTGTTTCCGTTGCAACCACTAATGTGCAAGAATTCCGCCTGTATATTCTAGTGTAGAGTGCCCGAGTGTTGGGATACGGGTTCGATCCCATATCATGCCACACCGAAGATTAAACATAACTATTGTCGGACAGAACATCTCTTTTAGTCTTTCTCAATGTACACAAACATGCAAATATGAGAAATATGCCGTCACAAGACCTTCTGTATAATAGGCAAACACTTGGAGTTCTTCTCTTTTTGTTTATTGATACAGTTTAGACGATGAATATAATTAAGAATTGTGTGTCGAGAATGATTGAAATAAATTGTAAAAAAATGTTTCGCAAGCAACTTTAAATAAATAAGTACACTGTCATGCATAATCTAGATGTACACTTGATATGTATTTAATTATTTATGTACATCATTGTCGCTCTCAAAATGTCATTCTATGAAGTATTGACGTTCAAGTGAACTGGCTTTGCTGCGTAGTAAGTTGCCCACCAAATGGCACAGGAGAGTCAGTTACTGGTAAAAAGAGTAAGAGTAAATTATTAATCTTAAACTTCCTGCCCAACGGTCTGTGGAATTCACATTGATGTGATATTATTGAGCCTGCTTCCACAACAATGCTGGATTATGACACGGTATCATTTAAAACTCGTGTGTATAGTCTTTCATTTAATTTGATGTTAATTTCATTATTGTCAACATATTAAAAAGTATGCGTTTAATTAACGCTATATGTAATTACATCTATATTAATGTAGATGGGTCCAACGTTTTTTATAATCTTATTATCATTATTATTATTGTGTATTCAAACTAAGGTCTTGTTTTGTGAGTTCAAATAAATATTCATCTCATATAACATAAACGTCATTAAAATTAGAATTTGACTTTGTTTATATCATGAAAATGCACCGAAACTAAAAAAACCTATTTAATAATTTATCATGGATTGTTTACACAGTTTACTATTCTACCATGTATTATAACGGTCACCCACTCGAGAAAGTGGAGGTCGATAAATGTATGTGAATACCAAATCTCCACTCGAGCTTCACTAACTCGACAGTCACTCCAGCTACACTTGAGGCTCCCTTAGGTTAGGGTGAGTCGAGTTGGAGTGGAGGAACGACATGTGAATACGGGCCATATACTGTTCGCGTGATTCATACCAGTAGTACAAAATCGCCTGTATTCACTGGCATTGCACTGCACTGTACTGATACGTATTTAGGATAACGAACGGGAGCAAACATTACTATCGGCGTTTGAGACTAGGCTGGGGCCCAAAATACCTTAACTATCATTCAAAAATCATATTGCCGATTAGAAAAAAATAGTATAGGTGTTTAAAAGGTTATTAAACGACGTTATGCGATTATTTTTCTTCTAGATCTTCTAGAGTCCCTTTAAAAATTATGTTCCTTAAAGCTATATTTGAACATAAATGATGTTGTTTTGGACGTGATGTCCGGTAGATATAAACAAATTTAACAGAAGCAATAAAAATGTGAATTTATACAGAAACTACGCATGGAAACAACACATGATTTGGATGATATGTGTATATATATGTAGCAAAGGCTATATCAAAGTTACAAGAAGAACAATAAAACGGTAATTGTGAAATTTGACATTTAAACTTCGAAAACTGACCGCTGTGTGTATTGATTGTGGTGGGGTGATATCGATAAATTACCCACGGGTTATAACAAAGAATTCGTCACGCTTGACTTGCGTACATATTATCAGCGTATAGTCCAGTGTGATTACTAGTAAATCTACGGAAGGGAGTATCTGCCATAATGGGAGTTGACATTTGCACATACCGGATAAGGATAGGGCACTTTGTCGCAAACAGGAAAAATAGAAGAAAGTCCAAAATAAATACAAAGTATAACCCATATACCAACGGTAGCGACATTCATTATAGGTCGTTTGCTTGCAGTTTGATGGGATTATTCTTCGCAATAATGTTTCGTGTAGTTGTTGAGAGCCACACTTATATAGTCGACAATTATACATCTGAATTGTGTCAACAGTGTGTAAGTTCCTGCTATTCGTCAACATTATCCGCTAGTATTAATGGTATCACCTCTATGTCTCCAGTATATCCAGGCTGTGTGATTGGTACAACATATGCATCATACAGTAGCCGTTTATTGATTTTGTCATCGGACATCGAACTTAACCCAGGTCCTACTGAAGATACCATGCTAATTTTGAATCAAATGCAGAAATCACATGAGGAGCTTGATAATAAACTTTCTGAGTCTCACGCTAAACTTCAGAGTAATATTAAGGATGTCAAACACGATATATTAGATGTTAAAAAGGACTTGAAGAGAATTGATACAGAACTGGGTAACATGAAAAACAATATTAACGAAGTGTGTAATAAACAAGATAATTTGGATCATAGATTATCAGCTATTGAACAAAGGTTGGATCATAATGAGTATGATGCAGATATTGTACGGAATGATATGGCATACCTTTCACTACATGATGAAATATCCAGAGACAACATCACAGCTATGGAGAAGCAACTTAATATCATGGAATCAGAACGCCTTAAGTGTAACTTACGGCTATTTGGTCTAGAAGATGATGTTAACAACGATAAACCTCTGGAAACTATAATTGAGGACTCAGTATTTAGTGTTACTAAAGAAGATGATATTCTGAAAGCTGACTCAATTTCTAAAGTTAAACGTATCGGTGATAAGAAGGAGGGTAAATCCCGTATGGTACTGGTCACGTTCCACAGCTTTGAAGACAAGATGAAACTATTTAAGTACAGGGATGAACTTCGAAGGAAAGGACTACGAATAGCTGGTGATTTAACCTACATGCAACGTCAGGAAATCAATAGACTTAGGAAACAGGGCATCATGGGATATTATAAAAACGGAAAGCTTCACCAAGTTGATATGACTGAACGTAACAATGAACGCATTATTAAACGAGGGTCTAGGCATAGTGATAAACAAAACACAAAACAACCCTTGAATACTAGTGCTTACGATCCTGCTGAGCCCATTCATGTCGATTAGGGAGATGGTCAACGCCCTACACAAACTCTATTTGGACATCCATTACAATTTATTTCATGGAATATAGAAGGACTTAAACGTAATTTAACTTTTACTGATGTGGATTCCTTTTTGTCAGATTTTGATGTTATTGGTCTTCAGGAAACTTGGGAAACTGATCATGAATTTTGTCTCACATATTTTCCAAATCACACTTTATATGAACTAAAGGCAAGACCTTCTATGAAAGGTGGCCGTAATATGGGTGGGATAATTGTTCTAGTAAAGAACTCCATATCTAAATTTGTTACAAAAGTAACAAACACGTTTGAATATGGTATTATTTTGAAATTTGATAAATATTTGTTTTTTTTGGTGAGCGTGACTATATATACTGTTGTTTGTACTTACCACCAGAGTCATCACCTTTTTACTTAGTCTCCCATAATGTTGCAAAGGGAATTCACAGTTTGGAAAATGTTCTTACTCATGAAAATATTATTCATCTACCACTGATTTTATGTGGAGATTTAAACTCACGTACATCTAACGTTGCTGACTTTGTTTCTCATACTGATAATGTACCAGAATTACATGATATTGCTGACATCCTAGATGATGATATATGTATAGACAGACATTCTGTCGATCATGTTATCAATAAATCTGGCCATGACCTTATTAATTTTTGTAAAACATATTCATTATTCATTGTAAATGGACGGTTTGGAACTGACAGAGGAAATGGTGATTTTACATTTGTAGGTCAACAAGGGGCAAGTGTCATTGATAACTTCATTGTATCAAAAGTAATTACTGATAACATTGATGATTTTAAAGTTATTCCACGCATTGAAAGTCCACACTGTGCGATCACTTTGACATTAAAGTTGACAGGTACCCCTGCCGTCGATGATTCTATATCAAATAATAGCACCCACATTGACATAAATGTAAACAATAAAAATTCTTTTATAAGTATTCTACGTGAAAATGCATTAAATGGATGTTTTGATGATTTTGAGAATCTACTTACTGATCCTGATGCGGATATAGATACTGTATTGTTGCAGTTTGAAAAAACTATTCTGTATACCTCTCAACCCTTTACTAAAAGTAGGCATGTGCATAAAAATAGGACTGGGAAAATATGGTTTGATGCGGAATGTAGAGACACTAAGTTTATAGCAATGAAATCCTTACGGTTATTTCGGAAATACCGAACCAGTGATTCTCTTAACCAATATCTAACACATAAAAGTGCTTATAAAAACATTTGTAAACGTAAACGCTCACAACACTATAATACATATTTAAATAGACTTGACCAGTCAGTTGGCAATTCCAAATTATTTTGGAAAGAAATTTAAAAAATGACAAATAAACAAAGGGCTGTTCCTCAAATTTCTATTGAAGAATGGTTCACACATTTCAGTACATTGTTTGCAATGGACAATAATGACGATATAGAACGGGTTACTGGACAGAATATGAATGTAGACGATATTGATGATATACAAGATACTGTATTCAATTCCCCAATTACTGATGAGGAAATTTTAAATACTATAAAATCAATAAATATTAAAAAAGCATCTTCTGGGCATCTAATCCCAGAACATTTTGTTTACGGTATTGATATTTTATTACCTTTTATTTCAAAACTGTTTAACCGATTATTTGCAAGGGGAGAATTTCCTACATCATGGACAAAATCAATCATTGTTCCTCTTCATAAGAAAGGATGTATTCATGTACCTGATAATTATAGAGGCATAGCCTTATTAGACGTATTTAGTAAAATTTATATTGCAATCATTACTAAACGACTTACATTTTTTGCAGAAGCATATAACAAGATTGCAGAGTGTCAGGCTGGGTTTAGAAGTAGCTATTCAACTATTGATAATGCTTTTATTTTGTATTCTGTTATAAACAAGTATTTGAGTATGAAACGTAGACCTATATATGTCGCATTTATAGACTTCAAAAAAGCCTTTGACTCTGTTGATCGTCGAATTCTGTGTAATGTTTTGAGTAAAGATTGTGTTAAAGGTAATCTTTATAACTCAATTGTATCTATATATAACTCTGTTAAAGCTACAGTTAGAACCAGTAATGGTCTTACAGATGAATTTACATGTCCTATAGGCTTACGTCAAGGATGTAGTCTAAGTCCTATACTTTTTTCAGTATTTATCAACGAGTTGAACGACGTAATTTGTAGTTGTAATGTAAGAGGTATCCAATTATTTCCTGATTATACTGAAATATTCCTGTTCATGTTTGCTGATGATGTTGGTCTTTTATCTGATACGGTGATTGGCATGCAGCGCCAACTAAATACATTGCATGATTTTTGTGATACATACAAGTTATCTGTAAACGTTGAAAAAACGAAAATTGTTGTTTTCAAGAACGGTGGTATGCTTTCTAAAAATGAAAAATGGAAATATGACAAACAGAATGTTGATGTTATTAACTCTTTTACATATGTTGGTGTTCATTTTACTAGTAAATTATCATTATACAAGATGTCTGAGTTCATGTCTGCAAAAGCTAAAGTAGCATGCAATCACATTCTTAATTCTTTTAGTAACCTACCTTTTGTGCCTTATAGAACATTTTTTTAAAGTTTTCGACTCTTAAGTTGCTAGTATCATGTTATATGGCTCAGAAATCTGGGGAGTACATAACACTCAATGTTGTGAAAATGTTCATGTGTATGCGTGTAAGCGATATTTAAATGTTAGTCTTATGTCTTGTAATAATGCAATTTTGGGAGATCTGGGTAGGTTCCCGATGTATATATATGCACAAAAACGAACAATTAGATATTGGATACGTTTACTTAATTGTTGTGATAATAGGTATATCAAATTATGTTATAACATGTTATATCATTATGATACATTAGGTTATGAGAACTGGGCAACACAAGTTAAGCGAAACTTGTACAGTAATGGTTTTGGTTATATATGGGAATCCCAATCAGTTGATAGTCCAGGAATGTTTTTAAAATGCTATGAACAACGTCTGAAAGATCAATATTTGCAAATATGGAGAAATGAATGTTCTAATAATGTTAAACTCTCTTTTTACAAGGATTTTAAATTGAATCATGGTTTAGAACCTTACGTTACATGTATAGATATTCCAAAATTTCGTAAATGCCTATCTGCTTTTAGAAGTTCTTCGCATAGTCTTATGGTTGAACAAGGAAGATACTATAATATTCCTAGAGAAATCAGACATTGCTTTTATTGTGAAAGTGTGATTGAGGATGAAATGCATTTTACCTTATTTTGTCCATGTTATAATGATCTTCGAGTGAAATATTTTCCAGTTTTATATACATGCAATCCAACTTATGATAAATTTTGTCAACTAATGTCCACAAGAAAAGAAGAAACAATTAGAAACCTAGCAATGTATTTGTTCTATGCCCTAAAACGTAGATCGAATTATTTAGAAATATTTACTTAGGACATGTACATCCGCAGAGTTTGTAATTGTTTCTTTTATCCAATAATATATTACCTGTCTAACTACTATTGATATTGATTTATATTCCTAATTTGTAACTGTGTAACGAGCAAAATGACTATTGATGTTGACTTAAGTTGAAGCTGACTAATTTACATTTCATATCATAGATGTTGATTTAAGTATGCATTGTACAAGTAATTCCTCTTCATGTGTTGTCTTTGTCTGTTTATATGTAATAACTGTATTATATTATGTTATTGTGTATGGGTCGGAGGCCTACATATCACGAATAAATGTTGAAGTTGAAGTTGGACGTGCTTGTGAGACCATTACTCGTTTGCCATAATGAATGTACGTGATCTAGTAGCTTGTGAGGAGATCACAGATAGACATGGGGGATACTTACACATAACTAGTATCAAACTCCACGAAAACTGTAACCAGACAATAACAAGACGTTCGTAGCTACTTCTACACAAATAGTTTCCACCAGCTACGAAAAAAACCGGAAATAATATTAAAACTATCAAAGGGCAAATTACTGATTCACGAACCTCATGAATTCATATTAGACATGACTAGTTCAGATTTTACTGCGTGCATCATTGCGTTCATTTAAAGCTACAGTGATTTATAAGAGATGATATCAGTTGAACTTGAAATACCCCAGTGCTATATTGAACACTAATTGTATATATTGTCGTATGCGGAAGACAGTCATTAGCTGATTGTTCTCGGTAAAGAAATAGTCATAAATTACCCAAAATGACATAGAGGTACGGCGTGCGCTTCGGGATCGATAGGACCAGGGTTCAACCCCGACTGAACCACTGGTTAAAATTATTTAGTTTTTTTTTCAATAAAAAGGCGAGAAAATGGCCGGAAAATAGAGATTAAATCATTATATTTCGTACATGCTTTTTTCGTTTAAGTTATAGTCATATTCTTATATATTCATATTTTTTATTTGGCTAAGGGTGTTTATTAAAGCGCACTTCATCTAAAAATATCATAGTATACGATGCTTTGTTTTGCACAATAAATAATAATGAAACAGTCACCTTCCTTTTTGTCAATTTTGTAGTAAAATCGCGTTTTAGACATGGAAAAGCAGTATAAATAATAACTTATATCCAAACTTTGGAGAAAACAAATCGTAATTGAGTATTTAAACTCACGACTGAAAATATGCTGATGATTGTGTACAACACTAGACAAGAAACTGGAGAATATTGGAAATGTGGCCAAAGTCTGTGCGTTGTCTAGTTATTAAATTTGGATGAACACTCTTATATTCTCAAAGGGATGAAATGCAGACAACAATGTAATAGCGATCAATACACTACAAGTAAAATAAGCCGACAAATACTTAATAAAATGCTTCACGACCGAAGGGAGACGAATTGGTTGTGTACTAGTCGTGTCCCAATGTATTAACGTGATTGATGTTCGGTGGGTTTATGGTTAAGTCGTAACATATATCCCATTGTCTCAACACGATTCGTGTTCAACCATATTGGAGAACATCAGCATCAATTCATAAAAACGTAACAAAGGGAGACGAATTGGTTGTGTACTAGTCGTGTCCCAGTGTATCAATGTGATTGATGTTCGGCGGATTTATGGTTAAGTCGTTTCATATATCCCATTGTCTTAACACGATTGATGTTCGACCATATTGGAGAACATCAACATCATAAAAACATATGTCCCGAGGCTCGTTTTCGAGACACGTGGATTTCAAATGACCTACAATCGTATTTTGTTCATTCCAGTTATTTCTTGCAAATAGGGCACCGTCATACTCATTTGAAATCATACTGAAATTTTAGAAATTTTGATTCACGAAAGTTTGAAAGTCTGACAGTGACTAACGCCAGCTCTTTTTCACAACGTTCCAGATTGCCTTATTTCACTTTGGTTGGTGGTGTATTCAGCATTAAACGAGAGCATTTCTTGAAGGTGAATGGATATTCGAATCTATACTGGGGCTGGGGTGCCGAAGATGATGACATGGCTTACAGGTATGCTATTGATGAGTACTGAAATCACCGAAATTACTATTCATAGAACTATTCTATAAACACTTTTATAAAAGCCTGTTATCATGATAGTGTTTATATCGCTGGCTTAGAACGAGAAGAACTATATGTGAACATTGAATGAAGGCCTAATATTCTTACCATATTATGTATATCATCTTTGGAACCGAACATGACAAAACAACAGTACAAAAATGTACATAGCTATGCGTATGTTATCGTTGCTAAGCCAAAGCATAAAGAGAACTACGGAAATGTTAAAATTATTTTCATTTATTTGCTAAAATAGCCATTTACATAGAAAATAAATGTATGTAGCTTGGTCAAAATGCAATTCTACAAAAAAATCTAGGCCAAGTTCGAATCTGGGTCAAGAGCTGATCACTAGGTCAAATCTTAATGGTCAGAGTGTAAGTCTAGATCAATGTCCAACGGGTGAGCGACCTAGGGCCCTTTAATACCTCTTGTTTATTATACGATTGCTAATTGGACGAATGATTCCTTATGATTGGCCAGCATATTGAGTTACTTGTCTAATAGTAAATCTGTTAGCAGTTCTTCAAACAAATATTTGTCAGTGTTTTACGGAATAAAGATGACGTGCATTGGGTTCACTTTTAAATATCGTAAACTTTCAAAGAGCTAATGAATAAGACATAGCATTACCCAAATGCACCGTGCAAGTTACATTGAATATTGTTTATTCTCCTGAATTACTCCCTCTGAAATGCGCATTGGATCCAGTGCAATTCGACTTATAGTCACAACTAGACATAACCAATTTTAATATGTTTTTTAAAAATATCAATATGAAGATAACATGGTGATGTTTGACATATTTTATGTACAAAGAGGATAATAAGTCACTTGCACACCCTCGTACACACCGTACACACCATAATTCGCTGGCTTACAATGAGAAGGTCGTATCTACAAAATCAATATTTTGAAAACAAGAAAAACTGTCTGACAATTACTCCTTACTTATGGTAAAACAACCTTTTTTTAACTTCAGTTTGGACAAATTTCGATTTTCATGAAAATAGGCTCATAAGAAGCGCCTTGTGATGTGGATTTCAAATATGCATTAGTCTTATAAGGCCACTAACGACCTTCTCATACTAAGCCAGCGAATTATCGATTTAATATAATTATGTAATGTACATGCAGCTATATATTTCAGATTGAAGACAGCCAAGCTTGGTATAGAACGTCCTCCAGCAACTATTGGAAGATATCAAATGATTAAGCATGAAAACAGGGAGACTATTCCTGTCAAGATGCGGTAATTTGATTCGCTCAATCTGAATAAGAGGGCCTATCTGTTTTATTTCTATAAAATTAATTCACTTGTTGTTAACCTACAGTAAATTATTAGTGTGTCCATTGTTGTAGTATAACAAAGCACCATCACACTGTCTGCAGTAATGTCATATAACATCACACTGTCCATGTGCCTTTTATTAAGACCTAAATATCTTATAAAACCCGTGGTCTACAACGTCTTTTATTCACTGCTCTGACGAAATGGTTTATTAAAATGATATATGAAATAACTTATTATTTTACATTATTTTCAGGGCCTATTTGCTGAAGACAGTGAGGAAACGTTACCATAGAGACGGATTGAATACATTAAATTATAAAGTGATCTCTATAAACTCTACACCAATCTATACACACATTACTGTTGATGTTGGTGAACCACCACGTGAAGCTGCTGATATAAACAATTTGTTGACTTGATAATAATTAAGAAGTTAATATACGTGTAATCATAGTTTGACCTACATGTATTATGTCTGCACTATGTCTGACTCTTGCGTTTGTGGTTAAGCGCTGCCGCCGTAGCTGTGTGGCTTTGGTTTGTGACCTAGTATTTAATACAAACACAAATAGAGCACTTGTATATATACAGTGACTATATATTTGTACTTGTACATGGGGTGATCAAAACGTAATAAGAGAAACGCTAAAAAAACGACAATTCTACGTTATATCAATAAAAAAGTTTTTATTTTAAATAAAAAATGTATCCTCTCTCCGTGTGCAGAGTTTCATAAATTTTCATCAAACAGATATTCGTTTTTGTCCAGAACAAAGTCGGCTTCTGGTTAAACTGTGACACTTTTCTCATAGGTGGATCCAAGGGGACCAAAGGGAGGACCGCCACAAAAGCATGATGAGCTATACCTCAAAAGGCTTTACGCCCTTCCCATAAAGGTTAAATCTCAGAATTCGTGCAATTGTGCAAGAAAAGGTAATATGAGTTACAAAATAAAGACTTTAATTAACCTGGTTTTGTAAAAGGCCAAGTCCCATTTAATAGCAAATAAGCCAATATTAAAGACCACAATAATGCTGCAGATTGATCTCATGTTTGGAAATCCAAATGTTTCATTAATATTCTTAATAACAGATTAGTTTAGTCATAAGTAATGGCTTAAAAATGGTATATATATAATGTGCTATTTTCAGGTGCTTCGGGTTGGGGGGCTTTGCCCTGGACCCATAAGGGTCCCTGTGGCGCCCCCTGGACCCCTTGCTATTTATTACGCCCCTAACCGGAAATCCTAGATGCGCCCATGTTTCTTGTGTTCATGTCCAAATATAACTTCTCATACCACGTAGTATATCTACAATGAGTATACTACTACTTTCAAGATATATTGTACAGCTGTAATTCAAGATAATACGTACATTTATAGGTCTTCTAGAATTAAGCCGCTATGGAAACTTAAGAAATTCCCCCGATACATCAAACTACGCTAATATTTCCTTTGGCATTGGAAAATAGTGAAGTACCAGATAGTCAGTAATTGAGTGAACATTGAGTGTTCATTATGTCCGTAATAATGACGTGTTCTCTGTCATTAGTTGTTGTTCGTCCACCCGGCTAGTCCTATCATCAAAGCACTAGTTATTAGTCCATCCGGCTAGTCCCCTCACCAAAACACTATTTATTGGTCCATCCGGCTAGTCCCCTCATCAAAACATTAGTTGTTGGTCCATCCGGCTAGTCCCCACATCAAAGCACTAGTTGTTGGTCCATCCGGCTAGTCCCCTCATCAAAACACTAGTTGTTTGTTCATCCGGCTAGTCCCCTCATCAAAACACTAGTTGTTGGTCCATTCGGCCGGCTAGTCTCCTCATTAAAACATTAGTTGTTTGTCCATCCGGCTAGTCTCCCCATCAGAACACTAGCTGTTGGTCCATCCGGCTAGTCTCCTCATTAAAACATTAGTTGTTGGTCCATCCGGCTAGTCTCCTCATCAGAACACTAGTTGTTGGTCCATCCGGCTAGTCTCCTCATCAGAACACTAGTTGTTGGTCCATCCGGCTAGTCCCCTCATCAAAACACTTGTTGTTTGTTCATCCGGCTAGTCCCCTCATCAAAACACTAGTTGTTGATCCATCCGGCTAGTCCCCTCATCAGAACACTAGTTGTTGGTCCATCCGGCTAGTCCCCTCATCAGAACACTAGTTGTTGGTCCATCGGCTAGTCCCATCATCAAAACACTAGTTGTTGATCCATCCGGCTAGTCCCCTCATCAGAACACTAGTTGTTGATCCATCCGGCTAGTCCCCTCATCAGAACACTAGTTGTTGGTCCATCCGGCTAGTCCCCTCATCAGAACACTAGTTGTTGGTCCATCCGGTTAGACCCATCATCAAAAGACTAGCTGTTGTTCCATCCGGTTAGACCCATCATCAAAACACTAGACTACTACCCGTTTGCAGAAGTCGGAAGAACTAGTCAATACTATTATTTTAACAACTTTCAATCATATTCTACAGGCATTTCACATCAGTTTTAATGGAAGAATAGTGTCATGTAATATGAGAACGTTAACCGTTCTCGAATGGGTTTGTGCAAAACAAATGCATGAAATTTCGCAAAATATATTTACCTTTTTTTGATAAATTTAATTTAGGACGTTAAAATCGATGGGCGTGCATTTCATCGACGTCACTTGAAGCAACATGGGCACTGTAACGTCTCACAAGAATCGAGTACAAACAAAACATCCCTTTCATATTCCAAAGAAACGAGACTACTGTAAAGTCATTAAATTTCAATGGGACAACATTTCGTGTTTTTTGTCAAAAATACAATTTCATGGGGACGTAATTTCAATGATAAATTTTTCACTTAAGTCTGATACAATAGAATGACTAATATTTGTGGGGAATTTCAGTTCATGTCACCCTCGAACTGCACGCAATTAAATCTCCTACGAATATTAATGGTTTTACAGTATTTAAAGGATTATACAATCTGCAGAATCACAATTAAAGAAATAATATTCCTCCACAGGTAAATGGAAACATTTCCATGTTCAGAGGAAACCACGGTCCGTTGCGAAGGTAACATCAGAAAATTACCTACCCGACGCAACAATCGAATCCGTGCGTGAAATGTCGCAAGCCGAATGGTATGATCATTTATCCTGCAAGGAAAACTAAAGAAAAAGGACGCTGTGAAAATTGTTCTATATCAGAATATTAACTAACGTATCCTAAGAATAACGAAAGTACAAACGTTTGCGCAGATGTTGCTTGTCCATGTCACGTTTCCATATATTTTGTGTGCAATCTGGCACAAGTTCAATTCTGCTTAGAATTAATTTATTTGATGTAAAAACTCCCATAATTCCATTGTCTGATCAAGCCTTTGTAATAGCCGGAAGATACATAGAATGCACAATCATTAAATGTGATGTTACTTGTCAAAGGCGTAGAATAACACTGTGGGGAATACTATAATTTGTTATGAGTTAATGCGCTTGCTTCGGAACTCGAATTAAGTGTATAACACAAATTCTCTAGAGCTCTAGGAAAAACTAGAAAAATCCCTAAGGAAATTAATTCTACAGCAGTCTTTGTGTAGGTGAGTTCTAATTATTTGCTGTCCTTCGTCCGTTGGTTTTCTATTGGCTTCTTATCTCTCTCTACGAAAGTCGATTTGATAAACTAGAAATAAATCGGGGATAACTGTAGTTGCATGAGAGTTTCTGTGCGAGGAAACGCGATTACGCGAGTTGGTAAGAAAATATTTTAAGAGTGTTCTATAGGCCTACATCGATTTGCTACAGGAATAATTTGGAAAATTAGGCTTACAGATTTTTTGAGGAGTTTTATACTAATGCATTGTAGGAATTATAGCTAACTTAAGGTAGGCATATTCATATATTCTCTTATCTCTTTGTCTATTTATATAGACATATCCCCTTGGAATATTTTATTTAAAGTTCTATTAAGTCAATGGCATATTATCGATCGCATATTTTTTCTTTGTTGTGGATTGTATTGTAGTTTATTTTGCTATTTATGACTACCGATATATGGAATTAACGGGATACCGTGGTATCATGATGTGCATAAATGTATAATTTGCGTACATCGTACATTTGTCTATATCCGTACAAACATGTTCTTGTTATAGTGCGTCATAGAAGTATGACCAGTGTTTCAAAAACCTGTAATCTGTCACCAAAGACCACGTGTTTGGTGTTTCTTCAAACACAAGGAAAATAAAAATCAAAAAGATCTGAACATTGCTTCATATATCAACAAGTTTCTTGTATATTTTAAATAATGCTTTTTGTTTTGGAGGACGTTCCGCTATCATTACCTACTTTTAGGAAAACACCAAGCTTGATAAAATATTCCCCACTCATGTCAACTGAAAGCGTATGCGGCACTCGGGCAGCAAATTATGAGACAAACTCATAGTTTCTGCTCAATATCTTACACATTGTACTCGCTGTAAAACATGTTGCCGACCTATTATATTATACTGTTGCTTGGGATAGAAAATGGACCGGAAGCGTTAGTTTCAAGGTAAATAAGAAAGATCAGTTTCCCCTCAATAATGAGCTATTTGAACGAAACTTGCTTGCGTGAAGCGTCTAATTGGGATCAAAAGTGTGACCAATGTTTGTGTCATTATAACAAATATTAAACATGTTTTTGTCCAATACATTCAGTAAGGAATGAGATAGTGTGATGGTGATTATATGCAAATGTGTTAATCTCGTAAAAAGTCATGATGACGATGATGATGATGATGATGATTATTATTATTATTATTGTTGTTATTATTATTATTATCATTATTATTATTATTATTATTATTATTATTATTATTATTATTATTATTATTGAAGACTATACAACATGAATGGGTTTGTGACAGCTCATGAATTTTCCACTTTCCTTGGCAACGTAATTCCAGACTGTATTGTTTATGGCAACCACATACTGCAGCTTTTCTAGGTTCTATAGTTTGCCCACTATCAGGGGCGTAGCTAGGACCTTAGCAATGTGTAGGCCCTTAGGTAAAGATGAAAGAAGTAGGGGGTCCGGGGGCATGCTCCCCTGGATTTTTTTATTCCTTGAAAGGTACTGGTGCGTTTTGACGTATATTCAGGAGATCAAATTTAAAGTTAAACTTTAAAAAATATTTTTTTTCTCGAAGTGATGTGTAGGCCCGGGCCTAATGGCCTAGCGGCAGCTACGCTACTGACTATCACCGATCATAGAAAATCCAGGCCCTACGATTAACACATCATCACCAATTAGATCCTAGCTAGGGTTCGAAACACAACATTCAAAATAAAAAGCTACGCATACTCCTAATCTACTCTATGATATAGAATTTATGGTATTAAGCATTGCTGTTTAGAAGTATATAACGCTGTTGTACTCAACCAAAGGGTCAGTTTACACTGCAGGGCACATGCATGTAAGTATGTAAATGTCACCGACAGAAAATAAGTGTAAATCCTCAAATCGTAATGATGTAATATTTACAGAAAATAAGTGTAAATCTAATCAGGGATTACATGTAATTCTAAGAAAACATATTGATTACGCGTACAGCATATACAGTTATGAACTATAATCCCTATTTTATGAATTCACTAACTCTCCTAAACAAAAAAATAGATTATAACATATTCTCAAATTTTGTTAACTGAGTTTTAAAACTGGGGGGAATTTCAGAAACATATTTACTTAAAGTGATATTCCGGGATAGTATTATTTCTAATATGTTGCAAAGACCCAACATTTACAGCAAATTCAATGTTTATTTCCCCCTATTCAAGCCCTAATTAGCATAGGGTCATTAATTTCTCTCTGACTTGGAGAGTCGTCGTGTTTTTACACAGGTTGCAAAATGCAACTCTACGTCAGTACGTCACTGCTCCAGAGGAACGTTGTAAATGCTGGATACATTAATGCTGTTATCGTTTTACATTATTTGTCAATAAAAATCCACCAGTGTAATAAAAATAATATTGTAAGACTATGCATGAAAAAGAAGTTAGAACATTTGCAATACTAGACCCATTGAAAAATAAACAGGCGAAAGAAAGATTGATCCATAATCTAGGTACTGAAACAATGATCATTTAAGAGCAATTAATTCTAGTTCTTCCTCATTATATCCTGCTTCCCAATGATACCCAACTTCTAACTTCCAGATAAATCCTGAGTGTCATCTTATGATAAGAAGACATTATTAATTCATTCCAATTAACAGTCAAAATGATACAAAATTACTAAATACATGCAAATTAAGTATGCAGGACAACATGATCGTACACGCAGACCTTGATCATGGACCCATAGATCTGTATTCAATGTTAATGGTAGCCTTTAAACCATATGACTTAAATATTAGAACGAACCTTTCATTGAGTCGTTGACAGGAGCATCTTGGTCTTATATAATAACACAACCCTTGATCCCTAACATGACATTAAAACGCAAACAGGAGCAAATCTAAAACAATACATTTATTTCATGCTTATCCGTGGTTTACGGCAGAATAACTGTGGATTATTCCCCGATAACTACATTCACAGTCGATAATTTCACTTGAACGGACTACTTTTTAAACAAATTTCCCCGCCACCAAAAATGAAAAAATAAGCAATTTCACATGTTCTCTAGATCTTTAACAAATAACAGAACACTATCTATATATAAACAAAACATTTGAGGTATACAGTGACTCATTTCCTTATTTTAAGCTATTTGAAGTATGAACTAAATAGAATATTAGTATTTTACGATGTGTGATCGTGAGCAGCTGAATTATATTTTCACTCGTGGTGTCGTGAAAATATTACGCCAGCTGCCTACACGGTGAATATCGTACGATCATACACGGTAAAATACAAATATCCTCTATTTCATTATGTTTGTGAAACTATTGGCTACATCAGATAAAATGGACCATAAATACTACAAACTTGTTTGAATAACAGAAAAACAAATATATATTGTACTTCAATTTCAGCTTCCAGAAGAGTTTTACCATAATAGACAAGGTCTGGAACAAATGGAGCTTCATGAAATGCCAATAATGAGAAACTAATAAAAAACATTACTTCAATAGTGCTGCCGCTCATGCTGAGTTTTGAAATTGGGTACCGACTGTCAGTGACGTTGTTTCTATCGTTCACGTAGCCAAGTGATTAGTTATACTCTTAGATAAATACAGAAAATTGGAAAATTCAACACGTGTTGTTTTGAAGTATGCCGGTATCAAAAAGACTATTGTATCTCAGACTTGGAATAATTAAAGTGTTTTCTTTTAGAACCAGAATGATGTTCGAAAAATGTTCAAAAAGAAAGATGTCATTCGGACGCTATTCCTTTTACTAGTGATACTGGTGATTGTCGTAACCCTTTCACAAATTTTAGTTGTTCATAAACGCAACCATCATAAAACCAAACCTCGTGATTCTACACGTTTGCAAACAGCACAAGCCATGGTGATACGCTTGGAAAAGAATATGGAAGCTATGATGAAGAAGAATTTTTTACCAACGGGCAAACACCGTAATTACTTACTGGCATCGATATATTCACAACGTATTCGACAGAAATTAACTAAATTATCACATCGGACACATGGGACTATGAAACATGAGAGACTTTCAGAGGATTCGTTTGCTGCATATAGGGAGAGAAAACTGCGATTTCATGACATCGCTGACAATGATCTTGTAACACATGAGGCACATTCTCGCTATAAATTGCAACAGTTTATTGAGGACAGTGCTAGCCGATTATCTGACGCTGTCAAATTACCGTGTGATGATAAAAATAGTACTGATCATGGAATTATAAAGACTAGTGGAATAAAACAAATACAAAGAGCTGCTGGAACAAACATATTGACAAACGGAGGTCGATTTATTTCTGGCAATCGACAATCGTTTAATGTTCCACAATGCCAGGAATCACCAGACAGTCTGGGTGAGCATGACATAATTTGATTTCTGTTTCCGACGTGTTGTATCATTTATTTATGTAACATGGGCAGTAATACTGGTATTATTGAAGTATATTTGTATAATATACGACTATAGAATGTTTTAATATTCTGGTTAGACTATATGTTTGAAAAACTGTCTGGCAATCCCTCTTTACTTTTGGTAAAAGAAGCCTTTTCAACTTTAGTTTGGTCAACATGACAAGTTCCGATTTTCATGACAATAGGCTCATAAGACGCACCATATGATGTAGATTTCAAATGTACATTAGTCTTAAAGGGTCGTGAATGGCACTTACGACTGTCTCATTCTAAGCTAGCCATATATCTAGAGTGTTCATGGTGCATCTAATGGCAGGCAAGCCCACTTAGCTCAGTCGACAGAGTTCGAGACCCCGATCTCAGTGTTGCGGGCTCGAGTCCCAGAGATGACTAACTAAATTTACTGAAAGTCATCCGGGTGAGACTTCAAACCTAGGTCACGTGTATGATGCTATACATCGGGCAGGTAAACGAACCAAGAATGCTTCATTACCTTACGGGTATTCTGTATTATGCACGACGACCGATATTTCATGTTACAAATTGCAGACGGATTTTTGTAGTTATTACATGTTAATCATTGGATGTACTATCCTATTATATCTCCCCTGTATCCATCCTTATAGACCATTCTGACATGTAGTGGCATTTGTATTGCTTGGCTATTTTGACCTGATCCTGACCTTTATGCAAGAATATATTACAAGGTTCTTGCTTTGAATATATCAATTTCCACAAGCAAATCGTGCAATATCGGTATTTCAAATTTGAGTTTGTATTACAAGTCGAGCGTCTTCGTGATACTCCCCGACTATGAAAACATACAATTGGTTTTATATCGTAGATAATATATCGACTGTTAAATAATGCTAATCAAAAGGTCAGGTTCGTGTCAAATTAGCCAAGCTATACTACTAAATGACACGTTGCAGAGACTTGTTAGGAAAACCTTACCATAGCTTCTACTTAACAATTGAATAACGAGACTAATATAAACCTTACCATACCATCTACTTAACAATTCAATAACAAGACAAATATTAAGGCTACGGGTAATGATGATGAAGTAATATCCATGGATAAGTCACGTGAACTGACATCCGCCTCATCGTACGTATATTAGTATATTATATATTGATATCTAAGCCAATCTAAGCTGACAGGCTACACACTTTATAAGCTCCCTGAAGGAGATGATCTTATTATTGAAGGTTTATTTGACTTGTAGTTGATGAATGAGTAGAATTCGCGTTATTTTGTAATTATGTTTCCGACAATATAATTGTATTAGTATACTGGTATCTATCGTATCCATTCTACATTAATGCCATAGTTAATGATGCATATAGTCAGTACATGACGCTGGCTTAGAATGAGAAGGTCTTAAGTGCCACTTACGACCGTATAAGACTAATATTTGAAAACTACATCATGATGCGCTTCTTATTAGTCTATTTACATGACATTCCGAACTTGTCATGTTGACCAAACTGAAGTTTACGAAGCTTGTTTTACCATAAATAAAGATTGATTGTAAGACAGTTTTTCTTGTTTTCTCAAAATATTGATTTTGTAGATACGAACTTCTCATTCTAAGCCAGCGATGTACGTATAAGTCTATGATGTATAAGATACAAGATGTACATTATGCATAACATCAAATAATTATGAAGCGCACGTTTTATCTCGCCAAGCGATAGGAGCGTCTACAGGACATGTGTGGTACACAGTACATCTTGACTTATGAGACAAAATATATGTACCTTAATTATTGCACTGTCTAAATGCACCTTAAACTGATTTTGGATTTTTCTGTACAGGGTATATAGATCCTGTTATATTTATGAAGATCTGATTCATGTTAACAATTTTGAGAAATTATTTACAGTTTTACTTGGCTTATTTTTAAGATATTGTTAGATTTAAGGGACAACCCCTAAAATCCGAAAAATGTATTTTACCGAAAAAGTTTTTATTTAAGCAAAATAAAACTTGCCATACATGCACGGAGCACACAGCAATGTTATTAAAGACTATGTAAGTTATTTGTATATTCAAATAGTATTTTAAAAGATGTTTTTTTTTGTTGGAACAAAAATAAGTTTTAAAAAATCGTTGCACAACATACTATTTTCGTATATGCAACAAGTACATTAACTATTATTCGGCTCCATTTTTTAAAATGTAGCTTAAATGAATCAACGTTTTGCATCCGTTGTCCGTAGTTTTCGCGATAATTTATTTGTACTAAAAAACGTTTATAATCAAACATGTCAACAGTTAAGAAATAAATGCAAAAGAACCTTCTCCTTAAAACCATTCGTGATGATGTTTATGTTATTGATTAGGTTGAATATGAATGCTTAGTACTACGTTTTACAACCATAACCAATTCGTGAAGTTTAGTGTTTAAAAGTATTTGGAATATCGTAAGGTTTCAATAATAGTTTCTTAAGTATTTTATCAATAATTAAAATTAGTATTTACTAGTGACAACTAGTTTAAGACATGAAATGGTACTGACATATTCATTTTAAGCTTGTGCATACTATCATAAATTTTGGCCTGGAGCATATCTTAAATTATTTAAGATATTGACTTGAAACTTGAAATATAAAAAGTAACTTGTAGAAGTGCAGTGACCAACAACCATAACTCTGTCTGTTTTACATTTTGAATAATCTCCCCTAGAATAAATATGTTTCTCCTTATTACACTAAGCCATGTTTTGAAGCCAAAACGAAAGACAAAAAGTATTTTTCTCTGGTGGGGTTTGTCCACGATCATGAAAAAATGTCAATTTACCATAATATTTTAAGCTTAACCATATATGAAATACTAACATTCTTAATATACAACATGTGTAGTAAATACTAGAATTCTATAGGACATGCCTCGCGGTGGTAATTTTTATCAGAAATCATAAAGCCATGCAATTTCTTATTTTTATTTCAGAAGGATCGCTACATGTAACTCAGACTATTGCTCAATATGATAATGCATTGGATGAAGCATTTTCGGATATTAAACACGGTGGAACTTGGAAACCAACAACATGCGTGGCTAGACACCGTACGGCTATTATCCTTCCATTTAGAAATCGTGAACATCACCTGAGGATATTGCTATATAACCTTATACCAGTATTGAAAAGACAGTTAATAGAATTTAAGATCTTCCTGGTTGAACAGGTAGGCAGTTTATTTTTAAAATTATTGTCTTGCGTGATTCGATAAGCATGGAAGTTATACATGTACATCTCAATGTTTTGTAGTCGCAGGACTGTATCACAATACTAGTTTTGTAGGGTGATATGACCATCTACGAATTATAATGGGTTCGAACTAAATTACCATATTAATATTTTTATAAAAAAACCAAAGACGTGGGGAGCAGTGGCCTAAAGGCAATTCGATATTCGTGGGTATTGGCTCTGTGTCTCGACTTTGGTTGCACAGGCGTCGCGTCACAAGTTTACAATTCATAGCTTACAATTCACAATTTTACTTTTACGGCGTTTTTATTTCTTGTAATTGATTCTGTTTTTCATCCGTAGCGAAACCGGATTTTCTTAGGTAGCCCAAATGACCAGGACAAATTAAATGTCCAATGGTGACAGAACGGCTAAGCTGCCAAACAGGTCCTCTAAAACTGGTGGCTTAACCCTGTTATCTTATTAAAAAGATAAGCTACATTTTTTTATATACTCTTAACGAATGAAAGAAAAAATATAGCGCTTCACTTCGTACTTTAATGTGTATAAAAATGACGAATAAGCTGTATGATTTTCCACAAATTATTGTTATTGAGTTAACTTTACAAACATCAAACACGATATCGATGAAATATAGCTCTAGTCAGCGTATTGTCCTACACGTATCGATTTAAGTTCGACCGAAACTATATAACCGAACAAATATTGTGAAGCTCTTTTCCTTCCTTTTGGATATTATTTTGTCAGACTACTATTTACGACTTACATTTTCAGCATTCTCAAGGGAGAAAATGACGCCAATTTGACTGTCTGTCTCAGTACTGACGAATTCGTGCGGTTTTTTTACGCACAGGGCTTACGTAACCCGGCCGATAAAATTTGGACAATATAAACAAGTTTCTACGCGATTATACAATATTATAACACAAAATGAAAACGGTGCTTTTCTAGATGTACAGAACATAGATTGTTTTCATCGAGTAAGTCTAAACTATCGTGTGATTCCGTAATTCACCGTTATGGCCTTCATAATTATGCTTTAAAGCAAGCAGATTTTCCTGGAAACTGGATTAACTGTTGACGGGTGTTTATTAAAACGACACCGAAGTTTCCGGACATTGACTGTGCTTTAGACTTAACCAAATGACATCACACTCATTACTAACTGCTTGTACATGTAGTGTTCATACGGACGCGCTACCGTCTCCAATTGTGCTTGTTTCCTTATCGCTTCGATACAGGATTCAGTTTGTGGTGTTTTAAGTCATTACGAATGTTTTAATATGCATGTGATGTGTCAGGAAGAAAGAAATGATCCACATGGGAACATTAACATGCAAACATTCAGCCAAACAAATTAATGAAATTTGCTTAATGTCTTCATGTTACATGGGTTAAGAAAATAAAATGAAAATTTGGCTGCTTGTCTTGTTAATTATTCCCTCTTTTTACGTGCTTTGTTAGATGAGTGTAAAGCTGAGTGTAAGTTATAGAGAACATGGTGACATTACGTGTTGCAACCAATTAACGTTATTTAAAGGAACAATGAATATGTAACCGTGTTTTATTATATCTGTGTTTTATGTAGTTGTGTTTTATAATGAATATTTAGCTGTGTTTTATTGAGTAACGCACTCGTGATTTACTTTTCGCTTCCAAACGAGTGCCTATATTTTACCACGCAATGCAGCAATGCTTTATTCATTATTTCGTAATATTCTGCATTTAATAGCACAACAAAGTTCAGGAACGTTACGTTATTTGTCAAAGTTTATGCCAAACATGACGTCACCGATCCGCTGTGTTTTATTGCGTAATAAGATGTCACACTAGTAACATTTCTTCCTATCAAAACGAATGCAAAACGACTCTACTCAGGAAAGGACAAATCATGAACAATATCAATTAAACACTCTTAAATGTTGACTTTCAGACCATATTTGAACATCATTCATGAAATTTGGTCAACAACCGACGGTTTCCACATTAAAACAGTACTTGAACAGACAAAACCCAATTTTAAAAGGAATTATCTTAGCATACTGCGACCCGGACACAATTTAGACCAGTGTGACAACATAAAACACAACTAGTTAATCTATAGTTTAATATACGTGAAGAAGGTTAATTTCACGTGCTATGGTAGAATAAGAATATCTTAGCCTTGAACAAGTCCGAAATATCTTAAAATAACGAAAGATTGTTCCCCTTGCTCATACAGAATACCATATAAAATAACACAATTTTTAAAGCATTAATTGCTTGGTGAAATTAAATTATTGAACATTGATGAATTTGTGAAACGTGAAAGTTTTACAGATGGTAAGGTAAGTTTGATATAACATATACTTTCTTCTCATTATTCCAGCATGGTAACATGACATTTAACAAAGGTCGCTTGATGAACGCTGGCTTTATGGAAGCTTGGACTTTGTGGAACTTCGACTGTGTAATATTTCATGATGTCGACCTATTACCTGAAAATGACCGAAACATGTACACTTGTGGTGTGAATCCACGTCATATGTCTATAGCAGTGGATAAGTTTAAATACAGGTATGGAGAAATTGTAATAAGTATATATACGCACCGTCCTCCAAGAAAACCTGCTATTTTGACAAATATATCGATTTTGACATTATCCATAAGTTTAACGAATAATCTTAATGATGTAAAAAAATTGTGTTAATATTTTAAATTTTAAGCAAGTTACAGCTGACATTGTACAGTCAATATTCGGAACTATTTTGTGTGACGTCACAAACGTCATTCGAACGATTTTTACGTAATTGTAACTTGCAAGTGTTCTATAATTGCGTCGTATAATCAGTTGCTGACATAAATTCTTCAAAATACTATCACGTTTTAGAATTATGTTCTGATTTTTAGAATCTGTATCAAAATAGACATGTGTTGCATGCTCTCTTATTTTAGAGCTTTTTCCAAACCCTTGTTTTATACAGTAATTACACGAGGTAAAAATAGATAATTTTCATGGAGAACGGCTTAAAATGTATATTTGATAGATTTAAATGACGTAATCGTGATAACAAATTATACGAATTTTCAGTTTATAAAATACGATATTATTGTTATTCGAATAGGTACACTGTGATTATACTGGACAAAGCCAAAACGGACGTGTTAATGTGCTTGATATTGTCTGATCCTTGCAAACAGATAAACGTCATCAGGGACAAGGTTTTTGAAATACGGGGAGTTGGGAAACTCATGTACATTCGCACAGAACAACGCGGTCAAATTATATGGCTGTTTCATGTGAAGACATATTGTTCAGCAGCAGCATGACATCCAACAGACAGGTTGCCTGTCTATGATTGTCAGACCACTTGTTCAAATTGAGAAGGAATTAACCTATGCTAAACCTAGCATTTATGCATTGTCCATTTTATATAAGACATTAAACTGTAAAAACTAGTTTTACAAAGAAAATGGCGTATATCCCGACCCCTAGATACATTTTGTAATGATGTTGTCTGCCTATGCGGACACATATTTGGTTATGGATCCGTCGAATGAGTTTCAAAATGAACCATTGTCTCGTTGACGACAATTGACATAGTATATGTACAAATGATCGACTTTTGAATTTAGAAATCAGTTTCGACTATTTTGGACAACTTATAAGGCACGATTATTGGCGTTTAACATCACCCAAAAGACACTCGTCTTTTTTATGTTTGTAATCGGCTTGAGAATTGAGTGTAAAGCTTCTAATGACATGCCAAAACTATATCTCAGTGCCTAATTAAAAATCTAAAAATCAATTCCCAATTTTGATTTTGTAGGGGGTGTTACGATATTTGGATGTAGTGCATGAGGTACATTTCAAAATGAAATTGCAGTTTATAAATAAAATATCGCATGGAACAAATATAATTAGATAGTGTATTGTGTTGCCACATTTAGCATTCAACTATTTAATAAGGCCGTACAAAGTCACATAAAGGTGATATTTTCCCAATCATTTTAGCATTAGTATAACATTAAGTGACATTTTCCCAATCATTTTAGCATTATTATAACATTAAGTGACATTTCCTAATCATTTTAGCATTAATATAAACGAGTAGACTGATTAATCGCTCCGTAGTTATAGATAGACTAAACGGATTTCAAAATGTCAGGAAGAAATATTACATGAAGCTAGTTCGAGCATCTTTGCCAAAAAGTTCACTAATTCTGTCTAGCCTGCTTGCGGTGATCAAAAAATAGTCGCTACATTAACGGCCGTCCGTCCGAGTTTGCCCGGGTCATAACTTTGTCATGTATTGACCAAACTTGCCAATATTTGGCACGAATGATGAAGATAAGGAGAAGGAATATTCAATCACTTTTTGATTGGAAGACAGGATGCTTATTCATGTGACAATTATTATAAAGATTGTGAGTATAAGAGTAGCATTTATGGTTTGACACAAGTATACACCGTTATTTCTATACTTCAAACATAATGCTGTTTCACGCCCGGTGCAAAGTTCACAAATTGTTTTGTCATCATTTTTCATCTAACCCTATCATCAGACCGCCACGTATGTTACAGACAGATGTTTGCTAACCAGGAGAAGTTTGGTACGGATTTGTGTCACAAACTATAAACAATACCGTAGATAAGTAATTGATTTCGTGACGGATCAGTCTTATATCATACATTATATATAGCTAAAAAATTACTTTATAATATGAAGATTGTGGGGGAAAATGACAGACTGAATGCTCCAATGTATATCTGATTTATTGATAGAGACATTATATACGTTATAACACTCACTGTTCACGTGATGTATACCAGTAGTACAATATTCCCTGGATTCACTCTTATACTGTACTGGCAAGTATTTCAAGGATAACTCGTGAACCGCAACAAACATTACTATACTATTAGTGCCTTTGAGACTAGACTGGACTCCAAAACACCTCAACTATCTTAAAACATAACATTGCCGATTAGAACAAAAAGTATACATAGATAAATCAACCTTAATATATCTCATAAAATCAGACGGATTTTTGAACCACATAAATTTAAGTGAATTTTGCATTGACTTTCAATTGGTCCAATATAACTGAACACTATGTAACACATAAGAGACAGTTACAAATATATACAATGTAATGAGACCTAGGAATTAAAACCTTTTCTATATTGACCCCAGACATGGTTGTCCACGCATAGTCTCAGATTTTGAAACAAATTTCCCCTTTTTGGTATTCACTCAGAAAAACGATTTCAGGTGTTAAAACTTCATTTTTCATACCATTGCTATGGCAACAGGGGAAATCCGATTTTTGCTATTTTTTACATTTTTGAACGTGCTTGTGAGACCTTTACTCGTTAGCGATAATGAATGTACGTGATCAAGTAGCTTGTGAGGAGATCACGGAGAGACATGGGGATACTTTCACCGTTACTAGTATCAAACCCCACGAAAACTGTTCCCAGACGATAACAAGGAGTTCATAGCTACTTCTCTACTAATTGTTTCCATCAGATACGAAAAAAAACGGAAATAATATTTAAACTATCAAAGGGCAAATTATTGATTCACGAACCTCATGAATTCATATTAAACATGATTAGTTTAGATTTTACTCCGTGCATTATTATGTTCATTTAAAGTTACAGCGATATATAAGAGATGATATCAGTTGAACTTGAAATGCCTCAGTGCTGTATTGAACACTAATTGTATATATTGTCGTATGCGGAGGACAGTCGTTAGCTGCTTGTTCTCGGTAAAAAAAGTCATAGATTACACAATTTTCGCGCTTCTGAAATGATATGTCCCGGGTTCAATCACTGTCAGACCACTGGTTAATTTCTCTGGTTAAGAATAACCTATATGATCGACTCCACCAAAGTGTAAATTGTTACCTTTGAGGGCAGTGTCTATTCTTGGGCGCCGTAGATCGATGTTGGCTGCCAGACCCACAGGCGAGAAATAGTAGGTTTCGATAGGTAGCCAAATGGTCAGTGGAAGTTAAAATGTCAAATGGTGCTTGATCGGCGTAACAGCTAGAAAGAATCCTAGTAAATTTACTTTTAAAACATCATTGTACCTAATTCTGTTCGTAGCCAAGGCAAACGAGAGAGACTATCTAATGCCGCAACTCTACTCCGAATCATCAGTATATTTTACCTTAAAGTTAAAACTAACTTATTTGCCATATTAATCCGTCGCATACACTGTTTTCAATGAAAAGGCGAGAAACATGAAACTTAAAGAAAGCTTTTTAAGCTGAACGCTTTTATTATAATTTTTACACACTTATCTTAGGGTATCGTCTCCATGAGAAAGCAGTATAAATAATAACTTATATCCCAACTTTGGAGAAAACATCGTTATTGAGTATTTAAACTCGCGACTGAAAATTTGCTGATGATTTTTTACAACACTAGACAAGAAATTTGAGAATATTGGAAATGTGGCCTAAGTCTGCGCGTTATCTAGTTATTAAATTTGGATGAACACTCTTATATTCTCACTGGGATGAAATGCAGACAATAATGTAATAGCGATCAATACACTACAAGTAAAATAAGCCGACAAATACTAAATAAAATGTTTCCCGACCGCAGGGAGACGAATTGGTTGTGTACTAGTCGTGTCCCAATGTATTAACGTGATTGATGTTCGGCGTATTTATGGTTAAGTCGTTACATATATCCCATTGTCTTAACACGATTGATGTTCGACCATATTGGATAACATCAACATCATAAAAACAAATGTCCTGAGGCTCGTTTTCGAGATACGTGGTTTTCAAACGACCTACTATGCAAATATGGCACCGTCATACTCATTTGAAATCATACTGATTTTTTTGAAATTTTGATTTACGAAATTTTGAAAGTCTGACAGACATGTGACAGTGGCAAACGCCTATTTGAGGAGCATTGCCCGTCTGTAACAACTCTTTTTTCACATTGTTCCAGATTGCCTTATTTCACTTTGGTTGGTGGTGTATTCAGCATTAAACGAGAGCATTTCTTGAAGGTGAACGGATATTCGAATCTATACTGGGGCTGGGGTGCCGAGGATGATGACATGGCTTACAGGTATGCTATTTATTAGTATTAAATCCCCGAAATTAAAATAGCTAAAATAGCCATGTACATAGAAAATACATGTATGCAACTTGGTCAGAATGCAATTTTACATAAAATCTTGGCCAAGTTCGAATCAGGGTCAAGAGCTAGGTCACTAGGTCAAATCGTTAGAAAAATCGTGTGCTCTGACCCCTGTTTTGGTCCAACCTTCATGAAATATGATCAGAGTGTAAGCCTTACTGAAGTCTAGATCAATGGGCAACAGAATATTTTACGTCACTTTTACACCAAGATTATCGATTTAATATATTTAATGTACATGCAGCTATATTTTTCAGACTGAAGACAGCCAAGCTGGGTATAGAACGTCCTCCAGCTACTATTGGAAGATATCAAATGATTAAACATGAAAACAGGGAGACTATTCCTGTCAAGATGCGGTAATTTGATTCGCTCAATCTGAAGAAGAGGGCCTATCAGTTTTATTTCTATAAAATCACTTTACTTGTTGTTAACCTACAGTAAATTCTGAGTGTGTCCAGTGTTGTAGTGTAACAAAGCACCATCACACTGTCTGCAGTAATGTCCTATAACATCACACTGTCTATGTGCGTTTTACTAAGACCTAAATATCTTATAAAACCCGTGGTCTACAACATCTTTTATTCACTGCTCTGACGAAATGGTTTATTAAAATGATATATGAAATAACTTATTATTTTACATTATTTTCAGGGCCTATTTGCTGAAGACAGTGAGGAAACGTTACCATAGAGACGGATTGAATACATTAAATTATAAAGTGATCTCTATAAACTCTACACCACTCTATACACACATTACTGTTGATGTTGGTGAACCACCACGTGAAGCTGCTGATATAAACAATTTGTTGACTTGATAATAATTAAGAAGTTAATATACGAGTAATCATAGTTTGACCTACATGTATTATTTCTGCACTATGTCTGACTCTTGCGTTTGTGGTTAGGCGCTGCCACCGTAGCTGTGTGGCTTTGGTTTGTGACCTAGTATTTAATACAAACACAAATAGAGCACTTGTATATATACAGTGACTATATATTTGTACTTGTACATGGGGAGATCAAAACGTAATAAGAGAAACGCTAAAAAAACGACAATTCTACGTAATATCAATAAAAAAGTTTTTATTTTAAATAAAAAATGTATCCTCTCTCCGTGTGCAGAGTTTCATAAATTTTCATCAAAGAGATATTCGTTATTTTGCCACCTTGGATACTGCGACTCGCTGCACATTTAACGACGTCAATGACGTCACGTACGTAAATTGTTTTAAAACTATTCAAACGTCTCATTGCTCCGAAAAAACGCTTATATCTCTAAAATATTGAATAAATTTACTAATTCAGAATTTATTTAGAGCAATTGTTCATTTGACTAAAGATAATTCAGTTGTTATAAAGTATCAAGGAAATGTTTAATACTTATTCAATAACTTTCATTCTAAAGACGACTCTCGTATACGACGTCCGTCAAACGAGTGACATACAAAATTGACAGCTTATCTTATGTATTTCTGACCTCGACTTGATATAATAAAGTTTCTTTCCCATCACAAACCCTTTTCCACTAATGACACATAAGTATACTTCTTGCAGACTTCTCTTTCGATGTTCGTTTCCTCATTCTGAATGTTTGTTTAGACCTTAATCATAGTCTTTGGAAGACATGTATTTCCATTTTCAAGATGTGATTAATTGCCGAAGTATTGTGTAGATTTCAAGTCGCTACTGTCACGTCATATATTAAAAACGAACACACCCACATAAAAAAGTTTTAATCCTCAGTTCTCCTATGTTTTAGTATCAGGTCCTGTTGATTTTTAAAAATATTCGAGAAAAAAAATCGAGAAAATATAAGTCGAATGCTTTTCCATACCAAATGGCGAAAAGGGGCGACGTTTTGATGTACGGTGACATAGCGCAACACCTTATATTTCACGTTACATTAATATAGAACTACTTATTGTAGAAGATTTATGTTTTACGTAAACATCGGCATTAAATGCAGCAAAATTAATATGGCACTTTCATGGCTCAGATATGTAACCAGATATATACCACTTACGACCTTTTTATTCGAGCAATGTCATACATTAGGCATAGCCTCGCATTTAGATGAGCTGGCGATTCACCATTAAATAGATCATATCAGAAGGAACCCCAAACAATTTTATACTCGGAAACAGTGTGAATTATATCAATATACATGTATTTGTATACTACTCTAGCCTAATGTATTGGTGCTTGCGCTAATGGCGCACTACGTCTTCTACCTTGAGCTAAAGTAAAGTAATAACACGTACACCAAGGTATGACTTGTATAAAAGCAAATGTCATCGAGTGCTTGACGCCAATCATTGAATTCATTGTCGGAAATTCAATGCCAGGAAAAACAAAACGTAGTACATAATTGAATTCAATTGCTAATTAAAGTAATTGCCCAAATTATAGCAAATTCTAATCATCCTAATTCAATATCCAGGCAAGTTTGACTATAAAAGAGACATCAATTTGTAGTTATCTTACGCACGCAATACAAATTGTTGTGCATTTATTTTAAAAGGACTATTCACGGAGCCATCACATCGCCAATGTTAAACACCAGTAAGATTTTGCATTGTACAATGTCATTGTGATCATACCACGTGATCCATGACGTCATTTTTGATTAAGAACGCAATAAAATATTCAGTCAGAACTTAGTTTAAACAACCGTATACATATTATTATTTGACCGATTTCAACGAGACATTCTCCAGCCAAGAATGAGTTATATATATGTAACTTAAACTTTTTGGGTAAAATGTCACATTTTTGTCCAGAACAAAGTCGGCTTCTGGTTAAACTGTGACACTTTTCTCATAGGTGGATCCAAGGGGACCAAAGGGAGGACCGCCACAAAAGCATGATGAGCTATACCTCAAAAGGCTTTACGCCCTTCCCATAAAGGTTAAATCTCAGAATTCGTGCAATTGTGCAAGAAAAGGTAATATGAGTTACAAAATGAAGACTTAAATTAACCTGGTTTTGTAAAAAGCCAAGTCCCATTTAATAGCAAATAAGCCGGTATCAAAGACCATAATAATGCTGCAGATTGATCTCATGTTTTGAAATCCAAATTTTTCATTAATATTCTTAATAACAGATTAGTTTAGTCATAAGTAATGGCTTAAAAATGGTATATAAATAATGTGCTATTTTCAGGTGCTTCGGGTGGGGGGCTTTGCCCTGGACCCATCAGGGTCCCTGTGGCGCCCCCTGAACCCCTTACTATTTATTACGCCCCTTACCGGAAATCCTAGATGCGCCCATGCTTCTTGTATTCATGTCCAAATAATGACCTTTCATACCACGAAGTATATCCACAATGAGTATACTACTACTTCCAAGATATATTGTACAGCTGTAATTCAAGATAACACGTACATTTATATGTCTTCTAGAATTAAGCCGCTATGGAAACTTAAGTAATTCCTCCGATATATCAAACTACGCTAATATTTCCTGAGGTATTGGGATATAGCGAAGTAGCAGATAATTAGTGATTGAGTGAACATTGAGTGTTCATTATGTCTGAAATCATTTGCCATCAGTTTAAATGGAAGAACAGTGTTATGTCATATGTGAACGTTCTCAGTTCTCGAATGGGTTTGTGTACAACAAAGTATGTGAAACACTTCTCTGCATTATTTTCCCTACTATTCCAGTAAATATAATTTTACTGGGTATCTGTGAGACTACTGTAAAATCATTAGATTTCAATGGGACAACAATTTCGTGTTTTTGTCAAAAATACCATTTTCATGGGGACGTAATTTCAAGGATACGGTGCCCACTAAGTCAGATACAATAGAATGATTAACATGTTTAGGGAATTTAAGTTCATGTCACCCACGAACTCCACGCAATTAAATCTCATACGAATATTAATGATTTTACAGTATTTAAAGATTATACAATATGCAGCCAGAATCACAATTAAAGAAAGAATATTTTTCCACAGGGTAACTGGAAACATTTCCATGTTCAGAGGACACCATGGTCTGTTGCGAAGGTAACAGAAGAAAGTTACATACCCGACGCGACAATCGAATCCGTGCATGAAATGTCGCAAGACAAATGGTATGGTCATTTATCCTGCATGGAAGACTACAGAAAACTGTACGCTGTGAAAGTATGTTCTTTATACGAATGTTACCCAAAGTATCCTAAGACTAACGAAATTACAGATAATTGCACAAACGTTACTTGTCCATGTCAAGTTTCCATATATATTGTGTGCAATCTGACACAAGTTCAAGTCTGCTTAGAATTAATTTGTTTGATGTAAAAACTCCCATAATTTCATTGTCTAATCAAGCATCTGTAATAGCCGGTAGGTACATAGAATGCACAATCATTAAATGTGATGTTACTTGTCAAAGGCGTAGAATAACACTGTGGGGAATACTATAATTAGTTATGAGTTAATGCGCTTGCTTCGGAACTCGAATTAAGTGTATAACACAAATTCTCTAGAGCTCTAGGAAAAACTAGAAAATCCCTAAGGAAATTAATTCTACAGCAGTCTTTGTGTAGGTGAGTTCTAATTATTTGCTGTCCTTCGTCCGTTGGTTTTCTATTGGCTTCTTATCTCTCGCTACGAAAGTCGATTTGATAAACTAGAAATAAATCGGGGATAACTGTATCTGTAATTGCACGAGAATATCTGTGTGCGAGGAAACGCGATTACGCGAGTTGGTAAGAAAATATTTTAAGAGTTTTCTATAGGCCTACATCGATTTGCTACGGGAATAATTTGGAAAAAAGGCTTACAGATTTACTGAGGAGTTTTATACTAATGCGTTGTAGGAATTATAGCTAACTTAAGGTATGCATATTCATATATTCTCTTATCTCTTTGTCTATTTATATAGACATATCCCCTTGGAATATTTTATTTAAAGTTCTATTAAGTCAATGGCATATTATCAATTGCATGTTTTTCTTTGTTGTGGATTGATTTGCAGTTTATTTTGCTATTTATGACTACCGGTATATGAAATTGACGGAATACCGTAAAATCATAATGTGCCTAAATGTATAATTTGCGTATATCGTATATTTGTCTATAGCCGGACTTGGGCTAAACACAAAACTGCTTTTGTTAACGTGCGTTCAAGAAGTAAGACCACTGATTCAAGAACCTGTTAATTAAGAGAGTCCATCTGTCAACTAAGACCACGTGTTCGGTGTTTCTTCAAACACAATGAAAATAAAACTCAGAAAGATCTGAATCTTAATTCATATATCAACAAGTTTCATGCATATTTTAAATAACGCTTTTTGTTTTGGAGGACGTTTTGCGCTATCGTTATAGCTAGTTTGCGATAGAAAAAAATCGTGTTTTTTTTAAATTTCTGAAAATCTATTCATCAGACTTTGGTAAAAAATTACACAGAACTACCATAACTTCCTACCTAGTCTCATTTTGAATATCATAATTTTTAGTCACCAATTAAAAGACATTTATTCATTATTACATATTGAAATTACATGCGTATTTACAGTTTAACGCAGGGAGGTAATCAGGTATTCCATTGATGATTTACTATCAATTATGTAACCGTTACAATCCGTGATCAGCGGGATTGAGAAAAACAAGACTTTGGAGGCCCTTGCGATTCGGTTTATTTAGGTGCATCGCTTGTAAACAATGTACAGCAATAACATGTACTTCGTCATATTCACAGACGGGATTCGCATGTTTAAAGTAGGTTGCAAATACGTAAATATACCGTTATGCGTATCACGTGACCGTAAATTGACTGTTGTAAGTATCAAGTCTTCTAACTTGATTTTTCATACAAAACTCAATTTTTTAAACTAATTTCTGATCTTGTTGAAATTTCAGTGTGTATTAGGTAGATATATTTCATCTATTCGCGCAGAATTTCATACTTGTAGGTGTAGTAATTACAGAGAAATATTTAAAAAACACGATTTTTTTCTATCGCAAACTAGCTATACCTACTTTTAGGATGAGCTATTTGAACGAAACTTGCTTGCTTGAAGCGTCTAATTGGGATCAAAAGTGGGACCAATGTTTTTGCCATTACAACAATTACAGTAAAACTTTGTTATGACGAGCATCGATATCACGAACACCTCGCCTATCTCGAATAAGTTTTAAACCAATATCCGTTTGTATCACCAATACATGGTTATTTCAAGCACCTGGTTTATCTCAAGCATTTCACCTGTCCCCATAGCTCCTTGAGATAACGAAGTTTTACTGTATACCTGTTTCTGCACCAATACTTTCATTAAAGAATGATATAGTGTGATGGTGTTTACAATGAACATGCAAATGTGTAAACCTCGTAAAATAAAGTCATTATTATTATTATTATTACTGAAGACTATACAACCTGAGTGGATTTCTGTCAGCTCGGCTGGCATGAAAACTTAATTTTCATGGAATTTCCTTGTTAAAAATAATTCCAGGCTGTATTGTTTATCTTAACCACCTACTACAGCTTTTCGAGGTTCTATAGTTTGCCCACTATCGCCGATCATAGACAATCTAGGCCCTATGATTAACTCATCACCACCAATAAGATCCTAGCTAGGGTTCGAAACACAACATTCAGAATAAAAAGTAACTTCTACTCTTGAAAATATAACTTATGGTGCTCTAATATATATTAAACATTGCTGTTTTGAGGTATACAAGTATAACGCTGACTTACACAACCTTAAGGGGGAAAGTTTACACTAAAGGGAACATCCATTACTTACATTGTGAGTTTACAAACATGTAGGTAAATCTCACCGACAGGAAATACGTGTAAATCTTCAATCCGAAATGATGTAATATTTACAGAAAATAAGTGTAAATCTTCAATCCGAAATGATGTAATATTTACAGAAAATAAGTGTAAATCTAATCTGGGATTACATGTTATTCCAAGAAAACATATTGATTATGTGTACACCATATACAGTTATGAACTTTAAATCCTATTTTATGAATTCACTCACTCCCCCAAACAAATACAAAATACATAGATTATCACACGTACTTCAGTTTTGTGAAGTTCAACTGAGTTTTAAGACTCGAGGGAATTTCAGAAACATATTTGCTTAAATTGATATTCCGGGATATTACTATTTTTGATATGTTGCGAAGATCCCTACAATATCGTCAAATTGAATCTTTATTTCCCCTAGCTAGGGTTATTAATTTCTTGGAGAGCCGCCATGTTTTACACAGGTTACTTTGCAACACTACGTCACTGCTCAAGACGAACGTTGTAAATGCTGGATACAACTATTAGGAGTAATAGAGTTATCATTTTACATTATTTGGCACTAAAAATGTCCCAGTGTATATAACAAAATATTGCAAGACTATACATGAAAATGGACTTAGTACATTTGCAATATTAGACCCATTGAAAAATAAACAGCTGTAAGAAAGATGGATCCATAATCTATGTACTGAAAAAAAGAATTTTGTCAAAACAACATTGTAAATGCTGTTTTTAAAAGGCAACTAGGTAATGCGTAACACATATTATCTGCTGCTTTTCCCGCCATTCTTTTGTACCTCAGAAATGCAAGATAGGTAGTTTCTAGAACAAACCCGGTTAACCAATTCAAACTGAATTTTTCATGTGGCGTAATGCAGGATATACATTGAAGCATATATTTTAGGCCTCGATATTTAGGCAATTCTTCCACTATATATTCTATTCCAAGAAATATATTTGAATTTGACTGTTGAAATCTAAAAGAGCCTTATTTACTTTAGTATTTGTGTTTCAAAATTAGAATCAAGCTTTATTTATCTTATGATCTTGGTTGTTGATGATATTATTTGTACTACATTTTTGTAATATGTTTTATATTTGTTATTTACATGTCATGTTATATGACCCATCATTTGAAATAAAATTTATTCTATTCTATTCTACCTTGCAAATAACCATTAACATAATTGTAAATTCCAGGCAACATTTACATTCTATGAGTGTCTACATGGCAGTGCATGCATCACATCGCTGGCTTAGAATGAGAAGGTCGTAAGCGTCACATACGACCTTATAAGACTTATGCATATTTAAAATGTAGATCATTAGGCGCTTCTTATGAGCCTATTGTCATGAAAATAAATCTGAACTTGTCATGTTGACCGAACTGACGATGAAAGAACTTGTTTTACCATAAGTAAAGAGGGATTGTCAGACAGTGTTTCTTGTCTTCTCAAAATATGGATTTTGTAGTTACGACATTCTCATTCTAAGCCAGCGACATGTGCACCAAAACAAACGGTCTGATCGTTCATGTTCTTCGAAATGATCACTTAGGACACTAAGAGCAATTAATTCTAGTTCTGCTTCATTATATTCTGCTTCCCAGTAATATCCAACTACTTCCAGATAAATCCTCATTGTTATCTAATGATAAGAAGGCATTATCAATTTATTTCAATTTACAGTCAAAATGATACAAAATTACTAAATACATTTAAAAAGTATGCAAGAAACCCTGATCGTACACACAGACCTTGATCATGGACCAAGATGTATGTAAATCAATGTTAATGCTAGCCTTCAAACCATATGATTTCACTATAAGACCGAACTTTTCATTGAGTCATTGACAGGAGCATTTTAGTCTAATATAGTAACACAGCAGTTGATCCCTAACATGACATTAGAAAGCAACACGAGCAATTTAAACACATATATGCTTAACATTTCAGATTATTATGCTAACATGGTTGTGTTTATTATGTCCACTTCAACACCTATATTTTTTCAAAATTGCTCAGTTATTTAAGATATATTTCCTGGTCAACAGTTGGGTTGCATTCAAAATTTCCTAAAAGAGGACCAGTTTTTGCAGGGTTGGTTGTCGTTTCATTGGTAGCATACACATCTCATTTCGGCTAATTAAAAATAATATTGAAATCAACGAATATTAGTTTATTCACAGCCAAATTTTGAACCAGATCGATTGACTAATAGGCGTGAAATCATGAAAAATATAGGGTTGCGTTGGGAGTGTGCGTAAGTGTATGTTTTTAAAACTACTCAACTTTCGTTGACACAATATGTGATATTGTTATCATGGTTACATAATGTTTGTGAAAATATTGGCTACGAGATAAAATGGACCATAAATACTACAAACTTGTTTGAATAACAGAACAACAAATATATATTGTACTTCAATTTCAGCTTCCAGGAGAATTTTACCATAATAGACAAGGTCTGGAACAAATTGATGGAGCTTCATGAAATGCCAATAATGAGAAACTAATAAAACCATTACTTCAATAGTGCTGCCGCTCATGCTGAGTTTTGAAATTGTGTGCCGACTGTCAGTGACGTTGTTTCTATTATTCACGTAGCCAAGTGATTAGTTATACTCTTAGATAAATACAGAAAATTGGAAAATTCAGCTCGTGTTGTTTTGAAGTATGCCGGTATCAAAAAGACTATTGTATCAAAGACTTGGAATAATTAAAGTGTTTTCTTTTAGCACCAGAATGATGTTCGAAAAATGTTCAAAAAGAAAGATGTCATTCGTACGCTGTTCCTTTTACTAGTGATACTGGTGATTATCGTAACGCTTTCACAAATTTTAGTTGTTCATAAACGCAACCATCATAAAACCAAACCTCGTGATTCTACCCGTTTGCAAACAGCACAAGCCATGATTATACGCTTGGAAAAGAATATGGAAGCTATGATGAAGAAGAATTTTTTACCAACGGGCAAACACCGTAATTACTTACTGGCATCGATATATTCACAACGTATTCGACAGAAATTAACTAAATTATCACATCGGACACATGGGACTATGAAACATGAGAGACTTTCAGAGGATTCGTTTGCTGCATATAGGGAGAGAAAACTGCGATTTCATGACATCGCTGACAATGATCTTGTAACACGTGAGGCACATTCTCGCTATAAATTGCAACAGTTTATTGAGGACAGTGCTAGCCGATTATCTGACGCTGTCAAATTACCGTGTGATGATAAAAATAGTACTGATCATGGAATTATAAAGACTAGTGGAATAAAACAAATACAAAGAGCTGCTGGAACAAACATATTGACAAACGGAGGTCGATTTATTTCTGGCAATCGACAATCGTTTAATGTTCCACAATGCCAGGAATCACCAGACAGTCTGGGTGAGCATGACATAATTTGATTTCTGTTTCCGACGTGTTGTATCATTTATTTATGTAACATGGGCAGTAATACTGGTATTATTGAAGTATATTTGTATAATATACGACTATAGAATGTTTTAATATTCTGGTTAGACTATATGTTTGAAAAACTGTCTGACAATCCCTCTTTACTTTTGGTAAAAGAAGCCTTTTCAACTTTAGTTTGGTCAACATGACAAGTTCCGATTTTCATGACAATAGGCTCATAAAAAGCACCATATGATGTAGATTTCAAATGTACATTAGTCTTTAAGGGCCGTGAATGGCACTTACGACTGTCTCATTCTAAGCTAGCCATATATCTAGAGTGTTCATGGTGCATCTAATGGCAGGCAAGCCCACTTAGCTCAGTCGACAGAGTTCGATACCCCGATCTCAGTGTTGCGGGCTCGAGTCCCAGAGATGACTAACTAAATTTACTGAAAGTCATCCGGGTGAGACTTCAAACCTAGGTCACGTGTATGATGCTATACATCGGGCAGGTAAACGAACCAAGAATGCTTCATTACCTTACGGGTATTCTGTATTATGCACGACGACCGATATTTCATGTGACAAATTGCAGACGGATTTTTGTAGTTATTACATGTTAATCATTGGATGTACTATCCTATTATATCTCCCCTGTATCCATCCTTATAGACCATTCTGACATGTAGTGGCATTTGTATTGCTTGGCTATTTTGACCTGATCCTGACCTTTATGCAAGAATATATTACAAGGTTCTTGCTTTGAATACATCAAATTCCACAAGCAAATCGTGCAATATCGGTATTTCAAATTTGAGTTTGTATTACAAGTCGAGCGTCTTCGTGATACTCCCCGACTATGAAAACATACAATTGGTTTTATATCGTAGATAATATATCGACTGTTAAATAATGCTAATCAAAAGGTCAGGTTCGTGTCAAATTAGCCAAGCTATACTACTAAATGACACGTTGCAGAGACTTGTTAGGAAAACCTTACCATAGCTTCTACTTAACAATTGAATAACAAGACTAATATAAACCTTACCATACCATCTACTTAACAATTTAATAACAATACTAATATTAAGTCCATGGGTAATAATGATGAAGTAATATCCATGGAAAAGACACGTGAACTGACATCCGTCTCATCGTACGTATATTAGTATATTATATATTGATATCTAAGCCAATCTAAGCTGACAGGCTACACACTTTATAAGGTCCCTGAAGGAGATGATCTTATTATTGAAGGTTTATTTGACTTGTATTTGATGAATGAGTAGAATTCGCGTTATTTTGTAATTATGTTTCCGACAATATAATTGTATTAGTATACTGGTGTATTATATCCTATCCATTCTACATTAATGCCATAGTTAATGATGCATATAGTCAGTACATGACGCTGGCTTAGAATGAGAAGGTCTTAAGTGCCACTTACGACCGTATAAGACTAATATTTGAAAACTACATCATGATGCGCTTCTTATTAGTCTATTTACATGACAGTCCGAACTTGTCATGTTGACCAAACTGAAGTTTACGAAGCTTGTTTTACCATAAATAAAGATTGATTGTAAGACAGTTTTTCTTGTTTTCTCAAATATTGATTTTGTAGATACGAACTTCTCATTCTAATCCAGCGATGTACGTATAAGTCTATGATGTATAAGATACAAGATGTACATTATGCATAACATCAAATAATTATGAAGCGCACGTTTTATCTCGCCAAGCGATAGGAGCGTCTACAGGACATGTGTGGTACACAGTACATCTTGACTTATGAGACAAAATATATGTACCTTAATTATTGCACTGTCTAAATGCACCTTAAACTGATTTTGGATTTTTCTGTACAGGGTATATAGATCCTGTTATATTTATGAAGATCTGATTCATATTACCAATTTTGAGAAATTATTTACAGTTTTACTTGGCTTATTTTTAAGATATTGTTAGATTTTAGGGACAACCCCTAAAATCCGAAAAATGTATTTTACCGAAAAAGTTTTTATTTAAGCAAAATAAAACTTGCCATACATGCACGGAGCACACAGCAATGTTATTAAAGACTATGTAAGTTATTTGTATATTCAAATAGTATTTTAAAAGATGTTTTTTTTGTTGGAACAAAAATAAGTTTTAAAAAATCGTTGCACAACATACTATTTTCGTATATGCAACAAGTACATTTACTATTATTCGGCTCCATTTTTTAAAATGTAGCTTAAATGAATCAACGTTTTGCATCCGTTGTCCGTAGTTTTCGCGATAATTTATTTGTACTAAAAAACGTTTATAATCAAACATGTCAACAGTTAAGAAATAAATGCAAAAGAACCTTCTCCTTAAAACCATTCGTGATGATGTTTATGTTATTGATTAGGTTGAATATGAATGCTTAGTACTACGTTTTACAACCATAACCAATTCGTGAAGTTTAGTGTTTAAAAGTATTTGGAATATCGTAAGGTTTCAATAATAGTTTCTTAAGTATTTTATCAATAATTAAAATTAGTATTTACTAGTGACAACTAGTTTAAGACATGAAATGGTACTGACATATTCATTTTAAGCTTGTGCATACTATCATAAATTTTGGCCTGGAGCATATCTTAAATTATTTAAGATATTGACTTGAAACTTGAAATATAAAAAGTAACTTGTAGAAGTGCAGTGACCAACAACCATAACTCTGTCTGTTTTACATTTTGAATAATCTCCCCTAGAATAAATATGTTTCTCCTAATTACACTTAGCCATGTTTTGAAGCCAAAACGAAAGACAAAAAGTATTTTTCTCTGGTGGGGTTTGTCCACGATCATGAAAAAATGTCAATTTACCATAATATTTTAAGCTTAACCATATATGAAATACTAACATTCTTAATATACAACATGTGTAGTAAATACTAGAATTCTATGGGACATGCCTCGCGGTGGTAATTTTTATCAGAAATCATAAAGCCATGCAATTTCTTATTTTTATTTCAGAAGGATCGCTACATGTAACTCAGACTATTGCTCAATATGATAATGCATTGGATGAAGCATTTTCGGATATTAAACACGGTGGAACTTGGAAACCAACAACATGCGTGGCTAGACACCGTACGGCTATTATCCTTCCATTTAGAAATCGTGAACATCACCTGAGGATATTGCTATATAACCTTATACCAGTATTGAAAAGACAGTTAATAGAATTTAAGATCTTCCTGGTTGAACAGGTAGGCAGTTTATTTTTAAAATTATTGTCTTGCGTGATTCGATAAGCATGGAAGTTATACATGTACATCTCAATGTTTCGTAGTCGCAGGACTGTATCACAATACTAGTTTTGTAGGGTGATATGACCATCTACGAATTATAATGGGTTCGAACTAAATTACCATATTAATATTTTTATAAAAAAACCAAAGACGTGGGGAGCAGTGGCCTAAAGGCAATTCGATATTCGTGGGTATTGGCTCTGTGTCTCGACTTTGGTTGCACAGGCGTCGCGTCACAAGTTTACAATTCATAGCTTACAATTCACAATTTTACTTTTACGGCGTTTTTATTTCTTGTAATTGATTCTGTTTTTCATCCGTAGCGAAACCGGATTTTCTTAGGTAGCCCAAATGACCAGGACAAATTAAATGTCCAATGGTGACAGAACGGCTAAGCTGCCAAACAGGTCCTCTAAAACTGGTGGCTTAACCCTGTTATCTTATTAAAAAGATAAGCTACATTTTTTATATACTCTTAACGAATGAAAGAAAAAATATAGCGCTTCACTTCGTACTTTAATGTGTATAAAAATGACGAATAAGCTGTATGATTTTCCACAAATTATTGTTATTGAGTTTACTTTACAAACATCAAACACGATATCGATGAAATATAGCTCTAGTCAGCGTATTGTCCTACACGTATCGATTTAAGTTCGACCGAAACTATATAACCGAACAAATATTGTGAAGCTCTTTTCCTTCCTTTTGGATATTATTTTGTCAGACTACTATTTACGACTTACATTTTCAGCATTCTCAAGGGAGAAAATGACGCCAATTTGACTGTCTGTCTCAGTACTGACGAATTCGTGCGGTTTTTTTACGCACAGGGCTTACGTTACCCGGCCGATAAAATTTGGACAATATAAACAAGTTTCTACGCGATTATACAATATTATAACACAAAATGAAAACGGTGCTTTTCTAGATGTACAGAACATAGATTGTTTTCATCGAGTAAGTCTAAACTATCGTGTGATTCCGTTATTCACCGTTATGGCCTTCATAATTATGCTTTAAAGCAAGCAGATTTTCCTGGAAACTGGATTAACTGTTGACGGGTGTTTATTAAGACGACACCGAAGTTTCCTAAATTACTAAAAAATGTTCGTCAGCTAATGGTAGACGGATTTCCTGAAGTCTACTGGGAACTTCGCGCGACTGAAGTATATCATTATAAATTAGAGAAACTACCATAAGTACGTCATTATCCCAATTGATCCAATCGTAACAACTCGGGCATTTCCGTAACTGAAAAATACGCTTTCGTTAGATAAACGCCGAGGAGATCCGATTGCAATCGATCATGTTTTTGTAATGCTGTGTGATAGTTTAAAAATATGTCCCATATTTTTGTGGCTTTTTTGGTGAATTGTTCCTATCATTAGTTATCTAACTACGCAATCTATCATGTACAGTCAACACGAGTAACATTTGTGTCAATTACAGTGCTACACTGCAAGAATATAATTATACCAGAATATACCTGCAATATAGGCCCTACAGTATGATCGGCAAAACGTTAATTGCTTGGTCTAAATGGATAAAATTGTGTACGGTAAAAATATCGGTAAAGGTCCACAATATATGATGTATAGAATAACGTAACATCGTAAAGCTCGACGTACGAGGGTTGTTTATTTAATGCCCGTACGGTTGCCATAGCGCTTGATTGGAACATACGAATGCATTAAAATTTCGTTTTATCAGATTTAGTCACCAACTTTATAATTGGACAAGACCTGAAATGATTTTATCAAACCGAACACAAAGTATGGTTACTATAGCAACCCCACAATCGACTACCCGGCCCAATCCAATGTTGTAGTGTTTTTGTATTGCATGCTTTTATCCTCGGATATTGCGGACATTGACTGTGCTTTAGACTTAACCAAATGACATCACACTCATTACTAACTGCTTGTACATGTAGTGTTCATACGGACGCGCTACCGTCTCCAATTGTGCTTGTTTCCTTATCGCTTCGATACAGGATTCAGTTTGTGGTGTTTTAAGTCATTACGAATGTTTTAATATGCATGTGATGTGTCAGGAAGAAAGAAATGATCCACATGGGAACATTAACATGCAAACATTCAGCCAAACAAATTAATGAAATTTGCTTAATGTCTTCATGTTACATGGGTTAAGAAAATAAAATGAAAATTTGGCTGCTTGTCTTGTTAACTATTCCCTCTTTTTACGTGCTTTGTTAGATGAGTGTAAAGCTGAGTGTAAGTTATAGAGAACATGGTGACATTACGTGTTGCAACCAATTAACGTTATTTAAAGGAACAATGAATATGTAACCGTGTTTTATTATATCTGTGTTTTATGTAGTGGTGTTTTATAATGAATATTTAGCTGTGTTTTATTGAGTAACGCACTCGTGATTTAATTTTCGCTTCCAAACGAGTGCCTATATTTTACCACGCAATGCAGCAATGCTTTATTCATTATTTCGTAATATTCTGCATTTAATAGCACAACAAAATTCAGGAACGTTACGTTATTTGTCAAAGTATATGCCAAACAAGACGTCACCGATCAGCTGTATTTTATTGCGTAATAAGATGTCACACTAGTAACATTTCTCCCTATCAAAACAATGCAAAACGACTCTACTCAGGAAAGGACAAATCATGAACAATATCAATTAAACACTCTTAAATGTTGACTTTCAGGCCATATTTGAACATCATTCATGAAATTTGGTCAACAACCGACGGTTTCCACATTAAAACAGTACTTGAACAGACAAAACCCAATTTTAAAAGGAACTATCTTAGCATACTTCGACCCGGAAGCAATTTAGACCAGTATGACAACATAAAACACAACTAGTTAATCTATAGTTGAATATACGTGAAGAAGGCTAATTTCACGTGCTATGGTAGAATAAGAATATCTTAGCCTTAAACAAGTCCGAAATACCTTAAATGACGAAAGATTATTCCCCTTGCTCATACAGAATACCATATAAAATAACACAATTTTTAAGCATTAATTGCTTTGTGAAATTGAATTATTGAACATTGATGAATTTGTGAAACGTGAAAGTTTTACAGATGGTAAGGTTAGTTTGATATAACATATACTTTCTTCTTACTATTCCAGCATGGTAACATGACATTTAACAAAGGTCGCTTGATGAATGCTGGCTTTATGGAAGCTTGGACTTTGTGGAACTTTGACTGTGTAATATTTCATGATGTCGACCTATTACCTGAAAATGACCGAAACATGTACACTTGTGGTGTGAATCCACGTCATATGTCTATAGCAGTGGTATAGTTTAAATACAGGTATGGAGAAATTGTTAAAAGTATATATATGCACCTTCTCCAGGCAAACCTGACAAATATATCGATTTTGAGATTATCCATAAGTTAAGAATAATCTTACAGAAGCAAAAAAATTGTGTTAATATTTTAAGTTTTTTGCAAGTTACAGCTGTCTTTGTACAGTCAATATTCGGAACTATTTTGTGTGACGTCACAAACGTCATTCGAACATTTTTGACGTAATTGTAACAAGTTTTCCATAAATGCGCCGAATAATCAGTTGCTGACATAAATTCTTCAAAATATTATCACGTTTTAGAATTATGTTCTGATTTTTAGAATCTGTATCAAAATAGACATGTATTGCATGTTTTCTTATTTTAGAGCTTTTTTCAAAACCTTGTTTTATACAGTAATTGCACGAGGTCAAAATAGAAGGTTTTCCTGGAGAACGGCTTAAAATGTATATTTGATAGATTTTAATGACATAATTTTGATAACAAATTATACGAAGTGTCAGTTTAAAAATACGATATTATTGTTATTCGCATAGGACACTGTGCTTATACTGGACAAAGCCAAAAACGTGTTTGATATTGCTCGACCCTTGTAAACAGATAAACGCCATAAGGGACAAAGTTTTGCAAATACGGAGTTTCGGGAACACGGGGGATCTCATGAACATTTGCACTCTTGAGAAAAACTATGTCAATGGCTGCTTCGTGTGAAGACATATTGTTCAGCAGCAGCATGACACCCAACAAACATGTTGCCTGTCTATGAATGTCAGGCCATTTCTTCAAATTGAGAAGGAATTAACCTTTGCTAAACTTAGCATTTATGCATTGTCCATTTTATACAAGACGATTAAACGGTAAAAACTAGTTTTACAAAGAAAATGGAGTATATCCCGACCCCTAGCTACGTTTTGTAATGATGTTGGTCTGCCTTTGTTGGCACATATTTGGTTATGGATCCGTCGAATGAGTTACAAAATGAACAATTGTCCCGTTGATGACCATTTACTTTGTGTATGTACAAACGATCGACTTTTGAATTTAGAAAACAGTTTCGACTATTTTGGTCAATTTATAAGGCATTATTATTGGCGTTAAACATCACCCAAACGACACTCATCTTTTTTTATTTTTGTAATCGGCTTGAGAATTGAATGAATAGCTTCTAGTGACATGCCAGAACTTTTTTTAAGTGCTTAATTGTAAATCTTCACCTAGTACCCAAATACTAATAATATTTGATTTGCAGGGGATGTTACGATATTTGGATGTAGTGCATGAGCTACATTTCAAATTGAAATTATACCACAATTAGTTTATGAATAAGATATCGGACGGTACAAATTCAATTAGATAGTGTATTGTATGGCCGCATTTAGAATTCAACTATTAAATAAGACCGTACAAAGTCAGACAAAAGTGACATTTTCCAAATCATTTTAGCATTAATTTAGTATAACATTGAGTGACAATTTCTCAATTATTTTAGCATTAGTATAAACGAGTAGACAGATTAATCGCTCCATAGTTATAGACAAACTGAGCGGATTCGAAAATGTGAGGCATAAAGCTTATGTGAAGCTAGTTCGAGCATATTTGATATAAAGTTCACTAATTCTGTCTTGTCCGCAACATAATCGCCACCTTAACGTACGTGCGACCGTCCGTCCTAGTTTGCCCGGGTCATTACTTTGACATGCATTGACTAAACTTGCCAATATTTGGCACGAATGTTAAGGATAATGGGAAGGAATATCTAATCACTTCTTGATTAGAAGAAAGGACGCCAATTTATGTGATCATTATTATAAAGATTGCAAGTATAAGTATATAGAGTAGAATATATGGTTTGACTCGTATACATCATTATTTAGATACTTAAAACAAAAAAGTGTTTTACGCCTGGTACACAGTTCACGAATTCTTCTGTCTTCATTGTTCATCAAATCCTATTATCAGACCGCTTCGTATGTTACAGACAGATGTTTGCAAACCAGGAGAATACTTGGCACGGATTTGTGTCACAAACTATAAACAATATCGTAGATAAGTAATTGATTTCGTGACGGATCAGCCCTATATCATACATTATTTATAGCTCAGAAATTACTTCATAATATGAATACTGTGGGGAAAATGACAGACTGAATGCTCCAATGTTTATCTGATTTATTGATAGGAACATATATATAAACATATAAAACTCACAGTTCGCGTGATGTATTCCAGTAGTACAAAATATCCCCTGGATTCACCCTTATACTGTACTGACACGTATTTCTAGGATAACGAACAGCAGCACTCTATTACTCTTATACTGTATAGTGTTTGAGACTAGGCTGGACCCCAAAACGCCTTAACTACTAGTGTCTAAAAAATAACATTGCCGATTAGAACAAAAATAGTATATAAATGAAGAAACCTTAATTGATAACTCTTATAAAATAAAACGGATTTTTTACACTATACAACACATAAGAGACCGTTGTAAATATATAATTAGGCCTAGACATTAACAGTTATGCTTAGGTTGTTTATTGAAACAAGGAGAAACTGTGCCGAAACCATGATACATAACGTGATCGGTGAGATACAAAAGTGTAACGTTTCTGACGTCGACCAGCATTTTGTTAACAATCACCATTGTCAGTTATAGGTACGATAGATAAGGATCTGCATTGAATTTAAATATGAAATTCTAAGATGTAATATGTAGATACATCAATCACAAGACTGTGTGTGCTTTTTAAACATTTTTTTCTGATTACGCCATTTGAACACTATAATATACTACACATGTGCAGTATAAGAATATATGTTATTCGTTGTTACTGCTGTTCAAGCTGGTAGATCGATCTGTTATTCATTGTTAGTGTTGTTCAAGATGGTAGATCGATCTGTTATTCGTTGTAAGTGTTGTTCAAGCTGGTAGATCAATCTGATATTCGGCGTACTGTTGTTCAATCTGGTAGATCGATCTGTTATTCGTTGTTACTGTTGTTCTAGCTGGTAGATCGATCTGTTATACGTTGTAAGTGTTGTTCATGCTGGTAGATCAATCTGATATTCGTTGTTAGTGTTGTTCAAGATGGTAGATCAATCCATTATTCGTTGTAATTGTTGTTCAAGCTGGTAGATCGATCTGTTATTCGTTGCTACTGTTGTTCAAGCTGGTAGATCAATATGTTATTCATTGTTACTGTAGTTCAAGCTGGTAGATCAATATGTTATTCGTTGTTAGTGTGGTTCAAGCTGGTAAATCGATTTTTTATTCGTTGTTACTATTGTTCAAGCTGGTAGATCAATCCGTTCTTCGTTGTTACTATTGTTCAAGCTGGTAGATCAATCCGTTATTCGTTGTTACTGTTGTTCAAGCTGGTAGATCCATCCGTTATTCGTTGTTAGTGTTGTTCAAGCTGGTAGATCAATCTGTAATTCGTTGTTACTGTTGTTCAAGCTGGTAGATCAATCCGTTATTCGTTGTTACTGTTGTTCAAGCTGGTAGATCAATCCGTGATTCGTTGTTACTGTTGTTCAAGCTGGTAGATCAATCCGTTATTCGTTGTTAGTGTTGTTCAAGCTGGTAGATCAATCCGTTATTCGTTGTTAGTGTTGTTCAAGCTGGTAGATCAATCTGTTATTCGTTGTTACTGGCGTTCAAGCTGGTAGATCAATCCGTTATTCATTGTTACTGTTGTTCAAGCTGGTAGATCAAACCGTTATTCGTTGTTACTGGTGTTCAAGCTGGTAGATCAATCCGTTATTCGTTGTGACTGGTGTTCAAGCTGGTAGATCAAACCGTTATTCGTTGTTACTGTTGTTCAAGCTGGTAGATCAATCTGTTATTCGTTGTTACTGGTGTTCAAGCTGGTAGATCAATCCGTTATTCGTTGTTAGTGTTTCCAAGCTGGTAGATCGATCCGTTATTCGTTGTTACTGCTGTTCAAGCTGGTAGATTGATCTGTTATTCGTTGGTAGTGTGGTTCAAGCTGGTAGATCGATCTGTGATATATTATCTACTATTTACAACGGTATTAAGTAATGATGGTTTAGTCAATGAGATAATCCAAAAAATGGACTAATACTAGTATTAAAGGAACTTAAATCCATTTCGATGAAGAAACATAATTTATAGACGTTTTAGTCACAAAGCTATGTTTTGCGAATTCATAAAGCATTCTTACATTACGATCAAATGCGTTATTGATGAAAATCACCGTCCGTTACGGATTTTCTCGGTATTTATAACACTCCTACGGTACGATAGCGTTAAATTATATATTTTACTGCGTTAGTCACGCAATATATTTTAGGTGTTTAAAACGTTTTTAATCGACGTTATGCGATTATTTTTCTTCTAGAGGAATAAGTCCAGATTCGAAATTAAATGTATTAGGTCGGTCAGGCATAAAACGCGATTTTGAGAGAGCTTTTGGTAAAGTTTCAATTTACCAACTGGAGTTTAGTCATTTTAAAAGATAAGTTCCTTAAACTTATATCTGAACATAAATTATGTTGTTTTGTACGTGCCTGTGAGACCTTTATTTGTTAGTCATAATGAATGTACGTGATCAAGTAGCTTGTGAGGAGATCACGAAGAGACATTGGGAATACTTACAACATTACAAGTATCAAACTCCAAGAAAAATGATCTTTGACAATAACAAGGAGTTCGTAGCTACTTCTTCACTAATAATTTCTATGAGATACGAAAAAACGGAAATAATATTTAAACTACTAAAGGGCAAATTACTGATTCACGAATCTCATGAATTCATATTAGACATGATTAGTTCAGATTTTACTGCGTGGATCATTATGTTCATTTAAAGTTACAGCGATATATAAGAGATGATATCAGTTGAACTTGAAATACCCCAGTGCTATATTGAACACTAATTGTATATATTGTCGTATGCGGAAGACAGTGGTTAGCTGCTTGTTCTCGGTTAAGAAATAGTCATAGAATACACAATATTCGCGCTCCTGGATTGATAAGTACCAGTAGATCGATGTTGGCCGCCACACAAACAGGCGAGAAATAGTAGGGTTCAATAGGTAGCCAAATGGTCAGGAAAAGTTAAAATGTCAAATAGTGCTTTATCGGCGTAACAGCTGGAAAGAGCACTAGCAAATTGGTAACTTTTAAAACGTGCAAGTACTTAATTCTGTTCGTAGCCATTGCAATCGAGAGAGACTATCTAATGCCGCATCTCTACTCCAAATCATCAGTATATTTTACCAAACTCATTTGCCATATTAATCCGTCGCATACACGGTTTTCAATGAAAATGCGAGAAGATGGCAGGAAAATAAGAGAAAAAATAATTACATTTAGTAGATACCTTTTTCGTATAAGTTCTAGTCATATTCTAATATATTCATATTTTTTATTTGGATAAGGGTGTTTATTAAAGTGTACTTCATCTAAAAGTTAACAACATAGTCTACGATTCTATGTTTTGTACAATAAATTATAATGGCACAGTCGCCTTTCTTTTTGTCAATTTTGTAGTAAAATCGCATTCTAGATAACCAGGGGACTCAAATGTGCCCAACATTGATCATCTGATTTTTTGTCACACGTTTAGTCAATAGACCATTTAAGTATTCCTTATACATGTATATTATCAGAATGGAGTCAGTGTAATCCTAAGTCATATAAACACCCATTCTAAATGAGTGTAGGAGACCTATTTAGTAATAGTTAATATCGCGAAAACTGAATGACGACGAAGCCTATTGTTTAGGCATAGTGATTTTCCTCGGTGGATTATATTTTAACCAACTGGATTATCTGGTAGCGAGGATAAAAAAAACGCATTAAATCAATCAAATTTTAACCCAAATTATCCGTATTCCCATAAAGCATAGATAATATCCTTACAAACATTTCGACTGATTTTATGATGATCCAATACTAAACGCGCTTCCATTCGTAAATGAAGAACATATACGGAAATGATGCTAATAATTTAAATACTATATGAAACTTAAAGTAAGCTTTTACGGTAAACGTTTTTCATTATTATTGTTTGCATAATTCTCTTAGGGTATCATCTCCATTGAAAAGCAGTATAAATAATAACTTATATCCCAACTTTGGAGAAAACATCGTAATTGAGTACTTAAACTCACGACTGAAAATATGCTGATGAATTTTTACAACACTAGACAAGAAACTGGAGAACATTGGAATTGTGGCCAAAGTATGTGCGTTGTCTAGTTATTAAATTTGTATGAACACTACTATATTCTCACTGGGATGAAATGCAGACAATAATGCTTTAGCGATCAATACACTACAAGTAAAATAAGCCGACAAATACTAAATTAAATGCTTCCCGACCGAAGGGAGACGAATTGGTTGTGTACTAGTTGTGTCCCAATGTATTAACGTGATTGATGTTCGGCGGATTTATGGTTAAGTCGTTACATACATTGTATATCCCATTGTCTTAACACGATTGATGTTAGACCATATTGGATAACATCAACATCATAAAAACATATGTCCAGAGGCTCGTTTTCGCGATACGTGGTTTTCAAATGACCTACAATCGTATTTTGTTCATTCCAGCTATTTCTTCCAAATATGGCACGGCCATACTCTTAAGAAATCATACTGAAATTTTTTAAATTTTGATTTACGAAATTTTGAAAGTCTGACAGACATGTGACAGTGACAAACGCCTATTTGAGGAGCATTGCCCGTCTGTAACAACTCTTTTTTCACAATGTTTCAGATTGCCTTATTTCACTTTGGTTGGTGGTGTATTCAGCATTAAACGAGAGCATTTCTTGAAGGTGAATGGATATTCGAATCTATACTGGGGCTGGGGTGCCGAGGATGATGACATGGCTTACAGGTATGCTATTTATTAGTACAATATGTTAACATTAAATATATGTCTACCGTTGATACCATGTAAACAATATGTAAACATTGAATACAGTCCTATCATTGATACCATGTAAACAATATTAAAACATTACTGCCATTTACTAAAATATAACATACAAGTATATCCAAAAACAGAACCAGTCGATCTTTCATAAATGATATGCACTATAAACATATTTTGCGACCATCTTGGAATCTAGGTCATTGTAAAAGAGGACTTGGTTAAGAAAATAAGTGTGTGCTTAGACCCATGTTTTGGTCCAATCTTCACAATCTTCATGAAATATGGTCAGAATGTAAACCTTACTGAAGGCTAGACCAATGTGCAACTGGTGAGCAATCTATGGCCCTTTGGGCTAATTGGACGAATGATTTCTAATGATGGGCAACGATTTTTCAATGTGTTGCAGAATAAAGATGACGTTACTTTCAAAGAACTAATAAATAAGACATTGCATTACCCAATTGCACTGTACAAGATATTTTGAATATTGTATATTCTCCTGAATTACTTCCTCTTAAATGGGACCTCATTGCACCGGTGTAATTTGACAGTTTTACTGTATATATTTCAGATTGAGGACAGCCAAGCTGGGCATAGAACGTCCTCCAGCTACTATTGGAAGATATCAAATGATTAAACATGAAAACAGGGAGACTATTCCTATCAAGATGCGGTAATTTGATTCGATCAATCTGAATTAGAGGGCATGTCTGTTTTATATCTATAAAATGAATTTACTTATTGTTAGCCTTCAGTATATTCGAATTGTGTCATATTAGGTTGCTGTATATAGTCACATGACACCATACCGATTCCAGTTCTGTAGTGTAACATAACACCATCACAATGTCTGCAGTAATGTAATGTCATATAACACCATACTTTCAACAGTAGTGCAATGCCACATAACACCACACTGTCTACAGTTATGTAATGTTATATAACAGCATACTGTCTACCGTAATGTTATGTCATATAACACCAAACTGTATTTGTACTTTTGACTAAGACCTAAATATCTACCTATAAAAATCCGTGTTTATTAAAATGATATATGAAATAACTTACTATTTTACATTATTTTCAGGGCCTTTTTGCTGAAGACCGTAAGGAAACGTTACCATAGAGACGGATTGAATACATTAAATTATAAAGTGATCTCTATAAACTCTACATTACTATATACACACATTACTGTTGATGTTGGTGAACCACCACGTGAAGCTGCTAATATAAACAATTTGTTGACGTAATATACATGTAATCTTAGTTTGACTTGTGTCTGCTCTATGTCTGACTCTTGCGTGTGTGATTTGATACAAACACAAATAGCGTACTAGAATGAATATAGTGAGAACTTGTACGTAGGGTGATCAAAATGTAATGAGAGAAACGCTCTAAAATGATCATTCTACGTGATATCAATAAAATAAAGTTTTATCAAATACTGACAGAGATATCCATTATTTTGCAACCTTGTGTACAGCGACTCGCTTCACATTTAACGACGTCATTGACGTCACGTGTACACGTAAATTGTTAACTATTCGAACGTCTCTTTGCTCCGAAAAACGCTTATGTCTCTAAAACATTTGGATATAAGTACTAATGATTCAGTATTTATTTAGAACAATTGTTCATTTGACTAAAGACAATTCAGTTGTTATAATGTATCAAGGAAATGTTGAATAATTATTCCATCATTTTCATTCTAAAGACGACTCTCGTATACGACGTCCGTCAAACAAATGACAAACAAAATTGACAGCTCATCTAATGCATTTCCGATCTCGGCTTGATATAATAGAGTTTCTTTCCCGTCACAAACCCTTTTCCACTAATGAAACATATGTATACGTCTTGCAGACTTCTCTTCCGATATTTTGAGTGTTTGTTTCGACCTTAATCATAGTTTGTGGAAGACCTGTGTATGTTCAAGATGTGATTTTTTGCCGAAATATTGTGTAGATTTCAAGTCGCTACTGTCACGTCATATATTAAAAACCTACATAAAAACGTCCAGTTAATTTCATAAATATTAGAGGAAAATTCGATAAAATATTTCGAATGCTTTTCCATACCATCTGGCGAAAAGGGGAACGTTTTGATGTACGGCGACATAGCGCGACACCATATATTTTTTAAGTTGTAGTTACATTAATAAATAATTACTTATCGTAGAACATTGTATTGTATACGTAAACATACATTAAATGCAGCAAAATAATATGACACTTTCATGGCTCAGATATGTAAACTTTAAAAGTGAGATCATTTGTCTCAATACTTTTTGATCATCCCACGTATCGACGCCCCAGAATCAAAAGGTCGTAAGTAAAAAGGTTGAGTTTTGGGAAATCTATAAACTTTTCACAATTATCCATTAATATGAGAGCAGAATCATTCCATTTCGTTATAGTTCATTCTGCTTAATCATTTGTCAAATTACCATCTTGTTAGGTTATTAAAAGATTTGGTAAAATTCAAAACTATCTTTCTATCATGCAGATAATAACCCGAGGATATGCGTGTAAAAAGGTCGTACCCTTTATGCCATTCACAAAAGGTCGTAAGTGGTTTACGAATGTTTTACTCAAGCAATGTTATACATTAGGTATAGTGTTGAGTGCTAGTAATCGAAAAAGTGTTCCGTTTTATTGTGATCACTCTCCGTCCGTCGTCCGTCCGGCTGCACGTCCGTCCGTCTGTACGTCCGTCCGTCCGTCCACACTTTCAAACGACATCTCCTCTCAACCCAATTGGCCAATTTTGATGAAATTTTGCCTGATTGTACGTGGTATTGGGGGATTAAGTAATTGCTCAAAGTATGGCCCTTGGGTGAAAATTGGCCTCTCCTGTGGGTCACCGTTTTACAAAGACTTATTTACGGGAAACATATAAAAATCTTCTTTTCAAAAACTGCAATGACTTTAGCTTTGATATTTGGTATGTAGCATTATCTAGTGGTCCCCTACCAAGATTGCTCAAATTATGCCCCTGGGGTCAAAATTGGTCCTGCCTCTGGGGTCACAGTTTTAAATAGACAAATATAGGGAAAACATATACAAATCTTCTTGTCCAAAACTGCAATGCCTAGAGCTTTGATATTTGGTATGTAGCATTATCTAGTGGTCCCCTATTAAGATTGCTCAAATTATGCCCCTGGGGTCAAAATTGGTCCTGCCTCTGGGGTCACAGTTTTACATAGACTTATATTGGGAAAACATATAAAAATCTTCTTGTCCAAAACTGCAATGCCTAGAGCTTTGATATTTGGTATGTAGCATTATCTAGTGGTCCCCTACCAAGTTTGCTCAAATTATGCCCACAGGGTCAATATTGGCCCGCCCCGGGGGTCACAGTTTTACAAAGACTTATATAGGGAAAACATATAAAAATCTTCTTGTCCAAAACTGCAATGCCTAGAGCTTTGATATTTGGTATGTAACATTATCTAGTGGTCCCCTACCAAGATTGCTCAAATTATGCCCCTGGGGTCAAAATTGGTCCTGCCTCTGGGGTCACAGTTTTACATAGACTTATATTGGGAAAACATATAAAAATCTTCTTTTCAAAAACTGCAATGCCTAGAGCTTTGATATTTGGTATGTAGCATTATCTAGTGGTCCCCTACCAAGATTGCTCAAATTATGCCCATAGGGTCAATATTGGCCCGCCCCGGGGGTCACAGTTTTACATAGACTTATATAGGGAAAACATATAAAAGTCTTCTTGTCTAAAACTGCAATGACTTTAGCTTTGATATTGGGTATGTAGCATTATCTAGTGGTCCCCTACCAAGTTTGCTCAAATTATGCCCCTGGGGTCGAAATTGGTCCTACCCCTGGGGGTCACAGTTTTACATAGACTTATATAGGGAAAACATATAAAAATGTTCTTGTCCAAAACTACAATGCCTAGGGCTTTGATATTTGGTATGTAACATCATCTAGTGATCCCCGGCAAAGATTGCTCAAATTATGCCCCTGTGTTCTAAATTGGCCCCGCCCCTTTGGTCACCGTTTTACATAGACTTATATAGGAAAAACATATAAAAATCTTCTTGTCTAAAACTACAATGCCTTAAGAGCTTTGGTATTTGGTATGTAGCATCATCTAGTGGTTTTCTACCAAGATTGTTCAAATTATTCCTTTGGGTGAAAACTCTGCAGGACTTCACTTATAATCAGGTGAGCGGTATAGGGCCATCGTGGCCCTCTTATTTGCATTCATTTTGATATCAACATAACTTGTGGAAGGAAAATACAACTTACTAAAGTGCAGTATATACGAGTGTTGTTCATTTAATTCCCGGACGATCGATGTTGCTGAAAAACGATTGGACGGATATTAACGAAAACGCACACTAGTACATTCACATCATTCCATTATTCACATACAAAATTTCAACTTGGTAAAATGAAGGGTTGTCATAATATTAGCGTTTAAGCGAGTGCCTGTAACGTTAGTCGACGTAACGCCGTCTTCGCATCTAAAACGCTACTTTTTGCATCATTAGGTCATTATTTAGGGGTCAAGAAGTTGCCCGAACACATATGTTCGCCGTATTAAGCTCTCTAGTAGTGATGTATTATGCTATAGCTACGATAAAATCGCATGTAGCGGCAATTTATACAGCAGTTATTATTCTATTAGTATCTACTGCCCAACAGGCATTGAATCTACGACATTTTCTGTCGAAAGACTTTAGGTTTGCCCGGCCTTTGATCATTATGTGGTGGTGCTATGTCATTTTTTAGTTAATAAGTTCATTGAAAGATGAAAATAAAACGAAATTATTGGCGTCATTGTAAAATGAAAAGTCACAAAAATGACGACATGTAAAATACTGCATGATGGAGCTCTGGGTCCCATAGCAAGTAAAACACAAATAATACAGTCGAATACTACAGAATAGCAACATACAAAACGGGCCGTGAATGCGAACAATGAGACGACTACCAACCCTTAAAAACCTAAAAAAAGCCCTCATTTAGGATTTATGGCACGCAACCCACTTATTGACCAGGAAGTATGAGTTCTCGATGTTGCAGATGTATAAATATATATTAAACGCCATGGATAGACATACAAGATACTAAGAAACATTAACTGGAATATCATTATTCGATTGTTTTACTGTGATGAACATTTTAGTAAAAACATCACCCAGTTTTTCATTATTTATGCTTTCCATTCATACCAATTATAGATTTGGACAAGGATTGTAAATAAACGGCACTCAGCTCTTGGACTAAAAGCAATATTTATATTTAGCTTATAATTGAGAAATTTACCCCAACCGGGACAAAAAGAAGAAAAATACAATGAAAAAAACGCGATATTTTTACCATAAATGTGCCTGCATTTTTTTTCCGAAATGACAAAATTTCTTTCTAAAACAGTTTTAAACATCACTTTGTTCCATTTTTCAACTCATAAGTACGTTTTAAAACTTATTTGTGAAAAACTATACAATACGGGTCCGTATAAGTGCACCGGATTATTTTCGCAGAAAAACAGCGATCATCTTGGACGCCATCTTGGATTCAGAGCGGTTGTGAAAGAGAAATTTTGTAAGAAATGGATTTTCTTAATGTTCGGTGATATGACCAACTATGGTGAAAGATTAAGAGATGGGTTCAAATTTTGAATAAATCGCCCTCAGCTCTTAGGCAACGTTTATCGGGTAGACTGTCTTGTAAAATCAGGCAATATTGAATATTGCATTTACATAAGTTAACTTGATCATTTATATAGCTTGTACAGAAAAGTTCAAAAGGAACGAATTTCCTTAATTACTCTCAGTGGGTACTTGTCTTATTGATTTCCATGTTTGTGTAAGTGATAGGGCTGTAACGGTATACCGCGGTACACGAAAGACCGCGGACTTCAGTCCCACACGGTTCACGGTACAAGAGTTGCAAATTTCGGTACGGTTCGGTATAAGCTTTTTTATTAGCAAAATAATATTCAGAGAACGAAAATGTCTGAAAGCCCTCTGAGTATGTATAATTACCATGCACCACTCGTTTTAATTGTAATAAGATATGCCTCATATTGTCGAAATTCATTTAAAATAGTTGATAGCCACATAATAATTGCTGTCATAGAATCAACAAATTAATTGTCACTTAAAAATTGAAGTATTTAAGCTGCTGTTAGAGAATATTGTATCATACCGAACTATACCGAACCGTTAGAAAAACTGACGGTACGTATCATATCGTGAGGTGAGCGTACCGTTACAGCCCTAGTAAGTGAACGAGAGAAGTTTTCATGCTGAACACATGGATATACTGACACATAGACTAACATTCTTCTTTGTATTTGGTATGGCGGCTAGACAGCGAAACTCAAGCATGCATCCCTCGTACCGACGGATATTGTACCTGATAGTGTTTTTTCTCAGATTTAATCTGAGGCAAAATTATTAAGAGTATAAGAAAACAAAACAAACCCCAGTTGTTTCCAACGTTTCGACTATATTGTCTTCTTCAGGCTAAATTATTAAAATATATAGATAAACAAAACGTTAAGAAGAGTTCCACAGGTAAAGTTGAGTTCTAATGTGGGTATTTTTAGTAAAAAGTGATGATATTTCAAGAGTATATACTATAGTTACGGTATATATACATCCATATCCATCCAACATATTTAGTAGGAGGATCGGGTTGATATAAGACTAAAGTAATCAAATTATATGTATAATTAAAAAAGGTTTGGTGTTCCGTGTGCCCCTTGTTTTTATTTCGGAATAAAGGGTGTTTCGAGTATTGCACTTGTTTAAAATGGAATTAAAACCAGGTCATAGCCAGGGTCGGTATCTACAAAGAATCTTAAGTGAAAAACAGGAAAATGAAGATTACCAATTGTTGACATTATTTAAAAGCATTATGTTAAGAGCTACACTAATCACAAAGAAAAGTTGGTTATTCTTCGTTTCCTGGGAAATACATTCAGCTCGATGCTTTAACTAAAGCCAAACTATTTTCAGTTTTCCCTTAAGATGCTTTGTGAATAGCAGCCCATCGAATACGCATCGCTCTCGTTTCTACTATATACGTCTACATGTAGTTATAATGATGAAAAGGGCCAAACTATGTTGACAGCAATACAATTCATAGATGACACACAAGCTTAGGCCATACCAAATCGTTTCTTCGTTTAGCGTCCGAGAACGGAAAGGTTTGAGCATCTTGGGAAAGAAAAATAAATAAATTTGCAACCTCTTATATCTTCAAACTCCATAGAGATATTGCTTTCATACCAATCATACTTATTCACCATCATGACCCAAACCTCTACACAGCAGTAGCTTCTACGCAAACACGTTTAAGTCATTTCAGTAAGTCATTATGATTGACAATGCTCATAGCTATATTTATAAGTCATATGCCTACATGTATAATGATGATGATAGAAGTCATTATGACTTGGTTTTTTTCGAGTGTTTTGTTTTTTGTCTCAGGATAGCTAGATCTATAGGTTTTCGAACTTAGGGCGGACACTAAACGAAAATACGATTTGGTATGGCCTAACATTAGTACTGCAATTAGTTGAATTTTCGAAACATTAAAAAATATAGTTTAATTTTACTGCAACCCATTTCTGCATCATAGAGGGCAGTTTTTACCAATTATCTCTGTACAAAGGCATTCATTATACGATTAAGACACGGCCATTCAATGTTGAAAATGTAATTATAGAGTATTATCGGGTTCGTGAAAACAATTATTGTCAAATAATGCGGGAAAACGAACCAATCTTGGAAACCGTTAACATGGAACTTTGGACCTTTTGACGTTTAGAAAATGTTCATATTCAATATGCGCCAGGGTCGTATTTATTTTGTGCAAGCCCGCGTCACAAATGACGATATTTTCCCCACAAAACAACGTTTTACATCGAATTATGTATATGATATTATGATTGATATATTATGTACATATATAGTTATATTAATACCCTACCACTTACAGAAACCCAATAAAGTAAGAGAAACATCACTTTTACTAACCTTGGACAGCGATGATTTTCATCCAATTTAGCAAATTGAATTGTGGCTCGCTTAGCTGCAACATCCGGTGTACGTTCCCTACCAGTGATATTGAATATGGAGGATTGAACCGGTGAGGTAAAATCCTTACCATAGGCGGTTCCAAAGGGGGCAGACCCGGCGCACGCCCACTTAAAATAGCCAAAGTTAAGTTTTTTGTGTCTGAAATACTAATATTAGTGTCCTCTACTTTTGAATAAGACTCTAAATACCATGTTTTTTAGCAAAATAAAATCGAAATCAGAAGATTTTACGACAGTAATTATAGTTTATACACAAATATTCGGCATAATTACGCACATAACATCAAGTTCCCCCACTTCATGAATTGATTTAAATGGTACTTGTATCTAAATTGCAATTTCCAGGAGCTTCCAGGGGACTTCGTCTCCAGGACCCCATACCAGGGCTTTGTCCAGGACCCACCAGGGTTCCTGTAACGCCCCTGGACCCCAGCTTTTTTTTCTTACGCCCCCTAACCGAAAATACTGGAACCGCCAATTCTTACCAATATCAAACAACTTAAAATGTCGAATTAAATATTGACGTCCTGAAATGTGTAAACTGTCTGAAAAATTATATTGTAAATATGACAATGGATGCCTTGACGTGGGTTCCAAGATATTAATGATGCGATAGCATCCGCCCCATTGTAAGAGACGAATGTCACATAAAAGACGAAATAAAATGGTTGAGTCGGGTGATTGTTGTGTTTGAAACCTACCCGGACCTCTACACGCTGACTTTGAGATGGGGTCACGTGATGGTGGCGTTTGAAACCTACCCAGAATCAACACGCTGACTTTGAGAGGGGGTCACGTGACTACCGGCTGTAAATGATGTGTACAAGAAGTAATTCATGTGTCGGGCATCTTTGGTATCATGCATTATTTCCAAAAAACTAAATTGACTAATCCAGTGACGTCACGAGGATAACTATAATCATATAAATCAATATGTCCCTGTCTTGTTACGCAAGAATTGTTGAGAAATGTCATTTAATACTTTTATGATCTCTTGTAGGAATGATGTGTAAATAATACTTGTATTCTGTATAGGGGTCTTGTCAGTTTTGGTTATAATTATTTCAACATTCGTACTCCATTTAACTTAACTAAACACAGAAGCTTTCCAAAAAACGTATGTCACAATAAGTGCTTATGCTTTATTTAAGACCCGTACCGTATGTACACATACATGTATATCTGTCATATAGTAGTTGGTTTGTATGAAGTTTTATCAGCGAGTTTGGTACATTCTTCGTGGAAAGTCATACATAAAAAACTTATAACGATTTTCTATTTCAATCAGCTACGTAAGCATGGTCGTACTCAGATGGACACTCCCATACATGCACGGATTTTCCCAATGGTTGATTCAAAACTGTGCCATTTCCATCACTTCAAAATGTGCCGACAGATAACCAAAGAAGTGCTACTAATGACATCTAGATGAACGTAAAAAACGGACCATGTCAATAATCTCGTCAATCATTATTTTACCATTCAAACATTTTTAATAAAGAAATCCAAATTCACAAAAAAACAAAAAAACAATACAAATACAATTTACAACTGGAGTAAAATTTCCAGTAAAGCTAAAATCTCATATAATTTACATTTTTTTACATTTTACATTTTTTTTAGAAAATTTGTATTTGATGTGTTTTGACTTAAAAGGGTTTAATGTATTGGCTTTTCTGATATCTCCACGAAGACAATTCCATAGCTTTAGTCCAGCATTAGAGATTGGCATTCTGAAAATTTCTAAAGTGGGTTTAGGCATGTGTAGAAGATTATTTGCAGCTGACCTTAATGTTTGATTGGGATAATTAGTAATTTGAAATTTTGAACACAGGTATTCAGGAGCTGCATTGTTCAAGCTTTTAAATTCAAGAATAGCTTTTTTATATTCAATTCTTTCATAAATTGTCATCCATCTCAAGCTTTGAAAGAGCTCTGCCGATGGCGCATCAAAATCTTTGTCAAGAATTATTCTTGCAGCACGCTTTTGGAATTTTAATAATCTGTCAAGTAGAAGACAAGTAGAGCTCCCCCATATTGTGACACAGTAGTCAAGATGAGGAAGAATATAGGAAGTGAAAAACAGTTTCCTGGATTTAGGTCAAGATAACATTTTATTCCCATGAGAAGGTGGAGAAGAGAGTTGCATTTTTTAAGAAATTTTTTAAGTGTTTGTGTGATATGTGTGACATTATTATTATTAATAAAGTCGTTATAGACTGATTCCATCATTTTAATACCCAATGACACAGAGAAATACAAACTACATCAAATTAAACTATCACCTTTCTGAGTATTTCATTTAACACCACATTTATTCAACAAAATATGGCTTAAATAAAAACACCACTTCACCGCTACCACCACGCAACAATAATTATATTCTGGCATTAGGGACGTTATTGAGGTTTAACGGGTTGTCTTATGGTTATTATGGAATGGAACTTTTGTCATTAAAATGGAACATAAACATTAAAATTGTATTTCATCAAATCACGGGGTTACGTAAGACTTTCCATGGAGATTGGTGCCAATGGCCGATATTTTGATGTTTTTAGGTGGCTTAAACTTATGGCTAGGTGGTTATCGCATACATACCACATATAAAACAAGAAAATTACTTTGCTGAAAATGTGTCCGTCAAGTGACAAAAACATTAAAATATCGGCCATTGACACCAATCTCCATGGAGTCTTACTTAAACCACCATTCTCCATGAATTAGGTTACACCCCTTGTAAATACATTTAGCGTTCAATAAACGCTTATGCCCCAATTTCAATAAGTCTAAGTCCAAAATTTGGTCAACGTGAAGGTCAAAATGGAGTCAGGTGATACAGGCGTGTGGAGAGTGGTCATATACAAACATCCATGCAAGTGTGAAAGCTTTGTAGCAGGCCATATTAATGCTAGAAGAAATGGTCAATTTGGGTTAACCAGGCCGGACGAACGAACGGCTAGACGAACGGACAGGTGAATCACTATATGCCTCCTAATCTATCGATACGAGGGCATAAAAATGTAATTTCTACATTTTTCAAAAAAATATTTTTTCGTTTTAGGCTTTATCAATGATACAATACCTGTGAGTTGAGACAGTGGACATTTCATATGGATATGGTTAGTGTAGCCTAGTGCCGTTTGCTACACATCACAAGACCCATACCAGCAAAGTAGTAGTTACTCATTCTAAGCCAGCGCTATTATCGTATTCACAAGATATGATCTTTTATCTTCAGAAGTATAAACACAAGAACAATCTTCATATTATAAACATTGACAGTTTTATTAATATCAAAACACAACTAAGAATTTAATAGCATCAGTTAACAAGGGTGCCTCCATAGCACAGTGGTTAGTATTCTTGCCATCTAATCAAATCCAAACTCATATTTCAGCAGAAAGCCGACTGACAGATATGCACAATTTATCAGTTATGTATTTAGTACAAAACTGACCATACATCTATTTACTTAAAATAGTCTTTTGTAAAATTTAGTTGATTCAACAGATTCACGTTTGTTATTAAAGGGACTCAACTCAGGTTGATAAATTGCAAAATTTATCAAAAAGTTATCTTAAAATCGCATTTGTTAGGCTTGACCTCCCTAAAACATTTTTAAACAAATCTGGACTTATATATTCAACATTGTGTAGTGTAGGGAGGTATTTAAAAGCCATTACCAAATTAATGGACAGTAAAACATGTTTCGGTAGTTTTCATCAATAGGGCCTTTGATCGTAATGTAAATTGTAAGAATACTGTATGTATTCGTTAAACATAGTTTTGTGATTAAAGCGTCTACATAAATGTGTTTTTATCATCGAAATGGAGTTAAGTCTCTTTAACACAACATTATCCTAGGCATACTATCAAACCCATACATAACGTAACATAAGTTTATTCAGCATAATACATAATATATATACACATGTACATAGCCAGAACAATGAACACAAGCGATGGTGTTATTACATACATTGTAAACAGTAAATAATATACTGTAAATGAGAGGTCAAGTAGCACCAAGGGGTTGGGAGCAGTTTCTTTAATTAAAGTTCCCATTAAAAGAATTTGTTCTGACAAACATTGTATATGTGTTCATATACACAGTTTGAACGTATTCTATCATTTGAAATTTGTTGCCCCATAAGAAATATAGGATATAAGAAACTCCAGTCTAAATTTAGGGATATTGTTATAATTTGATACTGCACTCCATAAATATTATTGTTATTGTTAATTTATCACATAACTTGCAGTGTGGGAGTGCATTAAAGCCGTGCCAGAAATATCCTAATGCAGTCCCAGCCCATTCATTTAAAATTTAAATTAGTTGACGTTGATTAGTTGGTTGGTTCAGGGTGAGGTAACGTAAGACAATCCGTGCATTGAATCGACCCGTGACGTCAGAATAATACAAACGTCGTTATGACGTCACGCGCATTGTAACGCTAAATTTTGAATGGAAACTATGTAGCGTACACTTGTGCTAATTACAAACACTTTTATTTTTATTAAACTCGTCGACAAAAACAATATGACTGAGGCTCATACTATTTTCTCCACTCATTCAATAAAACTCGTATGTAATGAGTACTCATGCAAGATCCGCTATGTATAAATCAATATATAATGAACAGATCAATCAGTCCCTTTTGATAGAATAGCTACACAGTGATGAATAACATGTAAGTTAAAAACTGGGCGCAACTGGATACGTACTTGCTGCTTTAACTTCAAATAAACTAAGCATTATGTGTATAAATATGTGCGAGAGTCAGATTGTGAGATGGAGAGTATGTATGAGTGAAAGTAATACTGTACATATTAGATGATGGAGTAACGATATTTCATTATTATTAACATTACTGTATCGGAACATATATGATATTGATGTATATATGCATGTAAGCTGATGGGCAAAAGTGCCTAATGTTTTTAAAATAAACTTCACAAAACTTTATACAACAAATTTAAACATAAAAATTATCTCAATTGCCCAAACACTGCTACTAAGAATAGAGTAGTAGTGACCCCAACACCCCACATTGGTACATGAGAGTAGTATATTCAGTATTCACACAAGCTACTTACAGCAAGTTTAATCACAAAAATCACATTCCTAACTAAAGTCATCACCTGGAAACTGATTTTCGAATTTTAAACGTACAGTTTCATTACTGGATGAGTGTACATCTATTATGATGTACACATATCTTCAAAAATACCAGGGTCAAGATGACCAAAATCACCTCTTAGTCCAGTCATTGAAGCTAAAAAATATGGTCAACCTCAAACAAATTGCAAAACAGAGTTTCTTTGCATTTTCATCATCTACAGACTATTATCAACTACAGACAAAACGTCAAATATGCGAGTTCAGTGGGGAAAATACAAAAAAATCGACATGTTTAAGGTCACTTTTGGTGGCAATTTCAGCATTTTCCTTATTTCATACTACATGGGGAATTTTAAGTTCTAATCATTCCCATGTAAGTCGATAATTATTTACTAATTGCACCTTAAAGCTTATATTTTCTGAAAGATACAACCTTCTTCTATCGAATACAAATATTGATTTTATCACCAGACAATTTACTTTTCATATATACGCCAGTCTACGTGTTGGTATACTACCCATTCAAATGTCGACAAAATGACTCAAAATAGCATTTGGAAGGGGAAACAAAAGTTTTACTCATTTCTTTAATATTAATCCAATTTGTTTAAAATTTACACATATCATGTGTTGTATACATGTATGTCTAATGGAAAAAGGATATTTGTGTTTGGATAGTATACAATAAAGTCAATATACAAAATGTACACAAATCTATCGATTCGGGAGAAATAGTGATTGTTCTCTTTGTCTGTTCGTCCACAATTGCATTTGTATTCACAATTTTGACTTTATGATTATGGAACTTGCTCAGAGTGATCATCTGAACAAAATTTACGCCAAGGTAGAAAATGGATGATCAAGGATAAAAAACTAGGTCACTAGGTCAAATTGTAGCAAAACCTTGTGTAGTCGCTAGAGGTCATAATGTTGACCTTATATTTATGAAACTTGGTCACAATAATAATATCAACAAAATCTAGGTCAAAGTTATAAATTGGGTCACCCGGGGTGGTCAAAAAGTAGGTCGCTAATTTAAATCAAAGGAAAACATTGTGTAGGTACAAAATTCACAATTTTGGTCTAATATTTATGCAACTTGGTCACAATGCTCATCTCAAAACATCTAAGACAAGTATGTCATTGAATGATTTGGGTCAAAATTAGGTCAATAGGTGAAAATAATTGATGCGACTTTTTGGCGCATGAAGGTTTGTCTATTTTTTGACCTAGTGACCTAGATTTAACTCATGATAAGTAAATATTGAATTTGACCTACATTTTGTCTTCATTATCCATGTGACATGGTTTCATAAAGATAAGGTAAAAAGGGCGTCTTCTAAAGATTTGTTCGATAATTTGGCCTAGTGACCTAGTTTTTAACTCAGGTTAATCAAATTTCATACATGACCTTGAGTTTTGTAAGGTGATCACTGTGACTAAACTTCACAAGTGTAAGGTCGAAATTGCGACCTCTGGTGACTATATCTTGTTTTTTCTTTATTTTGACCTAGTGACCTAGATTTTGGCTCCGGTTAACTCAAACTTTTATTTTACCTAGATTAGCTTTCGATGGACATTGCTGCCAAGTTTCATAAAAATCAAACCAAAATTGCGACCTGTAAGCACGATGTAAAATTAAGTGACTGGTACAAGTCAAGATTTATTTACATTAAAAGTGACAAATATCGCGAAAACATGTGACAATTCAATATATTTGTAAATATCTCAAAAAGTCCCACGAAAATTCAATTAGGACATTTTGTACATTGCTAAGGATAGCTTTACGCACCATATAAACACAACACTGTCTGTTTTGCAATTAGTTTGAGGTTAAAAGTTAAAATGACTGGACTACTCTTGTGTGTTCTAGCAATTGTGGATGTGTGAACAAGGAATGTACATTGTCACAAAATCTCACACTGTTGTAGTGACAGGCAAGCTTACAACACAACTATTAAAGTTTATGTGTATGTATCTGGTCCAATATTCTCATTGATTGCAACAAAGTGCAGATCATCTGATTTGCTTATTAATAATTTGATTAAAATCAGTTGTTTTTTGGAAGCAAAATCACAACATGCACACGAATGAAAATCCCTCATATATAGGGCTGCCATCCTGGAAATATTCTCGCTAAGTTTTTAGGGTTTCTAGCTTCTTGTATTAGATAGTTTACTTGTCCGGACAAACTTAGTTGTGCACCATCTTCAATACCTTGTAGTTTCTGGCGTAACCGTAGCAACACACGCTCAGCAACTTTATTCACATTTTCTTCTGTTTCGTCTGAAGAAAGAAACAGATTTTAGATACTAAAAACAAGTCACTGTATTTTAAAGTTGATTCTAAATACTAAAAACAAGTCACTGTATTTTAAAGTTGATTCTAGATACTAAAAACAAGTCACTGTATTTTAAAGTTGATTCTAGATACTAAAAACAAGTCACTGTATTTATTTTAAAGTAGATTCTAGATACTAAAAACAAGTCACTGTATTTTAAAGCAGATTTTAGATACTTAAAACAAGTCACTGTATTTTAAAGTAGATTCTAGATACTAAAAACAAGTCACTGTATTTTAAAGCAGATTTTAGATACTTAAAACAAGTCACTGTATTTTAAAGTAGATTCTAGATACTAAAAACAAGTCACTGTATTTTAAAGTTGATTCTAGATACTAAAAACAAGTCACTGTATTTTAAAGTTGATTCTAGATACTAAAAACAAGTCACTGTATTTTAAAGTAGATTCTAGATACTAAAAACAAGTCACTGTATTTTAAAGCAGATTTTAGATACTAAAAACAAGTCACTGTATTTTAAAGTTGATTCTAGATACTAAAAACAAGTCACTGTATTTTAAAGTTGATTCTAGATACTAAAAACAAGTCACTGTATTTTAAAGTTGATTCTAGATACTAAAAACAAGTCACTGTATTTTAAAGTTGATTCTAGATACTAAAAACAAGTCACTGTATTTTAAAGTAGATTCTAGATACTAAAAACAAGTCACTGTATTTTAAAGCAGATTTTAGATACTTAAAACAAGTCTTGTAAAATACATACTTTGTCTCATGGAAGCAGACTCTGTTATATCTAAGAGGTCAGGGGTCTTCTCAGATAGATCTACTGCCTCTGTACTATCATCACGTCCATGTCTCTGCTGTAGAGCAATAGCCTTTGCGGGAGATAGTGTCCATACATGTAGAGGGTCATACAGCAATACTTCCAGTATGGTTAACACAGCTTCTTCATTGTTTCTCATCACTTCCAAAGTTTTTTCACAGCAACTACAAATATAAGACAGATGTCTGTAAAACAATCAGAAACATTTGTCTATAGTTTTTAATTTGTAACCACCTGATGGAGCTGTATAGACCAAACGTCGTGAAGTAATAAAGTTAACAATATACTGTAAATCATTTAATTTCGTTGGGACGAAATTTTGTGGTTTTGATAAAAAAGACAATTTCGTTGGGACTTGAATTCGTGGATTTTGAATTTCAGGTTATAAAACAAGGGTCAAAATTAATGTTCGTTGGGATTCAAGTTTGTGGTTGAGGTGAACCACGAAATCCACGAAATTTAATCCCCCACGAAAATTGATGATTTTACAGTATTTTAGTTTATACGCGTTTGGTGGTTATTTTCCAATTCACAAAACAATCATAGAAATGATTCTTCGTGTAAGGCAGATTCATTATGTCAATGATAAATATTATCATGGGGAAATAAGTGTGCCCCTCAATATTTATGTGAGTATGACAGTTAAGTTTAAATCCCATGACAAATCCATAAATTGCTTGCTTTATATCCATACAAACAAGACACAGCACTGCTGCGAAACCAGATTATACGTTAACGTTTAACCATGATCATTTTTCTATTTTTAGTAACTGTGACCATGACCTCACTGACCCCCACAAGTACAATTCCAAGCTAGGCTTCCAAGCAAACTTGCTATATAACAAGTTTCATGAAGATGCGTCAATCCAAACTCAACTTATTGACAGGAAACCTCTTGTTGGACATACATCACTGCCTGCTGCCATTCCATTATCTTATAATCAGGATTGTTTTCAAAATTTAAGCAATACTGTGACCCATATGACCTTATTTCAAGGAACCTAGATGTTGCACCGATGGACCATGTTTCATAAAGCTTAAGCTGTGTTCTGTAGCATGTTAACAAGGTTTGCCTTTGGTTTGACCTAGCTAATGACTTACTATTCCACAAAGGATGACCCAGTATCGCATATGAACTAGATTATCTATAGTATAAATAGATCATCATTGTGACAATAAAGTTCCATAAACATTAGCAGGGTTCCCACAAATATTCTAAGACAAAATTCCCTGAATTTACCCTGACCTTGAAAAAAATATGATTTTTCCCTGACCGTGGGAACCCTGATTAAGCCAAAGTTTTCACCTCTATCATATTTTCTATGTTTAAGATACAGTGGCTGAACGATTACGTGCATAATACTGACTTCACAAACTTTACGGATAGACCTTATATTTTTGTTAATATTAAATCGAAAAGGCTCAGAAATCTAAAATGAGCTTTCAGCCTAAAAGACTGATATTCCAGCTACAAACCAACTTATTGTCAGACGGGGACAATAAATGGGGTTACCCTTGTGGGCCCGAAACGTAAAAAAAAAACTTACCGTCTGAACACTCCCTCAACACCTGATGCTCCCATAGCATCCTCTATATCTCTGGTCAGCCGAAACGGCACGGTTTCTGGTGTGGGGAGGATCTTACCCTGCTCAAATGCAATACCTAGATCAATATGCACGAGTTCTGCTGTGTTACAATCTATCAGAATATTCTGTGGATGTCGGTCACCAAGTCCAAGAATATATCCAACTAGAAACAAGAAAAACATTCAAAAATTCAAACAAATGTTAATTTTACACTTTCGTACATTCAATAATTTCATTTTGAATACTGTAAATACTCAGCACATGCAGCCTTAAGTCGCAGGGACTTTTGAATAAAAAATCAAGGTTTTGTCTTAACTCTTTCATAGGTCGCATGTATTGTTTTCAACTTCTGTAAAAGCTTAAATCATGTGCCCAGTGTCAAAGTTGGGGGAAATGTGGTCATCTTCAGATAAAGAAAAATAAACTCTTCTATAAGTTTTTGGGGACTTCTCAATTTTTTTTTCGGACCAAATTTGTACGACTTTTGGCCGAGGATTTACAGTAATTTGAAATACCGATTTTGCAGAATTTGCTTGTGAAAATTGATATATTCACAGCAAGAACTTTGTAATATATTCATATCAGGTTCAAGTCAAATTCACCAAGCTATAATTTCCCAACTTTTGTACCGCCAGGTGTATAAGCATTTAGAATCATTGCGCATGAAAGTTCAATTATTTCATATCATTCCTATTTACTTATCATTAATCAGTAAATTTACTGGAGAAATTTTTTTTTTTTGCATTTAAGGTGATACACATTGTTTTTCTTGTTTTCTTTTCTTGTTTTCTCGAAGTATTGATTTTGTAGTTACGACCTTTTCATTCTAAGCTAGCAATATGAAAGCTTACTTCTAGAAATAAAGTCAGTACATACCAATAGAGTTAGTAGCCACACTTCTAGTATAAGCTAACCTTCTCACAAACCATACAGGGGGTGAGGAGAATTTTTCCAGACAAAAATGTCGAAATACTGGTTGAAACTTGTCACAGATATCTGCATAAGTTTTATATTTCTGCTCTGTAGTTGTGGCTGCCTAAAATGATAGATAGTATTAGGGGATTTAAGTTTTTTATCCAAATACGTAACGTCGTCATTAATGTTATTTCCGCCACACATTGGCTTTGATTGAGGGAATCCCTGATGCATGCGGCACATTATTTCATGTTAGAATCATGCACACAGCAATGTATTTCCCGCCTAGAAATTTGTTACAAGATGCAAATACAATGAATGTAGTTTGGAATGCGGGTTTTTTGTACAAGAGAATGAGAATGATTAATAAAGTAGGCAAGCGAGACTGTGTGGTAGGAAAAAGTTCCATTACTGATCACAGGTAACAAAAAAAAAAAGGCGAATATTTTTTTTTTTTCATTTTCAACGATACAGTTGCCTGTGTTACTGACTAATGGTAATCACATTAAAGAATAAGAGTGTCGCAAGATGGGCACCACACAACTATGGTAGTATACATTGTCAGAAACTGATTCGCCACTTCATTAACAATAAGCCTCATAAGCACCGATTTAGAGAAGCTGGCCAACATCATGTTTGAAGATCCCAGGGAGAGCGTTTTTTAGTCATTGAATGAAACCTCATGTTCTACTGACAGACTTGTCCATCTGCCCGACCAACCAACAGACATACAGACTGACTGATTGACAAATGTGCAAAGCAATATAACCCTTATCAAAGATGATGGGGGGGGGGTGAAATAACTGAATGACCTCTCAGACAAAGCACTAAATGGAACCTCTAAAATATCCTATGATGATCTTGTACAATACTTACAGCCAATCTGTTTCTACAGTCATAGGATGGCAAGTCTTTAGGTCTATATCTTGCATGTGCTCCTTTACTTCCAATCAGATATTCACCAATAGGTAGGGTACCTTCACACCATTCTAATAATCCACTACGCTGAGACAATGGTATAACCTGACAATATTATCAATATCATAAATTATCACGTATCTTTCAAAATCAAGTAATTATACATGCACAGTGGTATAACCTAACAATATAATCAATATCATAAAATATTACATATCTTTCAAAATAAAGTATTTAGACATGCACAGTATAGTGAAACCCCATGAAGCCGGTGTATCCACGGTACCAGTGTATGTAATTTTCTCATGAAATTGTAGATTCTTTTTCTCGTGACATTGCCTGCAGGATTGTTTACAATAACTGACGAGTAAATTAAATAAATAAATACGAAATGAACCAATTTCTGAATGAAATCACAACAAAAACTTACATCATGCCTTCACTACGAGTAAATCCTTATTTAATCGGCAATGTTTTACATGCATGTATTCAATGCTCGCTTGTTTATTTATCAAACATAATTTTGACAGCTATGACGTCATCCATTGATAAAAAGGGTTGTGTGCAACTTTTGGCGGGAAAAATCAACTTGTCAACAAACTGGACCAAATTTACTTGGAAAAAGTTATTGTTGCACCGGCTAGATGGGGTTATTTCCCTTTCCTGAAATTTTACATGGTGTTTGTTTACATGTATTTTTTCCGATTCCAAAGGTCATTTGATGTGATTTTGCAGTTTTACGAGGGTCATTCAATATATTTGAAGACAAGCGTTGTCATTTACTCACATTTATGATTAAATAATAATTTCTTATAGGTCACAAACCACTAAATAAATTTGTTCTTTAGCTCAATGTAAAGTGACGATTGTAGGCCCCCATTTGTATCATGTTAAAGTCTATGGCCAGCTGGAAGACATATATCATTGAAAAGAACTAGGTTTCAGCTACAAAATAATACAATAAAAAAAGGGGGTCACGTATCATATAAGAAATGTTTGTTTCATCAAAGGTGGAGAACATATATTTGCAGACCCGCGGACTGATACTGTACTGGTTTTACCCACCTCTACTTTCATTTTCACAAATATGTCAAAATCTCAAAATAATCAAAATTAAACTGTTTCACTACTTTACCTACACTTATATGATGCCTTTAAACTTAATTACATGATTCCAGTTCCATTTTGTCAAGGCACACCACCATTTCCAGTCAAGCTTAAGTTTTTTTTAGGACTACTTGAGTGTATCCTATTTTGGCCCGCGTAGGCATTTAGTGTTTTGTGACCTTAAGACAAATGATTTTGCCTCATTTAAGTAAATTTTGCAGTTATTCTAAGAGTAGTGTCTATATGCAACTCAGATTCATCATTTTTTACAACAAAAAATAATTATTTGGCCAAATTTTGACTTTTTTCTAGACCCACTGATACTGAGATTTCTTGGCGCGCGCCAGCCAAATTTGATGCGTTTTAGCAAATAATGGAAATGCACAGAAATTTTTATAAAAGCGTTACATGGGACATTTATTTCATGTTTGATACTTAAAAATGGAAATATTCTTCATATTTATGCACAAAAACTTTGGTCTGATAATGAAATATGGCCAATAATCATATTGAAATGTGAAATTTTGACCAAAATTTGCATAATTTTTATGTACTTTTCATAATAAAACATATTTTTTTATTTTGTTGTTGTGATTTGGACTCAAATATTTGTCATAAAACATACAGGAATGTATTTTAATGAATTTAAATGCAGCATGGTGACACTAAGGCAATGTTACAGGCCATCAACACCTGTCATGGCAGGGTTACTGTTATTTGGTCAAAATCTGTTAATTTTCACACCTTCATGGCAGGTACCAATTCTACAATATTTAGTACACTTGATATTTCAAGACTGGTTAAACAGGGTTAAAATAACAAGTAGGTTCAAATAAGATATAAAGTTACATTTTTTTTACCATTTTTTACTCTCAAACTTGTTTTTTAAGAGTAAAATGCCATTCACGGCACGCCAAAAGCAATGTAAAGCTGTAGGCTTCAAAAAAGGTGTTGCAAGTGTGAATAAGGGTAAAAAATATGAATTTGATGTTGAACAGGTGCAGCCTAACTATGTTAGGTTAAGTAAAAATGTGTATGAGACCCGCATACATAGACATGTAGATGTACTAACATTTAAGGATGTTGATGGTTCGGATACATGCGCGCAACCGTTGCGACCGCTAAAAACTGAACCAGATGTAATTGATGAGTTCAGTATTGCTGAACCCACTACTAATCAATCTAACTCACCTAACTCCTTTACTAACAAGCTGTTTTGTCCAATAAAGGTACAAGCAATGTTTAATTCAGAAATTAAAAAACATGCAAGTACAAATAAGAGTTGTACTGGTAATCTGATATTTGACAGTAACAATTCTAAAAAGTGGGGCCTTGTGTGGAGAGAAAGGCTTAAATGTGATAAATGTACATACTTAGGTGAATATCAGAGATTGTATGAAGAGGTTAAAATAAAGGGTAAAGGTAGAAGGTCAGCAAAAGCCAATATTGGCTTTCAAATAGGTCTTTCAGCCACATCCATCAGTAATACTGGTGCGGTAAAAATACTTAATTGTACAAATATCATTGCACCAACACTCAATAGTATGCAAAGACAATCAAATTATGTAGGTGAAGCAATGACTAACATGAACAAAGTAAACTTAAAGGAAATAAGACAAGGGTTAGAGAGAGAAAACCAAACAATTGGTAAAAAAAACCCTAAAGCTGTAAGGTTAGAAGGGGACTCTTGTTACAATAACCCAATATTTAATTCCGAAAGCACGCCATTTCAAGCCGGAACAATCGCTACGACAACAATGTGCGAAGACAATACGCGGGCGAAAAAAATCTTGGGCGTACACGTTGCTAACAAGTTATGCAATGTCGCATCTCGGTTGCGAAATAAGGGTAATGTTGTCTCCTGTCCAAATCACCGTGGCCTCTGCACTGCAAACATAAGAGCGGATGAGCCGATTGGGCAGGAGGACAAGTGGAATCAAACTGTAGCCCATGAAATCTCTAAGGACCTTGATATTGCCTATTACACAGGTGATGGTGATAGTAAGGGTCATGCTGGTGTTGATAAAAGCCAAAATAAAACTGTAATCCATCTAAAAGACTTGAGACACTTTGCAAACTCAATGAAAAGGGAAGTGTACAAAGCGGCATTCTCTAAAAATATGCTTCAAGGGTACACAAAGTCAAATGTAAAGAATAGATTTGCCCTCTCAGTCAAAGCAAGGTGTCTAGGTGAACTCAAATCTGCCCATAAACATTTTAATGGTGACCTAGAGCAAATAAAAGCTTACATGCCTAAAACTATTCGCACAATAATCTTGTGTTTCAAGGGTTATTGCGGTGCACCATGCATCAAAGACAGCTTTGTCTGCGGCGGTAATCGCGCTCAATCAAAATACTTCCTACCACAAAGTGTGAGGGTTAAAATGACAGTGAATGATGAAATTCTACTAAACAGGTGTATAAACTTGTTACTGGGTCCTGAGAGTTTGAATAAAACAAAGTTACTAACATCAACTCAAAAGTGTGAGGCTGTGAACAGGTCATACCAAGCGGTTACTCCGAAAGCAACCACCTTCGCGCGTAATCATTCGGGCCGCATTCACAGCCAAGTACACAAACTTAACCATGGTTTTGCAAAATCTGCAATAATAAAATGTAATATGCTCAAAGCAGGTATAACCAAAGGTTCTTCTGTAGTCAGACAGCTGGCTTCAAAACAAAAACTTGACCAGTTGTACAAAACTAACCTATACAAATTTAAAAATAAACAAAGTAGGTATGCCGGCCGGCTACACAAGTATAAACTCCATGAAAAAGTGCACTACCAGAAGGGGTTAACTGACCCTAAATTAAATTCCTAGGTTTTAGAGCACCTCAATGACCACAGTTATGTGTAAATATGTTACTAGAAAATACTAATCCATAGAAAGTAGTATGTGTACTTAGAAATGGGTCGGTTTTTTTACTTTACGGGTTTTTTCAGGTTCCGCGCTTTTTTCCGCGGATTTTTTCAGCTTCCGCGCTTTTTTCCGCGGCTTTTTTCAGCCTCCTCGGCTTTTTTTCCAGCTTTAGCAGCTTCTATTATTCCAGCTTTTTCAAGTGTATTATGTTTATATATGTGTATTTATCTATATGTAAATAAATAAAATGACATTCATAATAAACAATCAGCATACTCAGTGTTGTAGCACCTATGGCTGCCAACACATTTACCCTGACTGAAGCAGGTCTTTCGTTGTATATTAACTATAAGGGGCTCAATACTTAAATGTTTGACATTAAAGCATAAAGAGGTATTGCATAAGTGACTTAGAGAGACATCTGAGTCCAGAAATAACTTTAGAGAGGCCATCATGGCCAATCTATGAGTATAGTAATTCTTACTATGTGGCTCATGTGGGAAATGTACACTCATTCTGCCGTACCTAGCCCCAGAGTGCCCACATGAGTAGCCGGTCCACAAAAAAAAACAGCCCTTATCAGGCTCAATATGATTTTTATTATTAAGTCTGATACTTATCTTTGTAAATAAAGCATCCATTTTGTTGCAGACGATAATTGTAGTGTGTCCTAAATTTTGACCCAAAACTCTTCAGGTCACAAACCACTAAATAAATTTGTTCTTTAGCTCAATGTAAAGTGACGATTGTAGGCCCCCATTTGTATCATGTTAAAGTCTATGGCCAGCTGGAAGACATATATCATTGAAAAGAACTAGGTTTCAGCTACAAAATAATACAATAAAAAAAGGGGGTCACGTATCATATAAGAAATGTTTGTTTCATCAAAGGTGGAGAACATATATTTGCAGACCCGCGGACTGATACTGTACTGGTTTTACCCACCTCTACTTTCATTTTCACAAATATGTCAAAATCTCAAAATAATCAAAATTAAACTGTTTCACTACTTTACCTACACTTATATGATGCCTTTAAACTTAATTACATGATTCCAGTTCCATTTTGTCAAGGCACACCACCATTTCCAGTCAAGCTTAAGTTTTTTTTAGGACTACTTGAGTGTATCCTATTTTGGCCCGCGTAGGCATTTAGTGTTTTGTGACCTATATCATTATAAACATCTATCTATTACCTACCGTAGGTAAAATTTTATCTTTGATTATATTACACAGTAGCATGTCATCAGCTGTTATATTGCCATAGTAACGCGCTACCACCCCCGACCGACGTAATATACCTTTTTCACTAGTTCAACTATTTATCAATTCCGAACTAATTAATTTACATTCCGATAAGTTTGCCAGATTATTGCAAGATAGTATCTAAAGATTTCGTGAACTTATTAAAATATTTGGATGTTTCAGTTAGAATTGGGAAGTATTTGACCTATGCCTGTCACGTTTTCATTTACGTCAAAATGCCGATGAATTTACGCAAAAAAAATTCGTGCAACTATTAAATTGTGTACTTGTCTTGGAAATATACACCAAACATACTTTAGTCTAGATGTTCGAATGAGAGCCAACGGAGAACATTAAGTATTCAGTTTCCCTGTGTTTTAGTGGCAAAATCAATTTTAGAAGAGCAGCGTGGTTTTAAAAGCGATATGTAGGGGTCGGACGAATTTTGCAAACGCCGTGACGTTTTAAGGAAACGTCAGTCAAAATATACGAAGCGTTTCAATTTAACATACAGCCATTAAATCTAGTTTAATCCATAACTTTGAATACATAAAAATGTTGTGGTAGATATATTTAATAATATACAACTCAAATAATTGTGTTAAATTCCATATGAATGACATAATTTTATTTTGGGATTACCATTTGAGAAATAGCAAAAACGTCAATAACGTCGCTGACGTCAGAATATAATTGCGTTGTGTGGTGGTTGTGGTAAAGTGATAGTTTTGTTTTAGCGATATTTTTGTTAAAAATGCCCCGTTTCCAGCGAAATATTCTGTACTTGTGTCAGAAAGGCTGTAGTTTAGTTTGCTATACTTAGTTTTTCTCTGGGTCAATGTGTATTAAAATGATGAGCCCAGTCCACGAATTTATTGAATGACCCTCGTATTAAAGGTCATTTTAGCAGTTTCCAACAAACTATGTGTCGAGGAGTTAGTGATTTATATTTATTTTGTCAATTTCATTTGATACACCGGCTACATGAGCTTCAAGGCTATAGGCTGATCTAAACGGTTGTGTAGCCAAGTATGCATGCCTCATTTCCATATCAAGGTTAAATTCTGTCATTGAACAAAACCTGGGAAGTCACATTATGATAATCTAGACAAACATTCTATATGGAATAGGTTTTTCTGTTTATTCTCTTGTGTTGCTATAGCAACGAGAGCAAAATAAAGTAACGAGTTTCAACATTTTGTAACAGAAGGTTACCTTGTACTTCTTAATTTGTAATTTCCTTTTACGTGTTTCTGAATCTTTTTGAAGTAGATTGTTGACCATTTCAAAGACTTGTTGCATGACTGCATCTTGTCGGAGATCATCCTTACCCTGAAATTATCCATTGTTTAACCCTTTCTCTATACATATACATTAATAAATGTGCAAACATCTCCAGATCCATCATCAATCATAATCCAGCAAGACGTTTGTAAAACATGTGTGCCAAGATGGCGGCCAAAGGTCATGGCAACCTCTAACCTCTAAATCAACAAGGGATAACTACTGATGCTGACCAGCATCCCTATAAAGTTGGAAGATTGTCAATCTTACTGTTATTGAGTAGGTGACCAGAAATTACTTACTTATTATATTATGTTAAAGGTCACAACAGCCTTGACCTTCTGTTGTTAAAATCAATAAATCGAAGGTCACAGCAACATTGACCTACTGTTGTTAAAATTAATAAATTGAAGGTCACAGCAGCCTTGACTTTCTGTTGTTAAAATCAATAATTTAAAGGTCACAGCCACCTTGACCTTCTGTTGTTAAAATCAATAAATGGAAAGTCACAGAAATCTTGACCTAGTGTTGTTAAAATGAATTAATAGAAGGTCACAGCAACCTTGACCTTCCAGAGTTAAAATAAATAAATTGAAGGTCACAGCAGCCTTGACCTAGTGTTGTTAAAATCAATAATGGTGACTTTGACCTACTGATCTTAGAATCCATCTACTGATGATGACCAACCTCCACTTTAAGTTTGAAGAGTTTGATCAAATGTTCTTCACTTACTGTAAAATCATTAGTTTCGTGGGAGATTAAATTTCATGGATTTCGTGGTTCACCTTCAACCATGAAATTAAATCCCATTGAATTATAATTTTTACCCTATATTTATTTACCTAAAATTCAAAATCCACAAATTATCATCCCATCAAAATGGTCTTTTTTACCAAATATATTTATAAAAAGTAGTTTTTAAGATTTTGTAGGGCTACTGGTCTGATATTAGTCCATACTGTGAAAATTGTCTCATTAAGTGCATTTGAACAGTGATGAAGAAGAGCGAGACAAGTACAATTATCAAAGGTACGAAGAAAATTGAAAGTTTACCTTTACGAGCTGTCTACTTTTCGAGCCATCAGAACCGACACATGATATAATCTTAGGTAGGTTGATCCCTCCAGCTAACTTGAATGTTCCTTCAAACTTCACAATATATACTGTATCTTTGTAATCACAACTTTCCTTCACCTAATGTATCATAGTTTTATAATCATTATTATTTCCCTTTAACAAATATTAGATGGTTATTGAAAATAAAATTCCACAAAGTCAATGCACATCTATTCGCAGCCATATTCATTCATATCTCTTCACCGCCAAAAATGGAGAACCCCAGCATATATGCTAGGAAAACTCAATACAATCATTTGTCAGTAAAAAACAGGCTCTAAATTACATGACTTAAATGACTATAATATATATAGGATCCGTCATGAGTTGTCTTTGAAGATCAACATTTCTTAAACGAGCCAAGAAATCAAAGTTTATTTAGCGAGCCTTTGGTGAGCTTAATAATTTGATTTTGTGACGAGTTTAAGAATATGGATCAGAAAAAGACAAAGAATAACTGGGTTTTTTTATCACATGACCAAAGTTGCCTAGGCAAAAAAACATCCGGAAGACAAATAAAGCTGACGACATTAGGTTTTTGTGCCGAAAGCTGATGATGTCACGGTTTATTAACACTGTTTGGAGAACATTGTTCTGTCATTTTGTAATCACATGGGTATCACAGTATTTATGTGATAAGAGAAAATCTAATTCTTAAATCCCATTTCCGAAAAGCGCAAAACCAACAGGTTTTTGGCCGGTATTTATTTGTCACGTAATTTGCACAAAACAAATAAAATTCGCTTCAACCTATATTGCATGTTGTCGTTTCCATTGAGGTGTTTTTCGACACATAAAATATTTTACCCTTGAACATGCTTTAGTTGCTAAGGCATGGCATTGATAGTAACTGTCAGACAACCAAGAAACGGGTAGGAATATCTGACAAGTTGATTTGATTACCTTTATATCTTTAGTTGGAACAGGTACATTCTCCAAATCCTTGACCTTTGTCAACCATAGTTGAGCAGGTAGTTGTATAGCCTCTGCAAAAAACACCAAGCCCCGTGATTACAAACATTTCTCATTATCATACTCAAACTCCATACTCCATGCTCCAACTTGAAAAACTGCTTTTTTTAGAAATGTGCACCAAAACCAACACCAACTTGTAGCAAATGGTCTTAGCAAACTAAGAAAATGAACCCCAATTTCATATGTTTCCATTCAGTGATAATGAAGTTACAGCAATTTTTGTAACTAAGAAATGCTCCAATTGGAGTATGGAGTATAAGTTGGAGCATGGAGTACGTACTCTAATGTTTATAATCACTGGGCAAAATAGCACACTATAAATTCATTAGGTTTGGTGGGTTAAAGGCAAGAATATGGTAACTTTGTGAACTAAAACACTGCAGTGAAGTATTCTCTATATTATGGGATTATACAATGCAAATTGCAAACAACTATTTAATAATAATATACATAACCTGGTTTCGATAATTTCCAGAGTAATGTAAAGCTTCTTATAGAATCAAACAACAGATGTTCAAGATCTTGAGCATCACTTTCTTCCAAGACATTATAGCCATAGTTAGGTAATGACCCCTTTAGAGATAGAATACAAAGTTATTACTAGTCCAATTTGAAGCTTTTTGTAGATCTAGTCAAACGTACACATTTTGACAGTCATGCACTTACTGGTTACATGGTAGACATATGTACACATTATGACAGTCATAAACTTACTGGTTTGCGTTTTATATTCCTGTACATTCCAGTTAGCTAGTTGTATATAGGCATCACATAATGTCTGCATATCCTTTACAATCTTTCCCACACTCACATCATTCTTCAACTTCTCTATCATATTCTTAGCAGCCAGCACACGGCCCTGAAGTAACAAACCATTCATATATACACACATGTATTCAAGTTAAAAGCATTAATTTTTTCAAGGGGGATTTAATTTCGTGGATCACATTCAACCACAAAATAAAATCCCATCTAACAATAATTTTAACCCTTGTATTAATTACGTGAAATGCAAAATCCACGAATTAATGCCACATCGGAATGTCCTTTTTACCAAAACCACGAAATTTCATCCCATCGAAATTAAATGATTTTACAGTCTTTAGACACTCGCAAGAAGGTTATATTTGAAAAAGCATAATTATTCCCTTACTATTTAAAAGCCATTCATTTTACAATTGGAGCAAACTTTGATCAATACCCGTCCATGCAGCGTTGCCATTGTAAAGCATTTAATTCAAGGTGACCTTGACCTTTGACCTGAAAGTATGTGGCGGTTGTAGATGGCATTGAGGTACATGTGAGGTTTAAAGTTAAAACCTCTTGCAGTCTTTCAGAATTCGACCTTAACAATAAACTTAACCAAAGGTCACGATGACCTTGACCTTTGACCTGAAAGTAGATGCGATGTAGATGAGTTATGTGAAGATGCAAGTCTTTCCAGACCTGGTAGCGTTCCAGATATTAATTTTAACAATAAACTTAACAGTCCAGAGGTCATGATGACCTTGACCTTTGACCTAGTGATCTGTAAGTAGTTGGATGTTGTAAATGGCATTAAGGTAAATGCACAATTATGTGAAGTTTAAGTTGAAATCTCTTTGTTTTTCCCCAGATTTTTTACCTCAACAATAAAGTTAACTGACGCGGACGCCGATGACCAGGCTATGACAATAGCTCTTGTTTTATTGAAAAGTCAAGCCAAAAAATAATTTAACCTACCTACCAACCCATGCTAAATCTCTTTGGGTAGGGGAAGGGAAAACAAAACATATCTCCCCAAAAAATCCAGTTTAAAAATAATTTAACCTACCTACTAACCCATGCTAAATCTCTTTGGGTAGGGGAAGGGAAAACAAAACATATTTTAAGTTTGTCTGAATCCCAGTTCAACAAGAATGAGTTACAAACATGTTTACCTCCTCTGATGGTGATTCTGTCTGTGTTTTTGAAAGTCTGGATCCCCGTTTACTGACTTTAGATTGCTGTAGTAATTCTGTATCCCTGTTAGCATTAGCTAAAGCCAGGACACAGAACATAGTATGATGTGGATGGGAAACAGCTGTATCATATATCAACTGAAAAACAGACAATATCATGTTTTATCAAAATGATTAGAATAAATAGAATGAAAGAATAAACAAGTGTTTGATCTGGATTGATGATTGTGTGTGAACAAACAATGTTGTTTGCATATTGATAACTGGACGCCTTAGAGTGTGATAAATTGGAATAAACCCCATGTTAGAAGGTCAGAAATTATTAGAAAACAACGAAATTGAAGATTTATTTTCAGCAGAAATTTAAATGCAGAGGTAGGATATTTCAGTGCTAAGGGGAACTTGATTTTGAAATCGAAGCGCACAGGTGCCGGACATCAACTCTGCATACAAATATATGCATAGTTTGTATGCAAAGAGGAACATTTCTTTGCAAAACCCCGACATAAAAGTATGCAAGATGATTCAGTATATAGAATATAACAATGAATGGTAACATAATGTATTCACCTTATTTAGAGTATCAAGGAAGTGATGGTGTGTAGATTTTATGTCCATTCTAGCAGCTAGTTGATACATCAATGGTAACCATTTGTACGTTTTAATATCACTCACAGCATCCTGTAATTCAAAATATATACATACTTTGTAGCTATTGGCAATGAAAATAAATATGCTATATGGTCATTTTTAAGAGGCGGATGGAACTACCAACATTTGGAAAGGATAAGACATACATTAAAGATATAAATATGCTCAGGTAAATGCTGCAGCAAACAAGCATAATTCCAAAGTAAGCAAATCCCTGCATTCTGGTTGGCCAAGACGTGACGTATACACTCCAAGTAAACGTCTGTTAAGTGATCTTTACACTCGAGTAAACGTCCTTTTGTCTTAAGTGGGTGGAGAAAGTAAATTTGAAAACGTCCCTCACAGCCGTACATTTTGCACATGGCTTCTTACTACCATGTAGTGTGACATAGACATTGGTTACATGTATTTGTATTTAAATAAGGCACAGCGTCTTTTTATCCACATTTTGTTTAGTTTATTATTATTCTCAAAACCTAATGTTGTGATGACGTCATGTCAACGGCGTCATCAAAACAAGCTCATTTTGTAAATAGCGTGGGAGTCAAATTTAACATTAACATTATAGTGACAGAGGTAAGTTTCAAAAGACGATTTGGAATTATAAGGATTAAACGACCATTTGTTGACATTCAGTAATGTGTTAACGCCAAGAAAAGTTTTATAGTGTTACATGGTTTAAAACTATGGCTTAATAATATATTGTGTTTATGATCAAGTTTTAAAAAGCAATGCCTCAATGGACTTAGAAATATATTGAGTTTCAACATTTTGTGAAGGACAAATGAATTGATGGACAGATGCATCTCTATTTATATGCCTTGGCATCAATGAAAGTAAGTTAAGTTTGTTTCACATTCCCAACCCTGATTATAATAAGGGATGGGTAGGTAGAATTTTCTTTTCATTTTTTTATTGTCAATAATAATTGTTTTAACTAAAAGTATGCTGTTCACTAGCTCTACTGTTTTGATTGATATTAACTATGAATACATTGTGATTATTTTTAATTTGTACTTTCAAATAAAATAAACAAAAATTGGAAGGGACTTTTTGCTAAGGAAGGGACACAGGTAACAGTATTATTGAAAACAAAAAAAATTTTTTTTTTTGAAAATTTATATTTTTCTTTCTATTTATAGAAAAATATAAATTTTCAAAGAAAAACTTTTTTTTTCGTTTTAGAGTTTTTTTCAAAGATACAGTTACCTGTGAGTAGGGGAAATAATACATTATTTTTCACCTACCTTCATCATTATATTGACTTCTTCATTACCCACATTATTAAACCAGAGAGATGTCAGTCGAAACACTCGCAAATTGTGAGCTTCACCACTTCTTAAACACTTTATGTAATTTTCCACAGCTTTTAACAGAAATATGTTCCTATCTTCCTCCATACAGTCAAGTTCATGTTTGTCTATAGCAGTCTGTTTCTCCAATATTCGAAGGTAACGGCTGAAATAAAAAGTCACTACAGAATTACAACTATGCAAACATCGTGAAACTTGCCAAACATGTACCGGACATTCAGTCCTGCACAGATAGGAAAAGTACTGGACCGGAAAAAAAGCTATCAGACCAAAAATTTTAAAAGTCTTATTTCCATGTTTTAGCTCTGACAAAATCAATACAATAGGTATTTTCATATTAGAATTCAAAGCAAACATCACTCCAAAAGACAAACTCACATTTAAAACTAAAATATTACAAGAAATGGTACAAATTCCCTAAAAGGACAGATTTTCTGCCATCAGACATTCGGTCCAGCTGCATGTTTTTGTCCATCAGACCGAACTCAAAATGTCTGGTAGATCATTCAGTCGGGCGATTTTTCGCGAAGTCTGATAGTATGAAGGTAACGGCTGAAATTACACGTCATTGACCAAGAGCTGTCAGTAGGACAGCGTCCTAGACTATCGAGTGCTTGATAGTGAAGCAAGAAATCAAAACAGAAAGGGGCATAATTTGGTGAAAATTATTCTTTCCATTATTCTGAGTTTATTCCACTCAAAATCTAAAACTCAGACTCTGATTTGAGTAAAAATCTCATTTCAGTGTAAGTTATCTACTAAAGTGCTTTAAGAAGTCAGGACTTAGAATGTTGACATTTACAGGAAGTGAATACAATCTTCACAAAAAACTGTTCAAAGTACTAGCCAATCGAGCTACCAACTAGGCAGAACTTACTAGCCCGAGAAAAAAATTACTAGTCGGAAAATTAATATATTAAAAGTAGATTTTGTTCAATTGTTTAGAGATTATTTTTAAGTCTGTGTGATATTTTTTATGACCATATTCCTCATTACACTTTCTAAAAGCAAATATACATCACAGAAAACAGGACCATTTGATTTATACTCTAAGAATTTTTTTTCTAGCCATTCGGACTAGTCACCTAGAGAAAACTACTAGCCTGACCCGTTTTTTTTATAGCCTCTGGCTTCGGGCTAGTGGCCAAATTTGAAGACTGTGAATACTACTCACTCAGGAGTGGTACCAGTAACTTCCCGCAGTCTTTGTGCTTCCTGTATAGCTTTGTTCATCAGTGATTGCTTCGCTTCAAATGTACTTGAATTCATGTAATTGACTATATTCTGATATTGTGTATCAGCATAACGACCAAGTGACAAGTATGCGTCCATAGACCGGCTTTCATCCTCACCAAGCTTCTCATACATATCTATAGCCTGAAAGATTGAATCATTTCAAACAGAGTAATAACAATTGATGTTTCTAAATTATGTAATAGCTATGCCCCTATTGCAGCCAGTTGGAAATAGTGTAAACATCGTTCCCACAAATATTCTAAGACAGAACTCCCTGACTTTTCCCTGATTTTTACCTGACCAGACAGCAGTTTTCCCTGACTTTTCATAGGAAATGACACTAATCAACGTCTTTAATGAAGAATTCCCTGACTTTTCCTGAATTTCCAAGACTATTTTCACAATTCCCTGACCGTGAGAACCCTGGTAAAGGTCATAGTGACTTTGACGTTTGACCTCAAATAAATAAGGGTCATCTACTGTTGCTGATCAACCTCCGGGAGTACGTTGCAAAGGCAAGGCACTATCGTAGTACTTTACTACATTTAGGCTACAACATGCTACCAGCTAGCAGGGTTTGCCGATAGCATACCGTTTCTGAGCACTTTGCTAGAAGAGCGCTACCAAGCCCATTCTTATGCATCGACAGCTTTTTAAAGGAAGCTGTTTCCTAGCATGACGCAACAGAGCACTTGATAGCACCTTGCTTAGGCAACATACTCATACTTAACCTAGATTTGCTGAGATGATCATTGTGGCCTGGAGCCCATTGCCTAACCCATACGCAACCGAGACTATATAATAACATGCAACCAGCATTTTTATAAGCAAATTGAGAACAGATGGACAACTGACACCAACTGAAAAAGAGTGATCACAAAATCTTGCCCTGTCACATTGAGACAGGTGAGTTAATATGACAATGATATGCATCATAAGACTTAAAACAAAGACCTCTCTAAAATTCATTAAAACAGTATGTATAGCTCGGCTATTTTGACCTGAGTCTGACCTTTAAGCAAGAATATATTACATGGTTCTTGCTTTGAATATATCAATTTCCGCAAGCAAATCGTGCAAAGCTCATGTCAATGTGGGCAAGCTATACTAACATTTTGCACGACTAAGGTAAGGTAATGATGAGTTAAATATATAAGATTTTTTAGGTGGGTTTGTTACAATCAAATCCAACCAGTACTTTCTACACTGAAATTGCCGTAGGTGAGTAACAATTACTTTGGAACTAATTTCTGGCAATAAGAAATCAGATTGAGGAAACATTTACCTTCTCCATATAATTCTGCATGATGATGTTAGGATTTTCAGATCTAGTTTCAGCCAACCAGTTGCCATAGATACTCAGTGCTTGAGGGTAAAATTTGGTAGCAGCTCTATCAGTAGATCTCATCTATAACATACAAACACACATACATAACAAAGAAAAAGAGCAGGGGGTCAGAGGTATGAAATGGCATGCTTCCTCCTCAAAGTAAACATTCATGCCAAATTTAAGCAAGATTGGTCAAAGCATGACAAAGTAAAGGTCTGGACAAAATCGAACGCACGCACTCATGCAAGTGGGCTCGACACTTAGACTTGCAATCATGTGAGAAAATATTTAGGTGTCGCAAGCATGATGCAAGCATATCATCAAGCTTAAACACACATAATTATGCTGCAAGCCTGGGAGGTATGGTATAGAAAGAAAACAATTAGGTGTATCGCCTGACTGACCAATACAAGCAAAGCAATATATCCCCTGGGGGACATAATAAACTCTGTAAACTGTTCTGCTTACCTTCCTTACTTTCTCAATGGTTGCCTTAAGAAGATGCTTAGCAATAGTTTCTTCTCCACGAGCCCAGTATAACTTGGCCTCTTCAATCTGTGTAGGAATACTTTGGGCCAGATCAGGTATATCCAGTTCCTTCAGCTGCGCTATAGCTCTTTCTGATGCCTGAAATATATAACATACTAAACGATCAAAACCCACGAAGGTCTGAGCCAATAAATCTGATACTGTAAAATCATTTAATTTCGTTGGGACGAAATTTCGTGGTTTTGGTAAAAAAGACAATTTCGTTAGGACTTGAATTCGTGGATTTTGCATTTCAGGTAATTAAACAAGGGTCAAAACTAATGTTTGTTGGGATTAAAGTTTGTGGTTGAGGTGAACCACGAAATCCACGAAATTTAATCCCCCACGAAAATTAATTATTTTACAGTATGACTCTGAGGATGAATCCCTGTGAACCGGCGGGGGATAAATCTAGAGTCCCTGTGAACTGGTAGAGAATAAATCGTTATCTAGATCTTACATAGCAGCCATCAAAGGGCAGCTTAGACCTTTAAAAATAAATTTATCTGTGTTCCTGTTTCATGATGATCATGCTTAAATTCAAAGCATTAACTGCATATTTGATTTACTACTGTCGCAATGCAACATCTTTTAACAGCTTCATTGCCCCTTAATTGGGGGATTTTGTAAGCTATCCAATGAGAGTTCAAGGCAGACAGTATAATTTCAAGATTTTGAAATCCAAAGGCTTAAAATAAATTGGGGCACTCCACAGGGATCTTAAAGAAGTTCATTTCAGTGAAATTATAGACAGTGGCATTATCAGGGAATAATTTACTGTTATTCCGCCGTAAGTCACTGATATTAGCATAAGATAAATACTACTGATGAATTTGTTCAATTCACAAAACTAATCAAAGTCAGGAAAAAAAGAAACAAGAGGACTTCCTTCAAGTGTTGGGCTTGTATGTTATAGTACTTGCTCTTTAGTGAGTGAAGTTCCAAAAGAAACAAGGGCAGATAACTGAATCATATTTGTCACAGGGTAACCAGAGAAACAAGAGCAGATAACTCAATCATATTTGTCACAGGGTAACCAGAGAAACAAGGGCAGATAACTCAATCATATTTGTCACAGGGTAACCAGAGAAACAAGGGCAGATAACTCAATCATATTTGTCACAGGGTAACCAGAGAAACAAGGGCAGATAACTCAATCATATTTGTCACAGGGTAACCAGAGAAACAAGGGCAGATAACTCAATCATATTTGTCACAGGGTAACCAGAGAAACAAGGGCAGATAACTCAATCATATTTGTCACAGGGTAACCAGAGAAACAAGGGCAGATAACTCAATCATATTTGTCACAGGGTAACCAGAGAAACAAGGGCAGATAACTCAATCACATTTGTCACAGGGTAACCAGAGAAACAAGGGCAGATAACTCAATCACATTTGTCACAGGGTAACCAGAGAAACAAGGGCAGATAACTCAATCATATTTGTCACAGGGTAACCAGAGAAACAAGGGCAGATAACTCAATCATATTTGTCACAGGGTAACCAGAGAAACAAGGGCAGATAACTCAATCATATTTGTCACAGGGTAACCAGAGAAACAAGGGCAGATAACTCAATCATATTTGTCACAGGGTAACCAGAGAAACAAGGGCAGATAACTCAATCATATTTGTCACAGGGTAACCAGAGACACAAGGGCAGATAACTCAATCATATTTGTCACAGGGTAACCAGAGAAACAAGGGCAGATAACTCAATCATATTTGTCACAGGGTAACCAGAGAAACAAGGGCAGATAACTCAATCATATTTGTCACAGGGTAACCAGAGAAACAAGGGCAGATAACTCAATCATATTTGTCACAGGGTAACCAGAGAAACAAGGGCAGATAACTCAATCATATTTGTCACAGGGTAACCAGAGAAACAAGGGCAGATAACTCAATCATATTTGTCACAGGGTAACCAGAGAAACAAGGGCAGATAACTCAATCATATTTGTCACAGGGTAACCAGAGAAACAAGGGCAGATAACTCAATCATATTTGTCACAGGGTAACCAGAGAAACAAGGGCAGATAACTCAATCATATTTGTCACAGGGTAACAAGAGAAACAAGGGCAGATAACTCAATCATATTTGTCACAGGGTAACCAGAGAAACAAGGGCAGATAACTCAATCATATTTGTCACAGGGTAACCAGAGAAACAAGGGCAGATAACTGAATCATATTTGTCACAGGGTAACCAGAGAAACAAGAGCAGATAACTCAATCATATTTGTCACAGGGTAACCAGAGAAACAAGGGCAGATAACTCAATTATATTTGTCACAGGGTAACAAGAGAAACAAGGGCAGATAACTCAATCATATTTGTCACAGGGTAACCAGAGAAACAAGGGCAGGTAACTCAAACATATTTGTCACATGGTTAACAGCCTTGTGAGGAAAACAGGACTTGTAAAACTTTCCCAAGTTACACTTATAGAAGTTGAAGTCAGTAGAGAACAATACCTGATGCCTGACAGCCTTCCTAGCAACCGTTGCTAACTGTTGTAAACTATCAACATATACATTGAACACATCTTTCATCTTTGACTTGTGCCATAGTAATTGTACTGCGGAACACTTCATGTGTAGAGTAGGAAGTATAAACTCTATATTACAATCAGTGTCCACATCTACATTAAACACCTTCAACTCTGTATATCCTGGATCCCTGTAATAACACAACATAATTTAGACATAGCATGTACTTAGCAAGACACTATTTTTTAGTTTGGGTCATCCACATTCTGAAACGATTTAATACTGTAAAATCATTAATTTTCGTGGGGTGATTAAATTTCATGGATTTCGTAGTTCATCTTCTATCAAACAAAAATTTTGACAATTGTATGAATTTTATTACCTGAAATACAAAATCCATGAATTAACGTCTAATCGAAATAGGTTTTTTTTACCAAAACCATGAAATTTCGTCCCATCGAAATTAAATGATTTTACAGTAAAGAGATGATAGTTTAACTTTTTTATAGTTTTCTATGAAATGTGCTACAATTGTACCTACATAATTAACCTATTCATTAGATATCTGAGTATCAAGAACAAAGTAGTCAAGGCCTTGAATCACCATAATACTCTATATCCAAGCTACCTTGAGGCCTACTAACCCTTTCATCACCATAATGCAATCCAAACACATCATGTCATGATAAATGGCAGGAAATCATTTTTCTACATTTAGTAACAGTTACATTGACCAGGCCCCGATCTCCTGAAGCGTCTCAATCTGAGCAAGATCTTATATCAAATATAGCCTCGCCTCGTATTTCCGCAGTACCCCTAATCATATAAACGGTTGTTTGTGTCATACTCAATTAAATTAGACAATTAACAATAATTTATAATTCCCCTATTTGCCTTACCTCGCGCTAATTTTCCCCCTTCTATGGGACCGGACCCCTTTCCAACAAAAGTGAAAAGAAACACTGAGTAGTAAAGAGTTTAAAAAATCATCAGTTTAGAGACCTACTTTTTTAAGAAGTGTGCCATATTGCAGACAATGTTGACACATCTCAGGTCTGCTAAAACAGGATACAATCTCCTGGCACTGTCCAAATAACCCTCCTTCAACTTGCACATAGCTGACAACCTGAAACGTAGAATAAGGATAGATATACAATTATATCACATGACTTTCCTTGTATCCAGGTTTAACTTAGTATAGGGAGTACGTATAATCTTATACGTAACACTGGTAATATCAGTTATTGAGTTTTTCCAATAAATCAATGCGTATTTTGCGTTTTTAGAGTCATGTGATATAAAGAATTGTCAATTGATATATTTATATTAAACTGGTTCAGGAAATATTATTCAGCTCCCCAGAGGCATGCTTAATAAAATTTCCAAAACTCGTTTAATATAAATTTATATCAATTGACAACTTGTGATAGATCCTCTATATATCAACATATACTCAACACTGAAAACTTTCATTCTCCAAACCAGCTTCAAAGAAACCACACCTCAAAGGAAAAAAAAGAAAACCTTGCTTTTAAAAAACATACAATGTTCGGTAATTTTCAGTAGTTCTACCGATCAACCACCCTTTGACATTTTAACTTCCCCTGATCATTGGGCTATCTATGGTAACCTACGTTCGAGTTTCTCTGGGGAGACTATAATTTCTCTCCTGTGGGTGTGGCAGCCAACATAGATGTATGGCAATCAGGAATATTTACTAATTTACATCATGATCGAGTGGAGCATGTGGGTTATTCTTACTCCTTACCTTGACCTTTCTAGGCCAAAACTCCTCACTTTTAAGAACACAAACTGATTTTCTTTTATAGTCATGTTCAGTGACATTGACTCCAGCATCCCCATTTTTAATCACAGGTGGGGTATCCTTCAGTAATGTTCAGTGGCCTTTTCCCCAGTAGCCCCACTGTCAATCACGCAAGCTATTTATACAGTAAGTGCTTGTTGCAACAGGTAGGTTTTCACACTTGGTTCAAAACATCATTAGTTCTGCTAGTCTATGTGCTAGTATTGGCATTAGTTCTGCTAGCCTATGTGCTAGTATCGGCATTAGTTCTGCTAGCCTTTGTGCTAGTATCGGCATTAGTTCTGCTAGCCTATGTGCAAGTATCATGATTCTTATTCTGATACAACTGACGTTATCATGATTATATTGCCATACACTTTTAGCAGCAATTCCCAACTAAAATCATGAGGAGACGTCAACACTGCAGCTGACGCCCGGGGTAGTATAATTATAGCACTACTTTTTCTTGCAATAATCAAGCTAAAACTGAACAAATAAAACAAGCAAAAATTCTACATGTTACAAGGATTGAAACTAAATTTTTAAAGAAAACAGCTATAGTGCGCCCAGGAAAATGTGATAAGTGGGAAAATGTGTTTGTAAATATCACATTATCCTGGGCACACTATACTTGTCCTTCAAGATTTTCACTGGCACTGGACCAGGGGACAGTGTTAGTGTCGAGCCTCGTGTTACCTGGCTGAATCCAAAGCAGTAAATGCAAAAGTATAATGGTCCTCTTTAACAGCCTTCATAGCCTTATATAAACACTCGTGAAATCCAGAACCTGTCACCAATCTACAAAGTAACATAAAATCTGTAAAATTAATAATTTTCGTGGGGGATTACATTACATGGATTTCGTGGTTAATCTTCTACCACAAAATTCAATCCCATCATACAACAATTTTGACCCCTGTATTTGTTACCTGAAATACAAAATCCACGAATTAACTTCCCATCGAAATTGTCTTTTTTACCAAAACCAAAAAATTTTGTTCCAATGAAATTACATGATTTTATACTATTTAGCTAAGCCATCAATAAGCTTCTGTACTTACTTAATTAAAATCTCACCTTACAAACAATTAAACAAAAGATGTTTGTAAAACATGTATGTCCCTCTTGGAACCTCAACTAGGCAGAAATTGTATTTTGTGATACAAATATATTGATGTAAGAAGAAATGGTGAGTTTGGGTTAACCTCGTTCAGTAGGACAGGTCTATCACTATATGCCTCCCTGATTTATCGATTTGGGGGCATAAAAACATTGCAAAAAGTTTCGTCAATTTATGCCCCGTCCTCAAAAAAAAGTATTACCATTTGCAAACAATGTCACTTTACCTGGCACTACTCAGGGTTCCCAAATTGTGCAGGTAATAGGGTCATTGTTACTCGAGCTAATCACTTGAAAATTTTCATAAAATATCGACAAGAGAAAAGTTATATTTTCACAATGTGGTCAGGGTTGCAAATTAGGCCAAAATATCTCAAAGTAAAGTACCAACTGCAAGACCAACCAAATGTTTTTGAATGAAACAGATCCCTGAAGATCAAGCATGTGTCTTTTGCCCAACTATATTTAAGACCAAACACAATGTCTTTAATAGACCAATAAAATGTCTATGGAAAGACCACAAGTCTATTGCCCAACCAGGCACAGTGATCATAAACATTGGAGAATGTACTCCATGCTCCAACTCGTACTCCGTACTCCAATTGGAGCATCTATTAGTTACAAAAATTGCTGTAACTTCTTTATAACTAAATGGAAACATATGAAATGGGGGTTCATTTTCTTAATAAGATCATTTGCCACAAGTTGGTGCTGCAAAATTCTTAAAAAAGCTGTTTTTTAAGTTTGAGGATGGAGTATGGAGTTCGAGTATGAGAATGGGAAATGTTTATAATCACCGGGCCTGATGTTTGTTATCTTACCAAAACTTCTATTACTCAAACCAAATGTCTACAGGATGTGATTATAGGGATTGGATACTTACTTGTTAGATGTATCTAAAGTCCATTGTCCCATTTTCCAAGCAGCTTCATATTGCAGTTCCCTAGTTTCTGAAGTAACATCGGAGTCTTCCAGACCTATGCTTCCTTTCAAGTACGTATTGAACACATGACTCGCACCAAAATTTTGTAAAGCCTGAAATTCAATTAAAACTTGATCTGCCAACCAGAACATCAAAAAGTTAAAGAGGCGTTCCCTATAACTTCGACCGTTCTTATTGATTTAAAACATACTAGACATTAATCAGAATTACGAATGCTACAAAAACACCAAATTTCGCCCAAAAAATCCCAACAGTTATTAAAAAATTAATAAAAATATATTTCCATAACAAGTGGATTAGGTGGATTGAGACGCCAAACGCTTAGCCTTTAGTACTGCCTGATTAAAACAAGAAAAGTCATTTTTCTACGAATCGGACGACAGTGACTAAAATGGGAAAGACAAATACACGTTTTGAAATAATTATTTTGATGTAGATCTATCTATAAGATGATATTCGAGTTGATTAAGAACAAAATAGTACATTATATTCATTTCGTTGAGATTATATGCGTGTAAAACAAAAGAAATCAACGATATCGTATTTTGTCATCTCCGTTGCGTCCGCTTCGTTGAACAATGTCCGTTTCGGATTTTAACCACACTGTTCTGTGGTTGTTGTTGTCGAATAAAAGGCTGGAAGCGATTTATTATTTTTAAAATTTAAATATATATTTTGATCATTATGGAGACAACTTTCTGCATATGTTCTTCTTACATGTTAAAACGATTTAGTGTTTTATGTTCATTTATGTCATAAAATGCGATAGGTAGTAATAATATGCAAGAAATAGGGAATGCCTCTTTAAAGAGGCATTCCCTATAACTAGCATATTTTTCTCTACTATCACATTAAATGAGCTAAATGTACAAAGCATTATCAATTATCATAATTTGTCAAAAGAAAGTGTGTGCAAATATGTCTCTATAATGTCAAAAATATATTTTAATCACCAATAATAATTTATCGCTTCCAGCAATTTATTATTAAGCGGTCAAAGGGAAACAACTTGTGACTATGTTGGCTCGATACGGAAATATGTTTTCATTATTTTCTCGGTAATTAGTGGGAGCTTTTTGTTGAAATTTTGAGGAGTTTAAGCAATAATGATTCTCATTTAATGTATAATATTCCTGAAACGATTTAAACGATCAAATGTATAGGGGACGCCTCTTTAAGTTTTAGAAGTTGATGAATCAGAATTTGTCACTTTGGCACATCAAGGCTGTATCTCACAACATGATTTAGTGCTTGATACAACATTGTTGCGTCAATGTGATGAGAAGTCAACTCCAAATCATTCAATCATATCTACCATTTATATGAAAATCACACTCCGTTTCTCAACAAGTACCTATTTTCATAATTTTAAATCATGAGCAGCATTATGCCAATTTTTTTTAAACATGACCTTGATTCAAACAGGGAGATCAAATGAAGAATGAAATTGCCCGGAAATTCCTATATACTAAAAGGTGATTTTTTAATTTTTTCAATGGTGCTAGCGTCTCAGATACAGCTGAAAATAAGGCATTCAAGCTTTTCTTATAACCATACCATCACTACCAAACACATTATTTAATCATTATCTTCTTATAGCCAAAGAAATGTAGATTTCCACCATGCTAAATTAACCATTTATACAGTTTATTAAATCAACAACAGAAGGATGGATTACGTGTAAAAGTCCATATTGATTATCTTCTCCTGATTGGCTAACCAGAATGTCACATGACACAACAGCTTTATCCCACTTATTTTCTTGTTCATATGTACAGATTCTGAAATAGAGAAGACATGCAAACAGTCATGTACTTGGTTACAGAGATAAGTCTGCTAAACCTACACCATATCATTAACAGTTTACATTCAGCTAAGTCTGCTAAACCTACACCATATCATTCACAACTTATATTTAGCTAAGTTGGCTAAACCTACACCATATCATTCACATTTACATTCAGCTAAGTCTGCTTAACCTACACCATATCATTCACAACTTATATTCAGCTAAGTCGGCTTAACATACACCATATCGTTCACAGCTAATATTCAGCTAAGTCTGCTAAACCTACACCATATCATTCACAGCTTATATTCAGCTAAGTCAGCTAAACCTACACCATATCATTCACAGTTTACATTCAGCTAAGTCTGCTAAACCTTCACAATATCATTCACAGCTTACAAGTCATGTCTAAAACTACACCTTATAATATATGAAATACCGCAGACACAAGTGCAACATACGAGTGCCTGCACATGTATGTGAACTCAATTTTCCAGATAAAGGTGGTATCTACTCACACCAAGCCAGAAAATATTAACAAAGCCGACATTTTTGTCTGAAAATTAATTCCCCTGAAATAAGAAGGTTTAGAAAGAGAACAGTATGAGATGTTTATAAATCAGTTATATGTGTTTGTCAGTGTTACCTTGACGATGCATCAGCCTTTCTTCCAGCACCACAACCATAAACCCCATCTGGGTCACCGATCCAAGTATATGCATCAAGTAGAAGGTCTTGCACCGACACACCAGACTGTATGCTAGAGGCCTCACTAAGGGTATCAATCCTAGTATCCTGACTGAGGCTCTGAGAAGATCTTTGCGACTGACTACCATGCCTAGATCCACTCTTTTCTCTGACAAGAATATTATAGTAATAAAATAATGACTAGGAATGGAAAGGCATACGAAAATCGGCATTTGAATACTGATAAGCAAAGTTCATAGCCAAATATTCTGTCACCAATATTGCGACTTTAAAATCGCGAATAAAATTAACTTTCCTATTTTCCCAATACACAAGTGAATCACTTAATCCTGACTGAAAATGATTTGAATATCAGGTACACAGTATTAACTACTTCAAGCTATTAAAGCATGATATCAAATGAATTATTTCCTGGGCAAGTAGATGAGTCTTTGGCAAGTGGATTTTTTATGTGAAAAATTTGAGGATTTCCACACCCCAGATGCTTGAAGCATACCTTTGAACATCACACCATATTTCAGCATATAGTAAAGCAGTGAAGTGAGCCGAGCAGTATTTAGCAGCCATGGCAACCTGTAGGTAATCTATATCCAACCAGAAGTTGTTGTCCCATGTGGTCATTTCCTGCCGTCTGCAAGAACAGTTTGAAATTTCATGTATTTCTTTGGGCATAAATGTATAACTACTGACTGTACATGTATAACCACGACGGAGCCTCTAAGTGAAGCTGAAAGGCCTTGCTTCTTAAAATTATAAGAATTTTTTTAATGTAAGTTTATATCAATTAACAACGTGCAACAGATCCTGTAAAATTAAGTCTTCAATAACTACTGATTTTAATTGCAGCCTAAAGGACCGGTAGCTTTTGAGACTTGCTGGTCTGACAGAATTTCAGGAGTTCCTAACTGTTTTTTAAGCAACTATCACCTTAATATGTGTTTTGTTCTTCTTTATATATCAATTATTGTGCTTTATTGAAAATATCCTCAATCAGTTTGAATTTTAAATCTAAACAGCTACTATATAAGATCATGTTTGAACAAGGCTGCATTAATAAACGCTTATGCCACCATTGAAGCCTTGTCCATAAAGAAAGATTCATTAACATCATATGAAACAGCCCATTTGGATCATCCAAGAAATTGGCATGGGGGGGGGTGAAGGTTGAAATGATGTCAGGCACCCCTCGATAGGTGTAAGGAGAGTGTTCAAAAACGACATCCATGCAAGTTGTAAAGCTTTGTATAGCTTGGTTATTTTGACCTGGGCCTGACCTTTATGTTAGAATATATTACAAGGTTCTTGCTTTGAGTATATCAATTTCCTGAAGCAAATTGTGCAATATCAGTATTTCAGATTTGTGTTTGTCATCTCAAGTGTCTTCTTAATACTCCCCGATTATGAAAACATAGACAATATATCAACTATCAAATTATTCTTATCAATAGGTCAGGCTCGTGTCAAATTAGCCAAGCTATAGAAGGCCCTACGAGACGAAACGGTCAATTTGAGTAAATAATATTAATTTCTATAAAGTAACTGACCCTGCCTTTGGTCTCGGCTGTTGTCTAAGGTACTGTACTATACTCAACATTGTGCGTACAGAATCTATGTTCATTGAGATAAGCTGATCAGTTTCTGAAATTGCACAATTTATTGTTAAATATTATCTTAAATATTTCAGTAATAATTAACATTAATCAGTGTATGACATTTTAGACAAAAGTGAGCAGGTTCACAACTGTTCTAGTTGATTTCAAAGATCTCTGTCACAACCGTGTAAACAAACATTCAACCCGGTCGATTATTACAGGTTTCTCAGGATGATAAATACACTTATATGATTAACACTCTTATGGTCCTAAAGCGTTGTGGTTATACTTACTGCATTTAGCTATTCAGAAATGGAACATTCTGGCGGTTTTGACAGACATCTTTGAATCGACAATACAGTGTTGATTATAGATACACAATGTGAACAATAGCATAAAACCAACCTGGTGTGCACCATGTGGCAGTGAGTGACAAGTTTATATAGCATGTAACTTTTCACTGAAGCAATATCAAGTTAACATAGAGCGGAACAATAGGGGATTGAAAAAATGAACAAATACATTGACATTGATAACCGAACAAATATTCGATTATATATTCGAATAATGAATTTCGAATATTCGAATACTGATTTTGGTATTCGGTCCCATCTCTAGTTAAAATCAATTTCTATTTCAAAATAATCAAGCTTGTTGTAGATGGCTTAAAACCATAACCAAAGTATTCCTTTGCACTAAATCATATTTGTTCTACAAAAGGGTTGACATTATACGTATATAGATGACAGCTTGACAATAACACTGGTCCCCAGGCCCGGGGCCAGTGAAAATCTTGAAGGACCAGTAGCTGTTTTCTTTACAAAGTTAATGCTTCTTTACTGTGGACCAGTGACAAAATAGTTAGTGTCAACCCCTGAAAAACATGGTGAGTTCTTACCAGAATATGTATTAATAGTAGAGTGACATCGACTGACTCGACCAGATGTAGACTGACTACAATGTGTGGAGAAGAAGTTGAGCACATGTCTCGAGATAACTTCTCTATGGTCATCATTACCACTCACTAATATGTTGTGTATCAGGAATGGTAGCACCAGCTCACAAAATTCAGCCTACAATTAATACAAACTCACAAAATTTATCCTACAATCAGTACATAATGGAATAGCAAAGTCCCATTTTTAGCAAACAACCGACCACAAAATATGCACATTTCGTGTTATATACCAAAGTGTTCGGCAGGGTCTGAAGTTTTTCAGACTGCTGGCATAAATTGCAAGTTTTTGGTGCGGGCCCTGCAATCCAAGATGTCGTCCAAGATGGCTGCCATCAAATTCAATAAGATGTCATTTTAGTGTAATGGCTCTAGATTTTTTCAAGGTCAAATGGAAAAAAATGACCTTGGAATATTACGGAAACTATTTGTATTTTTGTCTTGATCATGATTGATATTTGTGTGAACAAAGCCTTGAACCAAAAAAAAAGGTAAATTAGGACTTTGACCGCTAGGGTGTGGTAGCACACCTGTTCAGAAGGCTGGCAAATTATGTCAAGCCTCAATGCAGTTGGAAAAAATGCACAAACTGAATATTGTGCTAAGTTACATCTAATCCCACCATGCATAAAGACGAAATGATCCATACAAGCTTCAATTTGACCTTTGACCTGGTCAACACTATCGTGTCCTTCAATTGTGACTTTGACCTTTGAGCTAGGTACCAGGGGGTGGGGCAAATTTATTCAAGTGCTGACAATAAGGTGGGTTAGTATATTTGTAAAGGAGTAGGTTCACTAAGTGGTAAAAATGGCCCAACCACGGAAATGAATTATATTTTGATAAGTTACAAGTATCGATGTCAAGTGATGGAAAATTATATTTTGATTTGATAAATGTATTCCTATGTTGCCATGGCAACGGGTAGTATTCAATCAATCTGTCCATCTCCAAGAAACAATGGTTGCAGCATGCAGACGAAAGGACTCGACCCAGTAAAATAAAAATGCTTTATGTTGTCTCAACACATTATGAGAGTTGTGAATATCTATATATTTTTCTTATTTGGTACCATAAATTGTCACTATGGCAACGCAACGGTATAAAACACGCTAAAATAGCAACATAAAACTGGGACATGCAAGAACTCACACAATTTGCAAGATTGGTCGATTATACTAAGTATGTTTGGAGATGTAAATAAGGAGAATATGCCTGTCTTGATATGTTTTGATTTTGACAAAAACAAAATGTTCTATCGTTACTATGGAAACGAAAACAGCGGAAATATAACATGTTTAACGAATTTTGGCTTAACTGGAAAAGTAATCAAGATATTCTTATAAAAATCAGCTTATTGTTAGAGGACTATGATTAAAATATAAAAATTATTTCCTTGAAACAATTTGACAACATAATTAGTGGTAACTATGGCAACAGAAACACTGAGGATATTTGATTTTTTACAAATTTTGGCATAACGCACAAATTAATAAAGTTAGGTACATACTATTTGACCAATATATGCAGAGATATACTGCGATGGCCATACATTGTAGTTGGCGAGAGGTGGTTGCTATGGCAACACAAACATCGAAGATATTAGGCTATTCTATGTGTTTTAATTGGTACAAATAAGATGGATTCATGTAATTATGCTGAGATGTGTCCGATCATATTAGCTGCTGATATACATATTCCGTATGGATAAAATACCGTAATCGAAGACAATAGCGTGTACTGCACTTATTCGTATTGCCTCGAGTTAACTAACATACAGAAAATACAGATTCCTATAACTTTCATTAATGAAATATTGAAGTACATCTATGTTCATTATCTACTAGTATCAATATGACATTTAATTAACAACCATAAACATATTCTACATTTCTATTGTTTAGATTTACTAGAGTACGTTTTTTTTTCATTTTCAATTTAACAGTCTATAGTTCACTATGTGATTCACCCTGCATAATTGTTATTACATTTCCCCCTGCTAATGCATTCAAATATTGCATTCAAACAAAGCCACATATTAAATTCTCCCGTAAACCAACATGACACGCAATTACTAGAGACAGAAACCAACATATGAATTACTCATTCAAGTATTTCCACGTTTGCAAACCTAACAAGTATTGTGTATCCCGCGCTTGGTTTATGTTCTAATACCATATAACAACAGAAATATCTGCACAAAACCATATCAGTTCACGCATCTGTAAGCAATTCGCTAAGTCAGTAAGTTTTTTATGACGTGTAGAGACTCTAGATACTAGTATGAGTGACATTCGGACCATCCTTATGGATATGTCTACCAGGTCGTATTCGTGTGTTTTGGGGTTTGGGGTATACAATGTACTATGATGAGTTGGGGTAGACATCAAACTTCAGTGTTGTTCATCTGACGGTCTCTCTCATACCGTCGCCAATATTGCCGATCGACGATATAAATTATGTTTTTTTCAACACATGCATGTACTAATAGCATTTTAATTAGAAGTTGTGATAATACATTAAGAAATAAGACCACGAAATAAGACCACAGTAAATTCCATAAAACGACTACATGCGTACGTTTCCCCTGTGCAAGCATGTCCTTAAATAGTGCAAGTATTCACCTCCCAGTATTTACAATCGCTTAAAGTTTTTGAAGTTCAAGTCTGACAGAGATTTCGAGCAAATTCGAATACATGTAACATGGTTTATGAACCAATATTGTTAAAGACCAAAAGTGTCAGTATCTTGCTTGTTTAGGGGATGTTGATCTTGCCATTGGTTCGGTCCAAGTTACTGATTAATGGTTCAAGTTCTCAAAACGTTTGGTTGGAAACATATTATAATTGACCGTTTGATGCTGAAAATGTATACAATTATATAATTAGTTATATGTTTTTAAATGTTTTATTTATTGACATATTCCTGCCTAAACCGTCCAGTCAAACCTGTTAAACTATATAATTACATGTGACGAGTTTTACAGATCTACCCATCATAGAACTTTTGGACACAAACATGGTTTTAAAACACTAATACTAGTGCTTTTTTCGTTGGATACATGAGCCTAAATGTATGTAAAAATGCATTTCGACGACCATCTGACGACACAACAAAATGTTTAAGACCTTGATGTTTAACGGTCTTCTAGAATGTGTGGATGGTGCTGAATGTATAATTATTTAACGGTACTGGGGGTGGAATGTGCTATAGTTGCTGTATTGATGTCCCAGGAACAAGGAAGATGTCATTTTCAACATCTCTCGGCACCATTTTTGAAAATGAACAGTCACGTCGACCAACAGTTTTAGTTTCTGTCTGTTAGATCTACTACTGTAGGTGACCACCGAAATGGAGAATATAGCATTACTGTACCGTTATCAACAAACTCAGTATTTTAACGTATCTCATGATACAAAAAAGATATTTAAAAAAGTACCGCAGATGTTTAAATATCAATTAATCAGTTCAAAGTTATGAAATTAAATACGTTTGCCCATGTAAGGCTAATAATTTTGTTCATCCATCTTTTTTGATTACCTGATAATTCGCTGAGGATTTGAAATCCACTGATTTTTCCCTGCAGGAATTTTTTATATAGGATGTTCCTGTTTTCAAAAGTCTCTGATTACCATGCCTATAGCAAGTGTAAAAATAAAACACTTACATGTAGAACAAAAAAGGTATTGGTCACGCGGAGGATCGATCCGTGACCGTCTAGGTGAAGAGCGAACGTCTTTCCACGACGCCACAAGTCATTCGATGTCTACGACGGTACATGTTGATATTTTAAATCAAAGATGGAAATCCTAAAACATGACTATTCTATTAATCTTAATCTACTAGACTAATAAGATAATTTTATTTGATATATTTTCAACTCCTCGTAAATTACTGTCAGTAAATTCCAACTTCCAGAAGCAGAATATCTACAAACAAATCCTCACGCTAAAGTACATAATCCAGGGTGTGTTGGAATGGGGCGTTATACGCAAGTTAGCATCGATAAATCATCGACAATTTGCATCAAGTTATGAATTTAATAAATACTTATTGTGATAATTTCCTTATTTTGACTCTCAATTACCTAAAAAACGATATCGACTCACTATTTTTCCGTTAACTCGTGTAATCTAGATCAATATGCTGAAGAATATTTACCGACCCGCTACGTTAGTGAGTAGTGTATTCTATTTTTAGACTGTTTACAATATTGCGTCATGACTACAAGTACTATATAAAACCTATATCGATTCCGGACGTTTTTCGACACTTTAATCTGAAAATAGCAAGGTAAAATCTCTTTTAAAGTAAAAAATCTAGAGGACACAGTTACCTTACTTTTGGAAATTATATAAATTCCGCATCAGATGCAGATAGGTTGGGAATATATTTCGACCACAGCGCAGTCGTCGACAATCGAGATATTTTGTCATTTCAAAGATTTTTGACATCGCAACGACTGACTAAAATATCTCGATTGTCGACAGCTGCGCTCATGTTGATATTTGATGTTGTAAGTCCAGAAATGCTCTGAAACTCGAAAAATACGGTGATCATAGTGATTTTAGAAGCTTCTAGCTGGATACCATGGATACAAGGAATGTCAAAACGTGCATATTTCGGTGCTAGGAGGCCTTGCCTAATCAAAAGTATAACCAAATATAAGATTGAAAGAACTTTAGTTTTTACCATTTCTTTAGGCCAGATTGCATGGTTATCGAATCTACTCCTTTCATGAAATCTAATAGCATAAAACTAATTATGTCATGTTTTCTATGGTAAAAATGTTTCTTTCCCATGTAATATGTTGTATTTAAGTCACATGATGCGACACAAATATTCAAGACTCTGATGAAGTTGTACACAGACCTTTATACAACATACAGGTCCTAGCAGTTGTAACAATTCATCTCGGACAGCTCCACTGTTGATTAAAGCTGTTGTCAAGGTGATCACCCACTCTCTATGGTTACAATGTTGTGCATTCCATAAAACAACTTGGTCAATGGTGGAAGCAAATGTTTGCCAATTCACTTTTGGGATAGCAATTTGAGCAGGCTGTAACAGAAACAATAGGTAACATTATGTTTGTAAAACATGTAAGCCCCTATTACAGAAAAATACTACTGACCTCAACAGCGTTTCCAAAAACCCCCAAATGAGGGTTTTCACCACAAAAATGCTTGCTGTCACCCCCAGTTTTGATGCGCTCTACTATATAATTGTTACTCAGTGGGTACATAATTGTAAGAAGACCTGTGTTTGTATCCCCAAAGAAAAATGTCAGTGGGAACACTGCTCAAAATCCATAGTTGCTAAACCAACCTCAATGTAAAGTTTGAAGATCCTACACAAGTTATTCTTATTGTGCCCTTACTACCAGTAATGTACATGGCATACTGTAAAATCATCAATTTTCATGGTGGATTAAATTTTGTGGATTTCATGGTTCACCTTTAACCACAAAATCAAATCCCATTGAACAGTAACTTTTGACCCTTGCACATATTACCTGAAATGCAATATCCACGAATTAACACCCCATCGAAATGGTCTTTTTTACCAAAACCACAAAATTTCATCCCATCGAAATTAAATGGTTGACTACTAAACAATTTTTTAAATTACCTTCTTTTTACTACATCTAAATGGATGCAAGTAATGAAACAAATATTCATTATCTCCCAGCTGTGCCTTATATCCACTAGAGAACTCTATGCCTTTCTTATTTGCCAACAGATTCTTCAAAACTTGGCTTGTACACTGTACCAATTCAATACTGAAAGTTGTTAGAAAACAAATTTCTTACCAGTTCTTTTTTCTAGTGCTATAGCTTGACCAGATTTAGTAGGCACTCATTAAACTTCGGAAGCATGTATTATTTTCCGTAAGCGTAGTCGGTACTTATCGGAAATATTTGTTTATTTTTGCACCGACTTTGTCCGAAATATGCACCGAATATGTCCGGAGTGCCTTCTAAATCTGGTCAAGTTATACCAGGATTATGTGATGTTTATAAACATTGACTTGTTTAACCTACTGTTGTAAAATTGGTTGCTTAGGTAAACAAATACAGTCAATTTCGTACTAAAATAACACAGTGACTGATAAATCGTGCTCACTCGAGTAATTCACCTTTATGGATCATTCCAATTTTTACCGCCTTTCACATTATCCTTTTTGTGACAGTGACCTTGACACCACCGACCTAACTTTCAATCCCAAGCAAAGTTTTCATATAAGCTACCTACAAAGCAAGTTTCATCATGATGTATCGTTCCTAACTCAAGTTGTGGGGAGCAGTGGTGCGGTGTTGAACCCCGAACTGGACCACTGGTTAATTTCTGTAAGGTAAAGTGGTGATAGCATACGTTAGCGCGCCCAGACAATTTCTTTGAGCAAAAATAACCCGGATGCTCCACTCCATCCAGGTGTGAATTGGTACCAGCTAGTCTATTAATTATCATGTGGACAGCCGCCACCCACTAGAATTGCAATCTTATAACCAGAGTTTTTTTTCATTTAATGAAATTACCATTACCTTTTCTCTGTTAGGTATTGGTTCAATTGATGAAATATTCTACAATATTTGTGAACATCTGGAAACTCCTGAAACAAACAACGAACATAACATTAGTACACAAGATAAACATACTTTTACGTTTATACCTATTGATCTAAGGTGGATTAAGAAACAGTTGCTTTCCAAGTTCCATTAAGAACCCTCGACAACTCATTCATGATGAAATCCTTCATCACGAGGGCCAATATATCTGAGATGCTGGTTCCTTTAAATCTGCTGAGAATCTAGCAAGGGAATATCGGGTATTTTTTAATTTCTTTGGTATTACACAGCCTGGGATAAAACCCATGACCTCCTGTGAACCAAGCGGATGCTCTACCTCTCGATATCAAGGAGTTACGTTTAATAACTCACATTTTACCATTCATGAGCTAATCAATGATATGTCATAGAAAACTGTAAAAGCCATTTCTATGGGGAGTCAAGGTGGTATATATGAAGAGAAACATATCAAACAAGAAGACCAAGTGATATGTATGCAGAAAAACATATTTAACAAGACGACCAAGGTGGCACTGTATTGCTCTAGTGTTCCATTGATCTAGGAGAATCATTCCACACTGGACCTTAATCCAGTTGCCATGTTAACCAGAATTCTGCAAGGATTTTAGCTATTTTTAAAATGAACCACTCAGGAAAACTTGTTAAGAAATCCAACCTGTACTTTGAGATAAGAATATTTAACTAAGGGTATATAGAAAACTAAATCTGTTGCCATTCGACTGACTAATATACCCTTACCGGCAAAGGCCGTAAGTCTGGCAAATATAATTTCAGAGTAAATTCCAGCCTTCATGCACATCATCGTGTTAAGGTCATGCATGTTATGTGTAAAAGTTTAAAGAAAATACTGCACAAACTACGTTCACAAGAATGACAGACAAACAAGCTTAAAACAGTATACCCCCATACAACTTTTTATATTCTGTTGTGCAGGTTTATGTAAAGCGACCATGTGTTATGATGAATTTGCAAAAAAAATTGTTTAGAAATACTTTCTTACCTCAAAACACTGAAGAGCAATCTGTAATCCTGCACTATCAGGAAGTGAGGGGAGAGTTATTTCCTTCAAATAGACTGGTCCAATAACACCTAAACTTCTACCAGCAGCCTGCATCACTTCATTATCTCCACTCTTAGATAACTGTATCAGCTCACAGACCAACATACACAATGTCTCATCTGTATGGAGAACAAGTCATTAGCAATTGCAAGCAATATAAAAGTCCCCTACCTGGTTTTTAGGGTGTCAATGCCCATGACAACCACATTCCTTGTCCAAATAAAAAATTACAAGACTGCGTTCAATGAACGCTTATGCCCTCCCCCCAAAAAGCCTTGTCCTTAAAAGTTTTATTAAAGTTATATGAAGCAGCCGATTCGTAAGTATTATCAAAGAAGTTGGCATTTCCCTATGTTTATGTCAATGTGAAGGTCACAATGAGGTCAGGTGATATAGGTGTGTGAAGATTGTTCCAATACAACATCCATGCAAGTATGAAACCTTTGTAGCAAGCCATATTGATTGATGTAAGATCAGAAAGGGTGTGTTTGCGTTAACTAAGAATATGGCTCTTTAATAAGTCTATGTCCAAAAGTGGGTCGAGGTGAAGGTCAAAATGAGGTCAGGTGTTATAGGTGTGTAGAGATGGTTCCTATACATCATCCATGCAAGTTAAAGTAAGCTCAAAATTAACTGACACAATTTTGTTACAGATGGATGTGCATACCGAGACCATTACTATAATCCACTTCCACTTAGTGGTGGTGAATTTACTGAAAGAGCTACAGTCCAGTAAGAATGTTTTGCGGGCGGGGTAGCAGTTTATATGTATGCAAAAGATTACAATCATTACCAGAACAGATAGAGTTAAGTCAATCTTTGCCTGAACAGGCACAGTTAAGTCAATCATTGGAATTATGAACATACAGTAAAACTTTGTTATAACGAGAACCAATATTACGAGCACCCGACCTATCTCGAGCAATTTTTAAAATAGTATCCATTTTTATTTTATTTTTATTATCAATACATGCCCTTTGGTTATTTCGAGCACCTGGTTTAACTGGAGCACTTTATCTGTCCAGATCACTCATTGAGAAAACTAAGTTTTACTGTATTTGTATTAGCCTTTATAATTGGTTTTACATGGCAATAGTGGATTTAATCACTGTGTCACTCTATTCATACCCTAACTGGACTGTACCTGTTGCCAATGAAAGAATGTGTTGATGTTCCAGTTTCAGTTGCTGATAGAGAAACTTCAAGCTTTCCAGTCTTTGATCTGGACTGATCAAATGATCTCTGCAAGAAGTCAGGAAATGTTCCACCTCCTGAAAGCAACATAAGTAAACATACATTCTTCCTTTCTATATAACATATTTGCTACTTAGCCTCAGACTTGATTATTTATTTTGACAGATAATGTAAAGGTGTTGTAACATTCAATCTCACCACTTGATATTCAGCATGTAAATTGTTATGTATGTACAATTGTTTAACATGTGTTATTGTGAGTATGTGTGCGTGCATGCGTGTGGGGGGGGGTTGCGTTAGTTGGTGTGTGTGTGTGAGTGTGGATGGGAGAGTGTGTGAATGTATGTAGGTGTGTGAGTTTATGTTTTGCATGGGTATTTAGATTTGTTATACTATATTATATATATACATTTCTGTTTGTAATTGTAAATATGAACCATGGGCATAATGCCTTAAATTCTGAAAATAAAACTGTAAATATTGGCTGTTGTTCTACAGAGGATATATTTAGAGTAATAAGGAAATTTGAGGATATATTTAGAGTAATAAGGAAATTTGAGGATAAAGTTAGAGTAATAAGGAAATTTGAGGATAAAGTTAGAGTAATAAGGAAATTTGAGGATAAAGTTAGAGTAATAAGGAAATTTGAGGATAAAGTTAGAGTAATAAGGAAATTTGAGGATAAAGTTAGAGTAATAAGGAAATTTGAGGATAAAGTTAGAGTAATAAGGAAATTTGAGGATAAAGTTAGAGTAATAAGGAAATTTGAGGATAAAGTTAGAGTAATAAGGAAATTTGAAGGTGTTATTAAAGAGAGCTGCACAGTGATATTGTATATGGATACCCTGGAGATACCAACAAAACTTGTAATGTCAAATACAGCAATGGAAATCATGCTTATATTTTAAACTCATATAATTTATATGTAGTTTGGAAATCAGAATAGGGTGACCATTGACCAGACACTTGAGAGCAAGCGAGTTCAATAGTAGAGCATGAACCAAAGCCACACAGCTATGACGGCAGCGCCTAGCCACAACATAATATTATTGCAAAACATACATATGTACCGTATTTAGCACTAGCAAGGTGGGATTGTGTATTACATGAACATATGATAGAGTAAACTATTTCAAGGACAGTTAGGAAGAATGAAGAGATTGTTACACTAAGATGCATATCTTGTTTGGTTGTATCAGATTTTCTTTTTATTTTGCAAAATGTATGTATATTTCAGGTACAGCAGTAAGGTCATTAACTGGTGATATATGAATAACTTCACATGTGCCCACATTGGAAGCCACCAACCATTTGTGTTCCTAGGACTGAAGATGTTTATGTAACTGGCACGAGTTTGGTGGCAATTATAGCAGCGTGACAAAGATAACATGAGAGGTCGTAGACCAATCTGCTGATTGATGTAGCTCAGGCTTTATATGACATGGAAGGTAAGTTTTATGTCACAATTTGCTGGCTTAGAATTAGAAGGTCGTAACTACTACTTACGACCTTATAAGACTAATGCATATTTGAAATATACATCATAAGGGACTTCTTATGAGCCTATTTTCATGAGAATGGGAAATTGTCATGTTGCCCAAACTGAAGTTGAAACAGCTTGATTTAACATAAGTAAAGAACAATTTTCAGACAGTTGCTGTTTTCTAAAATAATTGATTTAGTACTTAGGACCTTCTCATTTTAAGCCAACGATATGTAGCTCAGGCTTTACTTGACAAGGAAGGTAATATAAGTTTTTATACATCACAATTGCCTGTTTATACCTGTTTCAATGTAAAAGAACAGGCGGCATATTTCAGTCGATGATGTACTGCTCTACATTCTTTGAACGCAGATCTGTCAGGAAAATTACCCAAGGCTGCGATGGCAACTTTAAAATCACTAGCTTTCTCAAGAACCAAATACTTGAGTAGTTTCAAGGACTGAAAGTAAACAATGAATGGTTCTATAACATGTATCCACAATGGTAGCCTTCAGTCAATGACAATTACTGCAAAATTCTCAATTTTTGTGGGGGATTAAATTTCGAGGATTTCGTGGATCCCCTTCAACCACAAAATCAAATCCCATCGAACAATAGTTTTGACCCTTTTATTACCTGAAATGCAAATTCCATGAATTTACGCCCCATCGACATGGTCTATTTTCCCAAAACCACAAAATTTCGTCCCATCAAAATTAAATGATTTTATCAAATGTTAAAGGTCACAGCAAATCTATCTTTCACCAAGGCTTTTTATAGGCAATCTAATTATTTGGTTTACGGGAGATTTTTCAGAGCACAGCATAAGGAGGAGGAAATAAAAATATAAAATTATAATGCGAAAACTAGTATCGGGAAAAAAAATAAAAATAAAAGATTAAAAATTGCTCGTTTTTTTATTTCTCAAAAAGTAATTTTTCATGACAAAAATGTACTGCTCTTCAAAGTTTTATTAAAGTATTCACACTTCCTATAGTATTCAGGCTTTCTGGTACTAATTTGTTTTGAATATTACAGGTTGATTATAATATTTATTTGAATATGGTAATGCAAGGTGTTTTTCTGGTATACATGGTGTTTTTCGGGCATGTACATGGTATCCAAGTCACGAGAAAGTACTGGATGTTTTCGTGTTTCTGTAAGCTTAAAAGGTACAAGTGAATTTTCAAAATATATCAGAACCCCTGTGTTAAAATTGTTAAAATGTAACTGGTTTTGTAGATTGTATGAACCGTGTATTATTCATAAGTTTATAAACAATAAATATGTTTAAACAATAAAACTTTATTCGTGTTACATATCTTCATCCATAATACCTCTGACATCCATAAAAATAATGACTGTGTTTTAACAATTAATGTGTTTACAGTTCTGCAGAGCTCCAGATAATTATTTTGGCGTGAGGAGTAATTACTCATGAAAATTTTGATTGCTGAGTAACAACCAAAATAAAATGAGACATAGGAGTATTTTATTTAGAAATGAATATAGCTGAACTTGACGTTTGTTTACAAATCTCATCATGAGTGACAATTTCATAGCATCACAGTGCGAAGCTGTGTCAGAATGCCTTTCAAATGGTAGATTTTTTAACATTTGTGGTACCCTCAGATATCCATATAGATTTTTCATTAAACTTGATACAAACCTTGCACCGTTAACGAATCACCCCGTTGTTAAAAATTTAGTGAGACCCAAAAACGTTTTCATTGCTATGCAATACATTTGGAAAAACCAAGCTCTTGAATCATTAAGATCATTACATCATATAGCGTGGTTCCGATTTTTATTGCTTAAACTACTGCAAGGTGACGGGAACCAGTAGATAATTAGATTCTACTTTCATTTCTAAAAATAGATTTCTAAAAAATAGATCTTTGTTTTCCGAAATTGACAAGAGAAAAGAAACAAGTTTGACGATATAAAATGCAGTTACGCCTGATTTCCTCAAGGGATTCGTAAATATAAAATTTGATGCGTATTTGGTACTCTTTGAATCTGACAAACATGCGTAATTGGCTAATTATAATTCGTAATATACGCGAATACGCACGTTATCTGTACTCACTGTGATATATTTTTATAGGTTGACGGCGCTAAATTATTTTTTCGGAACTTGAACGGGACGGTACGGCGATAATAAAAAAAATAAAAGCTCGATTTCAAATTTTATTTTTATTCTGATTTCTCAGTTCTTGGATACAGCGCTCCCGTAAACCAAATAATTAAAAAGTTCTGGCCTAAGTTATAAATGCATATCAACAGTCTTGTAAAATTATTAAAGATGGGACTGAATACAAAAATCAGTATTTGCAATTTATATTCGTTTTGTTACCAAAGTATTTTGGAGACATGTTATACTGTTTATTCCGATTATACAGTTGTAATATATCGATAAACATGTCAACAAAATGACAATTAGGGACTTGATAATATCACATAATTATTATATGTAAATTAACAGTGTACGAATATTATTAAAATGTACCAGAACTTCGATCAATGTTTTGGCGAAATTGACAGAAACATTTTTTTTGGAAATTGGAATATTGAAATTGAATTCAAATATTTGTTCAATTTTCGAATATTCAGATATTTGTTCCCATCTCTGAAAATTATATTCAAATTGTGCGAGCAGTTTTTTTTTAAAAAGATGTTCAAGTCATGTTTGGTATCTAATCAAGATAAACATAAGGAATCGAAAAGAAGACAAATCACATATCACTCAAATAATGTGTCTTCAGAAAGGAGCTTTAATTGTAAATGAATTGTTGCATACACGCCAGATCTCCTGGGTCATGCAGGAGTATCCTGCATTTCAGACTCTACTCCTGCACGATTTAAGGAAAATTGATCAAATCTCTTGCATTTCTTGGAATACTGGAATCTTGAGATTTTTGGTTTGCATGATAAAAATGATAACAAATATTAATATATACATTTGTATATCAATAATATTGACAATCATGATGGACTCTGAACTGATCACGTAGTTTGTAGCAAAATCTGAACTTGATCTGTACTTTATCTTCATATTTTACACCTGAAAAAAAGAAATTGAATATGTCTGTCCAAACCAACAGTGTTTAAGAAAATGAGAGACATTTAATTATTAAACAATAGTACATACCAACATTCCAACATCTCCACTCAATTCAGACACACACATCAGATTACTGACCAGAAATGGTAAATACTTCACCAACTCCTGTAAACAAATATATCAAAGTTATCCTAGAATCTGCTATAAGAACAGGAAATACTGTAAAATCATTTAATTTTGTTGGGACGAAATTTCGTGGTTTTGGTAAAAACGACAATTTCGTTGGGACTTGAATTCGTGGATTTTGCATTTCAGGTAATAAAACAAGAGTAAAAATTAATGTTCGTTGGGATTAAAGTTTGTGGTTGAGGTGAACCACGAAATCCACAAAATTCAATCTCCCACGAAAATTAATGATTTTACAGTAACATATATGCTAGCAAAATAAATGGCGACAAGGGCTCCAATAAAGGCTCCAACAAGAGCTCTGACATAATTGGATTTTATGAGAGTTTCATGATCATTTGGCACAAATAAAAAATATCTAACAATAGCCTGAGTTATAGCACAGTTACTTAGCTTTTGTTTACAAAAAATGACGATTAAATAGATTTCAGCTGTCCATTTTTTAATCTTTGCATAACTACTTCTAATGCTTAACTGGAAAGATAAAAGTTGTATTGTTTAACCAAGATAATAAAACAATGGGGCATTATAACAATGTCAATCATTTTAACACAAAGTTCTCCCTCCATGAAATTCTACCTGCTCAAATTAGTCATCTGAGAAAGTTTGAGCTACTTCCTTCCAAAGGACTCGCATTCACATTAATTTTCACTGTATATTCTATAGTGAATAAAACAACAAGACAGTGCTCAAGAAAAGCTTAATATATGCCCCCCACTCCCAAACTCTGCTTCTTACATTGTTCTACAAGTTTCAAATCACTATAACTTTTTTTCATCCCACAACTTTTATATTTTCTAGTGCAACAAATCCAGATTTCGGGGTTATTTCAGAATAGAAGGAAGTCTGTGGCAAGGACATATGTTGCAGTGAAACTTATCATTGTATACATTAGTCAATGTATGACACAAACCTTGGGACATGATGCCATTCCTACATGACAGACATCTTGAAGAAGTTCTAGAGAAATAGCAGCAATATTCTTCCTATAATGGTTGTCTGTACTGTCCGTCTCACCATTCCTATAAAGTGAAAACTTACGTCAATTAAACCTATTGGATAGCACCTAAAATTACTATATATTCCATCAAATAATACCGATATAATAAATATTATGCATATTTACTAAATTATTAGCCCTATAATGGAGAGCATATTTAAACAAAGATTTCATGGAAGGAATGTGATGAGTCCCATAACATTCAAGCTCACTGACACTGTTAGTTATGTACCAGGCTGGGTCACATGCACTGCTTGTATAGACATTTCAAGAGAGTACGTTACAATGACTTGGGCCAACCTCTCTAAGGTCTCGAGATTGGTAAAACTTGGTTATTTTGACCTGAACCTGATCTTTATGCAAGAATATATTACAAGGTTCTTACTTTGAATAAATAAATTTCTGCAAGCAAATAGTGCGATATCGGTATTTCAAATTTGTGTTTCTATTATATCGAGAGTCTTTAAGGTCAGGCTTGTGTCAAATAAGCCAAGCTATACAATATCATCTAGCCAGTATCATGATTGAATTAAAACATAAACCGTGCATTTTAGATCCATAATCAATAGACTTCATGGCTTCCCTTCCATGCTTAAGTGTCTGAATTCAGAAAGCTGACATGCCAAGGAAGCAAAAAGTGCAAGGATGATATTAAGAGAAATTTAATTCTGAGGAAGATACTCACACATTATTTATTGCTCACACACTCGGGTGGCAGCGTTTTTTTATTTTTCAAAAGTTTACATATAATGATGTTTTCAATTAATGAACAATGGAAGGTGCAAAAACTAGAACCATCACTGTCGTGATCAGGGCCCTGTCGTTATCATTGTCAATAAGTATTGCAAGTTTCATTTGAATATCTTGAAAAGTTTTTGAACTATGGCCAATGTTAAAGTTTTGAAGTCGAAAAAAGGGGCACAAGCCAAAATTAATTAAAGCTAGAGTTGTTGCCCTTTGCAACACATGTGCGTGTTGTCAGTGTCAATATGTATAGCAAGTTTCATTTGAATATCTGTAACGATTTTGAAGTAATGTATGAAAAAGATGAAAAATGAGGAAAATTGTAATTTTACAAAGGGCCATAATTCTAACAATATTGTAGCTGGAGTAACATAACTTGGCATACAATAGTGTATTGCTGCTGTGACCTTATGTTGAAAGTTTGAAGTCGATACCTTTAACGGTTTGCAAGTTATTAAGAAAAAACATGAAAATGTGGACGGACAGACGGACGGACGTTCTCACTGACTTGACATTGTGGGGTTTTCTTTTGTTCATCCTTTTGTTTGTAAAACCCCATAAGCAACATTTTGCACCCCGTAAGCAACGGAATGAATAGAATCTAAATATAGCCTATTGTTCCACACCTCACAACTACAAATGGGTGAGTACGGACAGACGGACAGGGTGATTACTATAGGGCACCTGCAAAAAATTTGCAGGGCCCTAATTAAAGGTAAATCAAAGATTTCTTACTGGTAGTTGGAAGGGTGTGAAAACAATAGATGCTAGTTGGATATGGTTAGATTTCGACCTGACTTCGAGACGCATAAAAGATTTTAGGTGCAAAATAGTTAATCGGGACCCTTAACATAATTCGAGATAACGAAAAATTCGAGAGGAAACTTTGAGATAGGTCTCGAGACAAATTATAGACAAGGAAAAAATTGTGACTTAACAAAAACTTCGACATAAGGAAAAATTCAATATAAGACTAGAAATTTGTGCCCTCGGGCAAATTATGTCAAGCCTCGGCGCACATTGAAAAAATGCACTGACTTAAATGTGCTAAGTTACATCTAATGCCAGCATGCATAAAGAATAAATCATACCTACAAACTTCAATTTGACCTTTGACCTCTAACTGTGACCTTGACCTTTGAGAAAAGAACCAGGGGTTGCTCATGACACTCCGATTAATAGAGGTTGACATCCATGTCAATTTCAAGCAAGATTGGTCAATGCATGGCAAAATTATGGTCCAGACAAGCTTCATCAGAAATTTGACCTTCAACTGTGACCTTGACCTTTGATATAGGAACCTTAGGGTTGAGCATGACATTCCAGCTTATGAAGGTGAATATTCATGCCAAATGTAAGACAGATTGGTCAATGCACGACAAAGTTACGATCTGGACAAGCTTCAATTTGACCTTCAACTGTGACCTTAACCTTTGAGATATGAACATCGGGTCTGTCGTGAACCTCTGTCTCATGAAGGTGAACATTCATGCCAAATATAAGAAAGATTGGTCAATGCATGACTGAGATACAGCCCGGATAAGGTCTATAATGGTCATTTTTGAAGTTTGACCTCTGAGTGTGACCTTGACCTTTGAGCTAGAGACCTGTATCTTATGCACTGCACACCGCCTCATGGTGTTTAACAATTATGCCAAGTTATTTAAAAAATCACCCAACAAATGAAGAACATATGGTCCAGACAAGCAGTATTATGCCCATTGTGGACCTTTGACCTCCAAGACTGACATTGACCTTCAAGCTAGGGGTACTGGTCTTGGGTGCGACACGCCGCCTCAACACGGGGAACATTTGTGCCAATATATTTCAAAATCACCCAACAAATGAAGAACATATGGTCCGGACAAGCAGTATTATGCCCACTTTGGACCTTTGACCTCCAAGAGTGACCTTGACCTTCAAGCTAGGGGTACTGGTCTTGGACGCGACACGCCGCCTCAACATGGTGAACATTTGTACCAATGTATTTCAAAATCACCCAACAAATGAAGAACATATGGTCCGGACAAGCAGTATTATGCCCATTTTGGACCTTTGACCTCCAAGAGTGACCTTGACCTTCAAGCTAGGGGTACTGGTCTTGGACGCGACACGCCGCCTCAACACGGTGAACATTTGTGCCAATGTATTTCAAAATCACCCAACAAATGAAGAACATATGGTCCGGACAAGCAGTATTATGCCCATTTTGAACCTTTGACCTCCAAGTGACCTTGACCTTCAAGCTAGGGGTACTGGTCTTGGACGCGACACGCCGCCTCAACATGGGGAACATTTGTGCCAATGTATTTCAAAATCACCCATTGAATGATGAAGAAACAGCCCGGACAAAATCGGACGGACGCACGCACATACACTGAACAGCCATTGTGACAACTATATCGAGCTCACCGCCAGCGGGCTCGACAATAACGAGAGTTGACTATATTATGAATACTTACAATGATGAAGCTGTCATTTCTGTTACTATGTATACCAAGCGATGTATGACCTCTCTTAGAACAAATGCCCAGCTGTCACCTAACCTTGTATGGAACTGCTTGAGAAGCAGTTTAGTGAATAGTCTGTACATGAAGAGTATACGCCGTTTCTCTGCCAATCTATGACATGACCATAATCTTGAGGACAATTGTAGAAGAATCTTTTGAATGCTATCCTAAAATACAAACATGATTTATGCTTCAAGGCATCTATTTATTTTAGGGATGGAAACGAGTACCCGAGTACTCGAGTACTCGTTCAAACGTCCGACTATCGAATAGTAAAATCAGTATTTGAGTACTCGAAAAAATGTAAATTATGTGTAATACAGGTGTCAAAGTGTTATCTGGTCAACTAAAATAACAATTATCAACGTGTCATCAATCCTTAATCGCTGCCACGAGGTCGCTAATTGCAAGCGTAATCAAAACACAGACCTGTCAATCATCATCAATTAGTTAGTTTATGACAAGTAGCTAGGGGTTCTTTCATTGACATCAACCATAGTAATTGCAATAAATTTTTAATTGGCAGTTATTGTTTATTGAAGATGACAATCGATTAAGAAATGACAAAATATACTTTAAATTTTAATCGTCCTCGCGGGTATATGAACGAACGATTACTCTGTGAATTTGTCACGCTTTGTAAATATTATGTCACCGGTTGATAAGAGTAGACCCCCTTATATTTTTTTTAATTGATTTTCTAGCGTTATTGATTAAAAGTTCTGTTGATTTTACACTGTATTGTTTTTTTTTGTTATACGTTTTTATTATTGTTATTGTTTCATAGTTCTTCGACCGATCTAGAATTGATCAAAACAACTGGACAGGCAAACGTGCTGTTTTATTTGAAGTTGAACACGCACGCAGTACAAAATTTCTATTTCCCAAATACTATGGATATTTATTGTTCACCGAGTACCCGAGTACTCGATCGGAAGAATGACTGAATACTCGATGACCGATTTTAGCACTCGTTGCCATCCCTAATTTATTTTGTTGATTCCTTATCTTTAGTGTGAAAACTAGAGTATGTTTCCAAAATTGGTCACCATAGCAACGAAGTATGTCATTTTGACATCACTTTTTGGAAATTTTAAAGTTAAGATATTGCACAAAAAAAGATATTGCACTATATGGGTAAATTACTTAAAATAGAATGAATTGATGTGTATGTTTTCCTAATTTGTGGCTTTTTCAAAATCTTGTTCTTTACTGTAATTACGTGATAACAAAATAGTAGGGTTTTCAGGGAACTGTTTTACTAACAATGCATAAATGTTGTGTTGAAAACTCTTACTTACGTTCATATTTGCCATTTAGGGTTGCCCAGTCTTGGTGTAGAAATAAGCCAAAACTTACGACAGAAAGTGAACTAAAACATCTTTGTAAAACCCATCTAGGCAAATATTACCGACATACGAAATAGTTTAGGAAATCTTAGGTTTATGCGAGCGTAAATGCTTTGATAAAACAGTACCCTGGAGAACGGCTTATATATATGTGACTCCTCCAGGATTCAAACCAGGGACAATAGATTAGACAGCAAGCACACTAACCACTGAGCTACGGAGACACCAACAGATCTATATGTGCTAAGCAATATACCCCCTCATTCAAAGATGGGGATGGGACATAAAAGATGTAGTCTACTCACCGGAGTCTTTGATAGAATTTCAATGAGAGTTTTGCCGGTACCAGAGAAGCTGCTAGTAATGAAATCTAATGTCCATGTGGTTACCTCTGAACTATAGAATGGTGCATTAGGTTCTGCATTGCTATTACTGTAATAGAGAAATATGCATTGCTGTTACTGTAATAGAGAAATATGCATTACTGTTACTGTAATAGAGAAATATGTATTACTGTTACTGTAATAGAGAAATATGTATTACTGTTACTGTAATAGAAACTTCAATATGATCTTGAACCGTGACCTTGGCCTCTAAGAAAAGAACCAGGGGTTGCTCATGACACTCTCACTAATAGAAGTTAACATTCATGCCAATTTTAAGCAATATTGGTCAAGGCATGAAAAAGTTATGGTCCGGTAAAGCTTCAATTTGACATTTGACCTCCAACTGAGACCTTGACCATTCAGAAAGGAACCTGGGTGTTGGGCATTACACTCCACCTCATGGAGGTGAACATGCATGCCAAATATAAGAAAGATTGGTGAATGCATGACAAAGAAATTATCCAGACAAGCTTCATTTGACCTTTCACCTTCAACTGTGACCTTGATCTTTGAGGTAAGAATAAAGCTTTTAAGAGTGATTTCATAAAATAACCAATATCTCTGAAACAGTGTATGTAAAAGTAAGACATCATAATTTGAAACGACGAACAACACAGTCAGAAATGATACACGTAAGAATTTTAGAAAGGTTTCCCCTACGTTAAGGTAAGTGAAAGAGCGAAGAAATCAAGTTGCCCTGTGCTTTCAATTTTACTATAACTTAGTCTACCATATTATAGAATATAATATATATGTTTCATGATAAAAATATGCACTGAATTCATTACTGGTAAAGTCCTATTTCTACCAATTTTGATGAAATTCGGGTGATAGACGGCTTAAGGTTTAACAATCAATGTTGTCTTCGTATTTTTGGAATGGCCGTCGTACTAACAAGCTACCATGTATATCTGTGAAACATGATTTGATTGACAGCTTACCATATCACACTATCATCTGTCTGGACATTATACAGGCACATCAACAGGTTAGCAACTATTTCATCCAGATTGTTTACAATATATCTGTCCACAGTCTGAAACAAGCACTTCATATAATAAATATGAATAAGAAAATTAACCACGGAACACGTATAAATTAAGATGTATCATAATTTTTATTACTTGACGACTTTTCGCCTTAATAGCTTCATCTAGTGGTAACAATTATTTTTAAATAATAAATAAGAGTACATATCAGAGACAATAACAACACAATATAATGAATGTTTTAGTCCATTTATATTTATCAGTTGTAATGATCTAAGAAAACGAATTTTCACGATTTCAAGTGCCATACCCCTGCTTATACTGGCTGACTAACTTTCCTTTGAAGTCCGATGACAAAATTCTTCTTATCAACAATATTTGGGGACAGACAGACTAAAGCCAAATGTAGAGAATTGCAAAGAGACTTTTGGCATTACTAGAGAACTAAATGTTTTTCTTTAATAACTACAGTAGGCAGCACTTGCATGGGTGAAAGCTAGAAATTTTGAAAAGCCAGAAACTCTCAAAAATTGACAATTTATATTGGGAAAATAAAGAAAAACAGAAATAGCGATTCACTCAAAACCTGAAGTTCAGGCATATGCCTGAAAACTTTTACTCATGCACTTGTAAGATTTAATCCCCCTGAACTTTGATTCCATTTTAATTGACCCCCACCTACCTCCTCTGAAAGCTCTTTGCACAGAAGATCATAGCAACTCTTAGCCTTGGCCACTTTCTTCTTCATTCCTGAATCATCACCGCGTTTCTTACTTTCAGCAAATACTGGTAATATATAAGTAACTGCCTGGGGAAAGCTGGACTTCAATAAATCTTTAGAGGAGATATCTAATGTTGTGGCTATAGTTTCAATTCCTGCTAAGTTCTGCTTAGCAACCAATATTGGAATTGCAATATTGGCAAATTTCCTGAAAATATACGATATATCAACATATTGTTGTATATGATGTACAACATTTCAACTATACCGTATAGGGTGTTACAAAAGTGTGGTCTCAATGTTTTTAAAGTATCAATAATTTATTTTTTGGATGTCAGATGAGTGTTTAACTTTCATGTTAAATTCCAGACAGTCCTATACCATTGATGTAATCTTGCAAACATTAAATGAAGCAATTATTGTAAGAAATTTAAGATTTCACTGTGGATATAGCTCTGATGAATTTAGGCAGGGGATAAAAAAAATCTACAATGTATGGAGAAGTTACAGATTGGACAAATTTTGAGACAGACCACAAACTGACTGACAAACAAAGTGACTCCTATATAACCTCCAACCCGTGCGAATGGTAGTGGGGTAAAACATTAATACTCACATATAAAACTGGCTGGTATCTGTATAGCCTAATAATTTGACAGGGAATTCAGACAAATGTGAAGAATCTGCTGTATCTAACCATCTATCAATCAAGTAAGGCAGGTGACACTCTAAATAGTTGTAACAATCCTTATAGCCAAGGTGACATGATACTTTGTTCAAAATCTGTAAAGAAAAGGAAGAAAATGATTCATAGTCTTTATTTACAAGTCAGCTGTCTGCTGAAATATGACAGGCATATATGTATGTGCCTCCACCGGGAATTAGAGCCAAGTCAGGAGATAACAGTATATAGTTAATTAACATACAAGTCGAATACAACTGAGCATGGCCGGACAAGCTTTACGACTTTGATGAGTGTCAATTAAATCTGGTTAAGCTATATTCCTAGTGACTATAGAGCAAGTCCCGACGTCCTTGTTGATGTCATTAAAAATTGGTAACCTCTCACTTTTTCCAAATTCTACTCAACAACGAACCTAGTCGCCATCAGCAGTGTGTATAATCAGCCTTGTTCCATGTTGGATTCTCAATAACCATACTGAATGCGATGTCTTTACTTGAAACATAGGTTTACAATTTGTCAACACACAGAATTGTTGACTGGTTGTTCCACCATGATGGAGCACAGACTGATACCAACACAAATTTCTGACAGGATAAATCAAAAGGTTGCCATGGGTGTCCAATCTTGCTTTAACTACCATTTTTTAGAATATAACATATAATTTTCTTCATCAATTTAAGTTTTATGAAAATAATTCAATAATGGAAGGAAAGTATTTTTACCAATTTAGATTAAATTTGTATGTTAAATAATGAATGGTATCTATGTATTTTTGAATGACCCTCATATATGTCAAGTAGAAACTCCCCAATCCGGAACCTCTCTAATCCAGAATCCTCCTCAAACCGAAATTTTTTCACGGTCCCGATTCGTTCCTTCTAAAAGGTATGTGAAAAACCCTCCCCAATCCGGAACCTCCGTAGACCGGACTACTTTTACGGTCCGGAATGCAAATATACAGTGTTATTTAAACTCCCCAATCCGGAATTTAACTCTTGATCCGGAATTGTGCAAAATTATCATGATTTTATACAAAATATGTCAAACGGTTTATTCGATCGGCAAAAGTTCCGTTACTCGTGAAATTGCTTTTAGCATCAACCCGAGTGTTTCCGTATAGTAGGGCACGGGGTAATTTAATTTAATTCGTCATTTTGTAAATAAAGCATCATGGAGAAAAACTTAATTTGTCATTTATTTGTTAAAAATAATTACATTCGTACATTAAAATGTATTTTGGCTCACATAAACAATGAATTGATTCGTAATTACCCTAATTATTGACAGTTTTTTTTATCGACGTATAGTCTGAATGAGGTTAAATCAAACGGTTTTGCACTTGGTTTTAGACACGGAGGACACAGGTTGATTTTAAACACGACCCGATACGAAGAGCAGAAATGGAGATCGTTATCACACCTTTTAATCTGTTAATTGCCTGACAGGGGAATTAACTGCCTGTTTGCAGTGTAGCCAGAGGCAATTACCAGTAGTCAGATGTTCATTGGTGTCTACAGGTCTTTCCGGTGTACAGATTCTTTACACCAAAATAAAATATAGGTTTGAAAAAAAAATTCTAAGCTTTGAAATTATTTTTTCGCCAATCTCAAAAAAATTCCGCCAAAAGCGGAAATGGTGAATAGCAGCGGAAACCCTAATGTAATATGGACTTCCGAATACAGATATACTGTACCAACAATAGTGTACACCAGACGATATAAATGTTCCCTATAAACACTACATAGGTAAAACCTCTCCAATCCAAAATCCTCCCTAATCCGAACTTTTTGGCCGGTCCGAAGGGAGTTCGGATTAGAGAGTTTTTACTGTATACATAATAATGTTATTATAACCTTCTCAACACTTTCCACAGGCACATTTCTGTCTTGAATGAACTTCAACATTGCAAACAATGCCTCTTTTTCACAGACAGGACTTGAACAGATAACAGTAGCAAGTGCCACCAGCATACTACAGTTCCGAGTTTGTTTCTCATCTTCCAACCGTTCCGGAGACAGTCGAGCCTGTAACAATATGTACAATCAAACTGTAATACCTTGTTCTTAAAGACAACTTTTGGTAATCTTTACAGATTGGTCCTTAAACAGAAGTTGGACTTAAATACTGTGACTTACTTAGAGATGTTCATTAAACATGTATCGGCCACCTTACATGTTTCATTTCTTATAATTATTTAATTTTTATTGCTGTTACTTCCTGTTCTTGTTCAAGTTGTTTGGAGTGGAACATTCAGAACACCGTTCAGCAAAGTTTTATTTTGTATGTATGAAGTTAGAACAGGAACACCCTGAACCCACCAACCAACCACGTCAAGCTTATTTTCATATTTCTGTAACGGGCTGGGAGTGCATTACAATATTTCTGGCACGGCTTTAATGCCACTCCCACAAACAGGTGGCAGTATCAGTGTTTGGAAAATAAATAAATAATAAACACATTCCGTCACTGAGCTAAGTATACTTTGAAGGTAGAAAGCCTACTATATGTCTATGTCCAAAGATTGTTGAACATCGCATCTAGTTGTTTCAGCATAACATTTCATTTTCCAAACACTGATACTGCCACCTGTGCTCCCACACCGCAGGTAATGTGTATCAATATATATAGTATACCTGTATATCCAATGAATCTGAAAGAATACTGACAAGTAATGTCAAATGCTTGTTTTGGGAACATCGAGAGAGAGGAGGCTGAACAGCAACTTTTACATTAATGAACAATCTGAAACATAAGAAGATTAAGTCACAGAAGAATTGCAAGCAATATAGAAGTCCCCTAACTGGTTTCCAAGTTTTCATGTTTCCACAATTTTAGTCCAAATCAAAACATAATTAGATGTGCATAATATTTTCATTAGTCCCCATCCACATACCAAGTTTCATAAACCTAGCTTGAAAACTTTTTGAGTTATGGCAGGATCCAGATTTTCTTGACTGACGGACGGACAGAAGTCTCCTATCATAAGGCTTTGAAGTGAAGTCCTCTCAAAGAAATTTCAATGATTCTGTTGCAATATCAACTACAATCGAAACATTAATGAATATCATATGTTTAATACCAGATTATGCCAATATTGCCACCTCTAGTGACTATACAAGGTTTTACTATGGTTTGACCTTATTACTTTGCTTTTGTCCTCAGATGAACTAGATTTTATAATCGAGGGGTTCTACTCTACGATCCTGAAAATGAGTCACAAGTTAATTTTGGATGTCATAAGCACTTCCCCCTAGATGCCAAAAACTGTTTCAAACAATGTTTTATGATTAAATTCAGCATATTTATTATGAAACTTAAAATGACCACAACTCAGTCAATACTATTTTTTCATCAAATAACTGTTATTTTCTTCAGAAAAGTTCATTCTCTCCAGTGCTACAAATTCAGATTTCTGGATTATTCCGGAATTGTAGAACCCATGTATAATGCAGGAGGTGAGATATATAGGGAGGTCCTGACTGTAGCTAGAGATCAATACATGGGATAATACAACCCCTATATGCACCAAACAATGCCCTTTTATGGTAATACATACAAATATATATTATAAAATGGTACAAGAAAAGGAGACAGGCAAGCCAGCACTCAATGTCTAGAGCCAAGCATTGAAACCGTAAAACATAACATACAGTAAAATCCTTAATTTTCATGGAGGATTTAATTTCTTGGCTTTCATGGTTCACCTTTAACCACAAAATTAAATGCCATCGCCAAAATAATTTTGACCCTAGGATTTATTACCTGAAACACAAAACTTCCCATCAAAATTATCTTTTTTACCAAAACCACGAAATTTCGTCCCATTGAAATTAAATGATTTTACAGTATGATAAAAGTAAACAAGAGAAATTAAATAATTTTACAATATACAAGTAAGCAAGAGATCTTAGATGATTTTATAGTGTACAAGTTAGAATGTAAGTAGAGTGGAGAGATATTGACATACGAGAGATATTGACATACTTGTAGAGAGCTGATGCCACTTGTAATCTGACAAGGTGACTTGTATCAGACAAACAATCAATCCATCTGGTTACAGCTGATGTACCTGTACCATCCTGTGAACTCTCACTTCCATCTTCTGTCTCAGTAAAACCTGACCAGCTACAGTCAAGGTCATACTGAAAATATCAATAAAGCTACAGTCAGCGTCATACTGAAAATATCAATAAAGCTACAGTCGGGGTCATACTGAAAATATCAATTAAGCTACAGTCAGGGTCATACTGAAAATATCCACAAAGCTACAGTCAGGGTCATACTGAAAATATCAATAAAGCTACAGTCAGGGTCATACTGAAATATCAATAAAGCTTCAGTCAGGGTCATACTGAAAATATCAATAATGCTACAGTCAGGGTCATACTGAAAATATCAATTAAGCTACAGTCAGGGTCATACTGAAAATATCCACAAAGCTACAGTCGGGGGTCATACTGAAAATATCAACAAAGCTACAGTCAGGGTCATACTGAAAATATCAATAAAGCTACAGTCAGGGTCATACTGAAAATATCCACAAAGCTACAGTCAGGGTCATTCTGAAAATATCAATAAAGCTACAGTCAGGGTCATACTGAAATATGAATAAAGCTTCAGTCAGGGTCATACTGAAAATATCAATAATGCTACAGTCAGGGTCATACTGAAAATATCAATTAAGCTACAGTCAGGGTCATACTGAAAATATCAACAAAGCTACAGTCAGCGTCATACTGAAAATATCAATAAGGCTACAGTCAGCGTCATACTGAAAATATCAATAAAGCTACAGTCAGGGTCATACTGAAAATATCAACAAAGCTAGTCAAGGTCATACTGAAAATATCAATTAAGCTACAGTCAGGGTTATACTGATAATATCAATAAAGCTACAGTCAGGGTCATACTGAATATATCAATAAAGCTACAGTCAGGCTCATACTGAATATATCAACAAAGCTACAGTCAGCGTCATACTGAAAATATTAATAAAGCTACAGTCAGCGTCATACTGAAAATATCAATAAAGCTACAGTCAGCGTCATACTGAAAATATCAACAAAGCTACAGTCAGGGTCATACTGAAAATATCAATAAAGCTGCAGTTAGGGTGACATACTGAAAATATCAATAAAGCTACAGTCAGGGTGACATACTGAAAATATCAATAAAGCTGCAGTTAGGGTCATACTGAAAATATCAATAAAGCTACAGTCAGGGTGACATACTGAAAATATCAATAAAGCTGCAGTTAGGGTCATACTGAAAATATCAATAAAGCTGCAGTTAGCGTCATACTGAAAATATCAACAAAGCTACAGTCAGGGTGACATACTGAAAATATCAATAAAGCTGCAGTTAGGGTCATACTGAAAATATCAATAAAGCTACAGTCAGCGTCATACTGAAAATATCAATAAAGCTACAGTCAGGGTCATACTGAAAATATCAATAAAGCAACAGTCAGGGTCATACTGAATATATCAATAAAGCTACAGTCAGGGTCATACTGAATATATCAATAAAGCTAGTCAGCATCATACTGAAAATATCAATAAAGCTAGTCAGGGTCATACTGAATATATCAACAAAGCTAGTCAGGGTCATACTGAATATATCAACAAAGCTACAGTCGGGGTCATACTGAAAATATCAATAAAGCTACAGTCAGCATCATACTGAAAATATCAATAAAGCTAGTCAGGGTCATACTGAATATATCAACAAAGCTAGTCAGGGTCATACTGAATATATCAACAAAGCTACAGTCGGGGTCATACTGAAAATATCAATAAAGCTACAGTCAGGGTCATACTGAATATATCAATAAAGCTACAGTCAGGGTCATACTGAAAATATCAACAAACCAAAAGGAAAATTGTTTTTCCAATTCATGAAGCATACTTTAAGCATACTGTAAATGCATTCATTTTTGCAAGACTAAATTTTTGTGAACTTTTTTTCTTAAGTAAGTCCAAGGATAAATGTTTCAATTTAATTTTTAAGGAAAATTGCTGCATTGATAAGCAGTTAACTGCTATAGCTGCCAATGTATATCAATGATCGAACAGATGGATTGACTTGCCTATAATATTATCACTAAACAAGAGGGCTTAAAGGGCCCTTAGTCGCTACGGTGACATAAGAAATCATTTACAACTTCTCAGCAATAATGTGACTTTAAGCTGAATAGCATTTAATCACAAAAATAAAACAAATGGGATGTACAGGTATAAAGACATCTATGGGAAATAGACAGGAAGAATTCAATGAAAAATTCATCTTTCAAAAATAGTCGAACTTAAAAATGAAATGGACCTTATTTGACCTTTAATCTACTGATGTAATAATGATGTAAAACTAAGGCATAATCTTACCTGAACAAGAGTTTCTAGGACAGATGTAAGACTAGCTCTTACACCAGTTATTAATATGTCTTCTTGCAATTTCCTGAAAAGAAAAATTTATATATAGTGCGCCAAGAATAATGTGTTTTTTACAAACATTGACCGGAGTTGCCTACTGTTGAAAAATTGGTTTCTTAAGTAAAACACATACGGTCATTTCTATTCTAAAATAACACGGATAAATCGTGCACGCTTGGTTGAACAACCTAGTAAATGGGTTATTCAAAATTTTCCCGCTTTTCACTTTATCCTGGGCACTCTTTACACATTTTTTGCAACAATCTTTATCTCAAACTTTACTAAGTCTTACTTACACATGATTAGATACTAATCAACCACTCATTTCTTGAATATATTGGAGTCTGACATATTTGTTTACATTATGAAAATGATCACAAATATTAATTTTAATTGCTTCTTGAAGCATGCATGATATTGCCATGGGTTGTCATTTTTCAAAACTTTGATAACTTTATTAAAATTATAAGATCAAATTTATTTGCATTTTGTAATTTACCATCTGTTATAAACAAACCATAACAAAAACTGTTTAATTGACTGTACTTGAATTGTTAAAATGTAGCATATATGAAATTTCAACTGCCAATAACTCAGTTCAAAATATGTATTTTGACATCAAATGACTTCTATTTTCAGTGGAAAAGCTCTTTCATTTTATTACAGCGATCCAAAATTTTGGGTTATTCCAGAATAGCAGGACCCCTGATATAGAGTAATGGTTTAAACATACAACATCTTACCAGAAGCCATTGACTAGACGCAGAATTGATTCCCGGCATTCTTGTAGTCCACTTGATACCATATTGTCACCTGAACCAACAACATGTGGAACCAACAGTACAAGAAGCTCCAAACAGATCTCACTCACTTCTTGATCTCGTATGTTACATTGAACACATTTTCTATAACATATCATACAACATATACAAATGGTAAAACTTGTATCAAACATCATATTCAAATAGAAAAATATAGTATCATCCGGATGGAGGTACATATATATGCCTGCTATATTTCAGTTGAAATAAAGAAAATAAAGTCTAAGTCTGCATTATTAAAAACAAATTGTATCATACAACATATACAAATAGTAAAATATTGTATCATACAACATACTGTAAAATCATTTAATTTTGTTGGGACGAAATTTCGTGGTTTTGGTAAAAAAGACTATTTCGTTGGCACTTGAATTCGTGGATTTTGCATTTCAGGTAACAAAACAAGGGTCAAAATCAATGTTCGTTGGGATTAAAGTTCGTGGTTTAAGTGAACCACGAAATCCACGAAATTTAATCCCCCACGAAAATTAATGATTTTACAGTATATAAAAAGTAAAATAGTGTAGCATACAAAATATACAAATTGTAAAATATTGTATCATACAAATAAATACAAATGGTAAATCTTGTATTGTATCATACAAGCTATACAAAACGTAAAATATTGTATCATCCAGTTGGAGGTACATGTATATGCCTACTATATTTCAATAGAATTAAAGCAAATAAAGACTAGGTTCAGCGTTATTTAAAAAAAAATAAAGAGAGGATTTTCCTGTGAAAAACCTGGTTAAAAAATACGAGACTGAGCAATCTTGAAAAAATGATACTAAGTCTGGTTTACGACTGGTTAATACAGCTCGAGCAGGGTTTTCAAAAGCTATAAGATTTCAATTATAAACTACAGAGACATACAGATAAAAGAGGGGCAAAATGGCCCTAAATACAGTCACGCATTTTTACAGGTTGTAATCAATTTACCCTATAGAACCAATCATAGCAGTAAGATGTTTTTCTGACAATGTTTGGTGCTTTCTAGTAAACATTTTCACGATGGTCACCATCTGAAAAAAAAAGAAACAAGTAATTAGGAATTGCAAGCAATACAGAAGTCCCCTAACTGGTTGCTAGGTTGTCAATGTTTCGATTGCCATGGAAAAAAATTTCTGAATAAAAAGACATGCATAATCTTCATATTGGTTCCTATCCACATACCAAGTTTCATAAACTGATCTTGAAAACTGTTTGGGTAATGGCAGGGTGCAGATTTTGATCACAGACGGACCACTGACTGGTGATATAACAGAGTCAATGATCGGATATCATTTGGTCTATTCATACATGACCACAAAAACATAAGTGGTCATTCTTTCCTTGCTACCAAACAAATAATTAATACATAAATATAAATGACTAACAGATTGTTTGAAGAAATATATCTACATTAATAAAGTCATGAAGGGAAGCTACAAGTAGACACATGTTTTAATCCAATGTTTAAAAATTTCTCAGATAATTCCAATTTTTTTACCAAATTCCCTGCACATGTTCCCTGCAGGAAATTTGTTTTAACTATTTCACTGTTTTCCAGAGTCCTTGGCCACTCTGCAATCATAACCTACATTTGGGAATCAATCAACTCTGCTATAAATAACTGGAAGTGTAGAAAAGTTTATGGCTGCTGGTAAATCAAAAGGCTCCTCCACTTAAAACATAATTACACGGACGATTTTTACTTTTGAAATGCTAACCCAAACTGGTACAGAACCCCCCCTGAAAACAATGACAAATATAATACTGTAAAATAATTTAATTTTGTTGGGTAAAAATGGTTTTGGTAAAAATGACAATTTCGTTGGGACTTGAATTCGTGGATTTGCATTTCAGGTTATAAAACAAGCGTTAAAATTAATGTTCGTTGGGATTAAAGTTTGTGGTTGAGGTGATCCACGAAATCCACGAAATTTAATCCCCCACGAAAATTAATGATTTTACAGTATAATATACCATTTGAATATCAACATTCCGGGTAGGGTCAAACTGGCCATCCTCTAACAGTTTTATAATCTTTGACTTGATGTACTTGGTATCGACTTGATTGTTATCTTGTACCACATGATTGTTGTCCGTAGAAAGTTGACAGAGTATGTATAATGTATCTAATCTGATGGCCTGATTCTCTGACAGGATGCTTGAAGATAATACACTCTTACATACTGTAAACAAACAAGAGACATTTAGTATCCACATTATCTAGTGAACAAGAACGCCGCATTGCGACAAAGACCAGTGCCCATGGCCCGAAATTACCACCAATACTTACACTCTGCACTCAGCATTCAAATATTGAAATTTCTTCTTTTGAGGGTCAAAGCGACATTTTGTGAGAACAAGAAGTTCGAGTTATGTTAAATAGGTGCTAAATATTATCATTTGCTTGTTTCCAATTGAAATTTAGTGCATTTGTAAGCTATAAGTGTAATTTATCAGCCTGAGTGCAGAGTGTGGTACTCAGATTCAACAATTACATTTTTATCTCATAACTAGTATGTGCTTGCATAGATAATGTATCAAATGCTATTTTCAACATTTGAATTATAATTCTATACTTTTTCCTCATTTATATTTGCAATCTAGAACAAAAAATGCCTCATAATATAACATTTTCAATATTTGAGTGCTGAGTGCAGAGTGTAAGTATTGGTTGTAATTTTGTTGTAGTTTTCAAAGGTAAGGCAAATGTTCAGAAGTTTGAAATGGTGCTGTAAAACTGGTGCTGTTAAATAGTCAATCTAATTGAATAGTCAATCTAAGAACCAGGATTTTTAAACCCAATAAAAAACCTGACCTGTAATTACTACATTACTAACCTGACCATGGGGACCCAGGCAAAGGTCATTTGTCTAGAACTCTTGTGTTAATAATTCAAATAATAAAAGCAAACACATCATTAAAGAGCTGGCATTGAGGCAAGACAACATAGAATAAGCATATAATATGCAAAACATATATCAGTATCTAGAGGATCTTGCATGAGTGCTCATTACATACAAGTTTTATTAAACTAATGGCCAAAACGGTATAACACAAGGCTTTGCCGAGTGTCATATTGTTTTTGTCGACAAGTTTAATCATTTTAAAAACTCTTATGTACTTAGCACCAATGTAAGATTCTATTGGTCACATAACCTTAGAGAATGCTCATTAACGTTCGAAACGCTGATGTATGCTGCATAGGTTTCATTCAAAATTAAGTGTTACAATGCGCAGTACATCAAGGCCATGTTTGTATTATACTGACGTGACAGGTCGATTCAAGGCATGGCTTATGATATGTCACCCTGAACCAACAAACATCAAGCTAATTTAAATATTTAATGAACAGGCTGGGTATGCATTACGATATTTCCTGCACTCCCACACTCTGAACCAACCAACATCAAGCTAATTTAAATATTTAAGGACCAGCTGGGTGTGCATTATGATATTTCCGGCACTCCCAAACCCGCAGGTTATGTGATAAAGCTATAAAATGAATGCAACCTTCACTAGTTGTGTTAGTATCCTCTGTTTCCTGACTATCTGTAGGCTCTTCAAACTCCAAGTCATCTATTTCCATGACATTATTATTGTTTGAAGTATTATCAAACTCAAGGTCAAGGTCATCATCAAAGTCATCAAGAAGTCGGCTAGCACCTCTAGAGAACCTGGAGTTCACATCACTTTCCACACTGGTGGTGCTTGTTTGTTTAATTGGACTATGCTAAAATATACACCAAAAAGACTGCCTTTAGTAAACCCATATGCCCCTGTTGTACCAGAGTCTATAATAACTAGTTAAAACAATCGGAAGCCCCAAATCTAAAAAATTTAATTTGTTTGATAGTGATAAATGGTTTACACAATTTGAGGTGTTCATGATGGTTAACAAGTATGTCAAGCTAAAATGCATGGTCTTGATGCTCAATGAAAATAATTGAGTTTCAACTGCTTGAAAGTTTTTGATAACATTATAACTCCGTAGAAATTTTAGATAGTGTAACATGGAGTTGACAATGTAGTGTATTTATGCTGGTTAAAAAGGATGCCAAGTTTGAAAGCGACCATTGATATTTGAGCTACATCAACAAGAAAGTTTGGTTAACATTTTGGAACTAACAAATGAACAGACGGTCAGGACGAACACTCATCAGTAGATGTCGGGGCATAAATATAATAAGAAGTAGTAGAACTTTTTTTTCAAACAAAGCATTCAAAGTGTATAGAGCTATATCGGACGATATTTTTTTTTAAAGTTTCAGAAACGGAAAAACAAGCATGCTTTCATATCCTTTAGACCATTTTTCGCTTCAGCTTTAAAAGAAACTCTCTGTGTGATTTATTGGACATGCCTACAGTCCGTTTTCATACGAAAGTGTTCTAGAACACCCTTTGAAATTATAAGAATCGTCTATTTTTCGACGATTGAATCAAAGTACATGGAACCCATCCAAAGTTTTAATTTGCAATTTAGGTAGTCTAGTATCATACTAAAAATGATAAAAGTAATTATTTTGACATTAAATGACTGTTAGAATATAGCTCTATACACTTTAAATCAACCAATAGCTTGAATAAGAGCAGTGTAAATATCCCCAAAGGCCTGGTCACAACCCGACAGGCATGTTTTTAGCACACACATTTTTCTGGAGGCTAAGGCAACTACGTTTTTTTCGAAAAAGTGAAAAGGACGTACGGAGGAAGTAAGTTGAGGCACGTCACACATTTATGTTGCGCATAGTGAGATATAATCTTGTACTTAATGGAATACCTTATCATTGGTTATATCCAACAGAAGATCTAATAGTCTGGAAGGTGTTGCTGACCTAAGTACTGAAGCCATACCATTGATAACTTCCATCACACTATCACTCTTCTGCTGCTTCCTGTCACCATTGTTACACTCAAGCAACAGTTTCACTTCACTAAGAACACATACTATGTTGGTATATTCCTCCTTTTTAACAGTATCTTGTAAAGAAGTAGATACTTTTTTCAACAAAGCAACCAGACTGGTATACAAATTGGACTGATACACAGTCTGAGGAGTGAGAATATGATTTTCCAGTAACAATGTGAGAATGTTCGAAACCAGTCTGCTAAATTCCACAACCTCTTTGATTTCATTCATCTGTAAAAAAAGCAAGGATAAATATATCAGTCAGAGTAGTTATTATTCTTAATTATCTCCCTTTATAGTTAACAATGCATGAAATTCATGAAGTTCACAGTGCATCATTCATTGTGGGAAGAGTATATAGGTTTGCTTAAAAGATTACACCAATAACACTGTAAACTGTAAGCTTAAAATATCCATAGTTGGGAATAAAGATGGCTCATCCTGAGTCAGAATTATGTGTGTGTGGCTAGGCGATGATGTTCTAAGTCAAGACTTTGTGTGTGTGGCTACGGGATGCTGCTGTTGTTTCTGAGTAACTTTGGATCGTTAACAAGATTTTTTATTTGCCAAGTCCAAAAGGGGATATTCAAATGTTACATCATAGGTGGGGTATTAGGCCTATTAAAACGCAAGTTGCCCCAAAGGGTCAAATGTTGCTCATATGACGTAGCAGTGCAAGCCTGTATGGTAACCAGAGTAATCATTTAACATTCCTGACTTATAGCAAACCAAAGATAGATAGATATACATACATGTAGTTCTTATTTCCATTGCGGTCATTAATATATTGATGAATTTAATGAAAAGTGAAATGATTATGTGACATGGATATATATAGAAAAATAACAACGATTTGTAATGTACGAGATGTGAACAAGTTGATAAAAATATTTAGTAAATCCCCTAATTGTAAAAAAATCCAAATATTAATGAAAAATGAACCTGGACCAAATTTACCATGATTTCAAACATTGCATGTTTGTAATATTGATGCTTGTCTTAACAATATTTCACTGTACCGGGGTATATAAAAATAGGTTACAGGATCTTACTTGATCTGTCGTTGTTCTACAATAAGCTTGAGTTTGTGATTGAATGTTGTTCTCTACTTGCAGCAGTAGGCTTGGTATATGAGTGGTATCACTAGACGCAACTTTCCCCGTACTGGCTGCCCGTAACTCTTCTATCAGGAGGGGTCTCTGTAACTCTAACACAAGGTACTGCATCTCAAGTCTGGACAGAACATTTCCTTCTTCATCATTCAAACAACTTTCATACCTGACCTCATGTATATTTCTCAAGGTCAAGGCCACTAGAACGATGGCTGTCCAATCAGGACTAAGCTTAGAAGTCTTTACAGTCAAGTCACAGTCATCCTCATTGGGTGGCAACAGCCAATGAATGAGCTGCTTTCTAAGGGGATATTTCCCATCAGCCTCAGGGTTTGGTAAAGAGATGACAAGATTAGGCACATAATGTTCTGGGATGTCACAGTTTGTAAGAAGGTTTAACAAAAATGTAACTGATTCAGTGACTGGTCGAGTCAAAGAAGGAATAAATAGCGACCAAATATCCTTCTTTGGAGATTCAAGTTTTTGTTTGACCATAACAGATAGAAGACTGTATCCATCTGGTTCAGCATTATGTAGACTTACAAATCTGAAAATAAAATTTTAGCAGAAATGAAGAAGTACTACATAGTACGGGAAATATGGTGCTTAACAATTTGAATTTGGGTTTTCCAGCTTGATCCTGGAAAACTGAGATCAGTTTCAGTATCTAGTACATATACCAGGGGGTATTAAAAAGTTTGTGGACTGACTCGTTCATTTTAATATGCATAATGCGATTGAATTATTTATTTTATCATCTTAAGCTACATTCAATTCTGTACTGAGAAACAAACAAAAAGTTGAATAAATGATAATATTAATAAACTATTCGAACGATTTAAAAGATTACCAAGAGCCACACGGCACACTATTATGACGTTACGACGTCATGAAACGCCAACAATCCAGTCACTTTTCGATCGTCTAAAGAAGCCAAAACTCATAAACCTGGATTGAACTGTTCTATTGCCTATTATAATACTTAGTTTTAACTTAATAACCTTTTATTCATAAAAAAGTTTGATCAGTTAATGAAAGATTTGACAAATTCAATTATTCCAGCGCTAATAATCACACAGTACATGAAGTCTACCCTACTGATATTGGCATCATTCAACTCTCATCGCTACATCTTTTATACCATTTAAAGGTCAAATACGAAAGAAATTCTTAATTTAACTATAGTAACACATTTACATAGATATATATCATATAAAAGGCATGGGGTACTTGTAATCCACACAATTGCAATATTTAAGATGGTTTATAACGATAAAGTTGACGATAACAAAATTACAACGTAAATCCAACCTGGTTGTCTCCCTTGATTTTTAGACCGTGTGACGTCATTTTGGACATAAGTGGAACTGTTCCTCTTCAGTTTAACTAAATTTGAATGGGTCCAGTCGAGTTTTTATCGGATTAAATTCATGATCAGTGACGGAAATTACTATAATGTGGTATGTTCTAAGCACTGTATGTGTTGTCATTGCAATCACGTTTTAATTCCTTTCAATATTTAAAAAACAAAACAACGACCACATACCGAAGTGGACATTACTGACTTCAACTGCTGGGCGTGTTATACATTACAAACGCAGCAGTGCAAACAGCGCGCTACAGGGGGTATAAATATCACGCTGTATATACACTTGACACGTGTGTATACATCGGTGATTGATTTTGAATATGTATTATATATAGCTGTCACTATTTTGTATATTTATGTGTTAGGTTTTGTAACAGACCATAAGTAAAGCATTCCGTACGAGGAAAAAAAAATATTTTCGCAAGAAATGGCTTTAGCTGCGTATTTGTACACGCATGTATATTAGACATATAGATACATGATTTGTAGTACACACGAAATGACGCGTAGATGGCAGTTTCTGTCGTTAATTGTAAAGAATTTATAAATTAACCATAATTGAGTCACTGAATTCCTAAATTGAGAAATGAACATTATAATTCTAGACAGGGAATTATTGACGAAAAATTGTAAAAGGAAAATTTGAAAAAAGTCGGTAAAGTTAGAGACATTGTCCATAGTTCTTGGATGCTGAGTTAATCCCATTTGATCATTTTCAATTATGGATACAAATTCAAATGAGAGTTAGCATTAACTAAATCGATTGGTACTTTTTTCAACATTACATACTGCACCAGTCATGCAGGTCCATCATCGCCCCCAAACCCTCGGGGATAGACGGTCATGTTTTTATCTTCCAGCTTACCGCTGCATGGCCAGTAAAATGTTGGGATTTTTTCAGGGACCCAATACCCTAGTGACACTGTTAAGTTGTCAGGGACCGGGGAAATACCAGATATTGTCCCATCAGCTGTCACCCGCAGGCCGTGGAAGGCGGGGTGACAACCCAAAAGCCCATCCCCAGGAGTGGGGTACCGTGGATGCTACTGACAGGTGCATAACAATGACACGTTAGAACAAGTGCGCTGAAAATTAAGTAATTTTGTAATGTAAACTCACGCATTTCCTACACAATAATCGGCGTAATGATCTTTTCAATATGGTTGGTATTGCAATGCACATGTAATAAAAAGCATGGTTTCTTTGAATGACACCTCATGGTAAAATTTATTAACTATATCCAGTATCATTGCAAAGTGACAGTATTATAGTGCGATGCTTACACAGAAGTTTGAACATAATTTTTTTACCTTTTTGAAGCTTTCCATTAAACCAGAAAACATATTAGAGTTTAAACGAATCATAAGCTTGTCATTTTCAAAAAGTTTTACATTGATAAACAAAAACTTGGTTTATAACGCACATTCATTGAAGGTATTTTTACGCACTTGCTCAACTGACCATAATTAATTAATTAATACTTATATTTCAATTCATGGCGTTATTTTGATTGGCGAATACAAATTGGTTTGTAATAAATTCGCCACGCCCCCTTGCACCTGCATGACCTATGACAGGCCAGGCAGGGCCAACGATCACCCCAAGAGCTGGATACCGTGATATCTATATATTATTTAAACATAAAATAGACCACCTGCTTTTGGCGGCCTATAGTGCAGTGTCATATATGTGTCGGCCTTTTACTGATGTTTAGTCTTTAAATGTAAGCCGGTCTAAATTGTAGGATCAAAATGTCTGACCGTGCGTTGATATTGTGGAAAATTAGGCACGTGTTTGAACTCTCAGACAAGTATTATTTTGTGATTTGTAACAAGAATTGAGTTATATTACGGAAGCAGATTACCAACAGTGGAGTTCGCTACAAACATGTATCTTGTTTGTATTTTGTTAAATCCACGATGCTCGCACTGGGTAAGGACACGTCACGTTTTGACATATTTTAAAAAATATTTTAAACAATACTGTACATGTATATGAGCCCATGCGTTGTTCCATACAGTATTCTACAATTGAAGTGGACAGAACAACACATACAAAGAATAAATCTTTAATATCGCTCTATTTTTTTTATATGATATATATCCAGCGTTATATTTCGGATAGTCTGGCAGTATTTTTTAAAAATTATCCATAAAGCAAAACGATACACAATTTAAACACGAATTTATAAAATCTATATCATAGGCATATGATTTCAACTGTGCGTAACTATTTTTTTCCGTTATGTACTGTCTTGTTGGGGTAATAACGGGAGATCGATACGTGGATCTAGGTTCATGCTAGGAAGAATCATTAGTTTACACACTGTTGAATTCAAATGCCAATGATCGATCTATATCGTTTTAGAAAAATGCAATTTATCGTTCCATACTAAATTAATAAATTAATGAAACGTTTACCGAGTTATAAACATTTTATATCTGGTATAATGCACTGTTCTTTTTTGCATTTTGATTGACAAAAATATATTATTAATACTTGGACCGTTACAACACACTTCCCATAACATGCGTAATGTACACGCGTCTCCAGTTGCATTGACCGTAAACTTATCTATGTACACATAACAGATTTAGGAATTTTCTCATATTTGTATACTCAATAATACGTACAGAAACAATTATATTAAACATCAAATCGGTCAGCAGCTGATTACAATCTCGTTTTTGGCATGTTACAACCCCCCCGTGATGTGCATAATGTACCAAGATTAACTGTATGACACTTCGTAGATCGACGCTGTGTATTAGGGCTGTGGATCGTTGGGTAAGTGGCGATCCGATCCGATCCACGATTCATGTGTTACGATTCACAGATCGATTCACAATTCACAGTTTAATTAAAAGAATAAAGAATCAGAATAAAACATATAAAAAAACAGAAACTAAAGTTTTATTTATAACTTCCTATGTTCAGCTATAACAAGCAGCATCAAACTTGTAATAAAAATGTTCATTTTAATGACTAACAGCCTAACAGTGTATACGAATAATGAACATAATCAAATGGTTTTATGAAGAACAGAGGCCAAGTCGTGGGCCACACCAAAGTTTGTCTGTACAAAGGTTCAAAAAGTCAACTAGATAGGGTCTAGAACCAAACTTCCAGAAGTAACACCAAACTGGTGATCTTAATGTTTCATGTAGGCAAATATTTTACATGTTATGAAGAATAGAAGCCAAGTCCTTGCCTACATCGAAGTTTTTCTTCAGAAAGATCAAGTGATCAACATGTTTAGGATCAAGGCAGGACCTGGTTGCGGTAACAATGTCCCCTGCAGTGGAAAAGACTCGTTCAGAAGCAACAGAACTTGCTTGTGTACAAAGATATATCTTCACAAGCCTCGACATAAATGGGAATCTTAACGCATTTGTCCTCCAGTACGCCAAGGGACTAGCCCTAGACTGTAGTTTATTTTCCGATTTGTAAAGGCTGATTTCTTTTTCCACCAATTCCTGCTTAGACAAAGGAGGCTCAACTTCGGAAATTTCTATTTCCTCGTCATCAATCAGGAAACTGAGAGCAGACTTTTTTCGCTTGGCTGGGGGTGAAGGGTCTTGTTTCACATGTGGTAGCTCTGGTAGTGCTGGTAAGTCGGGCTCATTCTCGACAGTCAACTGCTGAGGTGTGTCTGGGTCTGGCTTCACTTGTACAGTGGTATCTGGTTAAGTTACTAGTTTGCCTCGAAGTCTGTCCCAGGCAGCCTGAGGAGCTTTATCTTTAACTCGAGGATCAAGGACAGTTGCCTCTTCCAGGTAATCTACAAGTGCCTCGCTCAGGTATCTCTTCTCGAGGTCTTTGAGAATGGCGCTCTTGATTTTAGTCTGGAATGCATTGTCAGTCTCAGCAGGTGAGTATAGAATCTTCAGTTTCTGCAGCAACGGAAACATAAGCCCAACTGTAGGACACTGGTCAGCTGAGAGGGCAAGGGTAGCTTGATACATTGGTTCCATCAATGCCAAGAACTCCTCACAGTGTCGAACGTCATCTTGCCCAAGAAGGCTCCTTGCCTGCAGTGATTTGGCCTCATGCTGCTTCTTGATATTGTCATCAGTGAGCGTGGCCAGAACTGCTACTTGTTGCTGTAGAAATCTCTCGACCATGAGGTAACTGGAATTCCATCTAGTGCGGACATCAATGATGAGCTTGTTTTCTGGAAGTTGTAGCATCTTCTGTTTCTGGTTCAATAAAGCTGCAGCAGTGGTGCTACGATGCATAAACGGAACAACAGACCTCATCTTAGCTAAGATATTGTGGACTTCTTTGGCGTCAAGTGCTCTTCCAGATGCAAGGTTCAACGTGTGTGCAAAGCAACCGATATGAATAGGTATTCCAGCTGTTTGCGCCGCTATCTTCATATTGGCCGCATTGTCCGTGGTAAGTGCCCTAACATCACAGACCCACTCTAGTTGTGCTTGACGCAGTACATTTCCAACATGCTCCCCAGTATGAGACTCAGGTAGTTGCCTCGTCTGAAGTACCCGAGAACAAAGCTCCATCTCCGAGTTGATAAAATGTGATGTTATTGTAACATACGACTCGGTGGCCCGACTTGTCCAGGAGTCTGTGGTCCAGGCAGTAGTCTCTGCATTTAGTAACTCACCTTTAACACGAGCTGACACACTGTCATACATGCGTGGAATTATAGTTTCACTAAATGTTCCTCTGCATGGAAACACGTAGCGGGGCTCACACTGGTGTATCATACTTCTAAATGATGCACTCTCTACTGTGCTAAACGGCCGCATATCATCGACAAGGTATCTTGCAATGCCGATAGTAATTCCCTGTGTCTTTGTCTGGGCCAACTTCATTTTTTGTGCCATAAGCCATGGATTGCTGGCAGATGTTGAGGTACAGGCAGGGCTTGGTTTGGATTCGAGTGGCACTGTCTGTGACCTGACAGCTTCTAAAAATAAAAGAAAGATTTATGCATTAGTCTTACTGGCCACTTCCCATTTCACCATTATTAAACAATTGTACATAGCATGACAACTTGGTTAGTTTAAATATCATCAATTTTAAGATAGATCTATAAATTATATTTGTTTGTTTCACACTCGGCCTAAAATAAATTAAAGGGATTGGGCTGAAGGAATTTTTTTTCAGATTGGGGTTCTTTAAAAATTGAAGGTGGGGGAGTGTGTGGTGCTTTAAAAGAATAAACATCAATTTTCTCAAATTGTGGTAAGTATTAATGCTGACTGTGCTTCTCTGTCGATCAGAAGAAATTGGTGCCATTTGAGACTGGTAAATATCACGGAAACGAGGAGAACTGCTCTACCTTTTCCTTTCGACATAGGGTCGATTCCATGGTGTCTTTTCATGTGATTAGAAAGATTTGTAGTTCCACCAGTGTACGCCATTGCCATATTGCATGTTTTGCAGATTGCTTTTTTCTCGTCTTTTATGGAGATCCCGAAGTATTGCCACACTTTTGATGTGTATTTTGCCGGTGGATTTCTATAGCGTTCGGACATTTTTTTTGTTAGTGCAGACGAAAAACTGACGTCATCTGCAGAGCTAGCAGACAGTAAATTCGAATTTAGACTGTTGAAATTAAATTTGATTTCTAAGATTTTCGTCGTCGCTCGAATATTTAATTTTTATTTCCAATTTTGACAAAGACAATAATAAATTGATAACATAATTGAATTGAAATAATTTCGATGAAAATTGTATACGAATTTAACGGTTGATAGCTCAACAACATACCAGCTGTTTTACTTTCGGTTTGAACATTTAGCCATCGTAAAATGTAGGTAAAATACTCTTTAAATTAGCTTTGCAGCGCATTTGCCTGGATTATTTAGCAAAAAAAACACTCATTTCAAAAGTTTAGACAAAGATCGCGATCCAACGATTTCTGCAGTGACGAATATTCGTACCCGATTTTCTAGTCAGATTCGTGAATATCCGAGTACTCGGATACTCGCAGCAGCCCTACTGTGTATATGTATGTATAACCCCCGTGGAGAATTCTTCTATGATTGTGCTTTATATTTGACCCACTATTACATAATAACACATGCATTTCATGTAACTTTAATGCATTTAAACCGAACATATTCAATAGAGATCAAGATTTATGCGAATATACACTAATAGTATACAGCCTCTGTGTTAATCAGATGTTCCAAAAACACGTCACAAGCTAAGGGAAGTAACTCGGGTTAGTTTATTCACAAAATAAGATAATCGAAATAAGAGATGACGTTTATTGTGTGTTATAATCATATATGAAGTGTAGAGATTGATGTAATCATATATTTATACCATAAACTTATTAAAACAACAAAAAAATAATATTGCGTATATGACCTTTAAACAGATTCGTTTTCGTAAGACAACCTTAATTTTACATACTCGGGTGACATTCTCTAATCTGATATCAGAATTGGTGTATAATCGAGTAAAAGTGCAAAATGCAACGGAGTATCGATAGTCCGAGTGTAACGTCATGTCGAAAAGTGCGCCGACGTCATGAAATGCGTCGAAAATCAGGCTACACAAAACGGCGTGTTTATTACGTCACACCAGTATACATGACAACAGCACTATAATTTAAACACCAGGATGATGCTACAATCTTAATGTTTATGTCGACGGTTTTATATTTCAAATCGGATGACGATTAACAAAATTATAGGTATATGTGGGAGGTCAAGTGAATGATATTTTTAAAGTGCGCCGCGGAGCATAATTTAAGTTACGATAGTAACCGCCACACATTCGGAAAAAAGTTAAATGGTCTGGAAATTTGCAAAATCAATTCAAATTACGTTGTTTTAAAGAATGTGTGATTTTTACGGAATTCTGTCAACAACTAAACAAATGGCAGGCCTAGTCCACGAACTTTTTGATACCCCCTCATACCTGCCAAGTACTCCTACTAAAGTGCCAAGTACTCCTACTTAAGTGGAGTTACTCCCATTTTCATTGTTAAGTTCTTGTTTTCCAAGTTCACCTAACTTTGAACAAACTTTAAGGTACATTTGATTCATTTTATGATCTTCTGTCCCATATTTATAACCACTAGAATTAAAACATTCCTAGTTTATGCATCTAAATACTTATTAAGTCACGTTTAAAGGCATTCTTGTGACATGTTTTGGTATTTTGTAAATGGTTAGGTAAATATATTTCATTACTTCAGGAATGCTTTAAACCAGTAGCAAAGATAGACTGGAAAGAGGCAGGATATACCTTAAAGTGACCATCCATACTTGAGTCCATAATGTTGTAGTTTGTTCACGCAGACGTTCTCCTCCAATAGACAATAACTGATCCCAGTTCTTTACAAATGCATAAATACAACGCATGATATATTTCATCAAATCAGTCCTGAAATACAAAATAAAGAACATAAGCAATACCTTCAATTTTGTTCGAAGACAATTCAAACATTGGCCTATTACCCTATAGCAAATAAGTAGTACTCAGGTGGAGCCAATTTTAACCCCCGACTCATAATTTGAATAATCAATGTTAAAATTCAACCTGAATTACCAATTTAGAGACAATCTTAATTAAATTTCAGTAAGATTCAGTGAAAAACACAGCCCATATACACAACAAGAGGGTCCAAAGGGCCCTGGGTCGCTCACCTGTTTGGCCTAGTGACCTAGATTTTGGCCCAAATGACATAGTATCTAACTTGACCTAGATTTTATAGAGATAAACATTGTGACCAAGTTTCATAAAGATAGAGTCAAAATTGTGACCTCTAGTGTGTTCACAAGATTTTTCAATGATTTGGCCTCGTGACCTAGTTTTTGACCCCAGATGACCCAATATCGAACTTGACCTAAATTTCATAATGATGATCATTGTGATCAAGTTTCATAAAGATAAGGTCAAAATTGTGACCTCTAGTGTGTTCACAAGCTTTTTCAATGATTTGGCCTCGTGACCTAGTTTTTGACTCCGGATGACCCAATATCGAACTTGACCAAAATCTTATAGTGATGATCAGTGTGATCAAGTTTCATAAAGATTAGGCTCAAATTGTGACCTCTAGTGTGTTCACAAGCTTTTCAGTGATTTGGCCTTCAAAGGCTTGTGACCTAGTTTTTGACCCCGGATGACCCAATATCGAACTTGACGTAGATTTTATAGAGATGATCATTGTGATCAATTTTCATAAAGATTAGTCTCAAATTGTGACCTCTAGTGTGTTCACAAGCTTTTTCAATGATTTGGCCTGGTGACCTAGTTTTTGACCCCAGATGACCCAATATCAAACTTGACCTAGATTTTATAGAGATGATCATTGTGATCAATTTTCATAAAGATTAGTCACAAATTGTGACCTCTTATGTGTTCAAAAGGTTTTTCAATGATTTGGCCTAGTGACCTAGTTTTTGACCCCAGATGACCCAATATCGAACTTGACCTAGATTTTAAAGAGATGATCATTGTGATCAAGTTTCATAAAGATTAGGCTCAAATTGTGACCTCTAATGTGTTCACAAGGTTTTCCTTTGATTTGACCTAGTGACCTAGTTTTTGACCCCAGATGACCCAATATCGAACTTGACCTAGATTTTATGGAGATGATCATTGTGATCAAGTTTCATAATGATCAGGCTAAATTTGTGACCTCTAGTGTGTTCACAAGCAATTGTGAACGGACGACGGACGGACGACGGACGAAGAGCGATCACAAAAGCTCACCTTGTCACTTTGTGACAGGTGAGCTAATAAAAAGCATATTCAAGGCTATTCTATGATTCGACAAAGTGACATAGTTTGTGGTCGAAGTTGACCGATTAGCATGGAGTCATGATGGTGAAAGAGTATGCAAAGCATCAAAGCAATATGTTGATGGACTTTAAAAAGTTCAACAATGTTTAGCATTATGCAGATGCTCAGGTAACTGCGATAGCTCCCCTTGTTCGTCTGGAGAGACAAATAGAGAAAAATGTGAACTTTCATGTGTTCAAAAGCAATTTTGAAAGACAGAAGGACATATGACAAAGACTGAACACAAAAGCTCAGATAAAATTGCCTTGGTGAACAACTCACTCGACTGAGGAACAATTTTCGAGTTCAGATAAACCCAATTTGGGACAGACTGCATAAGTAACAGATAACAGGAGATTGGTTGTTTTTCTCAGCTATATTTCAGCCATATCAATGACAGATTCGTCAAATCACATTTCATTACCTTTATCCTAACCAGTATGAATGTACCAAGTATGAGAGTTTATCCAGTCACTTCCGGCCAAATCGGCCCGATAACAGGGTGCCGTTTATCATTTTCAATAAACCGTCAAGTGGTCATGTGACTTGCAATAAACCATCACCTCATCACGTGATCTGACGGACTTCTCCTTAAAGCGGAGTCGCCGGCTGAAACTCTGTACCCGAGGATGAGGTTTTCCTATTTAAAATGAGATTGGGTCGATCAATAATTGTTCTACCTGCATGTACATGACGTTATCAAGATGTCCGACGTTGTTGTTTTGTCGTGACGTCAGTGAACGAACGTGACGTTACGCTCAAATAATGAAAAGGCAAATATATAGTTCGACTTTTATTCCCTTTTTAAAGCAGATGTAGTGACCGGATAAATAGAATAATAGGTTAGTGCCGTGGAGTGAGTAAAAGTTTATCCGGCTCGGCTGCGGAAATTATCGGATTCGCCTACGGCTCACCCGATAAATTCCTCCGCCTTGCCAGATAAACTTACTCATCCACGGCACTAACCTATTATTCTCTATTAAATTACCTTTTACAATCAAGCAGTGTATGAGATAGAGATGTTAAGTATGGGATGATTTCATCTGTAGGTATACTAGTGGGGTACTTGTATATAAAACCAGTCACCAACTGTAGCCTGTAATAATACATACATACATATTTATTTCACACAAACCTCCATCACAACTTGTTTCTAGATTTATGCCAATAAACAATGCCATCAAATTATAATACATGTCAAGATGATCTGATAAAAAACTGTTTAAATTAAAGTACAGACAAAATTATTGGATGCCCCGCCCACATTACCACCAAGGATGGTCACATATGTCCCATATTGGTGAATAAAAACGTGGCATACCATGGTAGCATTTTGGTGCTCTGACCAGCGGACAGGATGAAATTCCTGATCTCTTCCCAACCTGATTCTAATCTTCTTTTCTTGGCTCCTGGTCCTGATTGACTGGAGGTACCAGTCATCGATAACTGAGTAACTTCGATTATGTGTGAACTTTCAGAAAACAGCTGAAATATTTTATAATGATAAAACTGTATTTGCAAGATATGCCTAATTGTCAATTTGTCAGCCGACGTCATAGATTATCAACACAGGACAATATTGAGCTTTAATAACAGTGTCCTACATCCCTCATCTCAGTACAGGGATCAAGTAATTTTAGTTAACCAATACTGCCAAAAGAGATATTACTGAACTGGTGATATTATCAAACAAAGGTCTAGATTCTTTATTTAGTTGAATAATAAATTGACCTATGTAGCAAATCAGTCAAAAGCATGTTTAAATGAAATCTTGATGAAGAAAATTATTCAATATCAACGAAGAATAACTTATATACTTTTACATGTATACTGAAAGTATAGCCCACTGTTGTGTTTTTAACATAAGTAGCGCTGGGGAAAACAAAATTTGGTGCACATGCACGATATAGCGAGTGAATCAATGATTTTATTTATTTATTTAGACCAATTTTTTCTAATGAGATAGTGGTGGAGTCTTTAACAAGCTTGCTGGATAATTCTGATGCAAAGGTTGTGCGATAGAATCATAGCAGCAACCACATTTTTTTTTGTCCAGCACAAATTTTAGTGTTTAAATTTGCCCTTGATCATCTATAATTGAGAAACCATTTTTAATAAATTGCCCATGAATCTGAAAAACTGAAGATTTACAGAAGATACATACTTGCTGACAAACATCCACTGATAAATCAACAAATGCTTCTTGAAGGCAACAACCTTTGCCTCTGAAAATATAAACATAAATTCAACCATATCAAACTTAACTGATCAATGTCTTTCTTCAACACAACTTTGGTTTCCATTAGCTATAAATACAAAATTGCTGCCAAACTGTTTAACAGGTTATAGGTTCAACTACAGCACATTGATTTTTCAGCTATCAATGCAGAAAGTTCCATCCTTTTATTTCATTCCTATAATCACAGTTGTAGACCAGAAACTGGTTTTCCATTTTAAGTTACAGTCACCTTGACCTTGAATCCCTCAGCCTGTCATCATAGGTGGTGTGCTTGCAAAAACTATTATACAGTTACGTTGCATCAAAATATCATAGGCCTTACTAACCTGATTAAGCTGAGACATATTTTCTATTTTTAGTAACAAAGACTTTGAACTTAGACCTAGCAGCCCTACATTCATTTATTGGAAGACTTTCCATAGGATTCTAATACAGAAAGTTTTTAGTAACAGTGACCTTGACCTTAAATCCAAAGATCCCACGTTCAATAATAGACATCAGCGTAACACAAGCTACTCATACAGCAAGTTTCCACATTTTGGATTTGTGGAGGTATAACAATATTATTTTAAATACAACATACCTATTTCTGGTCTGAATTTGTTGTATCTCTGAATACAGTAGCTCATACATCTTTCTCAAGTCACTCTACAAATATATAATCATTCATGCTGACTTCATTCAATCATTATAATACAGTCTGATGTATCAACATGTATACATGATCAATAATTAGGGATGGCAACGAGTATCCGAGTACTCGAGTACTCGTTCAAACGTCCGATTATCGAATAGTAAAATCAGTATTTGAGTACTCGAAAAAAATGTTAATCCTGTGTAATACAGAAGGTGTCCAAGTGTTATCTGGTCAACAAAATACAATAAATAACGTCTCATCGATCCTTAATTGCCGACAGGAAGTTGCTAATTGCAAGCGTTATCAAAACACAGACCTGTCAATCATTGTCTGTTAGTTAGTTTATGACACGTAGCAAGGGGTTCTTTCGTTGACATCAACCAGAGTATTTGTCATCAATTTTTAATTGGCAGTTATTGTTTATTTGGGGTAACTATCGATTAAGAAATATAAAAAATATTACTTTAAATTTAAATCGCTCTCGCGTGTATATGAACGAACGATTACACTGTGAATTGGGCATGCTTTGTGAATAATATGAACTAAGGCACCGCCTAAATGAGGGATTAAATACACATTGGATATCTGCTAAGCTATGTTTCAGATAGAAACTGACTAAATATGAGTTGAATTTAGATGTTATAAAATATACAAAGATAGTTACTGATCAGCAACTGATCACTTTTCCTCTTTAAATTTAAGACCAGAAATAATAATTATTCAAAAATTTAGATCGGCTATGTATCTGTGGTTTATGTTTGGAATAAGTGTCGGCATCCTTAACCTGGAGTTTTACCTATATTATACTGATTTGTTATACATTGCAACGTAACGTCATGAGTTTATTTGGCGTACTTTAGGTATGACGTCATTTCCTGTTATTTGTGACGTCATGACATCACGTCTTGTATTGGCGCCGTGTATCCAGTACAGTAGCGTATTTCTTACGTCCCTTTGTTTTTTTAAATAGTTTGTTTTATTTATTGAATATTTTTAAAGATGGTTATAATTCGAAAGAAAATGATAGGGGGTAACCGTTTACAGCTTACTATTTTTTATTTTCAAAGGACCATTCACCTCGGAAAACTGCCTGAAATTTTTGACCGGAAATAACTTTTTCTGAAAGCATTAGTACCGGCAGAGACTCGACGAAGATACGCACGTGGACATTATTGGTATGGGTATTTACAATAGCCAGCTTCGCCGGCTATTTAATCCCCTATTATGTCACCGGTTGATAAGAGTAGTTCCCCTTAGTTGTTTATTTGTTTTTAATTGATTTTTCTAGCGTTATTGATTAAAAGCACTATTGATTTTACACTGTATTGTTTTTTTGTTATACGTTTTTATTTTTGTTATTGTTCCATAGTTCGTCAGACTTCTACCGATCTAGATTTGATTGACAACTGAACAGAACGAACTGGCAAATGCGCTGTTTTATTTGAAGTTGAACACGCACGTTTGCAGCACAACATTTCTATTTCCCAAATATCATTGACATTTATTGTTTTCCGAGTACCCGAGTACTCGATCGGAAGAATCACCGAGTACTCGAGTACCGATTTTAGTACTCGTTGCCATCCCTATCAATAATACAAGAGCTACAGTCACAGTGTGGAGAATCACATAATCAAATTATCTAAAATGAATAACGTTTGCACTCAAAACAATTGCAATCTTGACCGCTAACGGTAAGTTGTGTTCTTGATTATAGCTATTGTGCACTTTATATGAATATATTATACAGACTAAAGAAGATCTCATTTATGTAGGGATACTAGACAATTACCAATTTTGATCTATCTTTAGCTGTTGTGGACTGATGCTCTACCAAATTATTACAAAACATCGAAAATGCATTTGGTCGAGCATCAATTAAAAAGAGCTAAAGATAGAGCGAAATCGGTACTTGCCGAGTATTTTTACATAATTATACGGGATATTCTTTAGGCTTTATAATATAACCATATTAAATGCACGATCGTTATAATCAAGAAAACATCACCGTTAGCAGACAAAATCGCAATTGTTTTGAGTGCGAACCTTATTCATTTGACCACATGATTCTCCACATTGATTCATAATATTGCCAAAAGCAGAAGAGAAGACGAACCATCCATTTATCCCAGTCTACAGCACTGGCACCAGCACAATCTCTCTTCACACCACCAGGATGATGACACCACATCTGTGTTTGTAGAAACACCAGTAAATCTTCCTGAAATCATTCATCACATAATATAATCATGTAATTGTTTAAAGTGTATAGAGCTATATCTAACAGTCATATAATGTCAAAATAATTACATGTATCCTTTTAAGTATGATACTAGACTGCCTAAATTGCAAATTAAAACTTTGGATGGGTTCTGTGTACTTTGATTCAATCGTCAAAAAAAAGACGATTCTTATAATTTCAACTGTTGACTTAGGGTGTTCTAGAACACTTTCGTATGAAAACAGACACTTAGCATGTCCAATAAATCAAACAGAGAGTTTCTGTTAAAGCCGATGCGAAAAATGATCTAATGGATATGAAAGCATAATTGGTTTTCAGTTTTTTTTAATTTTGTTTTAAAAGATATTGTCAGATACAGCTCAATACACTTTAACACTCTCTTTACATTACACTGTAAAATCATTAATATTCATGGTGATTAAATTTTGTGGATTTCGTGGTTCACAAATCAAATCCCATCGAACTATAATTTTGACCCTTGTATTTATTACCTGAAATGCTTAATCCACGAATTAAGGTACCATCAAATGGTCTTCATCCCATCAAAATTAAATGATTTTACAGTACCATAGAATATTGAAACTTCATACAATCATTAAACAATAAGTAAGGAAATGACTAATCTAATTTATCATTGTCGACGTTTGATAAACTATGTATTTTAGATATTTTTTAAGTCAAGTACAGCATTGCAGACTACATAAAATATAATGTTTGTAAGATTATAACAATTGCTTTCTAATGGTTACTTTATCTGTAGAGATGATCATTGACACTAAGTTAAAGTCTGTTTACATTAGGACGACATGCACAACAATATTAAATCAACAAACTTTACTTAAGCGAGTTGATCTTTTTTACAATGATAAATAATAAACTATCACTGTCTCAATGTACATAGTTGGGTCACAATTTAAACAATCGAAGGGAAGGAAATTATAACATCAGTTTTATAGTCCATGTGGCAGACCCAATTCCATTACCACATGAGTGAAAAGATCCAACAATGATTTTCGGTTAGCTTGGCATCTAAGCAACTTCGGAAATCAGTTGATGGTCTTGCCGGTCATTTCTCGTCTTGTTCAGTTTTTAAAAATAACCCAAGTACCGGTATGTATTCGTTGAGTGGTCATTATGACATAGATTCACCAAAAACAATTTTTGCATTACAAAACATCTAATGAATTTTTTAAAGGATATACAGTATGTAGATTTACCTTGAGTTCGTCCGAGCCGACATTGGTCCACAAGTAGAGTATACTGGGTACTATATCTTCACCGAACTTACACACTTGTACTCTAGATGATGCAGCCACTGATTGTATAAATACATTCACAGCACACAGCAAATGTTGAATCAATAATGGTGATTTATGCTCTCTGAAAGCAAATTATTCTTTGTTCCAGGGGACCTTATTCACCAATGTTGTAAGTCTAATATTCAGATTTCGACTTTATTTTGTCAAATTTTCTATTCTTTTTCATGTTGTTATAAATGTAATGATTTAGATATAAATGGACATACATGCTCCGTTGGTAACAACAAATTATCCGATAAAATTTCACATGCATAAATCTAATTGCAAAAAATGACAGTGATTATAAAGTTTTTCCGTTTTAAGTCTAAGTCCGAGTTTCAGTCTAGTTTTAAGTCTAAGTCCGAGTTTCAGTCTTACAATGTTGATGAAAAAGGCCCCTGTGTAAAAGGTCAGCAGTATCAATCATACAATGACTCAGGGCCTTATTTGCCAAAATTGTGAAGTAGCCCTAGCCTGTTAGATTTGTGAAACGTAAAGCGCGATTTTTCTTAAAATTGTGAAATTCAAGCGTTGTTTTGCTTTTGAATAGTGAAAGAGGAAGCACAATATTGACTTTAATAAATTTGTGAAAAGCAATTCACAACTAATATTTCCCTTTATTTTGTAAAGAATATCCCTAAAGGCTTGATATATTTCATTATTGAATGTTTAAGCTACTCTGGTCTTGTCAATTTCAAATAGTATAAAATTTTGGGCTTGAGAAAGTAGTTTCATTTGTGAAAGTGGCATTCATGTGGTTTGTGAAACTGGCATTTTGGAATTGTGAAGCACCCTCCTTTCAATTGTGAAGAAGCCTTATTTCGGCCTGTGTTATATAGTGAAAAAAGGCCCTGTGACTACACAGTAATAATATCCAGGGTTAACTCGCAGTAAAACATGGAACATAGCACAATGCCAGAGTTACAGGCAACTATGACTGAGCTCAATACACACTTATGCCCCGGTGAAAGCCTTATAAATCCATAATAACGGGCTGATTTAATCAACTTCAAAGCTTTGTAACGGACAGACGGAAGAATAAATTAACAGACAGGTGAATCACTATTGTCTATGCATCTGCAGATGTCAGCAAAAAAAAACGCCATAACTTTTCCTTGACTATACCAAATTTTACAGCGAACAGCATGGCCATTTTTTTTACCTCATCCACAGTTGCTCTTTTATGTCATTCACTCTTTTCAGAAATATCAGTTTTTTAGCAAAATATTAAGATTATTGCAGCAAAATATTATGGCCATTCATGATAAAAACTGTTATAATAACTGTTATAATAACCAACTTTTTACCAAGCTAAAGTCAAAGTCACCAGAAACTTCCCTGTGAACAAATTGACCACCGTCTGTTTATAAACAAGAGGGCACAAAGGACCCTTGGTCGCTCACCTGTCTTAGAATGCACCTATGGTGACATAAGAAATCATTTAGAACTTCTCATAGAAAAGTTCCTTGAAGATTGGATCATAACTGTTGCCTACATAGAGTGCATACAAGTTTTATCAAAGATTTGACCCAGTGGCTTAGTCTATGACCCAACATGACCCCGTTGGCCTAGATCTCAGTCAGTAAGACTAACATTCTGACAAAGTATCATGAAGAGTGTATCAAAACTGTGCCCTGTGTGTAGAAGACAAGGCGTTTTCTGACATTTGACATAGTGACCTAGTTTTTAATTAGACATGACTGAGTGTCAAACCTGGTCTCGATTTGATAGACAGTAACATTGTGATGTAGTTTCATGAAGATTGAATCAAAACCGTGACCTGTAGAAAGAACACGTCAAGTTTTTCTAGTATTTGATTTGGTGACCTTGTTTTGACACCAAATGACCCATCTGACCTATTTTTAATAGATAACAACAATATAACCAAGTTCCATGAAGATTTGTTCAAAACTATGACATCAAAAGTGAACACAAGGTTTTTCAAAGATTTGACCTAGTACACTAGTTTTTGACCCCACCTGACCCAGTTTTGAACCTGATCTAGATTTCACAGAGAACAAAATTGTCACCAAGTGTCATGGAAATTGGATAAAAACAGTGACCCTAGAGTGAAAATAATGTTTTCAAAAGAGTTGGTCTAGTGACCTAGTTTTTGACCCCACCTGACTTATATTTCATTGAGAAAAAAATTCTGAATCAGTTCCTTGAAAATTGGATCAAAACTCAAGAGTGAACACAAGTTTTTCAAAGATTGGACCTTGTGATGTGATATTTGAAACCCACATGACCAAGTTTTGAACTTTGCCTAGATGTCATGGAGAACAACATTGTGACCATGTTTCATGAAGATTGTATCAAAACTGTAGCCTCTAGAGTGAGCACAGGCAATTGTTGACGGACGACAGACACAGAGTGATCACAAAAGCTCATATTGTCACTCAGTGACAGGTGAGCTACAAACAAAAATGTTAATTGTATAAAGCTAAATAGTTTATAGTCCTATAAATAAATGATACCCTTACTTGGCTTTCAAGAAATAATTACTGAAGAAAGAGAATATTTTCTTGGGTCTGATGTCACACTGTGTATTCATAGAACGTATGAGAGCATGTATGATACGTGCCAGTACCAGCTTGTCTATCTTCACATCAACATCATTGAAGAGATGAAAGAACAGGAACAGAAAGTCTGAAATAAACGAGCACACATGTAACATTATATATCACATGAATATCCTTGTATCTGGTTAAGTATAACCAAAATAAGTGTCACTATGACCATGATCCTTGTGACCAAATCAACATAATAATATCTGAATATCGTCAGTCAAAATATTCTCATGTCATTCCTCTGTAAGCATTTTCAGGTAAAAAATCACTGTGACCTTGACTTTAAACTTAGTGACCTCGAAATCAACAGGGTCACCTAAATGACAAGCCCAATCCATACCAAGTTCAAGGACCTTTGACCAAAGTGTTAGTACAAGACTTATTGATTAAATCCCATTTGTGAAGTGTAGGTAATTGTGAATTAGTGATCAGAAAATCAATATGGGTCATGATATAATCGGGGAAGCCGACAGAAATATAGAAAAACAGAGAAATGAAACACTATTATCCTCCTGCCATTTCATAACAGTTACTGTGCATTAAAATGACATAATTTTGAATAAATACATACATTTTATGTGGTCCAGGTCAAGACCATCACTCAATTTTATTTTGCAAATATGTTTTCTTTCAGATTACGAAACCCTATTTTTTTGTGTCTTAAATTTTCTACAAATGCTAAACCAAGTAATAGTTTTAAAAAATAATTACAGCATACACATATACACAACAGGGGTGTCAAGGGAGCCAAATTTAAAATCAGGAAAATCATATGTGGTCAACCATTTTTGAAAAAGAATAGGCATTTGACCACAAAGTTTCCATCTTTAATCAGTTTTTAATAAGAAATTCCTTCAAAACATATTAAAATGACCATAACTTTGCCATTTCTCAAGATACTTTCATCAAATAACTTTTATTTTGGTCAGAAATCATGGCTCATTCAGGATCTGTAAACACAGAATTTACACCCCTGCAACAAGCCTCATGTTCACTCACCATGCCATTCCTTAGATGTCAGTTCCACAACATATTTTTTCATCGATATTACATTCTTCAGAAATAAACTACAGTAATCTTGACCATATGCATCGCATGTGTAGGAATCCATGAGAACTTTACGAATATGTTCAAACAGTAATGTTGCTTTTAACTTAGGAGATCCTGAAAAAACAAAACACAGCCTCTTATAGACACTAGACTAATGATTAGCAACCAATTTTCATTCTCAACTAAATATTGGGCTCCACAAACTTCAAAATTCAGCTACAATAAAGGGACAAAAACACTGCATTTGAATCTAGAAGGACTTTTTCTTCTTTTTCAAGCTTAATTCTGTGAGAAATTGGCTTTTCAAGTTCACTTCTTTCACAAACAAAGTAAACATTCTAGGTTTATTGAAACATTAAACTTTTCTGGGTTTACTGAAACTTTTTACTTTTTTATTCGATGAATTACCATAAATACGGCAGAAATATATTTCTTTATAAGGTAACGACTGTTCATTGGTTTCACTGTATAGGAGCTCATTTTATCTCATTTTCAAATTGAGTTGAGCAATGATTCCCAGGCTCATTGTAAATAACTAGTTTGATGATTATCAAGTTGATAACTTGGATAGTCGTTGAGATATAAACGGAACCAACGTAGATACCCAAACTCAAGATCCTGTCATTACAATAATAGCATGACTTTTTTCTTCAACGAAAAGTCAAGTTAACAAGTAAAGGTCTCATGCAATAACTGCTATTCTATTTTTTCTTTCTGAAATTAGGTCGACCTGCATTTTTCAGCGGGGACTTGTATTTTTTATTGTTTTTTGGCTTATGTACGGGCATTTCTCAGGGTAGTTGTGCTGTGGTGTTCCTGATTTCTGCGCTCGGCTGGTTAGATTGAGTGCTACCTTCCCTGTCTGATTTTCTCATACCCTTTTTTTTCATAAAGTGTGAGCACCAACCTGTATCAGCCTGCCTGACGACACATTTTACCAAAGCACTGACTTCTTGTTTTCTACTCTCTCTATTAGATAATGTTGTACGTGAAACATCTTGGTTGGCCTTTTGTAAATCTTCTGTTTCCATAGAAACATACAAACATGCAGCCTGAAAATATAAAAAACAAGACTGCGTTCACTAAACGCTTATGCCCTCGTGGAAGCCATGTCCATAAAAAGCTGTAAGTCAATCAGGGGCCATTATTCAGTTAAAATGTTTGATAGTGTTACATGGCTTTGAACTATAAGGGACTGATGATGGTAAACGAATATGCCACATTTGAAAGCAGTGCCTTGATTGACTTCATGTGTGATCTGGTGATACAGGTGTTATGGTTCTTTGTCACTGCACTTCTCCAAGTTGCCACCAATTCATATACCAAGTTTCAAGTCAATATTTTAAATACTTTTGAAGATACGCTCCAGACAAACAATTATCATGAAAATACTGAAGGGGAGATAATTCAAAATGTAAGACAGACAGAGTTATGGTTCTTGGTCCATGCACTTCTACAAGCTACCATCTATTTATATATCAAGTTTTAAGGCAATATCTTAAACAATTTTGAAGATACACTCCGGTCAAAATTTTATTCTGAAAATACTAAAAGGGAAATAATTAAAACTTTAAGACAGACAGAGTTATATTGCTTGGTCATTGCACTTCTCCAAGTTGCCATCTTTTTATATTCCAAGTTTCAAGGCAATATGTTAAACAGTTTTGAAGATATTCTCAGAGCAAAATTTGACTATAACAAGAGCTGTCTCCATAGGACGACACATGCCCCCGTGCATGCTTTGATAGTAACGTAACGTTAAGATATCAGCACCGTCACAGATGTGTCATAATATATTGGGCAAATGTGATATTGACATATTTTTCTTTGTGTAAAGGGCCATAACTCTTAAGCGTGTAGGTCAATTTGAAATCTTGTTATCTAACATGACCTAGATCTTATGGCCGTACACCTTTTCATGTTTCAAAAGGTTTGACGAAGATCCGATGACAAATGCTTGAGTTATTGAGCGGAAACCAAAAAAAAACGCCATTTTCCTACGTGTCAAGGGCCGTAACTCTAAAGTGGCTACGTCAATTTGACTGGTTATCAAACCTGACCTAGATCTCATAGCCTTTCACATTTTCATGAGGTTTGGTGAAGATCCAATGACAAATGCTTAAGTTATTGAGCGGAAACCAAAAAAAAACGCCATTTTCCTACGTGTCAAGGGCCGTAACTCTAAAGTGGCTACGTCAATTTGACTGGTTATCAAACCTGACCTAGATCTCATAGCCTTTCACATTTTCATGAGGTTTGGTGAAGATCCAATGACAAATGCTTAAGTTATTGAGCGGAAACCAAAAAAAACGCCATTTTTCTATGTGTCAAGGGCCGTAACTCTAAAACGGCTAGGTCAATTTGACTGGTTATCGAACTTGACCTAGATCTCGTAGCCTTACACATTTTCATGAGGTTTGGTGAAGATCCGATGACAAATGCTTGAGTTATTGAGCGGAAACCAAAAAAAACGCCATTTTTCTATGTGTCAAGGGCCGTAACTCTAAAGTGGCTACGTCAATTTGACTGGTTATCAAACCTGACCTAGATCTCGTAGCCTTTCACATTTTCATGAGGTTTGGTGAAGATCCAATGACAAATGCTTGAGTTATTGAGCGGAAACCAAAAAAAACGCCATTTTTCTATGTGTCAAGGGCCGTAACTCTGAAGCGGCTAGGTCAATTTGACTGTTTATCGAACTTGACCTAGATCTCATGGCCTTACACATTTTCATGAAGTTTGGTGAAGATCGGATAAACACTGCTTGAATTATTGAGCGGAAACGAATCCGGACGGACGGACTGACTGACGGACGGACTGACGGACGGACGGTGCGATTTTAATATGCCCCCGAACCATCGGTTCCGGGGGCATAAAAACACGAAAGGGGAGATAATTCAAAATTTAAGACAGACAGAGTTATGGTTCTTTGTCAATGCACTTCTCCAAGTTGCCATCTATTTATATATCATATTTCAAGTCAATATGTTAAATAGTTTTGAAGACACGCTCCAGACAAAATTTTATTGTGAAAATACTAAAGGGGAGATAAGTCTAAGTCCAAAATTAGGTCAAGGTAAAGGTCAAAATGGAGTCAGGTGATACAGGTGTGTGGAGAGTGGTCATATACAACATCCATGCAAGTATGAAAGCTTTGTAGCAAGCCATATTAATGCTAGAAGAAACGGTCAATTTGGGTTAACCAAGAATTTGGCCTTTCAATAAGTCTAAGTCCAAAATTAGGTCAAGGTGAAGGTCAAAATGGAGTCAGGTGATACAGGCGCGTGGAGAGTGTTCATATACAACATCCATGCAAGTTTGAAAGCTTTGTAGCAAGCCATATTAATGCTAGAAGAAACGGTCAATTTGGGTTAACCAGGGCGGACGGACGAACGGACGGACGCCCCCACGATCGCTACCTTAGGTGGTCATTCCATTGTTTAAGATCAAAGAAACGACCACTTAAAGGAAAAAAGAATTAAGTGGTCACGGAATGAATTGAATAGATTTCTATTGTGTTAGGCCACACCTCCGACCACCTAAGGTATCTTTCGTGTGTGCGGACAGACGGACGGAAGGACGGACGTGACGGACGGACAGGTGCATTACTATATGCCTCCCGATCTATCGATACGGGGGCATAAAAATAACTTTCATTCTTAACATTTTACCTCTTCGTATTGCTTGGCGATTTTGACCTGAACTTGACCTTTATGCAAGAATATATAGGTACTAGGTTTTTGCTACGAATATATCAATAATTAAATTTCCGCAAACAAATCGGCAATATCGGTATTTCAAATTTGTGTTTCTATTACATCTCGAGCGTCTTTGTGATACTCCCTGCCTATGAAAACATACAATCAGTGTTGTATGGTAGGTAATATATTGACTGTAAAATTATGCTTATCAAAAGGTCAGGCTCGTGTCAAATTAGCCAAGCTATATTCTAGTTATAAAGTCACTAGCCAGAGTTCCTATATTATCTCTGTAAACAGATATGACCATATATAAATGTGTGATTATTTCTACCAGCAACATAAGTTCACAAACCAATAGAAAAAATTTAATCAAACAGGGTTAAGAATATTAAAACAGTCAAGATGCATGCAATAGAGGCACCATTTTCAAATTAATTATTACATAGAACCATTTAGAATAGTCTCACATACTAGTACATGGGACGACCCAGCTAACACCATTTTAGTAAAGCTTGGCTATTTTGACCTAAGCCTGACCTTTATGCAAGAATATATTTCAAGGTTTTTGATTTGAATATATCAATTTCCAAGAGCAAAGTGTGCGATAAATATGTGTTTGTATTACATCTCGAGTGTCTTCGTGATACTCCCCGATTATCAAAACATACAATTGCTTTGTAAACGTAGGCAATATATTGACTGTTAAATTATGCTAATCATAAGGTCAGGCTCGTGTCAAATTAGCCAAGCTATAACACATATAAAATAAAAGTTCTGACTTCTCAGTCTTTAAGCCTGGTTTTCTTACTAGATGTTTGACAGTTTAGAAGACTCCTGAGTGTTTACCAAGTTAAATATGTATATCTTACCCTAAATACACTGTCCCAGGTGAATATGCGACCGGAGCATTTCTTGGACAACTTATATTCATAATTTTTGTCCAAAGCTTTACTGTACGACTTCTGAGATAAGCAACTCTTCAATTTTACAGCAGCATTCTACAAGTAGAAATACACAGATCAATTATATCATATTAATAACACATGCATATATATATATATATAGCTTTGAGGGTGACAGTAAAAATGTCAACCTGAGGAAAGTACTGTTACCCAAGGGCGAAAACTCTGAATTGGGAATTTTTGGCTTGAAATTTGGAAAAAAGATTTTCAATTGGGAACATAGCCCAAATTCAGCTACAAAAAAGGGACAAAAACACTGCTTCTGAATCTAGAAGAGCTTTTCTTTTTTTTCGAGCTATTTAAGTGAAAAATTGGCCTTCTCAAGTTCACTTCTTTCACATTCAGAACATTCAAGCATGAACAAACTTCATCTGAGACTGAAGCCAGAAAATTCAGGATTCCAAATTCTTACTTTCCATTGCACAATTTCAAAAGAGCACATAAAACTGGCTTAGTATATATATAATACTTCATGCCCAAAATATTTAATTGATCCTGCTACAAGATTTTCTGGTATGCTGTAAGGAGGTACAGCTTGTGCTGAATCCATCTAAATAATATCTATTTTGTCTGAGCATATTACAAAATAACTGTCAAGATGAAGCGCTCTCTACCTTATTTGAACAAGTGGAGTTCTTAATTTTTTCGTTTCTTTGAATGCCAAATTCAACATTCATTTCGAATTTGAAAACTACATCATTAAGATGGACATTCAAAACCAATAAAGAGAGATCAAAGGCAGCTTAGGCCCTAGGTCACTCACCTGTTGTAAAAGTGTGATCAGGTCACAAATGCAACAGTCAATTGAAACCACTACTACTAACCTTGGGGAATGACAGTGATAAAAATCCATGCCACCATAGCCATACAGGTAATTAAGTCCCCTCCCTAAACCAGTAAAATAACCTAAACCCCGCTGTTTTTGCACAAAAACAAAAGTCCAGCACACTGTGAGGACATCAGAAAGGTGAATAGGCTGGTAAAGGAAAGTTTTTCACTCGGACTAATTGCAACAAAAACTGAACTTATACTGGGCGAAATTACATCATATTAGTATATTCAAGAAAAAAGTTGCAACCTGTAGACCCTGGCAAAACAAAATTATAGACCGTCAAAGATGTAAAATTTTCCAAATGAAGTTATGGCCCGTATAGCGCACCGTAGTGAGTACTCTTCAGCGGGAGGTACGATTTACGTACGAAGTTTAATGGCGGCGCCCAGTAAAAAAACAATAACAAACGTCATGAAGTGTTATTATCGATGGAATATGCAAGGTAAGTAACGATTATGTTAATTTTTAATGATGACCAAGTGGTTTGTCTATGTTTACGCGTTGTACGTCTTCAAAGATGTGCATGTGCGTCGTTTACGGCGAAGTCGGGGCCAAGGTCAAATGTCGTTTAAACTACCAAATATTGAGATATTAAAGTGAATGGGATATTTTAATAATTATATAAATCCATATCAATATTAAAAATAAATAAAAAAGCACTTGTTTGATAATAGAAACGTGTTTTATGGGTTATGTGATATTTTCATTTTTCCAAGTATGGAACGCCGTTATTGCCATCATTTTGACGAAACCTGATAAATTATCAAATTTACGAATTTGACGACGAATAGTGCCTTGTTTGTCATATCCTTTCGATTTTAAATATGAAAAACCATTAAAAGCATATTTTACTGCACAATTCTCAAGACTAAAAAGATCGATCGACCCCCACAAAACCAACAGACGGGGACAATAATGGGGTTACCCTGGTGGGCCCGAAAAAAAAAGATCGATCTACTATTGATAGTCAATTAAATACATCCTTTAATTGATAGTTGTTACTGAATATAGCGTATATAACGATACTAGAACACGTCAAACCGTATATTATATGGTCACAAACTGCATTGCTTGATTGACATACTGCATGTTTTATGATGTTCATGATTTTGATATACATGTATTTTGAAAATACACGCTTGTTGATAGTAGCAATAAGAATAAAAACAACCATTGTCAAGTCATATTGATGTTGTTATGGTAGCGATGCCCCCCCCCATTGTTTTGTACCCGTAAAAGATACGTTTCTAATCAGAATAAATACAATCAGCTTCACAATTTCAAAGAAAGAAACTCTTTGTCTGAAGCTGTTTTGCGTCTAGCCTATATAAGCATGCTCCTAAACGTTTTTAAAGATTTTTTTATTTAAGTAAATCAGGGTTTCCCTATAAATTTTCATACAAGGGTCCCTTAAGGTTTATATTTAGTGAGTCCCTGAGACATTTTGGGGATCAAATCATATACGGGTATGCATTTCAAGTTCACTGTTACAGTATCCAATTTATAAATGAAATAGCACATGCACATGAGTTAATCATTTACATGACTATTTCAATTGGATAGCAGTATGGAATGAAACGTTCTGCCATGATTGCAATAAGACGCCTCTAACTTATTATAGCGTGCAGAGTAGAAAATACAGATTACTCAATAAACAACAACTGCAATAAATAAAGTAGCAGAAAAAATGTTCTAGCGGAAACAAAAATGTGTTCGAAGGATCCGATTGGGGGTCCCAAGGATGCACAGTAATGCAGAAATGAGGGTCCTAAGTCACAAAGTTGCATCAGGAACGCCGAAAACCTGCATCAGGGTAATCCCTGCTGTCAGTTAAATCCCAATCGAAAGCCTGTACTTGTTTCCAATTAATTTTGTACATGACCTGTGCCTATCTCAATCAAGCCAACCAATTGCTATATGAATATATCACAGTCTTATCAAATATTACCCAGATAAGCTGTTTATTATAATTTCATGTTTGATATTATTCTGCACATAAAAGTAATGTACGATCCTATTAATTTATCTACACTCTTTACATTTCTAGTGTGTAACAGCCTAAACAATGATAACATACATGTTTATTATACATGGATCATCCAGAGTACCTGGTTCATATTCATTTTCTATTTCAGTTGCTGAATAGATACTAACAACGAAGTCCAAGTAAATGGACATGAGAAATTTGAACATTGTATGTATAACTTTCCTAACTTGCATTAAATAACATTTTTGTAAACAGTGTGTTAACAATAGTGGTATTAAATGCTAAACACATACATGATAATATATTGATATGTAACTTTAAATTGATCTTTTGGGCCTCAGTAGTTGAATATAATCATTCAGTTATTTCACAATACATATCCTGTGATACTCAACTATACAGACTATCGTATCTACAAATATACCGATCAGTATTAGTAGTATCTATCATAGAGTTAAAAGAGTTTTACATTACATAACTATGGTGTGTATATGTTCATGTACATGTAATACTAATAAAATATTACTTGACAAATGATCTCACTATATAAGACTTTTTAGTCTAATATTTTATAGACAAACAATACCAGTCAGTAATTCTAGGATGGAAAACTTGAGAAAATTACCGGTAAGAACAAGTCTGTTTGAAATTCCAAAGAAGTCTTGATCAATTTGCCTAAGTGTTTATTTTCGCTAAAATGAATAAGTTATATTGATTATATTGTAGAATTTAGCCGATTGTTATCTTAAACTGGACATACTTATTCATTTCAGATAGATAGCTGTTTGTTCTACACTGCCAAATCTACAAGACAAAGGCAACAAGCCGTACTGACAGTCAATCAAATATGCGTGTTGTTTCTGGACAGGAAATTCATTCACATTAACTGCAGAACAGACCATATCTGTAATCGAAACATTTCTTGTAATTTTAATGCTAGTAAACAAGAATTGTGATACATAATTGCATACGTTCCACAATTCCATCGAGCGTATTTGGCATACTAGTAGTTTATGTACTAGATGTAACTCTGGAAGAGTCACTAGCATAACTGATCTTCAAGCTGCTGGTTCCATGAAATGCCAAACATGTCAAAACTTTAAATGGCCAGATTCTTAAGGGGTTTGAATAGATGCCAAGCCACATATTTAATATACAAAGTCAATCTATCAGATTCCATTTAAAGACAGTGATTTGTGGACACTGTTTACAAGACAGAATCACATGGATTCATCTTTAGACACTATTCAATAAATTGTTCATCTGGAGGAAGCACCACAGAAGGTTCTACCAACATACACGTCTTTTGAGACCATGCTTCTGGGAGATGCAAGAAGACAGAAGACAGTTCAGTTACCCCACTACAACATCCAAATTTTAGCTATTTTATATTACATGTAATAACGACATAGATCATCCAGAATTATGTTCATCATTTTCTACTGATTCGTCTACAAAGGAATATACACATACATTGCTGACTAATCATTTAGGTGAGGATAATACTGATGTTAAATCAGCAAAACAAATAAGTTATATAGTAAATATACACGTATATAAATGATATGGTGCACGCACTCCTCCAATTTGATACCATTAAAATAGGCATTGGTGTGCAGTTACACTAACACTTTGGACATGTGTACACTGGGTATTGCGAGTAAATGAGTTATGTAGACATAATGTAGTGCTATACTCCGTACACGAACATGACAGTTGGCAGTTGTCAGTACAGTAAAATCAATAATATGCACAGTTACTTTTACCTGTTTTAGTTAGGATCTGTTTGTACTTCCGTCATTCTTATGATTTTTGGAGCAAGTTTGTTTTGGATCATCATTAACAGAATGTTTAATTCAAAATCAATGATACTTTAGTAATGCAATAATTCCAGACACATTATGACATATGCAGCATCATGACCATTACTTGATAGCGAGCAGTCGCTCTTTACAAGGGATTTAAAACACTTAAACAATACCTGTTATAGTTTGATGTATTTTATGACCATGATAAAATATGAAGATGCATAAACCATTTAAGATGCGTAAAGGAATCAGTCATGTGGATCTCGTGACTGAACTTACACTCTTTTCCAGTCCAAAGTCGCGAAAAGTAATGCTATTTGTTAAATTGACTTGCAAAATCCGATGTACACCGCAGTTGGTAGATTTGCTTAACAGTTTGGTGCTTCAGTTATTTTTTAGGTTAATCATTTTGTGACTTATCCTCGATCAATTTTGGCTATTATCCATTTTGACACATGGGTCACTACAAATAGCGTGTATCATATTCACAAAACTGCTGTAAAATAGTTTCAGTTTCATGAAAACTACTAACAATTCTATCTTCGTACGTTAACAAATCACTACAAATTAGTGAAATTGGCCAAAAATAGGTTGTTTTCAAAAACATACATCCATCATTTTGGATTATCCAATCATTTAGGATTATCTGGATAACAAGGGTGCTATCTGATATGTCATAAATAAGGCAAATAAAAGACATTGTCAAATAAATAATAACTAACAAACATAATGGTGTGTCTTTGTTATTTTTATGAAATTTTAGTATATACCTAAAAGTGGGTGGGGTAATTTCACCCCCAAGAAGGATACTTAATGCGTTGTTTATAACATCGTATGTAGAAAATAGCCAAAAATGCGTTAAAAGATATCTTAAGTTCATGGTGTATTCAGTACAGCTTAAAAATAACCCATAGTATCAAAGGTAGGTACTTAACGACCAAAACATGTAACGATCAGAGCTTTTTAAAATGATTTCATACGACCTTAAAGAAAGGTCATTTTCTCAGTAATGCCAGGTCTGTGTGAATGCAACTTTTTTCCTGTGTTACTTCACATATTGTAGTTTACGAAAACAATGGAGAAGTTTTTGTTGCAATTAGTCCGAGACATGATGCTACTCAAGATTTCGTTTACCAGCCTAGAAACACTGCTTCCCACCATTCACCACTTCCAGGTTGAGGGACATGGTTTCAATTGACTAGTGCATTAAGGCCATTATCCACAAAATAAGCTACATTTCCATGGGAACACATACATCAGACTGATTCCAACCACTTTCATAAAAACGATAATCACAACTTACCTTCCTTTCTCTGTTTTTTTCTGAGTTTAGATCTCTACATATAGTGATTATGTCTGATATCTGCCTACTATCCATGGCTAGTTTTCTATCATCAACTCATGACTGAAAAATAATAAGATTTTGTTCAGTAAACGCTTATGCCCCGTGGAAGCCTGGTCCAAAAAAAGTTTTATTAACATAATTATGAAATAGTAGATCAATATGGATTATCAAGGTGAAGTCCAAATTGATGTCAATTTGAAGGTCAAAATGATGTCAATGTGAAAGTCAAAATTATGTCAATGTGACTCAGCTAATACATATGTCATATAGGTGTGTGAAGTGTGTTCCAATATAACATCTTAAGTCTAGATAAACATGGCTTATCAGGAGTGTCATCTTGGGTTGCTAATTTGACTCAAATTTAAGAGCTAGCCTCAATAAAGTGAAACAATATATTTCTTCAGCAACTTGAAACAAACTATTTCCATTTCAAACTGTTCCATAATTTGATTATCAGATAATGTATGTGTAACAGGAAAAGAAAAATGTGCAACCAGACTGGGGCTTGATTGCCGCTTGAACCCGGGACCCTCAGTGTTCAAATTTAAGCTCGATACTCGCTAATAGCTTGTAGAAATTCAGAATAGCGAGAGACATTAAAGTCACTCGCATATTTAAGCGAGTATGAAAACAAGGAGCAAACACCAATAAAATCCCTCCTTAACAAATTTCTTATGGTCAAATATAAATTTCAACACAACAGTGTGTTTTCTGGCGCTATCGGTGAAACTTGCATTGATCTGTCAAATGAGTAAAGCCGAAAGTATGCAGGAAATCCACATTCATTCGGAATGGCTCGGCACTACTGACTAATGGTTGATATACTATGACCGAGATATTGTGATTTATTTATGACATTATCAGGTCGCAGTTATCCGCTAAAATACACCAACAATCATCGAGTACAAGTTTGTTACAGTTAGTGATAAATTCAATGACTCAATTTACGACTGAAAGGAGCATCAAAACATGCAATAATAGCAACAAATTGAAATGACACCAGTTTCTGCGACACCGAATGAAATCGACATAACGGACTTACAATTTTCGTACCCGACATTCGCACCAAGCATAAATCGATGCATGAATGATGAAGCTCGTTTATCTGTTTCATGCTTCAGGCATAGTGATCAAGGCATAGCACTTTTTAGCAGTTAATTTTCAATTAAATTGGTTAATAAACTTTAATAATTTTTAGCTAGTAGCTTTTCCTTTGAGCTAGTGAACCCAAATGGCATAAGCTAATTTTAGCTAGTAGAAAATCTTGCTAAATTCGACCCCTGACCCTTACCCTTTGCTTACAGGGTGAATGCTCTACCGACTGAGCTAGCCGGCTGCTTACACTTGTAAGTGTTCTGCCTAACAATTAGTAACATGCATGGCTTGACACTAACTATTTGTTGTCACTGACGCTGGTCCCCCTTCAAAGAAATGTATCAAAATTCGTAAACAAAACAGCTACTGGTCCTTCAAAATTTCACTGGCCTCGGACCTATAGACCTCATATATAGACCTGGCTAGCCGCTACATATGTGTTTTAAGAAGGACCTAGACACCACCAAGAAAAATCATTTTCTTTTTAAAATTAGCATCTGCCAATAATAATCTGATATAATAGCCATTGAAAATTGATTGAACATCATATACAGTGCACGAAATAAACGGAAATTTTCAACAATATATGAAACAACCGATTGTACGACACAACCGAAAAATACAGTATCAAGGAATGTACCACTGTCCAGTCCAGTCCAGTACGAAACGCACTGAGTACGAAACGACAGCAAATGTAGGCGAGTTTTAAAGTCTGCAACGAGTTGATTAAAGTGTTGCCAGCATCGATAATTGTCTGAAAACATTAATAATAATAAAATTTGACAGATGACAGAGTGTAATAAATGTCTTACCACATAATTCAAAGGATCAAATTCACGATCGTTTTCTACTTTCATTTTGCCACAAAAACCGCGGAACACGCGCGTTCTCGCGAATCACGTTATTTTATGGTTTGCGCATGCGTAGTGCGTCTAGCAACTTGACAGGTGCGTGTAAATCGGACCAAAACAATATTCCGTGTTTCATCCTGTCCAGACGACACATTTTATTCCCGTCTGTATAACTACCCACAGAAAAAATGACTGCATACAAAGTAAGTGTGTTTATCAAACATTTCAAACCACCTGCAAATATTCGGATAATGAGCAACACGGACTGACGGAGACAAACATTTTCTGATAAGTGATACAAATCTGTACCTAGTTCGGTTACACATATTTTCGGACAAAAACATCTAGTACATTACTTTTCGTTTTTTTATCACGAGAATTCAGGCCCGGTTATTATAAACGCGTTCTCAAACCCCATACTCAAATTGAAAATGCAAATTTTATAGAATTTTTCACCAACTTTTAGCAAATGATCTACTTATAAATGCACCAGTCAGAATAGTCCAAGCTTCTTAAGTTCTTAGAGGATGATCATTCCATACCTTTACCTTTGTAGACCATTTCAGTGATTATTCCAATTCATCAAAAGATCGACGTCAGTCAATAAAAAGATCATTTAGTTATGGTACCCAGTTGCACCTAGGGATGGGCAGGGATTTTTACTTTTGGGTTGTCAAAATCTCCGGCATTTCCCCGCATTGCAGGGGTATTCTGATGGTAACATCCCTGGTATATCATGGCGGTATTGGCCCCTAGGCATGGCGGTTTTGGTCCCTAGACATGGGGCAGTCTGCCGGGAGATTTTTTTATTCCTGACTTTTATCTCCCAAGGGAAGATAGTCGAGATTGTTTGACTATATTGGCCCCTACAAGGCTAGCCCTGCGTCCCATCAGTTTTGGCAGGAAGAAATACCCTGCAGTTGCCCAGAAGTTCAGGACGGTAAAAACACCGCTCTTTACATGAGTTTTCGTTACTGAGAACATCATCCAATTTGAATAAAGTTTGAGCATAGAATATACTCTATGTTCTCCAATGTTATAATCACGGGCCTGATTTTCTGTCTGTCCGTATAATAGTAATTATGGATACGATATCAGTCTATGAATTTAGGATTTTATCGTAACTCAGGGTCCCTTTCAGGGAGCTTATTCAACGGACTAATTATCTCCAAACTTATAAAGGGCTGATGGTCAGGGACATGACTTGAAGTGGTGACCGGACTATTTTCATACCTAATTTATGGCACAAGTTCTATTAGCCAATCAGTGTCCAATACGACCAGTCACGTTACAGCGCACACAAAGGCTGCTTATGTAGTAACCCTAGATCACTACACTTTGTAACTACTTTTCCAAATGATGGAAATCATTGTTACATTGTATTTGATGTCCCATTTGTTTCAGGAGTTCTGCTTAAAATAAATAGTGAGTGTAAATCTAGGGTGGTATTCACAAACGGCTGTTTCACGGTATTTTACGCAGCATTGCTTGCACTATGTTATATGCTCAAAAACAATACTTCTTCAATTGTTATGTTGGTACTAATGTACTAAAAACAGTGTAAGGTCAATGTCCAACTTTTACAGTTAAAATAAGTTTGCTCCTTCAACTTGTAAGTTTGTAATTATGCCATTTATGCCCCATATAATGGCAATTTTAGGCGTTATGCTGTAACATTCTAAAAATGGGAAAGTTTGGAGATCAAAATCTTACAAAGTAATAATCACATACCCCTTAAAAAGACCCGAAATTAATACTGTATTATCTCTTCTGCATTTCGCTTTTTATTTTCTATAAATCGGACAAAAAATAATGAAAAACTGTTAAATACAGCAAACTACTCTTACGTTATACTTTTTTGAAACTGAGCATCCTACCTTCATATAACTAGGTGTGGAATATTGCTTCTATACCATTTTTTGTCATTTTATTCATAAATACTTCAAAAAATAAATATTTAGGATGAGAAAAGAACCAAAAAGTTATCATAACGGATCAAATTTGAAAAAAGTCATTTTCTATGTGAGGTGTTTTTTGAGACACTTTTTTTGTAGTGTCCGCAACGCCATAGTATTTCAGAAACTACTATACTGGCAAAGGAGAAGGTTCCGGACAGAAATCGCATAAAAAGCTTCACCTGGAGTTAAAAATAGATTTTTTCACAGATTTTTTTGTGTTTACAAATACCTTGGTTCAGGATCTTTGCTAAAAATAGGTTTCCCGAAAAATGACGTCACGTGAACAGCAAAATATTGGGGCCTGAAAAGGGGCACTTTTGTGCTATTTTCAACGATATTACCGTAGATATACCGGACAGTCTGCTTCGAATATTCCGCGACGAATATTTAGAAACATATTACCAGGAAATATTTAGAACAGGGTTCCTTCTTCACAATCATGCAAAAATATGTCAATATTTACGACATGACAACACGTGACGCACATGTTTTCAACCCAGGGGGCGCTCGTGACAGGTTAAATTCCAATCCATACCGTATCTTGTTTACCGGCCGAAAATCGAAACAAAATGTGGAAAAAGTTTTTCAGATTTATTGACAAGATATCAAAAAAAAAATTCTCAACAGATAATGAGGACAAATTTCCGTCTATTGCGCTTAAGTAAATGCTGGAAGAAAAAATAAAAATTAACCTGGACCTAAGCATCAGATAATTACTAATCGAGCTGCTTAACCACTCGGCCACGATCTCGTTAGAAATTTTGAATTAAATAATTGAACATTATAAAATCGTTGTCGCTCGCGCTGTGCACGCGCTATACTGCGCATGCGCACTAAATTTGTTTACCCCCCGGTGGTGCTGATGTCAAAATCACAACAGCAGACGATATTTTCGGTATATGAGTAATTATTTGTTGATTTAGATTTTTTTTTCTTCCAGATTTCCTTTAAATACGCACCTGAGTGATTTGATACCAATATCAATGAATTATTTAACTAAATAAACCGTCTACGACCGTTTGTCCGGAACTTCTCCTGTCCGGAATCATCTCCCTTGGCAGTAGCTATTCCTGTACAATTCTGTGTGTGAATAGATCTCATGTCCACAAAGACATAAACCAAAGGTTATAGCTTTGCTGTGCCAACTTTTTGCAGGTCAACAAAAAACCTCACTTGTAGTGTCCGCAACGCCTGTAGTGTCCGCAACGCAGGCCATTAAAATAGCATTTTTCAGTCTTGTATTGTTGTCTTTTGGGTCAAAAAGCTATTTACAATCAAAATTCAGATTATTTAGGTATTTTTCATGTTGAAGAAATGTAAGTTTACTGCTTTCTAGAAAATAACAGTAGTGTAACAACCAACAGAATATAGACATATTTTACAAAAATATATTTGTATTTTCTTTTAATAAATTAGGTTTCAATTGATTTTGACAGTTTCTAGGGACTATTTGAACCTAATTGATAATTTGCATGCCCTTCAATAAAGTATTTTATTGTCTATCAATGATAATATATTTCTGCTGTTTCAATAAAATACATGTAGTGTCCACAACATTTTGGAAATAACAAAACATTTTTATTACTTACTTTTTCGTAAATCTAAGCTAATATATTGCATTCACTGTTGTTTAAATTTGTTAGGAAAAGTTTCCGTACAAAAATATAGGCATGAGATCAATTATATTTAATTTGATTTAATATCTTATATCTTCAAAAAGTATGAATTATGTACACATAGATATAAAGTAGACACTTTGTCGTACATAACCTTGCATTAATTTTTTTTCTAGAACTATTTATAATCTTATCAAATTTAGGTAATAAATTAGTTTTTTCTAATGTGGCTATCAAAACATAAATTTCATTTAGTCCATTTCTTTTGTCATTTGCAAGTTATGATTGGTGAGAATACAATATTGAAAAGGCTCCAGATACAAACTTACTTACAAACTCTTATCCATTTTGAAATATTCAAGGCCAAATTGGCTGGTTATTGGAGCCAATGAAAGTGTTCACGATATTATTTATTTACTTAAGATATCCTGTTTTTCACGAAGTTTAATAAGGATCACAATAAAAATTATTAAGTAAGAGCTGGAAATGCAATTCTTGTCAGTTTTACATTATCCAGTAGGTAATGCAAGACAAGTCTGATTTTGCTGGGTATTAATATTGTCCAATACAATATGCTCATTGATATCTCCATCAAGTTGGTGAGAATAGCTGTAAATACATGTATGTTCAAGTCGAAAAATGCTTATAATATTAAAAGTTTTATTGATTCTAGGGACAAAATCATTTTAAAGTGAAAGCAACTTAATGGACTGAATTTGCTGGTATTCAAACTTTTCCTTGATATTGAGCTATTTAATTTTCATCAATTTTGCTATTGATTAGAAGAAAAAGGTTCAAGTACGAGATTGGACAGCCAAAATCTTTATGGCACCTGAATCACCCATACACCTTGAGTGCTCCCATGAAACAATTCTGCAGACTTTCGAGACAGACATGTAAAATTTATCAATATCACAAATTAAATTTCATATCAGATCTATGTCATTTAATTATTGGTTTGTACATTTACATATAGATGGCAGCTCCATTTATTTTCTTGCATATCATATAAATATGCTGTAGAAGACATACACTTCATTCTATTGTCTTGCATACTATGTACAAAAATTATTAACCAGGTACAAAACATTACAAACAGTTGCTGGAATAAATAAGTTCACAAAATCATCTGGCTGTTTTTAAAATTGTAGTGTCCACATCATTGTAGTAACCTAACAAATTATTTAATCTTATTATTAAAATCAATTTTATACAGTGACTTTGCTTATCTGTCGTTTTATTAATTTCAATACTATATTATAACATGTTGATATTTTGGTAAAACATCTTTTAAGTGCACAGTTTGTATTCGTAGTTTATACATACAATTTTGTAATTCAGGTCAAGGTGCAACTAATTTGAAACTTTTTTCCTGTATGTTATAAAATGTAAAATAATGTGTAATTACTATTCCTCTTCAGTATTTATATGTCTGAACACATCTTCATCAACTTAAATTGATCTTTTAAAAATAACTGATACATATATAGAGACAATCATGCTTATCTAAAATGCATGATCTTCAGTTTTAAAATATGTAGTGTACGTCCGCAACGTTTTCATCTAATTACTTGGATTTAAGAATTCCTGGTTATTTTTCGAAAAGGAATGAAATAAATTGTAGTACTGTTTTTTATATAGCAGATTTGTCAAAATAAGCTGACATTATTGATATAAGTCCAGCACTATTTACAAAAACAGTTAAGGTTTTAAGTTTATTCAATTTTATCACATGATATGAAACGGCTGAAAATTCAATAATTTATCAATTTTAAGTGTTATACTTAAAATTTCTGGTGACTAATCTGTAACCACTAAAGTGAAAACAAATGTTAAATTCTTAACTTTGTCTATAATTATAAAAAAAATCTCATATAACACTATTTACATATATGTGCTCAGAACACATGAGAGCTTGGTATGTTGTATGCGATTTTGGGACAACTAAATGAGATTACACAAAGATTTTTCAGACTTTGCACCTTTGGATATGGTATGTTTGGAAAATTCACAAGCCATAAGGAATTAAACATTTAGAATTTTTTACTAATTTGTTACACTTGTGTGTAAAATACCGTGAAACAGGCGAAAGCATCTTAAGGGAAAGCTTAAATATTTTTACTTAAGTTAAAATATTGAGTTGCACATATTTTCCAAGAAACCCCATACTGTCTGCGCAATTACTGAAGATTTTTACATGATGCTTCTAAATAGTATAAACAATTGGTAATCTTGATTTTCCTGTTTAGCGGATACACTTAAGGAACGTTTGAGATTTTTGGAAAATTCTAAGTTTTTTCTTAAGATTCTTCTTAAGGAAAGTTTGAGATTTTTGGATAATTCTAAGTTTTTTCTTAAGATTCTTCTTTCAGAAGTTGACTGACTTACACAGTTCACACTGGCTATATGTATGCAGGAAGTCAATAGACCACAGTTTTGAAATTATCTCCATTAATTCATTTAATCATTCAATGAATTTTTGTTCAAACTATAACTTAAAAGCGTCTTTTCAGGGTAATGATTCTAAGAGAGAAGAGTTCAGAAAATACTTAGAGAAGGCTGGAGTTCTTGATGCACTCACTAAGGGTAAGCTTTCTTCTATCAATTGTTTTATTTACTCAGATAAATATGAATTACTCTGTCTCACAATATATTATTTATTTGTTCTACTATCTATGCTGTAGCACTAATTTATACACTAAGTCTGGTTCACCATCATTAGTCATCACTACTGAGTACTTGTCAAGTGCAATAACTCCATTATTATTTCAATTTGAGTTATGACCCTTTGTAGCTATTTATAGAATATGATGAGCTTTTGTCGGCATTGGTGTCACCTTTTTCAATGGTTAAGGTTTTTGGTGCCAGCAGCTGTATTAAGCCTTATCTTGCTTTAGAAGTACCTATGCATGTTCACCATCTGATAGTAGTAAACACTTCTGATCAAGCACAAAAACTCTCATTTTCATTTGAAGTTTAGTTATATATGCCCCTTTCTCACTATGACTTTTCTTTGTTTACTTTTTGTTTACTAGTTACATTCAGGCAATTTCTCATTATACTATCAATGATATTGCATTGACTCTAAGTGATATAACTTATAATCTGTTTAGAGCTTAGATTCCTCTGACAAATGACTGCAAATAGTCGAGAGCACTGTCTCATGGACTGTTATAGTTTATCATATGAAATAATGTTGAAATTGATCATTTGTAAAGATTTTTTATACCTCTATTATATTCATAGGCAAATCTCTTGACAATGCTATTATGTGTATCACAGTGTTTATTATTTTTACTAGGTTTAACTAACAATGGTATATTAATCAAACATTTATTTCAGTTCTTGTTGGTTTGTATGAAGAACCTGAGAAGCCCAACAATGCGCTGGAGTATCCTTTCCATGTTTATTCCGTCTTGAAATTGTTAACAGTCTAAACAGTTTGTTTCCATCTTCTGATCCCATGCTTAAAATACCACCTATATACAATTAGATTTGACATTTTGGGATAAACAAGAGATGTTAATAAAACATGACAGCCCAAAAGTCAGAAATAGCAACTTGATCACAAGGACCATCTAGTGACAGCCTAAATGCTTGTTCAGGTTTTTAAGCTGATTTTAAGCATGAGTCATTTGGGACCAATAACTAGGTCACTAGATCAAAGCACGGGAAGAAACTTTTGTATGCTGTAGAATTTGGATCGCATAGGGGTCTTCATGGTTTAGTAAGACAGGGGAGTGCCTTTGGGGCCTTTTGTTTATGATTGAACTTTTAAAATTACTAAGTAGCATTCACACACTTGAGTCCCTGGATCAAAGATATGTCACACATTTAGATACCCAGCTCTTACCTTCTGGTCATTGTGCCCAGATTCCTTGTACACAACAACTGATCATCTCTTCCCACTGAGTCGGAGGTCATTGTTCAATTAGGCAGGGAAAAACCACATGGCTGCGACTTGATACCAAGCCTAAATTAAGTTGTTACTTTAGTCAGGACTCAGATCTGTTGATTTTTGCCGGAGTGATGTACCTTTAATCAAAATTGATATTGAGTCATCTGTGGTCAACATTTAAAAGTAAATAATGTGTTCACTGTTGTGTCTATTTTGATATGGGGTTGAAAACTAGACTAATAATTTCCATGAAACATAGAAATTACTTTCATAATACCTCAAGGCCACTTCTTTTTTATTTTCTGGTTTTCAAGAATTTTTTGGAAATATGTCCACTGGCAGGTCGAAAAAAAAAAAAAAAAAAAAAAGGCAAAATTGTTCCAATCGAGTGTTGAAATCACAGTTGTTGGCGCCAGCCTGCCCAAACGCATTTGCCAAGCTAATAACCAGTACTTTCTGTTGGAAAGCCTGGTTTTATAAACAATGTGTTGTTAAATAGCCTTTTCAGAGGAGCACTCATTTAATAACATACACATTTATACATACAGTCCAACCTGCCTTAAGCAGCCAGCCAAGGGATGCAGCCAATTTGGCTGCTTAAGCCAGGTGACCACTTAACGGAGGGGCTGAATACTGGGCAAGGGGGGGGTCGGTTTCGAGCATACATTGTACTTGTTTAATGAGACAGGACCTGGTGTATCATAATGGGTTGTTATACATAAATTCTATGGTAATTTAAAGTATGCCTCTTGTTGTTAAGGGTTGCACTGGCCTATCTGCCCTGCCCTGTCTGCCCTGAATAAGCAGACACTTACCTCTCTGGATTAGTAACACCGCTAAAAAACGATGAAATCTGCTTGGTTGTCTTTGACATTTTATTGACGCTAAACGACGTCATGCAGGAGGCATGATTGATAGATGTTGACAGTCAGAAATATTTGAAGAGAATAAAATAAAACACACTTCTGAACGCATAATTGCTCGTATGACAAACTTTGAGCAATAAAAAACAATTGTCTAAAGCGTGCTAACCGTCAAAACGAAATTGAAAGGAGCGATGATAAACACAACAATTTTCTCGTAATACGGTAATTACACGTAAATACCTTTTAATTGGTACAGATCTATAGCCTTAATTGTGTCGATCGACTTTGATGAAATATACCCATCAGAGGTGCTAATCGTTTGTTTTATTGCTCTTTGAGCGTTAATGGTCACAAAATTCACAACACCGTTGTTTACAGTTTACTGATTCCCAGTCGTATATTTCGCTGTGCGGTAAACAATGCATAATTGACATAGAAGCTGGGTAACAGCGCACTGGTTCCCTTTAAGAACCCGGATGTATCGTTGTATACACACAGAGTGTGACGCGCGGAACCAGTAAGTAGAGCAATTATCGGATTGGCGGTACTGTATGTAAACATCGCATCAAGCCATTTTCGTTCTCGTTCGCGGTCACGTGTAAACTGATGATTGTTTTCTTTGACACGGGTTTGAAATTACCGCGGATGATTCAAGCTATATAGATGGCCGCGGGATCGGACTTTACCGATCAATTCATTCAAAATATATTCGTACTCAGACGAATATTCGTACTCAGACAAAACGTCCCATCGGGAAAAATAAAAAAGTGAAATTCGATTTTTATTTTTTTTCCACTTTCGTAAAAAACACGGTCGCCGGTCTTGTAAACCGTAAAATTAAAAAGTCCTGGCCCAAATAAGCTTCTGGAGTTTACTCAGGTGAGCAATCCAGGATGCTTGAGCCCTCTTGTTAACTTATTACTGGTTTCTTGTTCATGCTACTCTTCAGTTATTCTAGCATTTTAGGTATCTTGATTAAAATGAACCAGAATGATTATTTCCTTGACCAAATTCAGCTTTTTAAAACAGCATTTAGGAGCTTCTGGACCAGATACAGCAGATGTTGAAGCCCTTAAGTTGGAAGTATCTGAACTCAGACAAAAATGTGAACAACTCTCAGAGCAAAATAATGAACTGAAAGCAAAGGTAATGTATACATAATTATTTATTATTTACCAATGTATGTAATTGTTTCATATACAGAACAAATTATACAGTGGAAATCCAGTGTGACAGATCATATTTTCTGTATCATACATCTCTGGTTTTCAGAATCTGTATCATGCTTGTCTGATGTGTTGTGTGCTGAAAATACGCAAATGACGTCATGACGTAAACATTTACCATTTTATTAACGGACGTTGTGTAATATGCCGACAATCATGACGTAAACATTCACCCTTTTATTAATGGATGTTGCATTATATGCCGATAATATTCCGACAATCATGTCGTCAATATTTACACATTAAACATATTTTTGTGCAAATTAAAGGGCTTTTTTCACTTTTGCTGATATTAAATAAAAGAAATATCACTGCAGTTGTGTTGATATGTCAGCCCGTATTACCTTCTTTGCTTGCGTTATACCGGAACCCACACTTGACCTAACGGTCTCGCGAGATACAGCAATGTAATACGGTCCGACATATCAACACACTGCAGTGATATTCTGTGTATATGACTGACCTGAATAACTGTTCAAGGCTTCTAGTTTTTTCCTGTATTAGTTTGTTTCTTATCGCTTGCTTGTTAGTAGGAGATGGGAGAAGGTAGCAAATACTTCACAGCTTTTGGTGTCTAGTCATGTACAAGACTACGAGGGATGTTCTCTTTAAGTTCCCAGATTGCTGTATCCCCATAAGGTTAACTTTATATTAACATTGTTGGTGAATACAAAGTTGCATTAATAGCAAATATATTAAATGCATGCAACAAATTTCTAAATGATTTCCATTTTCAGAGCATAGCTTCATAGGATGCTGGGCATTTAAGATATTTATAACCATACATTTAACTAATTGGTTAGTGCCCTTGTCGTCTAATCTGGCGACCCAGGTTCAAATCCGGGTGAAGGTACATACGTATACCTGCCATGTTTCAGTAGAAATAAAGCAAATAAAGGCTATGCACTGCATTTAAATTATTGTTGATAAATACAATGTAACAAGTTGTGAAGCCAATTGTATTGATTCTTTAGGATGTTATGGTAATGGTCTCAATTTATTGCTTTCTTACTTTTGGTGACAATTCCTAACATAAAACTGCCAAATAAGATCACCACTGGTCTTAGTGGTCTATATCTTTGTTTTCTGTGAGTGCTCGCAAAATAGCTAGTATCTGTTGTTTTTAGAGCTGTTAATTTAGAATTTATTTCATATCAAAACATATTCACTCCCATTATGCAGACACTATTTCTACTTTATGTATGGCATCACATACTGAGCTTATACTAGTTAGCTGTTAATTTTAAGCAATAGTCTGGGAACTTAGAGCAGAACACCGCATGTACATGTATGTAACCTACAGTATAACTAGTAGATGTATTTTTAAGATGCATGAAACTTTAGTTGTAGTATGTATGAAGTATAACTATAATCCCCTGAATTATCACTTTGTGACAAAACAAAACAGAAAAGACGTAAAGTTATTAAGAAAACTCGAGTCCAACCACTGTCAGTAGTCCTGTGTAAATGCCCCTGCTGTGTCTCCCATAAAGCTCAGCTTTAACCCTCTCATAATATCACCTATCCCTGGAATATGAAATCTGTTGTGATTCTGACTGAGTGGCAAATCCACTGGATTTTTAAATTAGTAAAGTGAAAGCCGAGCTTTTGTGAGAAAGCGTGGTCAACTATTTGCTGGTGTAGACAATTAAATAAGTGAATGGGAGATAGTTATATATATATAGACTTTCATCATTTTTACCAGTCTCAATAATTTCTCAAGATGTATATGTATGTATTCTAATTTCTATTTTCATTTCCCAAAGTCATAGTCATCCAATAACTTCAAAAGTTTCCAACAACTAAGGGCACATATAATCAATAAAATTGGATATTAGTTCTACAGTTTCCATGGAAACAGCCTTCAATGTCCGTTTTCACTAAAAATCCACTATCTTTGACAGCTTTTTATGAAAAATTGAAGCGATGGTACACAGTTCTATAAAATAAATATGTCTGGCTATTTTTACTTTCAATGGTGAAAAGTGCCATTCAGTTTTGCTTGTATTGACCCTCTAAGTATGATTTCCAATGAGATTATTATGAGGTTTTAGTCAGGAAACAGAAACACATAGGTATGAATTTGGGTGCTAGACTCGAATTAGATAAGACATGGTAAACCAGGTGTCTTGAAATCCATTACCCAGCTTGTCCTGAGGCCTGTACGCGTACGAGTGAAATTTGACAATAACTCACTGACTTTATAGTTATCATACGGACAAGTACAAAGTGATAGTTGGTGAACTGCAAGTAAATTAAAAAAAGATTTCAGGACCCTGTAAACATGTGTAAAATTTCAGGAAATTGTGTAACATAGGTCCTGAGCTTCTTCTCTTTCCTTTGTAAATGGATAACGATAATGGCTGTTAAAAAAAGGAAAATCAGTTTCTGACAATGCACCATGGTCCAGAGTTGTTCCCCTCTTGCAATGCAGGAGCCTTGTTAGTATGTAAATTGTTTCTCATTAAGCTAGTGTTGTTATGGTCAAGAACTTTACCTGAACCTTTATCAGCATGTGTTCATGGGACATGTTCCAGCTGCAACCAAGTTTTAGCAAACTAATGATTCTTGTCATAGATTTACCATACTTTAGTGCATTTGTTGTAATAATTTATTAAATTATTTATAATAACATGTGTTGATCATTACAAGTAGTCAATATTATGCATAGTGCCAGATTTTGTTAGATTTAGAACTTCTATAATATACAGGTACAGACTCGACACACTGATCCGAAGAAAGTAAGCCTATGTAGAGAAATAAATTCTGTGTGCTCCTTCTACTTCTATTCTTATAAACCAGATAATGTTTGTCCCCCCCCCCCACTTATTTATACTTATTTCTTCCTTACTCAGCCTGGATATTTTGATGACACTATAGATAGTATGCCAAATTATACATGTCTAAATTAATCATTTTAGTGTCTCTTCTGATTTTTCAACTTTATCCAAAGCAATCATTTTTCAATTTGCACGGCTATCTCCTTATGCGGGGTATTATTGCCTTTGATTTTTTCTTGTTTAAAAATATTGAATTATGTACAGTGTTTCATTTTGGTTTGGAAAACTATGAGTCCTTTTCCACTGAACTCAGAAAATCAATGAGTCCTATGTAAAAATAAAGTATTTTCAAAATTTAATGAGTCCCTACCAAATTTTGTGAGTCAGGGACTTGGACTCGCTCCAAAATGAATCACTGTATGTAACTTTGTTTTATTGAAGAATATAGAACAGTCATGATTACAGATTGACTAATGATTAAATCAAGAGTGTGGAGTACAAGTGATTTAATGTATGTGTCCGAACAAGTGACAATGCTTTCCTAATTAGATAAAACACTCATACTTTTTCATTATTTCAATTCTTAACCTACATCATATTCTGTATTTGAAAATACAGAAAGACATTGAAGCCATTGCACTACTTGCTTTATTGGTACACTGTTAGTGTTACATTATTTCAGCTTATTTGCCCCATTTGTTTTTTATCTGAAACTTTCACTTAGAAAAAAGGAATTCTATTTTTAAAGTTTTGGTTGTAAAGAATTACTGTAACAGTACTTAGCTTTTATATCTGATTTTATACATAATTTGAACTGCTTAGCAAGGAATGTTGAATCATCAACAGGCCTGATTATTGACTTATTTCTGTTATTGCTAACTTGCTCCATGATAACGTGGTGACAGATAACTTCTGTAACTTACAATCTCTCTATAGTTCATAATAATTTCAGTCTTACTGTACTAGCTTTAGTATTTAGCATTAGATTTTTTACAGCAATGGTGATGGACCGAACTTCTTCCACCTTGAATAATTTGATATTTCATATACTAGTACTCAACATCATTACCTTGTCAAAATTTAGGGGATAATCCAATATATTCCTTTGTTCATGTCTGTCCTTCCTGTTCTCTCTGTTCATAAAATGAGTTTTATTTTTTTTATGTTCCTATCAAACAATTGGGGAATTCAGTCTTGACCTTGTCCATTAGTATGTTACTAAATGGTGAGTTTGTTTTTACTTAAAAAGTAGGAATATTAGTCATAATGTGTTCTTTTGCACCTTACTGTGTATGTAGTTCTATTCAGATTAATTTTTCATTAATACTAGTTATTGTCATAGAAATGGAGATATTTGATGATGAAATTAGGCCTGTTTTTCCTGTAACTTGAGAAGTAATTTTGCTTCAGTTGTCTTTTAAGAATGTAAGTGAGCATGTTTTTTGCACCTGTATATTTTAGCCTGATTTTTTTGGAGTATTGTAACAAGTTTTCAGCCATACAATTTATAAGAGAAGTCAATAAGAATCAAAACAAGTTTTAAAACACACACAATCATAGCACTGAGAGTACTATTGGGACGTGGGGGGGGGGAATTTGTGTGCTGCAATCAGACATTTAAAAACATGGAACGTTGTGGAAAATGAGGAAGGATTTACAGCAAGGGGTAGTACAAGTATAAGAGACATACTGAAAATATTGACAGTTATTAAATGGTTGTTTTCTTTATGTTTTCAGTTGCAGCAATACGAACCATCAACTGAAGAACAAGCACCAGATTCATAAACAACATATGTGTGTGATATGATCATGCAACACTCTCTTATCATTCCATAGTTTTGTGCATTGTTACAGTTGGTAAACTGTGCCCTATATGTTATTGTTTTTATTTTCATACTATTGCTTCACTTCATAATGGTTGTGTGCAAGCTCCATTCCTTCAGTAAATGTGACTAAAAAGACTTTGTTGAAAATTGTATCAAATAAATAAGTAGTTGTTTCTGGTAACTAAAATTCATGGGCACATTGTTTTAACTATATAATGCTTGATTTAGAGCCAATGATATTTGACTTCATTGAACAAAGCTGTTCGGAATGGTAGGCCCCCTCCGATATTTAAGGTGAAATGTTGGATTTGAACTTTATTAGTGTTAAAATTGCCGAGTGAGCATTTTATATATATGACACGTTTGACACTCTTTTTACATGCCTGAAGTTGGGATAACATAAATTATTCTTTAATTATGTATTTGGTGGTACATTATAAGTTACTTTATTATTTACTTTGTTAAGTTGTGTTCTTATAGTACTGTTCTTCCTGTCAGCAGTAGAGTCAGCTATCCTGCTTCATCTTGATCAATAGGCATATTGATATTTCTGTGCAAGAAAAACATGATTTTTTGGATTGTAAAGGAAATTACATCCAGTTTTTGTATGACATACCTATTAAAATTATCAAACAATAATTTGCCATGTTGGATTTGTGGTAAAATATTAATAATTTATTACAAATATTAAATACTTGTTTTTACTAGAAGAGTTAGTAAAACAATCAAACAAAGTGTTGTTTTTATTACTATGAACTCCCAGCTTTTATACACCCTGTTGCATGATTGTGCATATTGTACAATTGCTTTTAATTTTTGTCGAGCCCGCTGGCGGTGAGCTGGATATAGTTGTCACAATGGCTGTTCAGTGTATGTCCCTCCGTTAGTGCGTCCGTCCGATTTTGTCCGGGCTGTTTCTTCATCATTCAGTGGGTGATTTTGAAATACATTGGCACAAATGTTCCCCGTGTTGAGGCGGCGTGTCGCGCCCAAGACCAGTACCCCTAACTTGAAGGTATATGTCACTCTTGGAGGTCAAAGGTCCAAAATGGGCATAATACTGCTTGTCCGGACCATACGTTCTTCATTTGTAGGGTGATTTTGCAATACATTGGCACAAATGTTCCCCGTGTTGAGGCGGCATGTCGCGCCCAGGATCAGTACCTTTAGCTTGAAGGTCAAGGCTACTCTTAGAGGTCAAAGGTCCAAAATGGGCATAATACTGCTTGTCCAGACCATATGTTCTTCATTTGTTAGGTGATTTTGAAATACATTGGCACAAATGTTCACCCGTGTTGAGGTGGCGTGTAGCGCCAAAGACCAGTACCCCTAGCTTGAAGGTCAAGGTCACTCTTGGAGGTCAAAGGTCTAAAATGGGCATAATACTGCTTGTCCGGACAATATTTTCTTCATTTGTTGGGTTAATTTTTAGCTCACCTGTCACCTGTCACATAGTGACAAGGTGAGCTTTTGTGATCACTCTTCGTCCGTCCGTCGTCGTCCGTCCGTCAACAATTGGCTTGTGTACACTCTAGAGGCAACAGTTTTGATCCAATCTTCATGAAACTTGATCAGAATGTTGTGCTCTATGAAATCTAGGCCAAGTTCGAAACTGGGTCATGTGGGGTCAAAATCTAGGTCACTAGGTCAAGTCTTAGACAAATATTGTGTACACTCTAGATGTCACCAATTTATTCCAATCTTCATGAAACTTGGTCAGAATGTTGTCCTCCATGAAATCTAGGACAAGTTTGGAACTGGGTCATGCTGGGTCAAAAACTAGGTCACTAGGTCAAATCTTATAAAAACCTTGTGTACACTCTAGAGGTCACCAATGTCATCCAATATTCATGAAACTTGGTCAGCATGTTGTTCTGCATGAAATCTATGCCAAGTTCGAAACTGGGTCATGTCGGGTCAAAAACTAGGTCACTAGGTCAAATCTTAGAAAAACCTTGTGTCACTCCAGAGGTCGTGGTTTTGATCCAATCATCATGACACTTGACCAGAATGTTGTTCTCTATGAAATCTAGGCCAAGTTTGAAGCATGGTCATGTGGGGTCAAAAACTAGGTCACTAGGTCAAATCTTAGAAAAACCTAGTGTTCACACCAGAGGTCACAATTTTGATCGTATCTTCATGAAACTTGGTCAGAATGTTGTTCTCTATGGAATCTAGACCAAGTTTGAAACTGGGTCATGTGGGGTCAAAAACTAGGTCACTAGACCAAATCTTAGAAAAACCTTATGTTCACTCCAGAGGGCGTGGTTTTGATCCAATCATCATGAAACTTGGTCAGAATGTTGTTCTTTATGAAATCTAGGCCAAGTTTGAAACTGGGTCATGTGGGGTCAAACACTAGGTCACTAGGTCAAATCTTAGAAAAACATTGTGTTCACTCCAGGGGTCACAATTTTGATCGTATCTTCATGAAACTTGGTCAGAATGTTGTTCTCTATAGAATCTAGACCAAGTTTGAAACTGGGTGATGTGGGGTCAAAAACTAGGTCACTAGACCAAATCTTAGAAAATCTTATGTTCACTCCAGAGGGCGTGGTTTTGATCCAATCATCATGAAACTTGGTCAGAATGTTGTTCTTTATGAAATCTAGGCCAAGTTTGAAACTGGCTCATGTGGGGTCAAACACTAGGTCACTAGGTCAAATCTTAGAAAAACATTGTGTTCACTCCAGGGGTGACTGTTTTGATCCAATCTTCATGAAATATGGTCAGAATGTAGGTTGTACTGATACCTAGACCAATGTGCAACAGGTGAGCGCCCTAGGGCCTTTCAGGCCCTCTTGTTTAAATAACTTGGCATAATTGTTAAACACCATGAGGCGGTGTGCAGTGCGCAAGATGCAGGTCTCTAGCTCAAAAGTCAAGGTCACACTTGGAAGTCGAGCATCAACAATGACCATTATAGACCTTGTCCGGGCTGTATCTCACTCATACATTGACACATTTTTAAATAACTCGGCAAATTTGTTAAACAACATGAAGCGGTATGCAGTGCGTAAGATACAGGTCTCTAGCTCAAAGGTCAAGGTCACACTCGGAGGTCAAACTTCAAAAATTACCATTATAGGCCTTGTCCGGGCTGTATCTCACTCGTGCATTGACCAATATTTTTTATATTTGGCATGAATATTCACCTTCATAAGACAGAGGTTCATGACATACCCTGAGGTTCATATCTCAAGGTCAAGGTCACAGTTGAAGGTCAAATTGAAGCTTGTCCAGACCATAACTTTGTCGTGCATTGACCAATCTCTCTTACATTTGCCATGAATATTCATCTCCATAAACTGGAGCGCCATGCTCAACCCTCAGGTTCCTATATCAAAGGTCAAGGTCACAGTTGCAGGTCAAATTTCTAAACAAGCTTGTCTGGACCATAATTTTGTCATGCATTGACAGATCTTGCTTGAAATTGCCATGGATGTCAACCTCTATTAATCGGAGTGTCATGAGCAATCCCTGGTCCTTTCTCAAAGGTCACAGTTAGAGGTCAAAGGTCAAATTGAAGTTTGTAGGTGTAATTTATTCTTTATGCATGCTGGCATTAGATGTAACTTAGCACATTTAAGTCAGTGCATTTTTCCAATTTGCGCCGAGGCTCGACATAATTTGCCCGAGGGCACAAATTTCTAGTTCTTAAATGGATTACACTAAATATACATATGCCCTTTCTGGAACGGAGGAACGAAACAGGTAGCCAAGCTGTCTTCTTCACTATACAAATGTCATAGTACCAGCACCATAGAATGCCTAGTTAACAGTGACATACGTTCGTATAATGGTAATATCCCGATTGCAGCTCCATGTGCAGATGATGTGGCACTACTAGCCAACTCTCCCGCAAATCTGCCGGTCATAATGAACATTACATGGCATTCTGCTGTAGCCGAGACAAGGTGACAATAGGGTCACCCTGTGAAATCAGAAATAGCAAAGAAGCACAGCCCTGTGTACTAGTATCTCAGTGACAATGAGGCTACACACAGATCAGTTGAAACATTTGGGAATAGTTAGGACGGCAAGCAATCGACCAAATATTGAGGTTCATGTGAAGACTGCCGTGAGAACCTCATACTAACTAGTATGCTCTTCTAGGCGCAGGCGTCCATGTTAGACATGGCTTTTCCCCACAAGTTGTCAGGATGATCTGGAAGACATATGTGCTTTATGGTATTGAGGTACACAGAGTCAGGCGGCAAAAGGATATCAATAAGTTGGAGAAACAGCAAAGACGTTTCTGACACATATACATAGCTTGCCCAACAGAACAGAAACCCTTGACACAGGTCTATGTAGATAGATTTATTTATACATATAATGCATAATTAACATGACAAAATATATCGCAACATAGAAGCAATAATAAAGTCATTTAAATCAACAATACATGTAACGGATGGCGCAAAAAAAGAACTACACATACATGCAGTTCTTATTTCCATTGCGGTCCTTTGACATATACTTTAATGAAACGTGAAATGATTATGAGACATGTAAATATATAGAAGCATAACTACGATTATACGAGATTTGAACAAGTTAATAAAAATATGAAGTAAATCCCCTGTGCGTAAAATAATCCAAACATTAATGAAAATAAGAAACTGTTCCCGACAATTTAAATATCATTCAAAAGGTGCTTTTTCAATTAAGTTTTAAAAGTTGATAATGACTCAGAGTCTCTGACGTGTTGTGGCAAGTTTTTCCACGGGGAACATCCTTTATAAGCAAAACATTTGAGTCCAAAACATTTGTATAGATCTACAACAACCTTCGAAATATGACCCCTGGACGAGTCCATATGCCAAGGTTGAAACGGTATTTACCGTTATTTCATGAAAAAATATGGATAGGGTTGAAAAAACACACTTTACTTCAAGTTAGCAACGTGGCTTAGTGGACAAACTCTTCATTTGGCATAAACCTACTTTATATATGGGCTGTGAATTCGAGCCCGCTGCTATACTCTTTTTCAATAATTGAATTTCTATTTCAATAGTTTTTATCGTATTACGTGTATATTTTAATTCTTAACTCATATTCATAGTAGCTTAGCCGACTGCGCTAAGCGCACTTCTTGGTAAGTTAATTCCTATAGCATGCTATATGGTTAAATATACCCCTATAACCTGGATTATTCCAATATTAAAAGTACATTTACGCCCGAGTGATTGTTGTAGATCTATACCTTCTTGGTAAAGCTTGGCTATTTTGACTGGAGTCTGACCTTTATGCAAGAATATATAACAAGGTTCTTGCTTTGAATATATTAATTTCCGCAAACAAATCGTGCAATATCGGTATTTCAAATTTGTGTTTCTATGACATCTCGAGCGTCTTCGTGATACTCTCCGATTATGAAAACATGCAATCGGTGTTGTGTCGAAGGTAGTATATCGACTATTAAATTATGCTAATCAAAAGGTCAGGCTCGTGTCAAATTAGCCAAGCTATACTGTGACTAAACCAATTCCCTCAATTCTGGACAAAACAAACTCGCTCTCTTCATTAACACATGTCGACAATCTAATTGAACAGAATCATTGACAGACAGATGGTAAGAAATTGGATTCTCAACTCATTTTATAACAATTACAGAGAAATATGGTCTCCCTGATGAAGAACCCACTGAAAAAGGCCATGTGGAAAGTCTTGGTTGATCGGGTTGTTTCGAAGTACTGGTTTGAGGTGTGTTCTCGACAACTCCCTATATATATGTTATCAACCCTACAATACATGTATAATGAACCTCGTCTTCGTCTTCCGTAGTTAGGTCCGGAGTCGATTCCGACTGTAAATGTTGACCTCATAGGGTAGGTTCAAAATGAGATAGTCGCTCCTTTTCTTTGTACAGGTAATATATTGTTAAAACCTGCAGATACACAAGAATCATATCAAAATAGTACACAACCTCTTGGCCTCAGTTAATTCAGCCGAGAACGAGGTGAAGAAGGGCGTAGTGAAGACCAGACAGGGACATACATGCTTCAGACTCGCTTGCAGAAATTCAGCAAACTTTGCGTCGCAAGTATACATGTCAGGTAGGTAAAGTGGAGAACGAAACCCTGGAGCATTTCATTCTGACATGTCCAGAGCTTGCAGAAACCCGACAGCGTGACATGCATACTCTGGGGATTACAATGAACCAGATCCACCCAAGCGGATTAAACCGCATTCAAAATGCTGGAAAATCATCCAACTTATGATGGACAGGACACAGAGTTGTGCAGGATCTAGTCAAGATGACAGCAGCCCAGACGATAGCTGTAGAACAGGCTTCTCGATGTTGTTGTTACCATCCACATAAATACTAGTACATACTCGTTCGGAGTATTATTGGCAACGGTATAAAGCACTGATACACGGGAGACTACTTATGGGTTTCCAACCACTTTATCTCTAGTTGGACGAGAAACACTAAATTGCGTTTCTGAAATGACCAAGTGCCCTGTCCAATGATTGAACCAGGGACCTCTTGATTAGAAGTCAAGTGCTTACCCACTCGACCCCCGTGCCACACAGGGTACAAGATACAAAATACAAGAAGATTTATTTTACGTCGGATATATATAACCATATAACATTAGCTAATAGCTATTTTCCGACAAACAGAGGTAAATAATATAACATATAGAAAAAACAGCTACAAAATTAGAATTACATGTATAAGATTATCACATATAACAAATTCCATCTTTAATAAATAATAATAATAAATAAGATTTTCAAGCATGCAGGATTAAGGAATAGCATAAGAACATATTTCATGCATATATAAGAATTTAGTATAGCACATAAAACAATAAATAGTAGATCACAGGCAATCATGATATATATAGTAAATCTCATGCACAATAAAGAATAACATAGTTATTACATAGCAAAGAGTAAGCATAAAAGGAGCAGCAAGCCAAATTATAAAAATTAGTTCAAGCAATAAAACCGATACACAAGCAAACAATTACACAAGCAAACAATATATAGCACAGTTCAAGCAATAAAACTGAACACAAGCATAATTAAAACACAATTCAAGCATATAACTGAACACAACGCAAAATTATAAAACACATATCAAGCATCTAGAGTGTTACAAAAGTTTTATAAATCATGTGCTATTTTTGCCTATTTAATTACATCCTTTCTCTTCCTTCCCGAATATATAATAATGCCTCACAAAATCATCTACGCTTCGGTAATCCCTTTTGTTTAATATAACTTCTCAATAAATCCGTCAGTGAATTCCATCTATATCTATATTGTTAGTAGAATGCGTCAGTAAATTAGTCTTTCCGCGATAAATCCCGCGCATGCGCACAAGCCTTTCCGGATGTCAACAAATAAACAAATCGCTGTCAACTTTCCGATTTATCGTCGCAGGAGAGTTTGAAAAGATTGACCATGGATTAGCAGATGATTGAAGCCTTGATTTTAACTATACCTAATTACATTTCAATCTGGAATATCGTACATTTGACAGGAGGGCGAAAAATAAGTAATATCACTAGTTTTCGCGACATTAGAATTTCAACAACGAGAAAGTTTAGCGACGAATTTCCAAGCTCCTCTGAATACTAAAAACACCTCAAAAGGTTATTTAAACATCTTTAAGTATTTTACAGCTAAATAAGGCGCAAATGTAAAGTAGTTATTCTTAAAAAAATCTTTCGATCGCTCTGTCATGGTCGGTTGTCGTAGCTGTTTCACCGCTGTAGCTACATGGACAGGATCAGATAATCAGTGATACTGATACACCTATCATATATACATACCTCCAACTAGTTTGAATACATGCTTATAAATATTTTTTGACATGTATACAACATAAAGATAACAAGGGGTTCAATATCACTGTCGGTGGTATTATTCAGTAGGCAGTGGCTATGGAACCGGAATCTGTTTCCTAGCCAATTACACTTGCAAGCCGGAATCGGTTCCCAAGATATAACCGTCATTGATTATATAGATTTTACCGTATATATGTTGCTGATAATCATATTACAAGTTCAAAATAAAAGTATATATTACTATACCCTAATATTTATTTAAAGATGTTAAATTTATGTGAGATAAACGGATTATTTTTACTAATAGTTGTTCCGCTGCGAAGCCGCTGTCCGCCATTTTGGTATAGTAGAATATCAACGGCGAATATATGGATTATCCGCTATTGACGGCGAATATATGGATTAATAAATCGTTATCGTCACCTATAGTGTTGTTGTGATTAATGGACAGTGACGTTAAGGTAAACTTAAAGTAACAACGTTAGGTTGTGCAGATTATACTGATTAATATTGTTTATATGTTATGAGTTATGATTATTGATTAGACTGAATGTTAAGGGTCCTACATACCAGTCGCATATAGGACATAGCAATGAGTGCCGACCTTTACTCCCATAAAATGAGTAACCAATCAAAGAGACAATTACGTGTTTAATTAATTTACAAACAAATAACTAATCAAAGACAAATTGGAATGTCGTTAATTGGTACTAACTAGGTGGGAATTGTCCTAATTGGTCATTATGTTAATCATGCATCATTGTGAATGTCTAAATCGGCAAACATAGTAACACAACAAAGAAAACAACAAACAATTACATGAGACTAAAACTAAATAGCCTAGATCTTGGTTTTTATTCGTACCTCTAACAAACAATGTATATAAGGCAATATTCCTATTTGCAACTACTAGGTATATAAGCAGCTTGTTATAATAATTAGAGTGACACCAGCCTGCTAAGCTCAGTCGGTAGAGCGCAAGCTTAGTAGTCACTACTGATCTCGGGGTTGTGGGTTCGAATCCCAGGCTTACAAACAGTCTTTCGGATGAGACTTTAAACCGATGTCCCATGTGTGGGTGCTATACATCTGACATGTAAAAGAACCAGGGATGCTTCTGGAATTGGGGCATCTTCTGTATCATGCACTATCCTCCCAAAACTAAAAGTACTAAAACTCTTCTGGGGGCCTCGCCCACATGGATTATCCGGTGGCGAGGATGAATAAGACCATTAAAATAAAAATAGTTAGAGTGAATGATGGCCGTATCAAACATGCATTGTTAAAGCGTATTAGAACATAAATTAACGTATTCACAGAACAATTATCTAAGACGGTCTTAGACCCATTGTTTTTTTATTATATAAATTATACTCTATTTTTCACATTTGTTTCAATTCAACATTTAATTCAATAGTCCTTATGTCATAACTGAACGCTCTTTTCAAGTGACGATAGCAACAACGAAGTTATCTCATTCGTCTGTTAATTATTAAAGTGTCGGGTAGCCGCCACGACATTTTGTGGTACATACCGATAATAAACAGATGAATTACACATTAACCCGGTCTCAATATCTCTAACTATTACAGTATAGTAATATATACTTTTATTTTGAACTTGTAATATGATTTTAATATCAGCAACATATATACGGTAAAACATATAGAAAATCAATGACTGTTCCCTAGACAATCCGATGAGGATTGTCTAGGGACCGATTACGGTTCGCTAGTGTAATTGGCTAGGGAACCGACCCCGGTTCCGTAGCCACTGCCTATTCAGTATATGCATTGCACAAATACTTACTTACTTAGTTCTGGGTACCATTTATAACTAAATGATCTTTTATTGATAATGACGTCAATCTTTAAGATTGAATTGAATTGGAATAATCGCTGAAATGGAATAATCATCGTCTAAGAAGCTTGGACTAATACTTACTAATTGACTGACCGACCTACTGGCTAGAAAACTAGATTGCAAGTATTTTTATTTCAGGCATTTTGTTTTTCCAGTTAGACAATTTCTTTAGCAAGAGGTGATGACGGCTAAATATTCACGTTTATCTATGGAAGATCCAGAATTGGGTCAACAAGTAGCATTTGATTTTTCTTCTGCTCATACCTTTGCTCAGCATGGTTCAGGGTCTGGTCAGAAGTATAAGTCTATCTTCTCATATGCTGATCCAGATATGCGCATGAAAGGACATGATATAAATGTCACTGTAGGTGAGTATCTTTGAAATAAATAATAGAATTTCAGGTGTGCCTCGTTATTTACAGCTGTAATGGTGGCTTAAATAATTTCATAGTCAATTGAATACAATAAATAAATGTGTGGAACTAACAACTAAACAATGTGTTTGTTTTTTTTGTTTTTTTTTAATCTGACATTTCGTCTCACATCGAGCCTTCTTCTGGACATATAAAAAAAAATCATAGTCAGGGTATTAAATGTTTCAATTTCATTCTTTGGCAATTTGCTGCTAGGTATTTCATTCAGTGATCAAGTAGCTGCTCATGCAAATAGGGATACAGGTGTGTATTAGACAGTGTTGCATAAGTTTAATGTTCCATGTTTCTTATACTTTCCAGTGAAGCAGTCGTTGTTTAGCAGAGTATGTGAACACATTATAACAGTCTTATCCTATATTATCACCATATTCACCTTTCCTATCTCAGCATGGCTTTGCATCAAGGTAACTTTCTTTTTACCCTTTTATTTCAAATTTGATAACATTGTTACTTGATTAATATGTTGTTTCTAGTAAGTTGTGATGAGATTACTTGTATCTCACATCTGTCTCTAAAATTTGCAATAATGCCCCAGAGTGGGCCCTGCAAATTACACGGAAAATATCCCTCAAAACCGGACCCCTTACGGACCAGGTCAAAAGTCCGGTTTTCTGGGAGGTCCGGTTTTATGAGAGTTATACATATTTGTAATGTACACTTTGATAAGTTATCATAGGATATAACAATGTTTCGCAACTTCAATAATAGTTTATGACTGTGTAAATGGAAATCAGTTAAGAATGTTTTAATACCATTTCTAACTTTTATAATTGGTATTCTAATTACTCATTTGTACCATCAAAATGGTAAGTTTGAATTGGTCCGTTGTCATGGATAGTACAAGCCTACTAGACGATGTTATGGGGAGTCCGGTTTTGAGGGAGTCTGCTGTACTCTTATTTCGCTTCATGTGACTATTCTATTACTTATTATGTGAATTTAAATGTACTCTATTACCATTGGTTACATAACACTTACTGATTGATTAATTTACAGATAGTTTCAGACAGTGATAGACTTGTTGTGTTCAGACTCGGAAAACTGAGAGGTGTCAAAGGTCCAGGTAAACTGATAGTCTTCTTATCTGTGCTTTAACAGGGATTGATCATTGACTGTTACTTTTTTAATTTTTTGGCTCTGGCAGCTAAGCTGACTTTGAATGAGAAGGTCATAACTACTAGTTACAACCTAATAAGACTGATACACATTTGAAATCTGCACCATACGGCACTTTTTATGGGCCTATTTTCATGAAAATCTGAACTTGTCATGTTAACCAAAATGAAGTTGTAAAAGGTTATTTTTTCATAAAATAAAGACTAAATTTCAGACATTTTTTATTGTTTTCTCAAAATATTGATTTTGTACTTACCGGTATGAACTTCTCTTTCTAAGCTAGCAATTTGTACATGTGTTATTTCAGGTCTGACATTTATACTTCCATGTATTGATAGAGTAAAGAAGGTGGATGTCAGGATGAAAGCATTTACTGTCCCTCCCCTACAGGTAGCTTATGTGTTCTTGTTGCCATCTTAACATAGTCACATTTTCGTTCAATCAGCATATTTTTCATGTGAAATATATTAGTCTGGTTTCTTGACTAAACACTGATTCACAAGGATGCATAGTCACCACTCTGGAGCAATTGCTACTCCCTAGCGCTGACATACCTTGAGCAATCATGTATGATGTACAGTGTAACTTGTATTAAGCAATCACCTTTGGGAAGGTCTTAAAAGGTTGCTTAATAGAATGGTCGTTAACGCAAATAACATTTTAGTGTAATAATTATTAATGAATTTCCGAATTGTAGACTGTCAAAATACTCATTCAACTTCGATTGACAAATACTGGCAAGGTCATAGTCTTCAAAACATTTTAAGTTATCATTTTAATAAACTTACTCACATATTAAACATTTTAATTAAATGTGGATCAATTTTGCTTGCACTCTCAAAAAACGGAATAGACCGAAGCCCAGTCCAATGGCCGGCAACAACGCCAGCTGATTACAGCAAAAGATGCAACAATTTGTATTAATCAGGTTAAAATCATTTGTATGACGTGCCTTGTCAAGGCTGTTAATTTGGGTCCAGGTATCAGCCCAGAGCATGAGACTTCAGGGCTGAACAACTGTATTTACTAATACTTTTTCAGATAGGACTTTGAGCCGCACTTTTAATTAAGGAAGAACGCTGCTGTCGGCCTGTTTTACAGAATGTCCAAAACTTTCTAATTCTTTGCACACGTTAAGAGCATTCATATATGAGGCGAAACACGAAATAAAAATTGGGGGACCCCATGCTTGTTTTTGATATATGGCCCCTTTTATAAGATCACCCCATTTTGTATTTTAGACTCATTCGCGCCTAAATGACTCATGTGGTGCTGACTTAAAAGTGTTATAAAATAACATATGTGTCCTGATATCTACATTTATTGTTTGTATTCCGATACATATCAATCAGACACATTTCCTAATTGATGAACATCACCAAATACCGAAAAGTGAAAAAGGGGCCAGTTAATTAGTACTGCAATATATTTTATTCAAAATTGAGCTACATGTAAAATCGTAACACACAGGCATTTATTAAGTTCAACATTTTTTAGAAATTCTAGTGGATAGACTTATTTTTAAACTTTCTGTATTTATAGAATAGACTTAAGGCGAAAAGTTGAAATGATGAAATTGAATCGATCTCATGTTGTTTTGGCTATGGCCCTTGTTTTGTATATGAACAGATCTCTCCCGAGTGTAAAAACTCAATAAAACAGCTATGCTGGAATATTTATTTTTTATAAACTCAAGTGTCTTGTAAATCTCATTTTCTGCACACAGTTTAATGATATAATGGTATTTAAGTGATATGATGTTGTTATGATAAGTCTAGCAATAAACTGTTCGGTATGAGTACTTGTAAAAAAGTGGGTGGGGTAATCACACATGCGAATTTTATTTAAAATAGCACAGGAAATTTTCAACCTTGCTTAATGTAGAAAATAAAACTTACACAATGTTTTGTTTCATAACTGTTTTGATATTTTCTAAAATTAGCCACATTTCACGTTGTATTCTAGAAGTATGGCCCCTAAATGGGCCTGGAATTGGCTATTTTTGGCATTGCCTGTATGGAAGTCGGATCATTTGTTATTAATTTTTTACAAAACTGGTACAAAAATGTGATACTTATTTACTACATGGCTTCGACCAACTATGACCCGCTATGGGTTCCAAAGTTCTGGCCCCTAAAAGGGCCAAACATTGGTTATTTTGACATTGCATAAAACATGGTAGTTTTGTTAATTACTCGAATCTAAACAAACTTGCGCACAAGTAAATTCTGTATAAGATCATATTCCCTGGCATCGACCAGCTATATCCCACATGGATGTTCAGAGTTATGGCCCCTAAAGGGGCCATCAATTGGTTATTTTGACCTTGTCTTCAGAAGTCGAGGTTTGTTTATGAATTGATAAAGCCGCAATTGCTACAAAACTTAATTCAGGGTAAGAGTCGTTTTTAGGGTTCAACAAACCATAGCCAATTATAGGTTCAAGAGTCATGGCCCCTTAAAGGACCAAATATCGGTAATTGTGTCATTTTCTACACAATTGTAGTATGGTTAATATTTAGTTTTAACCAAACATGTGCAACACTTAAATCATTACAAATTCAAATTTCCTATCTTCGATGAGCTATATCCCACTAACGGTTTCAGAGTTATAGGCCCTGCAAGGGAAAATCACTGCATATCACAATTTTGATTGTGTTATTTCATGACATTAACTATATTCTTCCTAGGGTTTCATGTTATGGCCCCATAAAAGGTCAAAACAATATTGCAATGCGTTTGGTATTCTCTGGATGCGAAAGCTTTTGTCTATTAGTGTATTTTAACCAAGCCTGCATGTAACCAGTATCAATGTAAGAGCATAGTTAGTTTACACTGTTGTATATATACACATATCCCCTCGAAGGGGAGTTGCTCTAGAGAAGTGGTCCTAAATAGCTCACCTGGATATCATTCCACTTTAGATTATAAAAAAGATAATGCATTAGAAGCAAAACAGGAGTCCCGTACCTGGTTTCCAGGTTGTTCATGTTTCTGTTGCCATGGTAACTACAATTTTTATCCGAATAAATGACAGATGTGCATAACCAAGTAACCTCTAATGTGACAAAAAGCAATTGTGGATGGACAGATGGACAAAGAGCAATCACAAAATCATTTTTTAAACTAATGCAAAAGAAATAATAACATAATATGAGTTATCACATTGTTTATTTCTGGTTTTTTTCTACTTTTTGTTCTTGCTTGAATACAAGACAGCAAAGTCTGGTAAGTGCGGAAATAATGGAAAATATACTGCAGCAAAGTTATATACCAGTTACTAAATTTATACATATATATAACTAAAAAAGGCCAATAGTAGGAAATAGTAAAGATCACAGTGACCTTGACCCTTAACCTCAAAATAAAAAGAGTCATGAACTGTTGTTGACCAACATCTGTGTAAACCTTAAAGATTCAAGGGCAAGGCATTCTTCTACAGACAGACATTAAAGATTGGTAGGGCCATAAAAATATGTTGCTGTTACAACATGAACACAATCGACAGTACACCAATAAGTCAGACATAGACATGTGTAGCACAGATTAGAAATACAATTTGATAGTTATCCAAAAATGAGTTAAAAAAGATCCACTACATTTTTTACATTAAGTTTGATAGCAATCCATATACATATTCACCACACATTCAAGGCAGCGCAATCAAACAAACTTCAAACCTGTGTACAGAATTTCAAAAAGAATATTTAAATGTTAACTCATCATCTTCAAATATGCATTGAGCATCTTACAATATCCTTTCAGTCAATATCAAAAGAAACACACTGAAATGTATTAGTCAATACATTAGCATACTGTAAAATCATTTAATTTCGTTGGGACGAACTTTCGTGGTTTCGGTAAAAAATGAAATTTCGTTGGGACTTGAATTCGTGTATTTTGCATATCAGGTAATAAAACAGGGGTCAAAATTAATGTTCGTTGGGATTAAGTTTGTGGTCTATGTGAACAACGAAATCCACGAAATTTCATCCCACACGAAAATAAATGATTTTACAGTAATACATTGTAATACTTCACAGCACTGTCTATGCTGTATTATTAAAAAGATAAAAAGTTCTAAAAGAGATGTTGATGTTATGCCACATTTTACTTAAAAAATACACTAGTTTGTAACTATATCTATACTGTTGTTCAATCAGTCACTCTTCTGTATGCATGTTAAAAATGTATCTAGACAGTTTGATCCTTTGATTCCTACATTCACAAAGGTATTAAATTTTTTAAATAACTTTTTCATTGTATATCATTCTCAAAATACCACAATAAGTATCGGTCAACCAATGGACAGAATGATAAGACAAGTCTAAACAATATCATCAAACATATGAGCAATATGAGCTGAGGAAAATTTGTGTAAACTAATATTCCATAACATTTATTCCTTGATTTGGAATAATCTGGCATACAGCATAATACTGTACAGTAAAAGTATTTTTACATCTTCACACCAAACCAACTTCACAGAAGAAATGTATCTTATTCACCATTATCAGTTCTTGAGCACTGAAAAAGAAAATGAAGCATATTATTGTATAACATTTAATATGTCTGATTTGAGTATGTTTCATGAAAATATAATAAAGATGGTTTGCAATTTTTAAAATTTTGTTTTACATGAACATTTCTATAAATTTATTTCATCCGGAAAAATCAACAGACATGTCTTTTTTCCCAGTGTATGTTTGAGCCAGTCATATGGCCTGGCTATTTAATTTATTCCTGCCTAATTGGCCAATGAGCTGAGTGATGCATGGAATATAGGTGAGCTGACCTCTCTCCTTCCGAAAACACTCCTGGGTTCTTTAACATACCCAGTGTATAGCACAAATTAACACAATACAGTGGATACTACCTCTGGGTTTACAACCATATCAACTCTTCCTCGGTCAAAAACACTTAAAAAAATTTCTGAAATATCCAGTGCCCCGGCAATCATTCAAACCAGAGACCTCTGGGCAGGTAGTCAAGAGTGCTAACCTCTGTGCAACATTCCACCTACTTGTCTCATTTAAATTAATAGCTTAATAAATTCATGGTTATTTTAATAACAAATAATAAACTTTTTAATGAACATATACTTGTACTGGTATCATACATGTTTATACCTGAGAATTCACATATAATGTATACCGCCACTATGATGAGATAAGCTTGCATTGATTTGTCATTTGAGAATGGTACCTGAAAGAAAATTAAGTTAATAGTAAAGACATATAAAGACCCAACAATCAACATTAATAATATTAACATTTGAAACTGAAAAAGAATTATTTATACATCATAGATGATAGTACCAGTAAACCTATCAACTAAAGTGATCTGTATTATTCTGTAGTATAATAAAAATTGTTAGATTTATTTATAACTTTATTTAAATGTAAACAAGTCTGATGCTCTACTGGTTTCAATCAATTGCCAGTACAGTTGTATGTAGCTTGTGCAAATAGCAAGAAATTTACCAGGGTTATTAAGTATTTCTAGCTAAATATATTTTATTACATTACCAACTCTGTAATTATCCTAGCAGTTTGTAATAATACCTGGCTCAAGTTTTCCATCTCTATGAAACGAAACTTATTCACAGCATCATCACACCATACAAACACTTCTTCATCATCAATAACAACCAGACATAATGATGAGCTTTAAATCTCTGTAAAAGAAATTTATATTAGATACAATTGATACTGCAGATGACTGAGTGGCTAGTGTTTAAAAATTCAAATCAATAGAGCATCATGCAAGCTAGTCAATGATCACTGGGCATAATGGGATCTAGCCCCACATGAAGCACACTTCTCTATATCAAAGAGGCCCAAAGAATCCTGGAATTCTTTGTCTATATACAAGATCCCCTATATGGTCAAATGTTATAACAGATGTTGCAAACTACAGCATGTAATGTAAGCTATAATTGAACCAGTTGCAATGCACCAGTCAGATGCATCGACGGCTCCCCCAGTCCCAGGGATGGAATATGATTTTTACTTATGGTTTTTAATCCCCCCCACCCTACACAGCCTTGATGGGGACAGCTGATGGTAAAATCACTGTTATTTCCCTGGCTGTCTTGTAACGGAATGTTTTCCCCAGGGTATTGGTTAGGAGAAAAAAATCCCAACATTTCCTCAGCCAGTTTGGGAGTTGGAAGGTAAAAATTAACCAGCTATCCACGGGGGGGGGGGGTGGATGCAACTGACTGCTGCATAATTTGTTCATCCAATTTTTGGAACTTTTTGATGAAATTATGTAAGATAAATGATAGAACACTTATTATCAGGTGCGATTCGTGTACGTGACGCGCACGGCTGTTACTTTCACATACCACGGACGTATGAGAACCACGGACATACGAGACACGTCAATGTCGCGAAAATACATGACAATTCATTATTCCATCGGTAATACGGTATACTAGTAATAATAATCAATACAAACCGAACTGGATACACTTGTTTGTGCATCCAACACTCGCAAATCTCCCATCTGTACTACGTGCATAGACGTATGTGTGTTTTTTGTCACGAGCAGAACAATCACATAAGCTATTTCATCAGACGCTTGGTTAGTGCTAAATGCAGTGCAAAGCCTTGCATGCGGTTGAGTCATCATGTCGAAAAATGTAACACGAGTAAAAACGAATGTTAAAACGGATTTTTAAAGTGATCTTTACTAATTTGTTAATTGTCTATAGTGTGGAAAAGTTATAGCTAAAATCAATGAATTTATAGACGCATTTTGATTTTACGGCGCGTGTCACGTGACGTCAATTATACCGTAAAACAGACAGCAGCAAATTTCCTTAAGGCAAAACATAAAAAAAACATCACCTACTAAAATTGTATAACATTTCAAATTGATTTGAGTAATTTGAGCATATTTGCTGAGATGTTAAACCAAGGTTTGATTATAGCTTGGCAAATTTTACACGAGCCTGACCTTTTGATCAGCATAATTTAACTGTTGATATATTACCTACGATATAACACCGATTGTATGTTTTCATAATCGTGGAGTATCACGAAGACGCTCGAGATGTAATAAATACACAATTTGAAATACCAATATTGCACTATTTGCTTGGGGAAATCGATATATTTCAAAGCAAGAACCTTTCAATATATTCTTGCATAAAGGTCAGGTTCAAGTCAAAATAGCTAAGCTATACTAAGTTACTATTATGCTGTTCTTGTCTATTTCAGATTCTCACCTCGGATGCTGGTATTATAGAACTTGGTGCTGATGTGTATTACAATATCACTGATGCTGTCAAGTCTATCACAGCAGTACAAGATTTAAAAACCTCGCTTAGAGGACTCGTCAGGAATACCTTTATGACAACACTAACTAAACTAAATCTGCAAGATATTGACATCCACAGAAATCATAATATTCAAAAGATAGTGGTTAGTGTATTATGAAAAGATATTGGTTTATGCATGTAGCAAAGATAATGGATAGTGTATATGCAAGGTCCCGTCAATAATTTTTTGGACTAATTTTATGTTGCGAATATAAATAGCCTGACGCACTATTAAGCTCTAGTCCTTTTTAAAGTAACATCCCATGCACAGTTTGCATTTACTTCATTGCTTGACCCATAACAGGATCACGTTATCTCCCGCAAATTTCTGTTTATGACTCACCTATCTCCTCTAATCGCTTGTATTTCTAACCATGCTGCCTATTTTTGAGTTTTGGGAATGTCCAGAAGTAGCTATTAGCATATTCTAGGTTATATGCTGGGTGCGGTAACAGTTATATATCGAGGTCCTAGATTGTGTCCGAAACAACGCTGCTGCTATGGATTGGTGAATTATCATGGTTTTACACAATCTCATACATTTGAAGTTGTATTTGCTTTCTCTTCATAGCGGATAACAACTGAGATTTAATTATTGCTGCAAAAGATTATACTAAAAGTAGGCTTTCGAAGCAACACAATAGTTACAAGTTATTCCTTGTATGTTTCAAAATATTATGGTCAATACACTTAACTGACCGCCAATTTTAACGGACGATGGCTGGCGAATATGCTAATTATCATCATTCTAGAATTGTGGCCATCCAGGCTCAGATCTCCCGAAGCATCCCAAGTAGAAATCTCATCTCAAATTGAGATTTTGCTAAAATCAGAGTTGCAATTGAAGGAAAATCTAAAAAAATCAATCTCTTGCATTTTTACAGTAATTAACATGGAACATGATTTCTGTTTAGTGATGCTAATTTTGATTCCAGTCTTGCATGGAAATGAACATCTAGATGAATGCTTATAATATTATTTGAGATTTTTCGCACATTGAGATGCTTTGGGAGATCAGGACCTGAACAGACCCAGCATCACACTGATAATTACAAACATAAGTTAGATAAGTCAACTGCTGTAAAATAAGTTTAAAAAATTATTTTCAACAAATTTCAATTTAACGAAAAGTCACTTGAAGTGTTTACGTCAGTTTACAAATGAATTTGATGAATACTGTACAACTACAAAGTTATTAGCTCCACTATTCTAAGAATAGGAGGAGCTATTGCAGTCACCCATGTGTCGGCGTCAAGTTTACATACCTCCTCTATTATTTACAAAGCCCATTGGCCTATTGCTCTGGTACTTGGCACACTTGACCCCAACCTTTACCAAAGAGGAGGTAACATTATCAAGCATTTTTACCAAATTGTGCCCGTTTTTTTCTTTAAAAAATGTAAAAGTTTAAATTCCACCTCAAATATTTTAAAATACATGTGTATTGTTTATTTAAGGATGAGTGTAATGGTTCTGCTAATAGTTGGGGTGTACATATCAGCCGGTTAGAAATGTAAGTTTTGTCATTATATTTTACTTGCTGAGTTTGTTGTTTGGAAATTACTTTATTAACATAAAACAAGTATATTTCATGCAGACTTTTATTTTGTTGCTGGATCGTTTCCTCATTAATTCTAAAATGTTCGTTTTGACTGCCAGTGAATGTAGCTTCTTTTGTCCCTACAGTAGAACACACAAGCGAAGTGGCTACCAGTGACTGTAGCTTGTTTTTCCCTCCAGTGTACCTCGCGAGAGAAGTGGCTTCCAGTAAATGTAGCTTGTTTTTCCCCTCCAATGTAACTCGCGAGAGAAGTGGGTTCCAGTAAATGTAGCTTGTTTTTCCCCTACAGTAGAATGCGAGAAAAGTGGCTGCGAGTAAATGTAGCTTGTTTTTCCCTTAGAGTAGAACATGGGAGAGAAGTGGCTGCCAGCAAATTTAGCTTGTTTTTCCCTTAGAGTATAACACGGGAGAGAAGTGGCTGCCAGCAAATGTAGCTTGTTTTTCCCTTAGAGTATAACACAGGAGAGAAGTGGCTTCCAGCAAATTTAGCTTGTTTTTTCCCTTAGAGTATAACACGGGAGAGAAGTGGCTGCCAGCAAATGTAGCTTGTTTTTCCCTTAGAGTATAACACGGGAGAGAAGTGGCTGCCAGCAAATTTAGCTTGTTTTTCCCTTAGAGTATAACACGGGAGAGAAGTTGCTGCCAGCAAATTTAGCTTGTTTTTCTCTTAGAGTATAACACGGGAGAGAAGTGGCTGCCAGCAAATGTAACTTGTTTTTTTCCTACAGTAGACCTCACTGTGACACAGAGAATTGGCTTCCAGTGACTGTAGCTTGTTTTGTCCCTACACAAGAGAAGAGGGAGATGTCATATCATTATGGAGGAAAGCTCATGCTACTTATACATTTACAGCACAACTTTATTGTATGATGATACTGTTTGTGTTTCTAGGTCTCCTATAAAAGTATTACAGGCTGCTAAAGCAGGTGCTGGATTATCTGACTTTGGTGGTCAAGATGGATTATCACAAGTATTTCAGCAGTTAGCAGGCTCTTTCATGACGTCAGGTATATACCTTTATATGTTCCTTCTTCACTATAAAATACAGGGGTTCCACAATTCCGGATTAATCCTGAAATCCAGATTTGCTGCATTAGGAAGAAGTCTCTTTTTCGTACAAAAGAACAGTTACACTAAACAAATCTTATAAGTGTGCATGTGTTTTTACCTTGTAATTTTTTTATTTATTAACATTTCTGCATGAAATTTTGTATATATGATATTGACTATCTCACGATTAAATCAAAAAAGTTTTTTCTTCGAAATTAGAATGTGGGGTTCATTGAACCGTGAAAAATCAAAACAAGCAAAATTACCGGGAAATTTACACATACTGCAAATTATGTTAAAGTATGGTCAATTTGAATTTTAGTTATATCACCAAATTAAGAAAACACCAAATAATAAGATTTTTTACTCAACAACATGGTATTTATCAACTTTTAAAAAATCATTTTATGTTAATGGTGAAAGGCAAAAATTTCCTTTTTCGGAAGAAAGTGGGCATTTCTTATACTCAATTGTAATTTATTCGAATCATAGATTACATTGTTTTCAGACAAATGATAAGCACATATACTTGAAAATAAAATTTAAAAGCGAAGCGGTCAAATAGCTGCATCAAGACCCAGACGAACGATCGATGAATTCGCTGCAAAAATTGGTTACATTTGCTTTTGATGATGTCATCATTTGTTTATTCTGATTGTAACTTTTTTAATTAGATGGTACTTAAATCAATTGAATTGTAATTCCAAATATCCAATCTCCGTTTGTTGAAAATTTCAGCACGATCCATCAGGTATTGACTGAGCTATCGTTAATATATGCATGCACACTTATAAGATTTGTGAAGTGTCCTTGATGAACAAATTCCAAGAATTGACAAAGTTATGGTCATTTGAAGTTCCAATAAAACAGTGTTTGAAACCTAGTTAAGGTATACAGGGATGTGTGCTTATGTGCACCCGAAACAGACTTGCGACCCGTTTTTCAGAATTGGGCTTTATGCCTCAGTAGAATCCCTGAAAATACTTTCATACAGTAATTCATACCAGTCAGTGCAATTTGTTTTATTCTTGATCATATTCTATATGGCTGACTTAAGACTTAGTCATCTTGGCTAATTGGCCTTAGTTCTTTTTTGATTGACAGCTGGCAAAAAAGTCGGACAAAATGTGTAGAGTGTCTTGGGAGGTACAGTAGACAGTGTGTTATGTAATCAATATGTTTTTACTTTAAGGACAGGGACAAGCAGAGATTCCAATGCCTATTCAAATAACTAATGGGACCGTGGAAGCTGCCGGGGCTTCTGTCTGTAGTGATGAAGTGAATTTGATTCCACACGTAACTCCTGCCTATCTCGTAGAGTTGGTTCGTGGAGTTCTGAGTGAATCTTTGGTGAAGTCTGTGGATTGTGTGTACCAGTTCAATATGTCTGGTGAGAATGGTGGAATATTTCATCTAAACTTGAAGCATGGTAAGTAAAAGATGGTTTTGCCTGATTTTGAGCAATGCAGGGTTGCATTACTTTCTAGTTGGATTGTGAAATTTTACTTAAAGGGAAAGAAAAGGTTACAACAAGTTGATTTTATTTTACAATTATAATCGTTTGAAACACAATGGTGAAACTGAATTGAAATCAGACACCAGACATGAGGCGAGTACTGACATGTCGGTACTTAAGTAAGTACTGAGTACTGTCAGTAAAAAGTACTCTGAGTAAGTACTAAGTACTTGTTTCAGGCTAGTACTTAACTAATTCTGAGTATTTTATTAAAGTACTCATGAGTACTGATTAGTATTTAAAAGTACAACTAATAATAAAGCACAATTTAGATTTAATCAATAGAGGATTAATTGTGTATATTATAGCACATATAAACAACACTTTGCAGAGGAAGTGAAGTCAAAGTTTGTCAAATTAGCACAGCACATGAAATTCAATCCACTTTACAAACTTTACACAGTTGGAAATGTTTACAATTATTGTAATGCTATAGGTATAGAGAATATTCTGTTAAGGTAGTAGACTCTATTGATTAAGGTCTTCATGAAATCTGGTAGAGTGCAAGAGTTGATCATGTGTTTAAAAAGAATGTGTTAAAGTCAAACCATTTTTGATAAATTTGTACAACAAAATATAGGAAATTAATAAAAAGTACTCATCAGTACTCATAAAATACTCGTAAGTACTGGTACTTTTGCAGCTGTACTTAAGTAAGTACGAGTACATGTACTGGTACTTTTGCAGCTGTACTTAAGTAAGTACGAGTACATGTACTCATAATTTTGGCTGAGTACTGAGTACCGGTAAGTACTGAAAAAATAGTACTCGAGTAAGTACGAGTACAAGTACTCAGGCTCCATGTCTGTCAGACACATAATATTGAAGTTATTGAGCTTTGAAAAACTCATTTTGCAATTCCTTGGGTGCCGCCATTTTGTTTTATATCCCTCAGTAACGATAACCCATGCTCTACTCCGATGGCCGAGTATATTGTCTGATTGGCTAACTAAATATAGTCAGCTGTTGATACAGCAAATTTATAGGGAAAATGTTTCAAAATGGTTTTGGTATTTATTCATTCAGTGTACCGACATATATTTTACAATGTCATTTTCGGGAACAATATTCCATTTTTGCATACTTTATTTTACTTTGTCAATGTCTTGTAGCGCTTTCAAATATTTTAACAGAATCATGGCCCCTGATTGACTTAGTTAGTTACTGTAGACAAGGCTTTCACCAGAGAATTAGAGTTTTGGCCCTTTGTAACTTTTTATAAACCTCCATGAAATGGTGCAAGGGCATAGTGTTTGCCTTGTGCATTGTGTGTTCAACAAGCTCGTTAGCTCTGTAACTTTTGTGATATCTTTGCAACACTCCAGTGGAGATAGACTTAACAAGAGGCATACTAAAGGCTAATCATTCTAGATGTGTGACCAAATGCTGCCCATGAGATGCATACACATTCTAGCTAAGCTAATCTAAAACATTTACTGTAAAATCAATTAATTTCGATGGGAGGAAATTATGTGGTTTTGGTAAAAAAAAGACAATTTCGATGGGACGTTAATTCGTGGATTTTGCATTTCAGTTAATAAATACATGTATAGCTAGTTTGCGATAGAAAAAATCGTGTTTTTTAAAGATTTCTAAAAATCTATTCATCAGATTTTGGTAAAAAATTACACAGAACTAAAATAACTTCCTACCTAGTCTCATTTTGAATTTCATAATTTTTAGTCACCAATTAAAAGATATTTATTCTTTATTACATATTGAAATTACATGCGTATTTACAGTTTAACGCAGGGAGGTAATCTGGTATTCCATTGATGATTTACTATCAATTATTTAACCGTTACAATCCGTGATCAGCGGGATTGAGATTGCTGTTATAAAGACAAGACTTGGGAGGCCCTTGTTATTCGGTTTATTTAGGTGTGTCGCTTGTAAACAATGTACAGCAATAACATGTACTTCGTCATATTCACAGACGGGCCTCGCATGTGTTAAATTAAGTAGGTTGCGAATACGTAAATATACCGTTATGCGTATCATATGACCGTAAATTGGCTGTTGCAAGTATCAAGTCTTCTAACTTGATTTTTCATACAAAACTACAAAAATGTTACGGTCACTCGTTTTACCGGAATCCACGTAAATTACCGGAATAGACCGGAATCCAGATAAATTACCGGAATAGGCCCCTATTTCGTTAATAAACAGTAGTTTTACATAGTTTTTGGTTTAAATCAATCTTATTTAACATAAGCAACATATATGCAAAACTAAAGTAAAATATGTTATGAAAAAAAAAAGTTATTGAAATTTTAAAATTGGCCGTCGTCCGTTCGTCATTACGCTATCTATGCAGAATTTACTTGACCGAAATAGACATGTATCTCGTTAATAAAACATAATTTTGTTAAGTTTCTGGTATAATTCAATCATGGATACGAAAAATAAGTTGTTTCTTAAAAAGAAATTAAAATATTAAAATGAAAACTGATTTTACATGAGTTTTAAAAACGGTCATTTTCGCTCTGACCGCGCGTATTGACAGAGAATTAACATAACCGGAATCCACTTACCATAACCGGAATAGGCCTATATTTCGTAAATAAACAGTAGAACTGTATTATTTTTGGTTTAAATCAATTGTATATACCATAAGTAACTCATATACAAAAGGAAAATTTAATATGTTGTGTAAAAGTGATATTATACGAGTTTTATAATCGTTCGTTTTCTGCTTTGAACGCGCGATTTGACAGAGAATTAACGTAACCGGAATCCACTTTCTATAACCGGAATAGACCTTTATTTCGTTAATAAACAATAGAACTGTATTGTTTTTTATCTAAATCAATCATATATACCATAAGTAAATGATATCCAAAAGGAAAATTTAATATGTTGTGTAAACGTGATATAATACGAGTTTTAAAATCGTTCGTTTTCTGTTTTGAACGCGCGATTTGAATGAGAATTAACATAACCGGAATCCACTTTCTATAACCGGAATAGACATATATTTCGTTTATAAACAGCAGAAATGTATTGTTTTTGATCTAAATCAATCATAAATACCATAAGTATTTCATATTCAAAAGGAAAATTTAATATGTTGCGTAAAAGTGATATAATACAAGTTTTAAAATCGTTCGTTTTCTGCTTTGAACGGGTGATTTGAATGATAATCAACATAACCGGAATCCACTTACTATAACCATATGTATTGTAAGTAAACTATTTCCTAAAGGAAATATAAATATGTTCTGAAAAAAGGATTTTATATGCGATTGCAAAAAATTGCCATTTCGGGTACCGCATTACATTTTGATCCAACCGGGATAGGATCGTATTTTGTTTTAAAGTCAATATTTTGTATCTTATACATTGTTATTGAATTACACGTATCAAAGGTAAGTCATTTCCGGAAGGAAACAGTAATATCTTGAGAGAAGAAGAGTTTATATGCGATTGAAAAAATGGCAATTTCGGGTAGTGCATTACAATTTGATCAAACGTGCGGACATAGGCTCGTATTTTCAAATTTTGTTGTTAAATAAATCTTTTGTATGTTAATAATTTATAAGCATTCAATCAAATGTATCATAGATAAGCTATTTCCAAACGGAAACTAAAAGAATTTAGAAGCGAATGAAAATATGCCTCCGGTGGATCAAAACAGTATGGCACCCCGCGATTTCAATAACCTTGAAATACGAACATCATACGGCATTTAAATCCAACATTGAATAGGTCACTAATATTTCAACACTGATATCGTAACACTGGACAAACTTCTACAGTACGCACGTGCCACAGCAGTCCTTGTTACTAAATGTTTCACGGCGGTTCCAAAATTTTCTCGGGTGTCACAATGAAGGTGTGGTCGACCGTCAATCATGTGTGTTGGGAGAATATCTTGCAGTACAGGAACAACCATTAGGCCATGTTTATTTCATTTCTTGGTGATCAAAATTTCTTTGAGAGAAAAATGTCTACTTGTCGCCCGAAAACTTTTTATGCAACAATAACCAATCTCGATCTTTATTTGTATACATCTACGGAATGTACGAGCGAAATGGTGAACTATTTATATTGTTAAAATGCGTGATCGTGTTGAAGATATGCAGTTGTAGAAATAACCAATCTATTTAACACCTTGTCCTTACTGTGTTTTCCGATCTAAGAGACGCGCGGCATCACTTTGTAACTTTTGATGTCGCCGACGCTGGGTACATCACAGAATGTTGTCGGCTAAATATCAGACGTTGCCGACTTACGTCGGTGGATTAAAGGAAACTGTGTGAGAAAACCACAGGTAACTGTATCATTGCCATTTGATATTTAGAGTAAAATTTAAAAAATAACTTCCTAAATTTTATATTTTCTACATGACTCCGTAGCTCAGTGGTTATTGCGAGACACTCGTATGTATAAAATTTAATGTTTTTTTAAACCACAGCATTACATACTAGATGATTAATAAGTATACTGTATTGTATTACTGTATTGTACATTAGGGAAAATAAAATGCACACTAGTGACTCGCTCGTCGATTCCCCTGCATATAGAGACCTTGTACAAAAAAAATGTTTCCAAAAAAGTAAGTATTTTTATCAGTGAAACAGTTACCTGTGAGAAATATATACATCAAAGGTGACGAAGCCGAACTTTGACACATGATAATAGAAAGATATTGCGGCATCACTCATTTTATAGACCTCGTATATTTAATCTTTGTTAGTGGAATAACTCATGGAATAACTCATGGCAGTTAATTAACAGATTATAAATCATATTGTATCATAATGGATTACTAATACTATTTGAAGGTAATTGTTACGTGTCTTCGCAATACATGTTAATTACGTCTATATCATTTGTGTCATTTGTGATTAACATAAGGACACAAAATCTGTGTTTTAAGAAATATTTTTAATTTCCATTTGGAAATAAGTTATTTATCGCATATATGATCGAATAATAGCAGAAACTAAACAAAATTACCGTAAAAACGAGATTCGGGTCTATTCCGGATACGTTAATTCTCATTCAGTACGCGCGTTCAAAGCGAGAAATGAACGATTTTAAAAATTGCACAAAATCTTGTTTTGCTAAAATATTTTGATTTCCTTTTGGAAATAACTTAGTAATAGCATATATGAACGAATTATTGCAGAAACTAAGCAAAACTACCATTTTATAGCGAGATACGAGCCTATTTCGGTTACGTCAATGCGGGAAAATTAGCGATTTTAAAACTTGTATAAAATCATTATTCACCAAAATATTTTAATTTCCTTTTGGAAACAATATAATAATAGTATATATTATTGAATTATATCAGAAAATAAAAGCAATTACCAATAAATAACGTGATACAAGCCTATTCCGGTCATGTTAATTCTCATTCAATACGCGCGGTCAATGCGGGAAATGAGCGATTTTAAAACTAGTAATAAAATCATTATTCACCAAAATATTTTAATTTCCTTTTGGAAACAATATAATAATAGTATATATTATTGAATTATATCAGAAATTAAACACAATTACCAATAAATAACGTGATACAAGCTTATTCCGGTTATGTTAATTCTCATTCAATACGCGCGGTCAATGCGGGGAAATGAGCGATTTTAAAACTCGTATAAAATCACTATTCACCACAATATTTTAATTTCCTTTTGGCAACAATAAAATAATAGTATATATTAATGAATTATAGAAGAAATTGAACACAATTACCAATAAAAAACGAGTCTATTCCGGACACTCTGATCCAATATGGTAATGACATCGTAAAATGACCAAATTTTGAATCTCGAATAAAAAATTTTTTCGTGAACATATTTTATTTTAGTTTTGCATATATGTTGCTTATGTTAAATAAGATTGATTTAAACCAAAAACTATGTAAAACTACTGTTTATTAACGAAATATAGGCCTATTCCGGTAATTTATCTGGATTCCGGTCTATTCCGGTAATTTACTGGATTCCGGTAAAACGGGTGACCCAAATGTTACATAGAACTTATGAACAAAACTTTTTTAACTCATTTCTGATGTTGCTGAAATTTCAGTGTGTATTAGGTAGATATATTTCATTTATTCGTGCAAAATTTCATACTTGTAGGTGTAGTAATTACAGAGAAATATTTAAAAAACACGATTTTTTCTATCGCAAACTAGCTATAGAAGGGTCAAAATTACTGTTCAATGGAATTTGATTTCGTGTTTGAAGGTGAACCACTAAATCCACGAAATTAAATCCTTTATGAAAATTGATTATTTTACAGTATTAGAATTGTACTGGATATATTGAGTAAAGGCTTTAGCATTTATCTTTCTTAATTACCAAAACGTATTTTTGCACATTGCAGGCACTGGTCAGGTTGGAGTGGGGCCAGTTACCAGAGGGGAACCAGATGTAATGCTTGACCTCTCTGTTAGAGACATGCAGCTTATGTTTAGTGATAAACTAAAACCTCTGCAAGCTTATATGAGTGGCAGGCTTATGATATCTGGTCCGCTTTCATCAGCTATGAGACTTGAAGAAGTTCTTGATAGAGTAATAAGTTTGTCCACCAGTAGCTCAGTGGCTGGCCATACTGTTGTTACTATTTAATCTTATTCTGTGATAAAAACTTGAATTGTGGTAATACTGTTCAAATTTTATATACAGCAGTTAAACCTCATTTATATATACATGTAGCAAGTCTGTACCTATTAAAGAAAGACCATAACCCCAGAATCAGTGATTTTGGCTGATATTGTTATTATTAATAAGCTATGGTTAAACTTTAGGGCCATTCTTCTTCCATTGTCTGTCTGTATGTGCTTGCAATAGTACATTTAGTCTGGACTAGCTCGGCTAGTTTTGGTGTACCTGGATTGTATGGAGGAGGCATTTGCTTCATTGTCTATTGTAGAAGCGTGGTAGAATTTCTTCAAACTATCACAGGGTAAAAATCTCAATTGCAGTGGATGTTTTGGCCCTGCCCTTGAAACACAAAACATATACATGTATGTCTTTAGTGATCATTATAATTAGGTGGCATAGTGAACAACGACTGGTATATGGGTCTCTTTTAAGGTAGCTTCGTTTATACCATTGGAGACGGTTTCTGGTAGCTGTTCTTGAGACATAAATATTATACCGAGTAAACAGACATTGAAGTAAGGGCGCATAGTGAAAAGTGAGAAATGACTTGGTGGAGTAATGCACGTTTGGACTGGCCAAACAACTTATGAAACCAACTGCACTAGAACTATTTTAAATTGTGTATTTTACTCGTTTACATAAATTATTGATGAATGTGTTGTTTTTTAAACTGTCTATAATTTGTTATATTTTACCCATATTCATTTTGTCAACAAACCATCAGGGGCCTTATTCACCAACGTCGTAAGTCTAAAACTCAGACTTAGATTTTATCTTGACAAATGTTCTATTTGCTCTCATGTTGTTACAAATGTAACGATTATGATATAAATGGGTACACATGTTCAGTTGATGACAACAAATAGTCAGATAAAATTTCACATAGCTAAATCTTATTAAAAAGAAATGACAGTGATTATGAATTTTGTCAATTTTAAGTCTAAGTCTGAATTTCAGTCTTACAACGTTGGTGAATAAGGCCCCTGGATGTTTTATTTTACTTTCTTTCATCCCATTCTGACATTGGACCTAATTCTACCAAAATGATGGAACATTACCACTTTCTTAGCTATTGATGTTGCTTGGTGACAGGAGATGACTGCTGAAAACAAAGTGCTAGCATAACTTATGACCCAGTTCCTTCAGCAGATCATGGACCTTCCAAGTTTTTTTAGCTCTGAGTTGTTGCTTCTTGGTGTCTTGGCACTTTTATTTATTTTTTCTGTTATGCCCCCCGTATCGATAGATCGGGAGGCATAAAGTGATTCACCTGTCCGTCCGTACGTCCGTCCGTCCGGCCTGGTTAACCCAAATTGACTGTTTCTTCTAGCATTAATATGGCTTGCTACAAAGCTTTCCAACTTACATGGATGTTGTATATGACCACTCTCCACACGCCTGTATCACCTAACTCCATTTTGACCTTCACCTTGACCTAATTTTGGACTTAGACTTATTGAAATGGCTTCCACGGGGCATAAGCGTTTATTGAACGCAGTCTTGTTGTAATCTTTATTTTATCTCATGAATAAATTTGTGAAACTTAAAGCTATTAAAATTGTTGTGCATCATGATCTGTATATATTGAATAATCCAGAGAAACTGACGAAGTACACTCTAGGAATCACGTATGTCTACAATTTACCCATCTGCATATAAGTTTTTTCATTTGTGATACTTTTTTAAAGTTACAAGTTTAGGGAAGCTGCTTTCTGCATTTCAGCCATTATGTCAACATCTGACGTGTAAACTTGCCCTGTGGCCTTATTCACCAACGTTGTAAGTCTACAATTCAGACTTATGCTTAATATTGCCAAATGTTCTATTAGCTCTAATGCTCTTACAAACATACTGATTTTGATATAAATGGGTTTGCATGTCCAATGGGTAACAACAAATAATCAGATAAAATTTCACATGGTTAAATCTAATTGCAAAGACGGCAATGATGATAAATTTTGTCTAAGTCTGAGTTTCAGTCTTACAACTTTCGTGAATAAGACCCCTGTTCATTGGGTTAATTAAAGAAGCCTGAGTTCGAGTCTTTTTCTTGAGCATGTATTGCTCGAGGCGAAATTGACACGATCCTGACCTTTTAATTAGCATAATTTAACAGCTGATTTATAACTCGGGTAGTATGTTTTCATAATTGGGGAATATCACGAAGATGCTCGAGTTATAAAACACACGTATTTGAATATCCATAATGCAAGACTTGCTGGCAGAAATTGATATATTCAAAGCAAGAACATTGTTATATATTCATGCATAAAGGTCAAGATCAGGTGAAATTCCCCAAACTATACCTACTCACATCTTCGTCGAATGAAGCTTTTGAAATATTTTCGTTAAGAGAAATTAGGCCGTGGTCCAGACGGAGGGTTTGACCAAGGACCACTCAATCGAAGTGTGTGCTCTACCTCTATGCCACTGCTCCGCACAAAATCCGCACACATGTGATGCGTTGCTTAATTGGCTGTTTACCCCCGTCATTGAGAGAACAATGTATATATAGCTTGGCTATTTTGACCTGAACCTGACCTCTATGCAAGAATATATTACAAGGTTATTGCTTTGAATATATCAATTTCCGCAAGCTAATCTAGCAATATCGTTATTTCAAATTTGTGTTTGTATTACATCTCGAGGGTCTTCGTGATACTCCCCGATTATGAAAACATACGATCGGTGTTGTAAACGTAGACAATATATCGACTGTTAAATTATGCTAATCAATAGGTCAAGCTCATGTCAAATTGGCCAAGCTATAAAACCACCAGAACAACATGCAGACTGTATCCTCGCTGCTGTCAATCGAAATTTCGACCACGGGGTCGAATATACTACACCATTTGAGGAAGTCAAGTGCTAGCACGTTATAATGACCTTTCAACCAACTTTCATTTGCCGCGACCCATATTCATGAACTCATTGTCAGGATAAGACTGGTCGCTTAATAATAAGTCAAGACGTACCGATGGTCAAATAACGTGCAGTTCGCTTTGACTAGACATACATTTCATGGAAGTGTGCAGTTACAATGTAAGTAATAGATAAGACATTATAAGATAAGTTTAATTCCAATCAAGGGTCATATAACATGACATATGAATCACAGATAAAACAAAATGGGTTGAAAATATAAACATAACAACAAAGAACTTTTAAAGTAAATAAGGCTTGCTTTTGATTAGGTAACACAAATAAATAAGGCTTTATGTCTAGTGAATCCTACCTCCCTTCATGCACTTGAAAGATGATTGGGGATAAAGTTAATTTGACGTTATTAATATTGGTAAAAAAGAGAGTAAGATTTAACCATATGGATTTTTGTTCAGGAGATAGTCTTTGAAAGTTGTTTTTAGTTTTTGATATTACTCCAAAAATATGTTTTCTACTAGAGGCATAACTTGAACAGCTCATAGCAAAATTGATTTCATCTTCAATACAATTTGACGGGCATAGCGAACATACCCGTTCATTGACGGGGAGTTTTTGATATCTACCTGTTTCAATTTAGAGCTTATGAGCACTAATTCTGAATTTGGTAAAACAGTTTCTGACGTCTTTATCTTTAATCAGTTTAAAATTTGGTTCCCTACAAAATCTCTGTTAAAACAATGAATATGTTCTCAATTTAATATGAGAGATATACATGTATACGAGGGTCAGTCAAGAAAAACTGAGATTTGCTAAATAATGCTTAGGAAAATGAGTGTTCGTATATTGTTTATACATCATTGTAAAATGTGGTATCTCACTGATATTATGGCGAGTACCAATCTTAGTCATGCTAATTTGATTCTTGTTGCCAGGCGACCGAAGAGGACAACTCGAGGGCATGCGTTCACGCTGTCAGTAGAACAAAAATGTTCGTTGCTATGGAAACATAAAGTTATATCGAACATTTACAAACCTATAATTTATTTTGTAATTCATCAATCTATCATATTAACTTAATTATATTTCATTTGTTCCTCCAATATAGAAAATATACTTGATAGAACTATTAATTGTCACTGTATTTGTTAGTTTTGAAAACATAATTTTACCCCACCCAAAAGAACGCATGATGTTTTTCAAAAACGAAGTTATATATTACACCCATAATCCTCCTGAACAGAAATTGTGAAATCAGTGATTAGGTTTACGATACCATGGCAACGAAAAGAACACATATTCAAAACTTTGTCGTATTTGGTGTCATATTTGAATGACAATCCCAGTGGTGATAGTTTTCCGATTAATTACATGCCGATTGTATGCATTAATGTTAAAATGTCGACAGGTCATTGCAGAAAAATGACGTCGTCAAATTGCAAGAATGAATGGACAGATGGACAGGTGGAAAATGGCATCAAATACTTGTCGTGGTTACATAACACATAATTTTACTTATCGGAATGCCAATTATTGTTTTTTCAATAAGGATATTGTAAAACATCGTGAAGCCAGTTTTGATAGTCATAGCGTCAATTAAGTTACACAAATTCTTTTGTGTGTTTTTTTTTGGAAATGACAATGTGTAGTTTTATTTCCCGCTGTTTCACCATTTTCTCGTGCAACTCGTTAAAATGTTATTTTACAAGTACAACGGGCGATGTTCACTGAACCGTGCAATATGAATATTGGATTATGCTGTGTGTCGACTAACAAAGAAATACACGAAATTTCGTTAACAAATATTCACAAACAAAAATTAAAGTTATTAGGAATTAAAAACTGCACAGTTATAAGTGGCTCGGTGCATATCCGTATTGACACCCTTTATGTTCAAAACTTTGTATCGGCCCCCTCTCTGCGCTGGCCCGGCACCCTCTCTGTGCAAAACAATGCATTTCGATAAACTAGAGTGGAGAAAATCATTTTTTGGCCAAAAATGTAGATTTGTGCTTAAAACGTGATAGCCCACGGAAAACCCAATGATTTTACCACTGTCCACTTGTTGTGTAATGGTAGCGAATTACCTAAAGTGTATAGAGCTATATCGGAAGATATTTTTTTAAAAAGTTTCAAAAACTGAAACACAATTATGCTTTCATATCCATTAGATTATTTTCGCTTCAATTTAACAGAAACTCTCTGTGATTTATTTGACATACGAACTGTCCATTTTCATACGAAAGTGTTAGGCCTATTAGAAGCGGCTCGTGATGCTGATTTTAAATCTGCATCAGTCTTATAATTAAGGTCGTAAGTAGTACTTACGACCTTTTCATTATAAGCCAGTGTCTTGTCGCTACTTACAAAATGCATAGTCACAGAGCATTACGAGTTTTAAAGTCGTGTTAAAAAGTGCACGGGGATGTGTGATAAATGATTTTAACGACAATCAATGCTAGGGGTATTTCATACATTCTAGGTATTTCTAGACAAAGTACATACAAAGGATTTTCCCTTAGTATTGAATGATATTGAAAATGTATGGAAACTTTATGAAGAATCTTACATTCGTCTATTTCCATATTGATTTATCACATTTAATGAGCAAATGTACAAAGCACTATTGATTATCATATTTTGTCAGAAGAAAGTATTTCTTTATGATGTAAAAAAAATATGATCAAATCACTAATTATAATTGATCGCTTCTAGCGATTTATTATTCTGTGGTCAAAGGGAAACAACTCGTGACTATTTTGGCTCGTTACGGAAATATATTTTCATTTTTTCTCGGTAATTGGTGGGAACTTTGTGTTGAAGATTTGAGAAGTTTAAGCAATAATTACTTTCATTTAATGTATACTATTCTGAATCGATTTAAACGATCAAAGTTATGGGGATCGCCTCTTAAACATCGTTGGATAAAAGTGATATGTTTATCATCACGTGATGTACTCTATGTTACAAGGATGGTTGATACACTGTTCACGGTATATCTACGCGATGGCTGATAACAGCCTCATTGGGTCATTCATTTACAATTTCACAAGTATGACTGTTGGGCGAACTTTGAACCGCTTACTCTTGCCGAACCCGTGATTGGGATGAGTACATTGCATTGTAAATGTCTATGTACCCCGTAATTATCATATTGGGACATAAGATTACATGATAACTGAATGGTACAGGACAACAACACTTCTTACGTTGATTTGTATAGGGTAACAATTTAATCTGAACGATCCATCATTACGTTGTACGATATACTGAATCTGTGCGCCCGTAAAGAAACTTGGAACTTGTTTGTTTTTACATTACAACGTTATTAGCTATTATTACGTCAGAGGAGAAAGCACTACAAGATGAAATCGTTAGCCCTATTCGTATCTTTGTGTGTCGGAATATGCGGTAAGTTTAGTTTTAATTAATACAATTTACGAGTACAGTGTTGATTAATTATATATTGCCCCGAGTCAAGCATGAGTAATGAGTAATTATTAAGATTTAAACATCCAATGTTAAATGATCAGTGGCTTTTAATGACTCCTGTACACTAAGTACGTGGATATCTACGTATTCAATTCCAGTTAGGATAATGAAAGAGTAAGGGAGTGGTCGAGCCCCGTTGTAAGGTGCAAAACCATAACAAAAAGCTTTTTCGGACATATCTACTGTGAAATCATCAATGGGACAAACTTCGTTTTTTTGTGAAAAAAAAAGACAATTTCGTGGGGATGTAATTCCAAGGATGCATCATCCCATACTATTCGTGTGGGATTTATTTCGTGGTTGAGGTCATCCACTAAATCTACGTAAATAAATCCCCCACGAATATCAATGCGAATCAAAAATATTTTACCTGTTCAGACAATATTGGTGTAACATTTTGATAAAAATGAAATGTTACTCTAGTATTTACCTAACTTCCTTTTTCTGTTAATGCTAGATAGCCGATCGGTATACCAAGCAATATCCATTATGTGCGGGGTCTTCGACATATATTTTAAACTCTACAACGACAGCTGTATTTGTCTATGTATGTGTTGGATTCCCCTCTTAACAAATTTGTTTTTGATGAAACTAACATGCATTGCCTGCAATGATATTGGTACCTGCCCAAACTAACACCATTATACATTCAGAATACAAACTACAAAGCAGACTGTAATGCGTACACTTTTATCGCGCCCAGGATAATGCCACATTTACATAAAAAAATGACCGTAATGGTCCACTATTGCAAAATTGGCTACATAACGTCGAACCGTGTACCGGAACTCACAGGTGACTGTATCATTGATCAAAACCGAAACGAAAAAAGTAAACCATGTATTTTCTATAAAGTTATATTTGTTCTGAAGTAGCCAGTATTTTATTGTATCAAAATCAAGAATTGACATTCATAATAACCCTTGCTAAAACTATTTGTATGCCAATAGAATTACAACTTTATTGAGTATACATTGAATAAATCACGGTGCGTTTTATGGGTTGTGCCGCATTTGCTTACATGGGGTTGGATGATCATCGATAACGCATATCCGTTCACTTTGCCCACTTGATTAAGATCAACAATGAATCCATATAGGTAACTACAGTCCAGTTAGGATATGGTGACAGTGACGTCATCGTTTATGTGTACCCAAAAGATTAAACCCATTGCTTAAATAGGTAGAGTTTAGTTGGGTATTGAACTGTTAGTATAATCCGTCATACTTGTTTTTACACCGTACTAGTGGATTGTTCCTCTGTGTCACTGGAGTTTTATCCTAACTGGACTGTACAAAAAATCATAACTATGTGACGCCAAATTAGAAAATTATTATCAAAGTACACGATTTACTGGGACAACCCTCGTAGAGAATGCCTAATCTACTTCAAATTAACATGTTCAAGCTATTCAGACCACCGCGTTTCAAAAGTAAATAATTGTAAATAAACCAGGATCATTTTTTAAAAAGCCAGGATCAAATCTTGTATTTTTATCACTGACTATAAAATCTTATTTCAATGTCTTTGAAATTGATATGTCACTATCATAGACTAGTATACTCACATGTATAAAATTATCAAGCTTTACCTTAAAATATATATTGAATTTGATTTGATATGAGCCGTTCACCAGGAAAACCTGTTATTTTGACAAACATTTTGATTTTGAGATTTCAGAAGTTCAAAGACTAGTTTTAATGAAGCAAATTACAGAAGAAATTGGGTTAATATTCTTAAGATTTAAGTAGGTTACAGTTGGTTTTCTACAGTCCATATTCGGATCATTTTCGAGTGACGTCGCAAACGTCATTCAAACGTTATTTTCGTACCTGTAACAAGTACTTCATAATTACACCATATGATCCATTTTTGGCATAAAATGTTTAAAATAGTATCAACTTTTAGAATCATGTTCTTGTTTTTTAAAATATAAATATGTTGCAGAAACAAGAAGGCTATTACTGTTTTAAACAGCTTACTCCTTTTTTCTCAATGAAATTCCTTTTCCGAAATTGGTAACCATGGTAACAAAGTATTTGATTTCGACAAAATTCATAGGAAAATTTAAAGTTAAGATATACAGTGTGTACCTGTATTGGTAAATTACTTAAAATATATAGACTCAATAGATGTTCGAGATTTTTTTAAAATCTTGTTTCATAATGTAGTAGTAATTATACAATGTCCATATAATAGGTTTCCCGGAGAACGACTTAATTATTTATTTGATCTTGATCCTGAAAACTAATCCTTTGTGAACTTGTTGTCGCAGTGCAGCGCTCCTTGAGGAACTTGATTGAGTAGTGGCTGCGTTTCATTCGGTCTCATGCAATAACCGCTATTCTATAATTTCTTTGTGAAATTGGGTCATCCTGCATTATTTCGGCGGAGACTTGGTTTTTTATTGTTTCTTTGGCTTATGTGTGGGCATTGCTTAGGGTAGTTGTGTGGCGTTGTTTCTGATTTCTGTCCTCGGCTGGTTAGGTTGAGTGCTACCTTCCCTGTCGGATTTTCTCATACTTTTTTTGGGCCTAGGTATTATTATACATGTACGCACAACATATACGTAAATACACGTAAATAGCTTCGGTTATATTGAGATATTGTTGCTTTCCAGGCTGTCAGATAAAATATGCGTAATATTGCCTTTATCGAGAAGGTCGTAACCACAAAATCAATATATTGAGAAAAACAATAAAAAACTGTCTGATATTTACTCTTTACTTATGGAAAAACAAGCTCTTTAAAACAAGCTTCAGTTTGGTCAAGTTGACAAGTTTCGATTTTCATGAAAACAGGCTCATAAGAAGCGCTTGATGTCAAATATGTCTCAGTCTTATCAGGTCGTAAGTAGTAGTTACGACCTTCTCATTCTAATCCAGTGAAATACTATACGTACTATTGCATATAAAATTAGAATGAACAATTGAGTATATAGATGAGTTTGACTAGACATGTTATTGGTGACTATCTCGTACTACATGGATATACATGTACATGTAACATAGGACAGATATAATCAGTATACTAGATAATTACATTTACATACCCAACATTTGTTATCATTGAAAGCAGATTAATGACTTGTGAATAATATACTAGAACGTCTATCCATGAGCTTGTCTGTGTGTGTATTAGTACAGGACAACCTCTACATATCGACCAGTATGACAGTCCACGGGCTTGTCTGTGTGTTTATTAGTACAGGACAACCTCTACAGACAGCCCAGTATGACAGTCTACGGGCTTGTCTGTGTTTGTACATGTATTAGTACAGGACAACCTCTACATATAGACCAGTATGACAGTCTACGGGCTTGTCTGTGTTTGTACATGTATTAGTACAGGACAACCTCTACAGACAGCCCAGTATGACAGTCCACGGGCTTGTCTGTGTTTGTACATGTATTAGTACAGGACAACCTCTACAGACAGACCAGTATGACAGTCCACGGGCTTGTCTGTGTTTGTACATGTATTAGTACAGGACAACCTCTACATATAGACCTGTATGACAGTCCACGGGCTTGTCTGTGTGTGTACTTGTATTAGTACAGGACAATCTCTACATATAGACCAGTATGACAGTCCACGGGCTTGTCTGTGTGTGTACATGTATTAGTACAGGACAATCTCTACATATAGACCAGTATGACAGTCCACGGGCATGTCTGTGGGGTACTTGTATTAGTACAGGACAACCTCTACAGACAGACCAGTATGACAGTCCACGGGCTTGTCTGTGTTTGTACATGTATTAGTACAGAACAACCTCTACAGACAGACCAGTATGACAGTCCTCGGGCTTGTCTGTGTTTGTACATGTATTAGTACAGGACAACCTCTACATATAGACCAGTATGACAGTCCACGGGCTTGTCTGTGTTTGTACATGTATGAGTACAGGACAACCTCTACATATAGACCTGTATGAGCGTCCACGGGCTTGTCTATGTGTGTACATGTATTAGTTTAGGACAACCTCTACATATAGACCTGTATGACAGTCTACGGGCTGGTCTGTGTGTGTACATGTATAAGTACAGGACAACCTCTACATATAGACCAGTATGACAGTCCACGGGCTTGTCTGTGTTTGTACATGTATTAGTACAGGACAACCTCTACATATAGACCAGTATGACAGTCCACAGGCTTGTCTGTGTGTGTACTTGTATTAGTACAGGACAACCTCTATATATAGACCAGTATGACAGTCCACGGGCTTGTCTGTGTTTGTACATGTATTAGTACAGGACAACCTCTACATATAGACCTGTATGACAGTCCACGGGCTTGTCTGTGTTTGTACATGTATTAGTACAGGACAACCTCTACATATAGACCAGGCTTGACTGTGTGTGTACTAGTATTAGTAAAGGACAACCTCTACATATAGACCAGTATGAGCGTCCACGGGCTTGTCTGTGTTTGTACATGTATTAGTACAGGACAACCTCTACATATAGACCAGGCTTGACTGTGTGTGTACTAGTATTAGTAAAGGACAACCTCTACATATAGACCAGTATGAGCGTCCACGGGCTTGTCTGTGTTTGTACATGTATTAGTACAGGACAACCTCTACATATAGGCCAGTGCGACAGTCGACGGGTTTGTCTGTGTTTGTACATGTATTAGTACAGGACAACCTCTACATATAGCCCAGTATGACAGTCTACGGGCTTGTCTGTGTTTGTACATGTATTAGTACAGGACAACCTCTACATGCAGCCCAGTATGACAGTCTACGGGCTTGTCTGTGTTTGTACATGAATTAGTACAGGACAACCTCTACAGACAGCCCAGTATGACAGTCCACGGGTTTGTCTGTGTTTGTACATGTATTAGTACAGGACAACCTCTACAGACAGCCCAGTATAACAGTCTACGGGCTTGTCTGCGTTTGTACATGTATTAGTACAGGACAACCTCTACAGATAGACCAGTATGACAGTCCACGGGCTTATCTGCGTTTGTACTTGTATTAGTACAGGATAACCTCTACATATAGACCAGTATGACAATCCACGGGCTTGTCTGTGTGTGTACATGAATCTGTACAGGGCAACCTCTACAGACAGACAAGTAAGACAGTCCACAGGCTTGTCTGTGTTTGTACTTGTATCTGTACAGGGCAACCTCTACAGACAGACCAGTATGACGTGTACAATATGACAGTCCATGGGATTGTCTGTGTTTGTACCTGTATTAGTACAGGACAACCTCTACATATAGACCAGTATGACAGTCATCGGGCTTGTCTGTGTGTGTACATGTATGAGTACAGGACAACCTCTACAGACAGACCAGTATGACAGTCCACGGACTTGTCTGTGTGTGTACTGGTATTAGTACAGGACAACCTCTACATATAGACCAGTATGACAGTCCACGGGCTTTTCTGTGTTTGTACATGTATTAGTACAGGATAACCTCTACAGACAGACCAGTATGACAGTCCACGGGCTTGTCTGTGTGTGTACATGTATCAGTACAGGACAACCTCTACAGACAGACCAGTATGACAGTCCACAGACTTGTCTGTGTGTGTACTTGTACTAGTACAGGACAACCTCTACATATAGACCAGTATGACAGTCCACGGGCTTGTCTGTGTGTGTACATGAATCTGTACAGGGCAACCTCTACAGACAGACAAGTATGACAGTCCACAGGCTTGTCTGTGTTTGTACTTGTATCTGTACAGGGCAACCTCTACAGACAGACCAGTATGACGTGTACAATATGACAGTCCATGGGATTGTCTGTGTTTGTACCTGTATTAGTACAGGACAACCTCTACATATAGACCAGTATGACAGTCCACGGACTTGTCTGTGTGTGTACTGGTATTAGTACAGGACAACCTCTACAGACAGACCAGTATGACAGTCCACGGGCTTGTCTGTGTGTGTACATGTATTAGTACAGGACAACCTCTACAGACAGACCAGTATGACAGTCCACGGGCTTGTCTGTGTTTGTACATGTATTAGTACAGGACAACCTCTACAGACAGACCAGTATGACAGTCCACGGGCTTGTCTGTGTGTGTACATGTATGAGTACAGGACAACCTCTACAGACAGACCAGTATGACAGTCCACGGGCTTGTCTGTGTGTGTACATGTATAAGTACAGGACAACCTCTACAGACAGACCAGTATGACAGTCCACGGGCTTGTCTGTGTGTGTACATGTATTAGTACAGGGCAACCTCTACATATAAACCAGTTTGACAGTCCACGGGCTTGTCTGTGTGTGTACATGTATTAGTACAGGACAACCTCTACAGACAGATCAGTATGACAGTCCACGGGCTTGTCTGTGTGTGTACATGTATTAGTACAGGACAACCTCTACAGACAGACCAGTATGACAGTCCACGGGCTTGTCTGTGTGTGTACATGTATAAGTACAGGACAACCTCTACAGACAGACCCGTATGACAGTCCACGGGCTTGTCTGTGTGTGTACATGTATTAGTACAGGACAACCTCTACATATAGACCAGTACGACAGTCCACAGGCTTGTCTGTGTGTGTACTTGTATTAGTACAGGGCAACCTCTACATATAGACCTGTATGACAGTCCACAGGCTTGTCTGTGTGTGTACTTGTATTAGTACAGGGCAACCTTTACATATAGACCAGTATGACAGTCCACAGACTTGTCTGTGTGTGTACTTGTACTAGTACAGGACAACCTCTACATATAGACCAGTATGACAGTCCACGGGCTTGTCTGTGTGTGTACATGTATTAGTACAGGACAACCTCTATATATAGACCTGTATAACAGTCCACGGGCTTGTCTGTGTGTGTACTTGTATTAGTACAGGACAACCTCTATACATATAGACCAGTATGACACTCCACAGGGCTGGTGTGTGTTTGAACATGTATAAGTACAGGACAACCTCTACATATAGACCAGTATGACTGTGCACAGGGCTGGTGTGTGTTTGTACATGTATAAATACAGGACAATCTCTACATATAGACCAGTATGACAGTCCACGGGCTTGTCTGTGTGTGTACTTGTATAAGTACAGAACAACCTCTACATATAGACCAGTATGACAGTTCACAGGGCTGGTGTGTGTTTGTACATGTATTAGTACAGGACAACCTCTACAGACAGACCAGTATGACAGTCCACGGGCTTGTCTGTGTTTGTACATGTATTAGTACAGGACAACCTCTACATATAGACCAGTATGACAGTCCACGGGCTTGTCTGTGTTTGTACTTGTATTAGTACAGGACAACCTCTACATATAGACCAGGCTTGACTGTGTGTGTACTAGTATAAGTAAAGGACAACCTATACATAGAGACCCGTATGACAGTCCTCGGGCTTGTCTGTATGTGTACATGTATTAGTACAGGACAACCTCTACATATAGACAAGTATGGCAGTACACGGGCTTGACTGTGTGTGTACTAGTATAAGTAAAGGACAACCTATACATACAGACCCGTATGACAGTCCACGGGCTTGTCTGTGTGTGTAAATGTATTAGTACAGGACAACCTCTACAGACAGACCAGTTTGACAGTCCACAGGCTTGTCTGTGTGTGTACTTGTATTAGTACAGGGCAACCTCTACATATAGACCTGTATGACAGTCCACAGGCTTGTCTGTGTGTGTACTTGTATTAGTACAGGGCAACCTCTACATATAGACCAGTATGACAGTCCACAGGCTTGTCTGTGTGTGTACTTGTATTAGTACAGGACAACCTCTACATATAGACCAGTATGACAGTCCACGGGCTTGTCTGTGTGTGTACATGTATAAGTACAGGACAACCTCTATATATAGACCTGTATGACAGTCCACGGGCTTGTCTGTGTGTGTACTTGTATTAGTACAGGACAACCTCTACATATAGACCAGTATGACAGTCCACGGGCTTGTCTGTGTGTGTACATGTATTAGTACAGGACAACCTCTACAGACAGACCAGTATGACAGTCCACGGGCTTGTCTGTGTGTGTACATGTATTAGTACAGGACAACCTCTACATATAGACCTGTATGACAGTCCACGGGCTTGTCTGTGTGTGTACTTGTATTAGTACAGGACAACCTCTACATATAGACCAGTATGACAGTCCACGGGCTTGTCTGTGTGTGTACATGTATTAGTACAGGACAATCTCAACATATAGACCAGTATGACAGTCCACGGGCTTGTCTCTTTGTGTACATGTATTAGTACAGGACAACCTCTACATATAGACCAGTATGACAGTCTACGGGCTTGTCTCTGTGTGTACATGTATAAGTACAGGACAACCTCTACATATAGACCAGTATGACAGTCCACGGGCTTGTCTCTGTGTGTACATGTATAAGTACAGGACAACCTCTACATATAGACCAGTATGACAGTCCACAGGCTTGTCTGTGTGTGTACTTGTATTAGTACAGGACAACCTCTACATATAGACCAGTATGACAGTCCACCGGCTTGTCTGTGTGTGTACTTGTATAAGTACAGGACAACCTCTACATATAGACCAGTATGACAGTCCACGGGCTTGTCTGTGTGTGTACTTGTATAAGTACAGGACAACCTCTACATATAGACCAGTATGACACTCCACAGGGCTGGTGTGTGTTTGAACATGTATAAGTACAGGACAACCTCTACATATAGACCAGTATGACTGTGCACAGGGCTGGTGTGTGTTTGTACATGTATAAATACAGGACAATCTCTACATATAGACCAGTATGACAGTCCACGGGCTTGTCTGTGTGTGTACTTGTATAAGTACAGGACAACCTCTACATATAGACCAGTATGACAGTTCACAGGGCTGGTGTGTGTTTGTACATGTATTAGTACAGGACAACCTCTACATATAGACCAGTATGACAGTCCACAGGTTTGTCTGTGTGTGTACATGTATTAGTACAGGACAACCTCTACATATAGACCAGGTTTGACTGTGTGTGTACTAGTATTAGTAAAGGACAACCTATACATACAGACCCGTATGACAGTCCTCGGGCTTGTCTGTATGTGTACATGTATTAGTACAGGACAACCTCTACATATAGACAAGTATGACAGTACACGGGCTTGACTGTGTGTGTACTAGTATTAGTAAAGGATAACCTATACATACAGACCCGTATGACAGTCCTCGGGCTTGTCTGTGTTTGTACATGTATTAGTACAGGACAACCTCTACAGGCAGACCAGTATGACAGTCCACGGGCTTGTCTGTGTTTGTACATGTATTAGTACAGGACAACCTCCATAGACAGGCCAGTTTGACAGTCCTCGGGCGTGTCTGTGATTGTACATGTATTAGTACATGACAATCCCTACATATGGACCAGTATGACAGTCCTCGGGCTTGTCTGCGTTTGTACATGTATTAGTACAGGGCAACCTCCATAGACAGACCAGTTTGACAGTCCTCGGGCTTGTCTGTGATTGTACATGTATTAGTACAGGACAACCTCTACATATAGACCAGTATGACAGTCCACGGGCTTTTCTGCGTTTGTACATGTATTAGTACAGGACAACCTCTACAGACAGACCAGTTTGACAGTCCTCGGGCTTGTCTGTGTTTGTACATGTATTAGTACAGGACAACCTCTACAGACAGCCCAGTATGACAGTCCACGGGCTTGTCTGTGTTTGTACATGTATTAGTACAGGACAACCTCTACAGACAGACCAGTATGACAGTCCACGGGCTTGTCTGTGTTTGTACATGTATTAGTACAGGACAACCTCTACAGACAGACCAATATGACAGTCCTCGGGCTTGTCTGTGTTTGTACATGTATTAGTACAGGACAACCTCTACATATAGACCTGTATGACAGTCCACGGGCTTGTCTGTGTTTGTACTTGTATTAGCACAGGACAACCTCTACATATAGACCTGTATGAGCGTCCACGGGCTTGTCTATGTGTGTACATGTATTAGTTTAGGACAACCTCTACATATAGACCTGTATGACAGTCTACGGGCTGGTCTGTGTGTGTACATGTATAAGTACAGGACAACCTCTACATATAGACCAGTATGACAGTCCACGGGCTTGTCTGTGTTTGTACATGTATTAGTACAGGACAACCTCTACATATAGACCGGTATGACAGTCCACGGGCTTGTCTGTGTTTGTACATGTATTAGTACAGGACAACCTCTACATATAGACCTGTATGACAGTCCACGGGCTTGTCTGTGTTTGTACATGTATTAGTACAGGACAACCTCTACATATAGACCTGCATGAGCGTCCACGGGCTTGTCTGTGTTTGTACATGTATTAGTACAGGACAACCTATACATATAGGCCAGTGCGACAGTCGACGGGTTTGTCTGTGTTTGTACATGTATTAGTACAGGACAACCTCTACATATAGCCCAGTATGACAGTCTACGGGCTTGTCTGTGTTTGTACATGTATTAGTACAGGACAACCTCTACATGCAGCCCAGTATGACAGTCTACGGGCTTGTCTGTGTTTGTACATGTATTAGTACAGGACAACCTCTACAGACAGCCCAGTATGACAGTCCACGGGCTTGTCTGTGTTTGTACATGTATTAGTACAGGACAACCTCTACATGCAGCCCAGTATGACAGTCTACGGGCTTGTCTGTGTTTGTACATGTATTAGTACAGGACAACCTCTACAGACAGCCCAGTATGACAGTCCACGGGCTTGTCTGTGTTTGTACATGTATTAGTACAGGACAACCTCTACATGCAGCCCAGTATGACAGTCTACGGGCTTGTCTGTGTTTGTACATGAATTAGTACAGGACAACCTCTACAGACAGCCCAGTATGACAGTCCACGGGTTTGTCTGTGTTTGTTCATGTATTAGTACAGGACAACCTCTACAGACAGCCCAGTATAACAGTCTACGGGCTTGTCTGTGTTTGTACATGTATTAGTACAGGACAACCTCTACAGACAGCCCAGTATAACAGTCTACGGGCTTGTCTGTGTTTGTACATGTATTAGTACAGGACAACCTCTACAGACAGCCCAGTATGACAGTCCACGGGCTTGTCTGTGTTTGTACATGTATTAGTACAGGACAACCTCTACAGGCAGCCAAGTATGACAGTCCACGGGCTTGTCTGTGTTTGTACATGTATTAGTACAGGGCAACCTCCATAGACAGACCAGTTTGACAGTCCTCGGGCTTGTCTGTGATTGTACATGTATTAGTACAGGACAACCTCTACATATAGACCAGTATGACAGTCCACGGGCTTGTCTGTGTTTGTACATGTATTAGTACAGGACAACCTCTACATATAGACCAGTATGACAGTTCACAGGGCTGGTGTGTGTTTGTACATGTATTAGTACAGGACAACCTCTACATATAGACCAGTATGACAGTTCACAGGGCTGGTGTGTGTTTGTACATGTATTAGTACAGGACAACCTCTACAGACAGACCAGTTTGACAGTCCTCGGGCTTGTCTGCGTTTGTACATGTATTAGTACAGGACAACCTCTACAGACAGACCAGTATGACAGTCATCGGGCTTTTCTGCGTTTGTACATGTATTAGTACAGGACAACCTCTACAGACAGACCAGTTTGACAGTCCTCGGGCTTGTCTGCGTTTGTACATGTATTAGTACAGGCCAACCTCTACAGACAGGCCAGTATGACAGTCCACGGGCTAGAGTGTGTGTGCAGATGTATCAATACTTGGCAACCTCTACATATAGACCAGTATGACAGTCCACAGGTTTGTCTGTGTGTGTACATGTATTTGTACAGGACAACCTCTACATATAGACCAGGCTTGACTGTGTGTGTACTAGTATTAGTAAAGGACAACCTCTACATATAGACCAGTATGACAGTCCACAGGCTTGTCTGTGTGTGTACATGTATTAGTACAGGACAACCTCAACATATAGACCAGTATGACAGTCCACGGGCTTGTCTCTGTGTGTGTACATGTATTAGTACAGGACAACCTCTACAGATAGGCCAGTATGACAGTCCACGGGCTTGTCTGTGTGTGTACATGTATTAGTACAGGACAACCTCTACATATAGACCAGTATGACAGTCCACAGGCTTGTCTGTGTGTGTACTTGTATTAGTACAGGACAACCTCTACATATAGACCAGTATGACAGTCCACAGGCTTGTCTGTGTGTGTACATGTATTAGTACAGGCCAACCTCTACATATAGACCAGTATGACAGTCCACAGGCTTGTCTGTGTGTGTACTTGTATTAGTACAGGCCAACCTCTACATATAGACCAGTATGACAGTCCACAGGCTTGTCTGTGTGTGTACTTGTATTAGTACAGGACAACCTCTACATATAGACCAGTATGACAGTCCACGGGCTTGTCTGTGTGTGTACTTGTATAAGTACAGGACAACCTCTACATATAGACCAGTATGACACTCCACAGGGCTGGTGTGTGTTTGAACATGTATAAGTACAGGACAACCTCTACATATAGACCAGTATGACTGTGCACAGGGCTGGTGTGTGTTTTTACACGTATTAATACAGGACAATCTCTACATATAGACCAGTATGACAGTCCACGGGCTTGTCTGTGTGTGTACTTGTATAAGTACAGGACAACCTCTACATATAGACCAGTATGACAGTTGACAGGGCTGGTTTGTGTTTGTACATGTATTAGTACAGGACAACCTCTACATATAGACCAGTATGACAGTCCACGGGCTTGTCTGTGTTTGTACTTGTATAAGTACAGGACAACCTCTACATATAGACCAGGCTTGACTGTGTGTGTACTAGTATTAGTAAGGGACAACCTATACATATAGACCTGCATGACAGTCCATGAGCTTGTCTGTGTGTGTACTGGTATTAGTACAGGGCAACCTCTACATATAGACCAGTATGACAGTCCACGGGCTTGTCTGTGTGTGTACATGTATAAGTACAGGACAACCTCTACATATAGACCTGTATGACAGTCCACGGGCTTGTCTGTGTGTGTACTGGTATTAGTACAGGGCAACCTCTACATATAGACCAGTATGACAGTCCATGAGCTTGTCTGTGTGTGTACTTGTATTAGTACAGGACAACCTCTATACATATAGACCAGTATGACAGTCCACGGGCTTGTCTGTGTGTGTACATGTATAAGTACAGGACAACCTCTACATATAGACCAGTATGACAGTCCACAGGCTTGTCTGTGTGTGTACATGTATTATTACACGACAACCTCTACATATAGACCAGTATGACAGTCCACAGGCTTGTCTGTGTGTGTACTTGTATTAGTACAGGACAACCTCTACATATAGACCAGTATGACAGTCCACAGGCTTGTCTGTGTGTGTACATGTATTATTACACGACAACCTCTACATATAGACCAGTATGACAGTCCACGGGCTTGTCTGTGTGTGTACATGTATTAGTACAGGACAACCTCTACATATAGACCAGTATGACAGTCCACGGGCTTGTCTCTGTGTGTACATGTATAAGTACAGGACAACCTCTACATATAGACCAGTATGACAGTCCACGGGCTTGTCTCTGTGTGTACATGTATAAGTACAGGACAACCTCTACATATAGACCAGTATGACAGTCCACGGGCTTGTCTCTGTGTGTACATGTATAAGTACAGGACAACCTCTACATATAGACCAGTATGACAGTCCACGGGCTTGTCTCTGTGTGTACATGTATAAGTACAGGACAACCTCTACATATAGACCAGTATGACAGTCCACAGGCTTGTCTGTGTGTGTACTTGTATTAGTACAGGACAACCTCTACACATAGACCAGTATGACAGTCCACAGGCTTGTCTGTGTGTGTAATTGTATAAGTACAGGACAACCTCTACATATAGACCAGTATGACACTCCACAGGGCTGGTGTGTGTTTGAACATGTATAAGTACAGGACAACCTCTACATATAGACCAGTATGACTGTGCACAGGGCTGGTGTGTGTTTGTACATGTATAAATACAGGACAATCTCTACATATAGACCAGTATGACAGTCCACGGGCTTGTCTGTGTGTGTACTTGTATAAGTACAGGACAACCTCTACATATAGACCAGTATGACAGTTCACAGGGCTGGTGTGTGTTTGTACATGTATTAGTACAGGACAACCTCTACATATAGACCAGTATGACAGTCCACTGGTTTGTCTGTGTGTGTACATGTATTATTACAGGACAACCTCTACATATAGACCAGGCTTGACTGTGTGTGTACTAGTATTAGTAAAGGACAACCTATACATACAGACCCGTATGACAGTCCTCGGGCTTGTCTGTATGTGTACATGTATTAGTACAGGACAACCTCTACATATAGACAAGTATGGCAGTACACGGGCTTGACTGTGTGTGTACTAGTATAAGTAAAGGACAACCTATACATACAGACCCGTATGACAGTCCTCGGGCTTGTCTGTGTTTGTACATGTATGAGTACAGGACAACCTCTACATGCAGCCAAGTATGGCAGTCCACGGGCTTGTCTGTGTTTGTACATGTATTAGTACATGACAACCTCCATAGACAGGCCAGTTTGACAGTCCTCGGGCGTGTCTGTGATTGTACATGTATTAGTACATGACAATCCCTACATATAGACCAGTATGACAGTCCTCGGGCGTGTCTGTGATTGTACATGTATTAGTACATGACAATCCCTACATATGGACCAGTATGACAGTCCTCGGGCTTGTCTGCGTTTGTACATGTATTAGTACAGGGCAACCTCCATAGACAGACCAGTTTGACAGTCCTCGGGCTTGTCTGTGATTGTACATGTATTAGTACAGGACAACCTCTACATATAGACCAGTATGACAGTCCACGGGCTTGTCTGCGTTTGTACATGTATTAGTACAGGACAACCTCTACAGACAGACCAGTTTGACAGTCCACGGGCTTGTCTGCGTTTGTACATGTATTAGTACAGGACAACCTCTACATATAGACCAGTTTGACAGTCCACGGGCTTGTCTGCGTTTGTACATGTATTAGTACAGGACAACCTCTACAGACAGACCAGTTTGACAGTCATCGGGCTTGTCTGTATGTGATGTGTACATGTATTAGTACAGGACAACCTCTACAGACAGGCCAGTATGACAGTCCACGGGCTAGAGTGTGTGTGCAGATGTATCAGTACTTGGCAACCTCTACAGATAGTCCAGTATGACATGGGCCGGACTGTTTTTAACCGTGTTAAAGTGAAGTACATTACTGTTCCATTGGGGTTTATATGTGATGTCAAGTCCCATAATGGTTCCAATATATCCCTTAAATTATGCTTCATAATGATGGTTCCCATATATCGTTTATGTCAGGTTCCTTAATGGTTTCAATATATCACTTATGCGATGTTCCGAAATGGTTCCCATATAACACTTAAGTCATGCGTCAC